>BSBK01001476.1:0-692500 GCA_027943335.1 Chamaecyparis obtusa | reverse complement strand
TGCAAGATCATGTAGGATCCAAATCAAACTTAGATAGTTTGGTCCTAAAGAAAATTAACAACCGGTGTAAACCCTAAGGTAGATCTAAGCTTGTAATCACAACCTTCCAAGAAATCTCCTTGTCTCCAAGCCTCAACCACTAGCTCTACTATAGAAAACTATCAGATAACAATCTGATCTACAAGATCATTTGAGATCTTTTCCACAACTTCACCAACTCCAACTAGCCTAGGTATGCAACACAATAGGACTCTAGTAGGCACTCCAAGATGAATCTGAACTTGTACCCATAGGTCACCAAGAAATATTCTTCTACCTAAGCTCACAAGCTACTAACTCTGCTAGATCTAATCTAACTCTAGATCTTTGCTTCACATCAACTCATGCTTTCATAGATCCACTCCCATCTGATACTCCTACCACCCAAAAAACTACCCAAACATCTCCTTAAATACTAATTTCTAGCCACAAGTTGGCTTTACAAACAATTAAATCCCAAAAGCTAGTTAGCTCCCAAAAGATACAAAGATTAAATTCCAAACATTAGTTGGCTCACAAATAACTTCAAAAATATCTAATTCACCAAGTTGGCCTCCAGATCAACATAGAAGAATGGAACACGCCAGATCTAGGTCCCCACATGTCCAGTGGTCAATCCATAACTTGAGGAATGTGACCCAGATTAAATGCACCAGTCTGCCAAGCCGAATCTCCAAGAACAACCATCGGTAAGTCAGACTACCGAGCATTAGGAAATATACTAAGCAACCATACCAACTAAGCTCCTCAAGCATTACCAAGCACTATAAATTTTGAGTCTCCTTCAATGACCAAGCTCCCTTCAACAACTGAGTCCTCTAGTGACCGAGCCACTTTAGCAACCAAGAAATAGACATAAACACTGAGACCCCCATCGGTAATTGAGCACTGAGAAACAAAACACCAAGTCACCAAGTGACCAACATCAACTGAGCTCCATTGGTGAAGCCAAAAAAAATTTGACTGAGAACTATCACCAAAGACCAAGAAACTCCAGCCTTCTACTGACATCACTAGCCAAGTAATTGAACTCCACTAGACAGTTACTGAGACTACTAGAATCTTCAGGAACTGAGGATGCCCCTACATCAAACAAGTATTGTACACTTCCGCAATTCACTTTCAAATAAAATTCACAATTACTACTTCTTACTCATATTAAAACAAGGAACACATTCCTTCCTTTATACCACACTCAAGTAATTACAAATGAGTTGACATACAAATTACAAAATAAAAGTTTCCACATGTTACATAAAAATTACACAAAACTATTAGCTTCCAATTAAGATAATTCTTCACTCGTGTGACCTCAAATCTTGCACTCACATAGATGTCAAAAAAATAATGTCTGAAGCTACCTCATAACTGTGCATGATCAGATTCAATCCTGATTAGGAGATATCATCCAATTTCCACAAATCTCTACTCAGGAACACTGCTTGAATACTACTTCCACTGATTTCCTCATAACTATCATCAATAAATGAATTTCCATTTGTTCTCTTAACCATGATCTTATAGAACATCATAGATTAAGTCCTAAACTCCGCATAGCTTCATCTTCAATATCCCAAGTGCGCTAACTCAAAAGCTATATGATTCTCTGCTAAACACCAGTAGATCACCGTGTTGACATCAATGACAATCACAGTCATGAATGCAACAACAACTGCTACAGAATGACTCCAAATACTCCCCCATAGGATATATTTAGCATTCATTCCTAACAATCTCCCCCATTGGCATTGATGGAAACATAGATGAAAAAACATCCAAGTTCCATGAATACCAACACTAGAGCTCTGAAAATGCTTTCAAATCTTCTTCATCAATCAAATCTTTCTTCGTTTTCCTATTCAATTCTCTCCAATAGATGATTTTTCATTAATACTTCTCCCTCATTGACATCAATGATAGATGTTTCATCATTATGTCAACAATAACTTCAATGTCAAAAGACACTATTCAGCAAATACATTCACTAGAGTCCTCATGACTTAGCTCAAATACACACATACTCCCCCATAGAGGAAGTACCACCATCCAGTCCAGAAGAAAGATAGGGCTCATATACCACTGGATGGATGCAACAATCTGCATCACTTCTCAAAAGTATGTTTGGGTATAACCCCAAGCATACCTCTCAGAAACTCAAACGTATCCTTAGGAAAAGGTTTTGTAAATATATTTTCCATCTGCTCCTTTGTGCTTATATACTCAAGTCTGACTTCTTTCTCTACCAATTTCTCTCTCACTACATGATACTTTATCTCTTTATGTTTTTTCTTAGAATGTAACATTGGGTTTTTAGACATACTAACTATACTAGTGTTATCACAATGTATAACAACAGGCTCAACAAATTTTATTCCAATATCCTTCAGCATTTGCTTCATCCAAATTATCTGATTACAATTTTTTGCTACTACCACATATTCTGCTTCTATTGTGCTCTATGAAATACAATTCTACTTCTTTCTTAGCCAAGAAACTAATCTTCCTCCAAGTAAAAATGCTCCACCACTGGTGCTCTTTTTTTCATCAACATTTCCTCCCTAATCAACATCTATATATGCACATAGGGTAAAATCATCAGATTTTTCATATCACAATCCATACTCAATTGTGCCTCTTGAGTATCTTAGTATCCTCTTTACTACTGCATAATGTGATTCTCTAGGTTTACCTTGAAATATTCCTATGATTCCAATTGCATGTGATATATTAGGTCTTATATGAGTCAAATATTGTAATCCTCCAATCATAGATCTGTACTTTTTCTATTCCACTGCAGGAGTCTCGTCTGTGCTAGATAACTTGTGTCCTATTACCATAGGTGTTCCAACTGGTTGATAGTTCTCCATTCCAAATCTCTTCAATAAATCCTTCAAGTACTTTATCTAACTTACAAAGATACCATCACTGTTCTATGTTATCTACAATCCTAAAAGTATTTAATTTCACCAATCATACTCATTTCAAATTCAGTCTTCATTTCATCTGCAAATTTATCATTGGCTTCATCTTCTCCTCTAGAGATAATATCACCAACAAAAATAACAACAACCAACAAAACCATTTTCAATTTCCTTTGTGTATAGGTTTCTATTAGCTGCGCCTTTTGTAAATCCTAACTTTATCAAATACTTATCCAATCTTTCATACCAAGTTCTAGGTGCTTGGTTTAGTCCATATAAAGATTTCTTCAGTTTACATACCATATCTCCTTCTTGAGTTAAAGGAAAACCTTCAGGCTGCTCAATGTAGACTTCTTCCAATTCTCCATTCAGAAATGCTGACTTCACATCCATCTGATACACTTTGAATTTCTTGTAAGCTGCATAAGCCAAAAATATTTTTACTACTTCAATTCTTGCTAATGGTGAAAAAGTTTCTTCATAGTCAATTTCTTCTTGCTATGAGTATCCTTTACATACCAATCTTTATTTTTCCTTACTACTTCTCCTTGTTCATTCATC
Organism: Chamaecyparis obtusa; assembly: GCA_027943335.1. Lineage (NCBI taxonomy): Eukaryota > Viridiplantae > Streptophyta > Pinopsida > Cupressales > Cupressaceae > Chamaecyparis > Chamaecyparis obtusa. The sequence continues at coordinate 688,979 of BSBK01001476.1, read as the reverse complement.
TTGTTTCTGAATACCCATTTTGTTCCTATAACATTCTTATCTTTAGGTCTAGGGGACCAATTCCCATGTCTTGTTCTTTTCAATCTGATCTAGTTTGTCTTTCATAGCTTTGATCCAATGTTCATCTTCATAGGCTTCACTAGTAGATTTAGGTTCAATTTGAGAAATCAAACACAACTATTCTTGTACCTTATTTCATGTCAAAACTCCTCTATCTATGCTTCCAATAATCTACTCAACAAGATGATTCCTTGATAGATTCCTATTAGGTGTCACTGTCTCACTTCTTTTTTTTTCTGTAGGTTCTTCAATGATTTCTTCACTGTAGCTTTCATTTAACAAATCACTATCAGTTTCATAGAATAATTCAATAGTCTCTGGATTAGTTCTAGGATGACTTCCTTCATCTGATTCATAATCAAGTATTCTTTCCTAAATTTTGAACTTTTCATCAACTTTAACATTTGCGCTCTCAACAATAGTCTTAGTTATTTTATTGTAACATCTATAAGCTTTTCTCTTCAATGAATATACAAGAAATATCACTTCAGCACTTCTAGGTGTTGGTAATTTGGCTAACTTAGATACTTAGATGGTGTCATTATGGCAACATATGATTAACATGAAGATCACATATGATGGAGAGCAAGTAGTGATAGAGTGCAAAGAAAAAATATCTAAGTATAAGACAGTGCTTTTTCCAGTGTACTCAGAGACAATTTTGATTAGCGATGACAATTGGAGTAATTTCAGTGCTTGCGTACTTGAACATAGATACTATGATGACTATAGAAGACTCACTTGAGAGTGCAAGTTAGTATGACATGTACAAAATAAATTATGATGATTTTACCAGAGACAGTGTCTAGCCAACATAATAGAATATGAACACAGAATTGGTAAAGAGTTAAGGGATTATTTTTTTTTATCAAAATAAGGTCTTAAAAATATAAAGTGATGACATCCTAGATGTTAACCCTTGGGTAAATATGTATTTTTTATAATGCTTTTGTTAAGCTGACTTTAAGAGTTATTAGTCTTAATAGCTTGTATAAATATGAGGCATTTGTAAATGCGAAACAACACAAGCAATTGTAATTATATAGATGGTATAGCAAACATATATAGCGAAGAGATATTGATGCAAAGTTGTGAATGCAAGCAAGAAGTATAAGGTTATGTACCTTTCCATATTTTGTAATCAGTAATCATTGTACATTACTTGTTTGGGCAGTGGGTTCATCTATTAATCATATTTTGTACTTCCAACTCTTAGTAGGGTTGAGGCTTCTAACAAGGCCTAAAGTCCCTTAATCAGGACTGAGAAACTATATGCATGTAATAGGCTCCTAATAGGGTCAAGATCCTTATTAGGATACCTTTGATTAGTGGATCTTTGTGGGTACCATCCTCACCAGGGTTTTCCCTTGGCTAGGGTTTCCTCGAGAACAAATAATGTGTTATGAGTTCATTTGCTTTACTGTTATGCATATTCTTTAGTTTACTATGTTATGGATGTATCAAGTTAATCTGTTATATCCATATTTGGGGAAATGTAAAAGTTTGTATAATATTGATTCACCCCCCCTCTCAGTATTCCCTATTTCTAACAATTGGTATCAGAGCCAGGTTACTCAGAAAAGAATCATTCAAGGAAAGCCTAGAAGCTTGAGTAAGATCTCTATGGATATGGATCAGCTATAGAAGAATCTTGATGAAGCTCTTGAACAGTTTGATATGCTTACTAAAGAAAGAGACACTCTAAAAGGAAAATATGATGATGCAAAGAACCTCATTGAGAAACTAAAAAATAAGTTGGAAGATCTGAAATCAGAAAAGGAATCTACAATTCAAATTGAAGATTGTGATGACAACCTAGAAAAAGAAACTGAGATCCTTAAACATGAACTAAATTTAGTACATCTCAAGTTGAGTTTGAAAGATGAAAATAGAAAGAAAGAAGCAAATATGAAATCTGAGAATGAAAATCTAAAATTTGAGAAAGAAGATTTGAAATATAAACTTTGTGAAGTGACATTTGAACTTGAGAAAACCAAATTGCAGTATGCTAAACTTGAAAAGTACAATACAATTGTGAAAGGTGACCTGACTCAATCTAAGTAGCAACTTGAGAGACTATATTCAACAAGTGAGAAGATTGATGAACAATTGTCTTATCAAAAGCCATTCTATGATAAAACTGGTCTTGGATTTAACTCATCTAAAGTGAGTAAAGAGAGAAAGGAACTCGATCTGAAAGTATCTGAAAGCATAGAAGAAAAGAAATCTGATGAAGTTGACAAATCTGAAGATACATCTAAAGAAGAAGAACCATCTAAACAAGAAGAGTCACCTAAAAGTACAAAAAGAGAATTTAAAGGTAGATGCTTTTCTTGTAATACTTTTGGTCATATGAAGAAAGATTGTATTGGTAAGCAATTTAAACCTCTTAATGGTTATTGTTATAATTGTCATGGTTTAGGACATAGAGCTATTGAATGTAGAAAAACTAAATTTGTTGAGAATAATAATAGTAGTAGAATGTTTAGAAAGACTAACCATTTAGATAAGAGACCTATTGAAGATATGAACAAGAGAAATGGAGTAGTATGTTATAGATGCAACAAAGTTGGACACTACCAGAAATTGCAGATCACAAATCAACCAGTCAGGACCAAGATACAGAAACAATGGAATAGTTTGTTAGATATGTAACATGATTGGACATACAACAAGGTTTTCTAGAATTAATAATAGGGTTTTTCATCCTAACCCTAACCCTAGAAGTCATGCAAGGAGAAACGAAAATGAAAGTAACAGTCAAAGAGGATGCTATAGTAATTCAAAAGAAGTGAAGTTTTCTAAAGCCATGGATCAAGGAGATATATTCAGCACTGAAGGTAATCAGAAAGGTGAAGTATCTAATGGTAAGAGTTAATCTCTACCTAACCCATCTCAAAGTACTTAATTCATGAAAAATACAGTAGAATAGGAACTTAGGATAGTATAGAAGTTAGTATAGGATAAATTGAGTCTTGCATAGTTAATGCAAGGTAGTATATGATGTATTGATGCTATGGTTAAGAGTGCATAGGATAATATTGTGTTATGCAAGATCACAAGAAGTTTTAAGTTTTACAGGTAAGAAGAAATAACTTTTTGGAAAGAAGTGGCAAAGGAATTGAATACGATGTCAGATTTTGTGAGATTGAAAGCTTAAAAGGTTATGATTAGTATTATTTGATCATTAAGATGAATACAAGTGATAAGGAGATCAAAAGGCAGCGATTGAAAGTAGTTTGCAAGTATTTGGTGAAGGATTTTCGTGTCGAATCTACACAAGCCCTAAATCACAGAATCGAGGTATTTTACTAAGAAAATATATAAATCAGTTAAAGAATTTGTAGTAGTCATGGATGTTTCATTGATTCATAATGTAAGAGATAAGAATAGACCTAAGATCAAAAGGGAACCAGTAGAACCCTTGGAGGAAGACCCTAAATTAGCTTTATCATCTGTACCAGACAAAGTTCTACACTTAGAGAATGTTAGAATTTATTTGGGATGCAAGCTTGAAACCCTCAGTGATAGTGATTTTACCAAAGAATATGAAAAGCTTTACAATCAAGATATGTCATTGAAAGTAGGGTTTGAACACTTGAAAGATAATGAAATCATAAAGTATTCCTTACAGTATGAGTTTGATGATGAAGAATGTACTAAGATAATCCTGAGTAGATTTCACAATGGAAAGTTTTGGTTAGATGACATAGTGATAGATATCATAGCTGACCTGATTCATGAAGTAATTGGTTTATCTAAAACTAGATTCATTCCATTGAATGAGAAGAACATGAGAAAAATAGTATTAGACAACACAAAATCATCTTACAATGGCAGAGGTATAGTGATTAGCAAGATACAACATGATGATGTTAGATATTTGTGCAAGATCCTTACAGCTAAGTTTTGTGCTAATTCAAGAGAAGATGACATGCAAATAGGAATGATACATGTAGCCTACTTAATGTGTGTTGACAATGTTCAAGTTGACATGTGTGAAATTTTGAGAATTCATTTATTTGAGAACTTGGAGAAGATAAAGAAGACCAAGAACTCCAAGTTTAGATTCTCATCATTGATCACTTATATGTTTTTTCATTTGTTAAGAAGATTTCCATTTATAATTGGTGATGATTGGAATAATGGAAAGACCACAATGGAAAGGATAAACACAATATTCAAGAGACATCTTATTGAAAAAATCAATGAGAATGCAGTATTGGTAATCAAAACATTATAGAATTTAATGAAAAATAGATCAAGGATTCCAAAGTCTTTAGTTGAGAAATATAAGAATGAGATATGTTTCATGGTTGATACTGACTTTACATTCATTGAAAAAGTATAACCTAGAGTATAATTCATAGACCCTCTTGGTTATGAAATTTTTGAAGCTGAAATAGAAGAGTATGTGAGAAGATTGCTTAAGAGCAAGTTGGATATTCACAGTAATAGATTTGGGACTTTTGAGGAGAACTTCAACTCTGCAAAGTCTATCTTAGAAGAGAAATAGTCTAAGAAGAGAGTGGATAGTACAATAAAGAAGATTTTCAAGGACACAGGGATGACATAACAAGAATTTGTAATTGCTAAGCAGACAATAGCAGCCATCAAAGACATAGGACAAAAGGAAATTTTGTCTATTCCACCCCTTTCATCAGTTGCAGAACAACTAGAAGACATTTAGTTTAAGGTAAAAGTGGAGGAAGTTGAGAAAGATCAAGAAGTTAGGAAATCCACAAGATCATCCTCATCTACACTTGGTAAAAGAATAAAAGAAATTTCTACTAGACCAGGCAAAAGGTAGAAAACATTAGTAACACCAATTCAAAGGAAGATAGCAGAAATAAAAGATGATGAAGATATCCCAGTGAAAAAGAAAACATGGAAACCTAAGATTGAAAAAGTGAATGAACAAATCATACAAGATGGAGACTTTTCTACGATGAACAAGTATTATGACCTTTTATGACTATTGAGATAGACTGAATCTTGAAAATGTAGTTGTGAAACACATGATACAATCTAATAAGAAGTTTGACATAATTCAGTGCAAGATACCTGATGATTTATATGAGAAATTAGTGAAAAGAAGAAAAGAGAAACACAAGAAGACAATAAGATCAGAGAAAATCTTGTAAGAAAATTATGTGATGTTAAAGATGAAGAACATTTAAAAGATATCATGAAAGAACTGAACACCCATCTGAGAACAAAGAAAAGAACCATCTAGAGTATGGGAGGAAATTATGAAGAGATCAATAGAGAAACAGAGCAAGAAATAGTCAAAGTAATGATAGCTAGTGTTGAAAGACACTCTAGTGTAGCAGGACAAATGATGCAAGATAAGGAAGTTGAACATTAGAGAATTCCCTCTCCACCAGCTATAAACATTGAAGATGAGTCAATGCATGTGGAATGAACTAAGATTACTTTAGACAGTGATGATAACCCTTTCAAGAATCTTGAAAACATTGTTGACAATTCATCTTTTGAAGAGCAGGATAGTGCTAGAGAAGAAGAGAAGAGAGATTCAAGTATTGAAGAAGAAAAGGAAACAGACAAACAAGTAGAGGCCCCTAGTCAAGAAGAAATCAATCTTACACTTGAGACTACAAAGAAATCATAGTTTGGATCTATTTTTGAAAGTTTTGGAAAAGAAGTTGATGATGATGATCAGATGGAATTGATCACATCTTTGAAAAAGATAATTGGGAAGAATAAGAAGGTGAAAAGCCTTGAAGGATCACTAAAGGAACTAGCAGAGAAGTTGCAAAGAATTGTGACTACACAGATAATAGAGGTAGACCCACTTGAAAGAGCTAAGAAAATTATGAATGTATTTGATGATGAGTTTACTAACTTATCTGACATAGCTAAAGTGAAGGCACAAGTAGCCTATGGGGCCAAATTACTTTTAGAAATAAGCTAGAATATCAGGAACGACATCAACAACCTAGATATCTATATAAAATACTTGAGAAGGAACTTGGATAGAGGTAAAAATTTGTACATTCAGTGTACAAAATCTGAGAATCTTGTATCAAAATAAATTCATAAGAGAATCAATAGGATTAATGATGAAATAAGGATTCTATTTGATGACAAGGACAAGAAATTGAAAATATCCGCTCTTCTAAGAGAGCATATTTCCATTAAGTTAAGCATTGTTGAAGGACAATTGGAAGACTATCTTTCATCAAAGACATCTTTTCAGAAGTTTAGTTTTGCAAACCTTCAAGCCTATGAAATAGCATCTTATGGATTGTGTGCACTACTCATTATTGCAGACACTATTAAGAAGGCATGGGAGAAGGAGATAGAGCACATCAACATAAATTTTGTAGATTGTGTTGAAAGCCTACTAGCTCTGCAATATTGAATCAAGGTATACACTTTTTTTTTCATAGTTTTGGCACCCTTTTTTTGTCATTGTTGTCAAAGGGGGACAAATATTTAGCAAAAAATTGTTATATATGATAAGAATGTATATTCTTATGGGGTGTACAAGATATAGCTAACATATATGGAGTTATAAGGACAACAAATGTATATTTCTTTTATGGCCACAATTTTGAGTTTTTGAAGTGTTATGACAGCCAATTTTCTTGAGTTATAAGGACAGTAGATGTATATTTTTGTTATGGCCACAAATTTGAGTTTTTGAAGTGTTATGACCTAGCCAATTTTCTCATATGTTGCCACCAATGAAAAAGGGGGAGATTTTTGGAAATTTGGCTGAGTTAGATACTTAGATGTTGTCATTATGGTAACATATGATTTACATGAAGATCGCATATGACATAGAGAAATTATGACAAAGCGCAAAGAAAAATTGTCTAAGTATGAGACATTGTTTTTTTCCAGTGTACCCAGAGATAGTTTTGATTAGAGATGATGATTGGAGTAAGTTCAATGCTTGTGCACTTTAACATAGATACTATGATGACTATAGAAGACTCACTTGAGAGTGTAAGTCAATACAGAATGTACGTAAGAAGTTATGATAGTTTTACCAGAGATAATGTCTAGCTGACAGGACAAAATATGAAGACAAAATTGGTAAAGAGTTAAGGGATTATTTTGTTTATCAAAATAATGTCTTAACAATATAAAGGGATGAAATCCTAGATGTTAAACCTTGGGTAAATATGTATTTTGTACAATGCTTTTTTTAAGCTGACTGAAAGAGTTATTCGTCTTAATAACTTGTATAAATATGAGGCATTTGTTAATGTGAAACAACACAAGAAATTGTAATGATATAGATGGTATAGCGAACATATAGCGAAGAGATATTGATGAAAATTTTTGAAAGAAAGAAAGAAGTATAAGGTTATGTACCTTTCCATATTTTGCAATCAGTAATCATTGTACATTACTTGTTTGGGCAGTGGGCTCATCTAGTAATCATATTTTGTACTACCAACTCTTAGCAGGGTTGAGGCTTCTAACAAGGCCTAAAGTCCCTTAATCAGGACTGAGACACTAGATGCATGTAATAGGCTCCTAACAGGGTCAACATCCTTAACAAGATACTTTTGATTAGTGGATCTTTGTGGGTACCATCCCCACCAGGGTTTTCCCTTGGCCAGGGTTTCCTCAAGAACAAATAATGTGTTATGAGTTCATTTGCTTTACTATTATGCATATTCTTAAGTTTACTATGTTATGCATGTATCAAGTTAATTTTTTATATTCATATTTGGGAGAAAGTAAAAGTTTGTAGAATACTGATTCACCCCCCCTCTTAGTATTCCCTATTTCTAACACTAGGATAAAACTTTCCAATGCCATCATCTCTCTTAATATAACATTTGCTTCCAAAAATTCTAAAATACTTAACTAATGGTGCATATCCAAACCATAGTTCATAGGGTGTCTTGTCTGCGTTTTCTCTGATTTGTACTATGTTCATTGTATACATTATTGTGTTCACTACTTCTCTCTAGAATATCTTCGCTAAGTCATTCTCAAATAACATAGCTCTTGCTGCTTCAGTCACTAATCTGTTTCTTCTTTCTGTAATACCATTTTGTTCTAGTGTCCTAGGGGCTGAAAACTATCTCTTAATAACATTCACTTCACAAAAAAAGTTAAATTCTTTTGAAGTGAATTCTCCACCTCTATCTGACCTCAAACAATTAATCTTCATTCTAGATTCATTCTCAACTTTATTCTTAATGATCTTAAACTTATCAAATGCTTCAGACTTTTCTTTAAGAAATACAATCCACATCATTCTTGTAAAATCATCAACAAGAATCATAAAGTACCTTTCTCCATAGAATCCTCTAGTCCTTGTGCGACCGCTCAAATCTATATGAAAATTTTCCAACTTCTCTACTGTTGTAAACTTCTTGCCATAAAATGATCTTCTCTTCTATTTAGCCATCACACATTCTTTGCAAATCATGTTAGTAGGCTTCATAATTTTAGGCAAATGTCTTACTCCAAGTGTAGTACTCACTTTCACAATGTTATCAAAGTTTATATGACAAAACATTATGTGCCATAACCAACTATCACCAATCTTAGTAATCAAGCATGTCATCTTAGTAGGATTCAACTGAAATACATTACCTTTGGTTCTAGATCTAGTACCAATCAGATTTCCATCCTTGTCTTTGATTACACAAGTTTTCTCAGTAAACCAAACCTGATATCCCTTATCAACTAGCTATCCAATACTCAAAAGATTATGTTTCAAACCATCCACAAAGTAAACATCACCAGTATTAGTCTTTCCATCAAGAGTAATAGATCCTATACCTTTAATCAAACAAGGTGCATTATTTCCAACTCTAACAACTCCTCCATCATAATTGTTGAACTGTATGAAATTTTTCATATGAAGTGAACAACCACTGTCTATAAGCCAATCATCTTCTTTTCTACTTGAGAAACCAAATCCTTTTCTTCCTTAACTTCTATTTTAGGATTTTCTTCTTTAATTGCTACAAATCCTATATCATCATTCTCAGTATCATTTTCACTCAAGGATTTCTCCAAACTAGCTTCAAGTTCTTCATCATTTGCATAGTAACAATCTTTAGATCTTCTAGGATTAAAGTTCTTTCTATACTTCTTAACTCTCTTAGGACATTTAGATGCAAAATGACAAAATTCTTGACAAGTCCAACATTTAAAAATTTTCTTACCATCTAGTTCTCTTTTCACAAGCAAGGAAATACCTTCTTCAATCTTCCCGTCTTCTTCATTTCTAGATCTGTTGCTGCTAGCATAATCTCCACTTACATTGATGCTTCTTGACAAAGTAGGGTGAACCCTAAGAGCATTGAATGTTGTCTCCATTCTAGGTAAATCTCCTGATAGCCCCAGGTTCATCACTACTACTTCCAATCTTCCAAGAAGAATTTCTCTGGTAAAGTTCATAGTACAAGGTATAACTTGTTCAATCATCTATGTTGTCTTCTTAAATGCAGGAGTCAATGTCCTCAGAATTTTCCATATCACTTCATTCTCTATCTTGGTTCCTCCACAAGATTTTATACCTGCAACAATCTTTGACATTCTACCAATATAGCTTCTAACAGATTCATCTTCCATCATTTTTATATCTTCAAATACACATATCCAATTATGTGATCTAACTTTCTTTGCATGTTCATCACCTTCAAAAGTAGATTTTAAAGCTAACCAAATTTCATGAGATGTTTTTAGATATTTTACCCAACTATACTCATTTTTCAGAAGGGATGAAAAGAGTGCTTCTTTGGAAAGTATGTTACACATGAATAGATCTCTTTCACCATTAGTACATTCTTCAATCTTATCCTCATCAATGACTGTCTTCTGATTCTTTGTGATTAACTAATAACCTAGTCCTAAACAAAGTAAATATGTCTTCATCTTTTCTTTCCAACTATCAAAATTTACTCCATCAAACTTAGGGCTTTCTTTCCTGAAATGATTCACCATGGATCTCCTTAAGCTGTTAAACATTTCCTTCAAGGACCTGCCTGTTCTAATACCAATTGTTAGAAAGTAAAGTCCACCAAGATAACTAAGAGGGGGGGGGGTGTGAATTGGTTATCAGATAAATACAATTTTTATCAACTTCTATAGATTTTAACCATGTAAGTAATGTAATCAACAACCATAGAAATATATACATGCACAATAACACAATGACACAAGATATGTTGACTAGGGAACCTCTTGATCAAAGAGTAAACCCTGGTGGGAATGATGCCTAGAAAAGATGCACTAGTATGAAAGTTCCTTGTGAGAGGATGGACTCTGTTAAGAGTCTTATGAAATACATTTAGTACATATGAGTCCCCCTATTAGGAGACTTTGAATCCCTGCTAAAAGATTCTAACTCTGTTAGGAGTTATGGAAGATAGAAGGACCCATTGCCCAAATAGCTTCAGGGTAAGATCACTGAACACACTATCCAACTGATCTTTGTATTACTAAAAAAAATAATACCAAAAGATTACTGATCTTGATAATTCAATACTCCTTCTCTGACTGAGCCAAACCGCACCAACTGCTTCTTCAGATCTCAATACCAGATCTCTTTACTTTGCATATCCTCTTCCAACAAGTATTGCACACTTTCACAATTCACTTTAAAATACAATTCACAATTACTACTTCTTACTCATATTAAAACAAGGAAAACATTCCTTCCTTTATACCATACTCAAGTAATTACAAATGAGTCAACATACAAATTACAAAATAAAAGTTATTGCACGTTACATAAAAATTACACAAAATGGTCAGCTTCCAATTAAGATAATTCTTCACTCGTGTGACCTCAAATATTTTGCTTGCATCCATGTCACCGAAATCATGTTTGAAACTATCTCATAACTGTGCATGATCAGATTCAATCCCGATTAGGAGATATCATCTGATTTCCAAAAAATGCTACTCAAGAACACTGCCTGAATACTGCTTCCATTGTTTTCCTCATAATTGTCATGGATAAATGAATTTCCATCTACGCTCTTAACCATGATCTTATAGAACATCATAGAGTAAGTCCTCAACTCCACATAGCTTCATCTTCAATATCTCAAGTGCGCTAACTCAAACACTATCCGCTTCTCTACTAAACATCATTATATCACTGTGTTGACATCAATAAAAATCATAGTCATGAATGAAACAACAACTACTATAGAATGGTTGTGAATACTCCCCCATAGGATATATTTAGCATTCATTCCTAACAATGAAAACATTAAATGTTATAACATTTGACTAAAATTGATGAGCTATAAATTTCTTATGATTCAGAGGTAACAAATGAAGTTTTTTATAAGATCCACAACTGATAAAATTTAGAGATGATCTAAGGGAAGAGAATGAAACATGTTATTGACACATCTACCAAGGAATCTTGAAGTAGAAAAAGGGATGAAGAAGATTAAGAGGCAAAATATAATGGATGATATGAAAATGGTTTACACATCTATTTAAGAGACATGAGATTCATTGTTGAACTATGCCAGATGAATAAAGACTACAAAAGATTTCACGTGAAGACATTTTTCATGCATTCCTGATCAAACTGGTTATAGAAAGAACCAAGAAAAACTAAAGGCATAATCAAGCATCAGAGATAAAAACACAGAGGGAAGTAAGTTGAAGGATATGATGAAGTGAACTGGTTATTGATCAAAATAGTTTTGATGAGCTTAGCATAGATATGAATATTTGTAAATTGAGTTGTATTTGAATCAAATCACTACTATATCAGTTTATCAATTATTACAAAAAATATCTTAATTGAGTGGACTTAACAGTCTTTTGTATTTCCATATGACATTTAAGGAATGTTAATTGTTATCTTCTTAACCTCATAGTGAATGTTTCTCAAAAGTTAACTGTTAGTAATAAATCCTTTAACCAGGTCACACTTAACAGTGTGCATTGTAACCTTTAATAGGGTTGGCTCCTAATTGAGCTCACTTCAGAAGAGTGAAATATTTTGGGTTACCGGTCCCAGGTGGTTTTTCCTTTAGCAGGGTTTCCATTTTAAATCCTTGTGTTGTGTGTTATTTGTTATGATTATTTTTCTATCATATTTTACATGTTTCATAATTGATTAATCGGTAAAGATAGTTTGGATAATTACTAGTATTCAGTAAATGAATAAAAAGATAGTTATTTTATCTTATTGAGCTATTTGATTTGTTGAATAAGTTTGGAAAAGTACATCTGAGAGTTTGGGACTGTAGGATAATTGATTTAACTGATTCACCCCCCTCTCAGTTTTCTAACAATTGGTATCAGAGCATATTGGTTGTTTGGAGGAAAGTTTCAAGGACTTGAGTGAAAGATCACAAGATGTATAAAAGGGAAGTGCCTAAGCTAAACAAAGATATCTTCACAACATGGCAAAGAAGGATGAGGCTACACATATATGGAATTGGAGAATCTGCTCTTCATCTCCTAGATAGTGGCTACATAAAATCAACTATTGGACTTTTCATAGTAGATCAACTGAGAGAAAAACATGAACACAATATAACTATGATAGAGATTTTGCTTCTCTATCTGATGCAAAATTTGAAGATGTCAAAGCATGCACAATAGAAAAATAAATGTGGGACAAACTTGCACTAGTTTGTGGTGGAGATGTAAATGTAATGAGGGCTAGAATTGAAATCCTAAGAGGTACATTTCATGATATGAAGATGAAAGAAGGTGAAAACATCACACAATACTATAACCAAATCAAACAGGTGGTCAATGCTATCCAAGGAGCACGAGGTATTATTTTTGAAGACACTATTGTAAGTAAAATACTGAGAACCTTTCTACCTATCAATGCTATTAGAATATTTTCTATTCATGAAATGAGATCTACACCTGGTAGTAATCTTACACTTGATAGTCTAATCACTCAGTTAACTACTTTTGAGCTCAATAAATATGATAATAGTATTGTAGCAAGTGTTGAGTCTGCATTTATGTCATCCCTAAAGATTGGTAAGTCTAGCAATAAGCATAACATAAAGAATGAAAGTGACAGTGATAGTGAAGATGAGCTCAATGAGCTTGAAGCACTTATGGCTAGGACACTTTAGAAAGGTAAAGGAAGGTATAAAGGAAAGTTACATCTAGCTTGTTTTAATTTTAAAGAGATTGGCCATATTACTTGTAGATGTCCTAAGAAGAAAGAAGAAGATACAGACAATGACCGATCTGGTGATGGAAATTTTGGCAAAAGAGATAACCGAGATAACAGAGAAAACTGACACTATGATAGAAGAAACAACTGAGACTACAAAGAAAAAGGAAAGAAGACATGTTTCCTTATTGGAGATGATGATAATGACACTGACAATGACACTAATGATGAAATTGAAGTGGTATTTGTTGCAATGAAAGATGATTCAGAAGAAGAAGAAAGGTATGTAGAAACAACACTTATATCTAAAGTTAGCAATAATGATACATGGATTATTGATAATGGTTGTACACATCATATGAGTGGTGATGAGAATAAATTTGAATACCTTGAACACTACAATGGAGGATCTATTAAAATGGGAAATGATACACCTTGTCTAGTGAAAGGAAAAGGACCTATCTTGTTGAATGATAAGATTAGATGTGAGAATACATATTGGGTAAAAAGACTTAACTATAATCTTTTAAGTGTAGCACAATTGAATAATTTAGGTCACCGAGTTGCATTTTAAAGTAGAAAAGGCAAAAATATACGATGAAACTAGAAAGCTGGTTGGTACTAGTGGACAATCCAAAGGTAATCTATTCTATCTGGGCAATGTTGAAACTTCTTGTTTGTTGGCTAGAAAGTAAGATGTGTGCTTGTGGCATAAGAGACTGTGTCATGCGAATTTTGATAACATGGTTAAGATCAGTAAGAAGAGAAGAGTTAGAGGTTTACCAAGTCTAATCAAACCTGACCATGTTATGTGCAATCAATATCAAAAAGGAAAAATGACTAAATCTAATTTCAAAAGAAAAGACTATTATGCTAAAGGTATTTTGGAGTTGGTACATACCGAATTATGTGGTCCTATGAGAAATTAGAGTTATTATAGTGATAAATGTTTCATTTTATTTGTTGATGACTACTCTAGGATGATGGCAGTTATGTTTCAGAAAGAGAAATCTGAAGCTTTCAAATTGTTTAAGTGGTGTATAGCTAAAGTTGAAAAGGAAACTGGGAAAGACTTAAAATTATTAAGATTTGATAGAGGAGGTGAGTTTATTTCTAATGAATTCACTAACGTCTATAATGAGCATGGAATTAAAAAATAGGTTTCTACACCAAGGACACCACAATAGAATGGTATTGCAAAAAGAAGGAATTGATCTACAGTTGACTGTGCCAGAACATTGATGATTGAGAAAGATGTTGCACAAATGTATTAGAGAGAAGCTGTTAGCATTGCTACATACACCTTTAACCAAGTTCAACTGAAGAAAGACACAAATAAGAAACCTTATGAGCTATGGTTTGGCTACACACCAAATGTAAGTTATTTTAGAATTTTTGGAAGCAGATGTTACATTCTGAAAGATGATAGAAATGGAAAATTTGACTCTAAGGGTGATGAAGGAATATTTCTAGGATATTCTACTAAGAGAAAAGTATACAAATGTTTGAACAAGGCTACTAAAAAAATGATTCAAAGTGCTAATGTGAAAGTTGATGAGTTTTTTGAGAAGAATGATGAAGAAACTAGGAAGGAACTAAAAGACTATGGTAGGTTTACATATATTGAGCATCCAGACTATCTACCCAAGCCATAGGATGAGTCTACCAAGAGATGGGAAAATGCTACTAAGAATCAACAAATGAAAACTGAGAACCAGGAAGAAGTTACCGAGGGAGAAAATGAAGCTGAACTGAATGATGAGAAAAGAAGAGAGAAAGTACTGGCGATGTTTGTTAGAAGACACCATCCAGAAAACCAAATTATTAGAGACAAGAAAGTTGGCATGATGACATGAAGTAAGTTAAGATAGAACACATGCTTAGTTTATGAATTTGAGCCTAAGAATGTTAGAGATGCACTTGAAAATGAGGAATAGATTAAGGCCATGAATGAAGAAATTGAATAGATAGAGAAAAAAAAAATGGACATTGGTACTGAGACTGAGTGATAAGTACTAAGTGGATTTTTAGAGACAAGTTGAATGAGAATGGTGAAATAACTAGAAACAAAGCAAGACTTGTATGCAAGGGATATGAACATGAAGAAGGAATTGACAATGGTGAAACTTTTTCACTAGTAGTAAGACTTGAAGGAGTCTAAATATTACTTGCATATGCTACACATAAGGGATGCAGAGTATATCAAATGGATGTGAAATCAACATTTCTAAATGGCATTCTTGAGGAAGAGGTCTACATAGAACAACCTAAAGGTTTTGTTGATCCAAATTAGAAGAACATGGTAAGTAGACTATACAAAAAACTGTATGGACTAAAAAAAGCACTGAGAGCATGGTATGAATGATTACATGCTTATCTTATTAGTATTGGCTTTTTAAGGACAAGTGACAATAGAAATTTGTAAATGAAAGGAGAATCTAACGAAAATATTTTGATTGCTGAAATTTTTATTGATGATATAATATTTGGAGGACATGATATGATTTGCAAATATTTTTTTGATTAAATGAGAAAAGAGTTTGAAATGTCAATGTTTGGAGAGATTAAATTCTTTCTAGGTTTGCAGATTATACAACAAAATTATGGGATTTTTATAACTCAATCAAATTACATCAGGGTAGTGTTAAATAATTTTGGCATGGAAGATTCAAAACCTGTAGGTACATTGTGTTGGCAAAATGGTTAGTGCTCCCCTCAAGATTTGTGACATGGATTAACTACCTCTTGTGTCTTCTGTATGTCTAGTGGTTGTATCAGGCATTAACAAGTTGATATTTGGGTGAAATGACAATGACTACTTGTAACAAGTGGTATCAGAGTTTGGCCATAGGTTTGAATCCCCTCAAGTAACACTAAGGGGGAGATTGTTGGAAAAATGGTCAATGCTCCCCTCAGGATTCATGAAATGGCTTAACCACCTCCTATGTCTTCTATAAGTCTAGTGGTTGTATTGGGCATTAACAGGTCAATTTTTTGGTGCAACAGAAACCACTACTTGTAACACACTAATGGTGATAGGATGTAAGTTGACAAAAGATGATGAATTAACCAAAGTAAATCATACACTATATAGATCAATGATTGGAAAATTGTTGTATGTGGTTCACAGTAGGCCTGATATAGCACATGCAATTAGGATTGTAGCGAGATTTTTTGCTAATCCTAAGGAATCACATATGGTTAATGTTAAAAGCATTCTAAGATATTTGAAGAAAACTAAAGATTATGGTTTATGATACAAAAAGGAAGGCAATTTTTAACTCTGAGTTTACACTGATGCAGATTGGGCTGGAGACATTGATGACCAAAAGAGCACAACTGATGGAGCATTCTTTTTGGGAGAAAGACTTGTAACATGGATAAGTAAGAAACAAGCATGTATTTCTCACTCTACTGCTAAAGAAGAGTATGTTGCTGTTGGTGCTAATTTTTCAAATTTTACTTGGATAAAACAAGTGTTGGAAGGAATGAATGAGGTGATCACTAATCTAGTGATTATATATTGTGACAACACAAGTGCTATAAAAATTTCCAAGAATCTGGTGATGCATTCAAAAACAAAGCACATATCTATTAAGTATCACTATTTGAGGGACTGAGTACAAGAAAAGTAAGCGAAACCTGAATTTGTGAAGTCTAAAGAACAATTTGCTGATATATTTACCAAGCCCTTACCGAAGGACACTTTTGAGTACTTGAGGACTAGACTAGGGGTTTGTCCCCTATCTATCAATCACTAAGGTGATCAAGAGGTTAAATCAACCTATATTTTATCATAAAATCATTCATGTTGATATAGATAGCTCACACTTTAGGATCCCTAAGGTTGTGAAAGATTGTAGAAGCTGGAATAGAGAATTGTATATCTGTAAATGAAGGTACTTCATCTAGACCAAACAAAAAAGACCAACTTGGCTTCTGAAGAGCTATTTATTTTCTTTTGGAAGTGTTTGCAAAGGGAGAGAGATTTATATTAAATATATGTTGATGAGAACATGAAAAGGGAGAGAAATTTCAATGTGAGAAAGAATAAGAGAACTGAAGAAGATCAAATCCAGAGGGAGAGTCTACATGGAATATTGTTTGTAGTGATTAAACATATTAAATATCAAGCTATGGAGAGCTTACCGAGCTATAACATTTATTTGTATAGTTGTAGAACTGATTTTTGGTATGGTATGGAATATTTCATATTGTTTGTGTTGCTATCAATGCCAAAGGGAGAGATTGATGACCTAAAACTAATTGAATATATTGATGAACTAAAGAAACATTGATTAAAGATCACCGAGCTATCAAAGTGATATGTAAGATGATTAAATCAGTCAATATATTGTCATTGATGTCAACTAGTTTTGACTATACTTATCATGATAGTTACAAACATCTGAACATCTATAGAAGGAAGAAATGGTGAAGAAATGAGACATCTACATAAGGAAAATATGGATATGACAGATAAGGCTAATGTATACATTAGGTAAGTTATTGATGATTCTATGGCATTATATTGTTGACTTGAGCATGTTACATTATTCTTTTATGAAGAAGAGATAAAAATTGAACAAGTTAATATGGTCAGTAAGTGAAGATTTATATATACACCGAGTCAGTCTTGTGTATACCGAAGGACAGTAATAACCAAGTTAGTTATCATTGACACATTCAGTATTAACCAAGTATGGATGAAAACTTGTTAAAATAGCCAACTAAAATTGATGAGCTAGAAATTTCTTATGATTCTGAGGTAATAGATGAAGTTTTTTATAAGATCCATGACTGAAAAAATTTAGATATGATATAAGGGAAGAGAATGAAACATGTTACTGACACATCTACTGAGGAAATATGAAGAGGAAAAAGGGATGAAGAAGATTAAGAGGAAAAATCTAATGGCTGATATGAAAATGGTTTACACGTCTATTTAAGAGACATGAGATTCATTATTGAACTATGCCAGATGAATAGAGACTATAGAAGATTTTGTGTGAAGATATTTTTCATGTATTCCTAATCAAAATGGTTATAGATAGAACTGAGCTAAACTATAGGCATAACTGAGTGTAACAGATATAAACATAGAGTGAAGTAAGTTGAAGGATATGATGAAGTGAATTGGTTATTGATCAGAAGAGTTTTTATGAGCTTAGCATAGATTTGAATATTTGTAAATTGAGTTTTATTTGAATCAGATCATTACTGTATTAGTTTAACCATTGTTACAACAAAATCTCTTAACCTAGTGGACTTAATAGTGATTTTTATTTCTATATGCCATTCAAGGAATGCCAATTATTATCTTGTTGATCCCATATTGAATTCTTGTCAAAATTCAACTATTAGTGATAAATCCTTTAACCAGGTCACACCTAACAATGTACATTGTAACCTTTAATAGGGTGGGTTCCTAACCAAGCTCACTTCAGAAGAGTGAAATATTTTAGGTTACATGTCACAGGTGGTTTTTCCCTTAGCAGGGTTTCCATGTTAAATCCTTGTGTTATGTGTTATTTGTTATGATAATGATAGGTTTTACAGGGTTTATAGGTATTTGGTAATGATTCAAGCCAAAGCAAGAAGAGGGGCCAAAAGATTACCCTAATATAATCATCCTTGCAGAGATCACCCACAGAAGAAATACACAATAAGTGAGAGAGAATTCAAAATAGATATGATAGATTATTCATAAATCACCTCATACATGCTGAGATATAAGGTCTTCCTAGTTAGGGCCAAACATTAAATTCAATTACAAAATTCCTCCAACATGCGAGGATTCAAAAACTATCTTCAAACTTCTAATTGATACCACTAATCTTCTACTCCCAAAAACCCATGCTAAAACTACAACCAACAACTACATTTATACAAGAGGCTACCGAAACAATTCGGCCTTAAGATCCATCATCAACAAAAGGAGTGACTAGATCTAGGTCCACATGCTTCCCAATGATCAATACCAACATTAACTCTATGACCAAAATTAAATACACAAGTTGACCTCAATAGGAAATCAAAATAAACTACTTGGTAAGAAAGGTTAACGGAGCACTAGTAAAATAACCGACCAACTCGGTCAAAGAAGAAACCAAACAACATGGAGCCAACTTGGTCAAAGAAGGAACTGAGAAACATAGAAAACTCAAATTTTTTTTGGTGACATAGGATTGCCAAGGACCCAAGATGCTCTTGCATTAGACACCTGGGGTTGTTTGAATTGATTCTCTGAATCATGCAATAGGTACAACTTGAGCTGAATCTAACATAGATTGTGAGATCCATGAACTATCTTTAATCAGTGTATTCTTCTACTTTACCAAATATTCCATATATTGTTTTCCTCTCATGCTTCTGCCAACTCTATGTTCCAAAATCTGCTCAACTTCTTCTATCTATCTCTTAGGATAATCATTTGGTACTGTCATGTCTTCATCAGATTCATGGTACTCATACAAATCTACAATGTTGAATATAGGTGATATATGCATGTCATCGGGTAACTCAATCACATAAGAATTTCCACTGTCAAATCTCCTCAATATCCTACAAGGACAAAATTTCTTCATTTTCAACTTCCCATATGTTCCAATAGTAAATTTGTCTTTGTTCAAATGTACCATTACTTCATCCCCAATTGCAAAAGTCTTATGTCTTCTTCATCTATCTTCTATGTCCTTATATTTTTTATTACTATTCTCAAACTTATGTTTCACTTCTTCATGCAATGACTTCATGAACTCAACAATCTTTACTCCTTCAACACTACTCTTTTCTTCACTAGCAATATCCTTCAAATCTAATATACCTCTCAGTTGTATGCCATTAACAATCTCACAAGGTGTTTTTCTAGTACTCCTATTCATTGAATTATTATATTCAAACTCTTCTTATGCCAACATATAATACCAATTAATTAGTTTATCTCCAACTAGGCATCTCAAAAGATTACCCAAACTTCTATTCACAACCTCTGTCTATCCATCAGTCTGTGGGTGAAATGTAGAACTATACCTAAACTCAGTGCTCAACATTTTCCAATTAGTCTTCCAAAAGTATCCAAAAAACTTACTATCTCGGTCAGAGATGATACTCCTCGATAACCAATGCAATCTAAAAATTTCCTTAAAGAAAATAACTTCTATATGCACTACATTTGATGTCTTTCTACAAGGTATAAAATGTGCCATCTTAGAAAATCTATCCACAAAAACAAATATAGAATCATTACCTCTCACTATCTTCGGTAAGCCAAGAACAAAATCCATACTGATATCAATCCAAGGTTTCTCAGGAACATAAATCAGTATATACAATCTAGTATTCTAACTTACTCCCTTTGCAACTTGACAAATTCCACAACTTTTCAAAAATTTCAGAACATATTTATACAATTGTGGCCAAAAGTATTTCTCCTTAAGAAAATTCAATATCTTTTCAATGCAAAAATGTATAGCCAAACCACTACTATATTTCTCCTCTATCAAATTAGTTCTCATTGATCCTCTCGGTATACATAACTGAATACGTTTAAGCAACATGCCTTCTTGAATGAAATAGTCTTCCCATTTAGTACTCAATTAATCTTGAATAAGTTCTTTGCACTTCCTCCACAGTTCAAAAAAATTAGGATCAGTTTCATACAATCTTTTCATGTCATCAAAACCAAGAACTTCAATTCTCATCTCAATCATCAAAGATCTTCTTCTACTTAATGCATCAACAACTCAGTTAGTGACTCCACTCTTATGTTTTATCACAAATGTATAACTCTACAAATATTCAACCCATTTCATATGTCTTTGACTCAATTTATTTTGACTACCCAAATACTATAGAGACTTATGATCAGTATACAACACAAATTCACTCAGTATCAAATAATATCTCCATTTCTTTAGGGATTGAACAATAGCATAGAACTCTTGACCATACATAGAATATTTCATTTTTGCATCATTCAACTTCTCACTAAAGAAAGCAATAGGTTTACCTTCTTGACTCAAAACACCTCCTATTGCACTATCACTTTGATGTAGTATAGATAAGGAGGATCCAATTAAGGACTATCCAAACTTGCAGCCAAGCACCAACAATACAGAATAACACAACACAACACAATATAGAATCAAAATCTTATTTATTCATCAGTAACCAATATTACAAGAAACATGTCAAGATGTAAGGCCTTCTTAGTTACAACCAAATGCATAAAAAATTACAATAGTTCAACAAGATCACATAGGATCCAACACACCTCTCAGCTAGCCCAGGTTTGTAATACAACAAAACACTGGTAGGTATGCCAAGAAAGATCTAAACTTGTGCTCACAAGCCACCAAGAAGTCTTCTTGTTCCTAAGCTCACAAGCTACTAACTCTGCTAAACTTCTAATTCCTTCTACCTTCCCAAATATTCCCTAAATAGCTACCCAAACACCCTCTTAAATACTACACATCCATAAGTTAGCTTTACAAACAAACAAATCCCAAAACCCAATTGGCTTCCAAAGATAAACAAATATTAAATGAAACATCAGTTGGCTCACACATAGCCTTCCAATAATTAATTCATCATGTCGGCATCCAAATCCACATAGGGGAATGCAATATGATAGATCTAGGTCCCCACACATCCAATGGTCAATCCATAACTTGAGGAGCGTGACCCAAATTAAATACACCAATCAGCCAAGTTGATTCATCCAAACACACAAGTCGGTCAGCAAGAACACCGAGCACTAGTAATAAACATTGAGACCCCATTGGTAACCAAGCACCAAGCACCAGAAACACTGAATGACCATCATCTACCAAGCTCCATTGGTACTTCCAACTGAGAACCTTCACCATGACCACCGATCTCCATCGGTGAAGCCAAGAAGACTCCTAACAAGAACTATTACCAAAGACCAAGAAAATATTACCAAAGATTGAAAAACTTTAGTCTTCTACCAAGATCACCATCCAATTAACCAAAGTCCACCTGATAGTTACTGAGATTGTGAGAATCTTGAGGAACCAAGGATGACCCTGCATCAGACACCTGGGGTAAATAAAAAAATTTGTCCCAAACTTTTCTCCTTCAAGAAAATTTGCCATCCACTTCATTTTTACACAAGGCTTGTCAATCCATGAAGCCAAGAAAATGCACAACTTCATCAGCCAAGTCCTCCTTAACCAATCTGTCACTAACTAGTTAGCGTGTTTAACATCAAGAAAAAACTGCACCTTCAACCCATCACCAAGTATCAAGTTAGAATCTCATCACAAGACTTATCATTGTCAACTAGTGACTCAAGTCTACAACCAACAAACAACATCTGCACCTCAACACCAAACAAAATAAATTCACTAACACCATCATCACAAAGATGTTCAACAAAAGGTAACTCCTCATCAACAACAACCTAACTAGGCAAATCTAGATGCTTTGCAAATTCCATGTTAGGAACAACCGACTAAACATGAAAACCAATCTTGTCACCAGCCTTAACAAGGTCAACAACATCATCAGTAAGTATAGGTAACTCAACAATAGCCACAAGTTTCTCTACAAGTTTCATGTCAGACTCCACCAACTAAACATCAAAACCAATTTCACATACTTCCACACGGTCACAAGTAACTTCATCAAGATGTCTTCTCTCTCACACCAGTCTTCTAACTAGCTAGACAACTTTCTTCTGGATTGGCATGTCCAAACTCTGGTAAGCTTTACAAAGATCAACTACACTTTCCTTCACAAGGTTATCCACCCGATTCTCCATACGGCTCAACAAATATGTTTCCCACTGAGACAACCTCTCTGAAATCTTCACTTCCACCATATCATAGAGATCTACGATCACACCAGGGTCCAATCTTCTCAGAAGCATCTCCAAAGATCTTTGAATACCCTCTACAACAAACCCAACACTGACCACCTTATGACAACCTACAAGTGGTACTCAAGTCAGATCGCAACCTGCCACCTCACATGAACAACTAGGTCACAATTTCAGTAATAGGGATCTACAACTCAGATTGCACACAATCTCTTTGCCAACCTTTCTCCAAACAAGATCAACTCACTCTGATACCATTCTGATATAGTACAGATAAGACGGATCCAATTAAAAATTGTCCAAACTTGCAGCCAAGCACCAACAATGCGGAATAACACCACACAACACAATATAGAATGAAAATCTTCTTTATTCATCAATAACCAAGATTACAAGAAACATGCCAAGTTGTAAGGCCTTCTCGGTTATAGCCAAATACATCAAAGATTAAAATAGTTCAACAAGATCATGCAGGATCGAGCACACCTCTCAGCTAACCTAGGTTTTTAACACAACAAGACACTGGTAGGTACTCCAAGAAAGATCTAAACTTGTACTCGCAAGCCACCAAGAAATCTTCTTATTCCTAAGCTTGCAAGCTACTAAATCTACTACACTTCTTCTACTTCCTTCTACCTTCCCAAATCTTCCCTAAAAAGCTGCCCAAACACCCTCTTAAATACTACACAACCATAAGTCATCTACACAAACAAATAAATCCAAAACCTAGTTGGCTTCCAAAGACAAACAAATATTAAATGAAACATTAGTCGGCTCTCACATATCCTTCCAATATTTAATTCATCATATTAGCATCTAGATCCACATAGGGGAATGTAACATGCCAGATCTAGGTCCCCACACATCTAATGGTCAATCCATAACTCAAGGAGCATGACCCAAATTAAATGCACCAGTCAACCAAGCTGATTCATCCAAACACACAAGTCGGTCAACAAGAACATTGAGCACCAATAATAAACATTGAGACCTTTTTGGTAACCAAGCACTGAGCACTAGAAACACCAAGTCATTGAGTGACCATCATCCACTAAGATTCATTAGTACTTCCAACTGAGAAACTTTACCATGACCACTAAGCTCCATCGGTGAAGCCAAAAAGACTCTAACCAAGAACTATTAACAAAGACCAAGAAACTCCAGTCTTCTACTGAGATCACTAGCCAATTAACCAAACTCCTACAGATAGTTACCAAGACTACCAGAATCTTCAGGAATTGAGGATGCCCCTACATCACACTTGCATCACATTCAACTTGAAATACCTTATTGAAATCAGGTAATGCTAACATAGAAAATTCCGCAATCTTATGCTTTAAAGTCTCAAAACTTTTATCATCTCTATGTGTCTACTTAAATTTTTTTGATGTCCTCTCATAGTCTCATTCATAGCATTACAAATTGAACTGAAATTTCTAATGAACTTTTGGTAAAAAATTTCTAAACCATGAAATGATCTTACCTCACTAACATTCTCAGGTGTAGGCCAATTCAAAATAGCTTCAACCTTTCAGGGTCCATTTTCAAACTATCAGCTGAAATCACAAATCCCAAATACATAATCTCCTCTTTCATAAAGGAACATTTTTTCAAGTTAATCAACAACTTTTCTTCTTTCAATCTTTGTAATACTTGTGCAACATGCAAAAAATGTTCTTCTCTGGTCTTACTAAATATTAGAATGTCATCAAGATATACAATCACAAATTTGTACAAAAAATTCTTCAAAACCTCATTCATCAATCTCATAAAAGTAATTGGTGCATTCATTAAATTAAAAGGCATAACCAACCACTCATACAAACCTTCGCTTGTCTTAAAAGAAGTCTTCCACTCATCACCTTCTCTGATTCTGATCTGATGAAATCCACTTTTAAAAACAATTTTGGTAAAATACTTTTCTCCAGTCAAACTATCCATTATGTCATCCATTCTCGGGATAGTAAACCTATATTTCATTGTTATCTTGTTTATTTCTCTAGAATCAGTAGACATTCTCCATTCTCCATTCTTCTTAGGTTCCAATGCAACTGGTACTACAAAATGACTCAAGAATTCCCAGATCAAACCTTTATGAAACAATTCTTGGATCTGTCAGTTTAATTCCTATTTCTTGGTAGGTGTCAACTAATGTGGTTCCTTATTTGGTAAACTATCTCCAGGGATAAGATCCATGCAATGATCAATGCTTCTCTTTAGTGGAAAACCATTAGGTACATTGTAAAAAATGATCTCCTTGTACTTTGTGAATATCTTGTCAATCTCTTCAGGGATGCTATCCATTGTCTTCTCACTTGGTTTGTTAGGAATCATAGAAAAACATACATTATTCTTCTTCAAATCCTTAACAAAATTTCTTCCTTCCATCAAGAAAACTGTCACACATGTACAAACACTACTAATAGGTTCTTCAATCAAAGGTAACAAGATTTGTCTTCTCCCATTGACCCAAATATTATATTTATGCAATCTTCCATCATATATAGCATGTCTATCATATTTCCAAGGTATACCCAACAAAATATGACAGCAATCCATAGGCATGATATCACATAACACCTTATCATAGTTCTTATTAATTTTTAAATTGACATAACATTGTTCACTTACCAAGAGTGTGTGCTCATCCTTGATCCATGAAATTTGATAGTGTAATTCCCCAAAAATGGGCTATAAGTTCATTAAGCTCTTACATCAACAATTCAAATGAAATCGACATCAAAGTCCTAACCTAAGGCACATTTGCACATAATTTTATCAAAAATCTAATTGATTATCTTAATTTTGCATCGGGGAATATTCCTTAAGTATTCCTAATTTATCAATAATTATCTTTAATTGAATATTATTTGGTGATAAATGTCATTATTTATCCTAAAGTTGATTAATTGAATATGATGAATATTTAATTAATTAATTTAATTCTGCCACTTAATTATTTAATTAGATTTAATTGCATTTATTCCTAATTAATATTATTTTTATTTTGACAATAAATCAAAAATTAATATTGTTTTTATTTTGACAATAAATCAAAATTCCTACAAACAATCAATTGAATATTTATTTAATTGATTTAAAATCATAGTTGTCAAATTTAATGATTTAATTGGAATAAAGTTTGATTTAATAATTGATTAACCCATAAATCAATTGTTTTAATTCAAAATCAGTTAAGTGGAAAATAAATCACTTTATTTATTAAATTAATTCATATTAAATCATGCACAATCAGAAAAGTAGTTAACTTTAAATCAATTTTCAATTTCAATTTGTTAACTTTCTAAACTCAACATTTGATGATGAGTTGAAAAAGAGAACTAAACTCTATTTTGAGATAAAAACTGCTTTTGCGTATTTTATGAGTTATTTATTCTTAATTTCTTGTTAACTCAAAAATCAACCCGAGTTTATCAAGAGTGATTTATGGATTTTCTCAATGCATCCTCGCAGCCCTGAATTTCTATAAAATCAAGGCTCAGCTCTTCATAAAACATCTCTCGAATTTGCACAATTACTCTGGCAAAATTGCATATGAAGAATCAATCTTTTGCGACAGGTGACTTTGTGAGATCAATTCATAGTTTTTCATAGCTTTGCATAGATTTTCATATCAATTCATATCATTCTTAGATTAAATTTGCATATCATTTTCAATCAATTCTAGTTTAGATTCATACAGTTTTTCATCCTAATTTCATAGAAAATACAAAAATATAGATTAATCTGCATTCATTCTACATTCAACTTTTAGCATTAAATCCTTGTTTTAGGTGTTTCATTGTCACTAATCTCAATCTAATCTGAGAATACATACTCACATCTACTAGAAGGCAGTAAATCATCAGGTTAGCTTAGTTTCAATTACTTGCAAATTTTGATTTTGCTAACCTCTAATGTTTTACTGAAGTGTTGTGTCCGTAGCTAGGTACAATTTTTACACACACATTTCTCACCCCCACCATGGGGCCCTAAAATATTTTTCCATTCTATTCTATCAAATTTCTATTATTTTTCTCAAACCCACGACCACAAGATTAATTTTTATGAGTTTTGTGATAAATTTCTGGGCTGTTTTTCTAGAAATCTAGCTGATGTTTTTATTGGTACATGCACATATGACATGATATAGATCTGAAATTTATATTTCTAGAAATTTATTTAAGTTAGCTTTCATTTTCCATTTTTTTGGATTAATGTCATCTTGATTTACAAAATTTATGATCATTTTAGTACAGACTAGTTAGAACTTGATTTTATGAAATTTGACTGATATTTTTATTGGTACATTCACATATGACATGATACAGATCCAAAATTTATATTTCTAGAAAGGTATTTGAGTTAAATTTGATTTTCTATTGGTTTGAATTAATTTTTTCTTGATTTGCAAAAATTATGATCATTTTAGTGAAGACTGGTCAGAACCTGATTTTATGAAATCCGACTGATGTTTTTATTAGTACATGCACATATGACATGATACAGATCTGAAATTTATATTTTTGGAAAGGTATTTGAGTTAGCTTTAATTTTATGTTGTTTTGATAAAATTTCATCTTGATTTGCAAAATTTATGATCAATTTAGTACAGACTATTTAGAATCTAATTTTTATGACAGCAGGTTTTTTGATTATCAAATGACATATTATCTTTGACTAACCTGATTTTCTAGCATGCGGGGTTGCCAAGTTGTGTTTTTTTGTTTTTTTTTATAACATTGGGTTACATGTACAAGAATAGGTAAGTTTTTCATAACAGTGGTTTGCAGGTGCAAGTGCAAGTACATCCAATGGGTACAAAAGATAGAAGACAAATGCTCAAAAATTGCTAAAATGGGTAAAATCTACTAAGTGCGTTGCAAGGAACTGAGGTATTCTATTCAATCTAATAACACTTCAATTTTGGATATAAAACAAACTCTCACATGTCAAGCTTGTGTGCCTTTCTAACTTTCATAATTCACAGTTCAATTTTGGGCTATAAAATGAACATAGATTTACTTTTTGCATATCTGTTACACATAAGAAATAGGCCCTATGAACACTATTTGTGAATGATCTAGAGAGAGTGGGATTCATTCTCTTGTTCATGCATGTGAACATCTTCTTGATGATAGATCCCCTTGTAGGTAGGGAGGATATTGTAATTGTCTCACCTTCCACTAAGTTTGGTCCTCATCTTTTGATCAATACGTTCTCTCTCCGGAGAGATCGATAGGCATAGTTGTTGACATCACAAATCTTGGTGAGATAATTTCAGTCTTAGAGTGTTAGATTAATCTATTTGCTATGTTTGGGTAAAAGTGATAATGCTAGAGGATTATGCTCTACTCCCTTTTTGGGTAGTATCAAAAATTCAAATCCTTGGATCTGGACCAAGTCCCCATGTGGTATGTTTTGTGAGTCACCTTTAGAGAGGGTTAACCATAGTGGACATTCCATTTATTGGGTCAACCATGTGGATGAAACCTCAAGCAGTAATAGCCATTTTCATCATGGTAGCAACAACCGCTATATAAATGTCTTTGTGGAAGAAATCTCCACAAGTGTGGTCTCTTGTTGGGTTGTCAGATCTCCCTAGTAGCTCCTGATTGATTAAATTCTCAAACTGTGTCAAAACCTGGGTGCACCTAGATTGGAGTTTTCCCTCTTGAGATCACAAAATTTGTAGAGTCAGACCATTACTAAAAACCCTAGCGAAGCCAAATTTTTCATTTTCTAGGACTATGTGCGTTATTGAAATTTTTTTGAGAACATACACAAGTAGCATTCCTAGGGATCAGCACAATAAGTCACTATTACTTATTCATGTGAAAGGTTGCTTTTTCCCTTGATCATTATTTTAAGACAAATGATTTCTTGAACTCCCTTGATTATTGTTATGCGTGCCTGGTATCTATTTGGTTATTGAAAATGAACATACCCTAGATGAACTATTACACAAATCTTCAAACCTAGACAAAAAACTTTGCAAACAATCTAAAACTAAAAAACTAAAAAAATTGCAAATCTGAGGCAAAAATCATTTCTAGTGTCAAAAGTCATCCTAAAATTTCAAAACTCGTATCAAAGCTAAAGTAAAAGTTGTTAGAAACCTTCCAAATTTGATAGAAATCTAGTTTTTACAGTCAACTTCTAGATTCTGTCAGAAAATTCACTGTGTCAGGAATAGAGCTGAACAATCAGAGAAATCCAATCTATTTGCCTAAAAGTGATCTCTTGAGTCTGATCTAGCCTTATCATCTATCGATTTGAGTCTTTTCCATCTTGTGTCAAAACCTTGTCAAAATTATCTTCAACTCAATCTTCAAACAAAAATGGCTAAGTGTTGCAAGCTCATGTCCACCATCTTTTGGGCATCTACCCATACTACTAGGGCATAGTATCCTTCATTTACATCCAAACTAGTCTTCAATCAATCCAATCTTGACAAGGTTGCATCATTCAATCTTCTTGAATCAAATCATTCCTCAGTTGTCTTCATCTTTCTCTTTTGCTTCACCCAAGGTTAATGGTGGAAAATAGAGCTTCATCACAATGAAAACAAGGAGAAAAGCCCAGATTCTCTTCAACCGCATTTTCTATGATTGTTGAGACATTTCATCAACCTTTCGACATAGCTAAATTTGTAGAATACTCTCTTGGAAATCTTTACTTGATAGGTGGCTATGTCACTCCTCCTACATAAATCCATGTAGGTCATCAAGTAACTTTGCCTGCATCAATCCACGCAAGTCATCAAGCAACTCCTCATCGATCAATCCTTGGTAGTTCTCTTAACAACACTATGTCTTAAGGAGGAGATGCAAGCCAAGAGTCCCAAGGACATCAATCCCAACATGGTGTGGATCAAGATGATGATAACTTAAAGAAAATGATGAGGCATTTCTTAAAAGAAGAAAAGGAGACATACTTCCTAGAGTTTGCTTGCCAAGGGGCTAAACTTCCTCCAAACTTTAATGTTGAAGATATCATCATACATGAGGAAGAAACTCCTATCATGGCCATGATGAAATAGATGCATGCCATGCAAGTCAAGCTCAACAAACTCAAAAAAGAGAAGGAACCTAAAGAGTTCTCCATGGAAGCTCTATGCCCTTTTCCATTTGATAAAGACTTGTACATGCTGCCAATCCCAAAAAGAGTGGAGATGCCTAAATATGACAAATATGATGGAAAATCTGATCCTCAAGATCATGTCAAAGAATTTTGTACTCAATCTATGGAGTTCATGCATGAACCAACCTACCTAATGTGTCTTTTCCCTTGATCTTTGGGAGGGTCATCTATTCATTGGTTCTCAAAAATACCTCCAACAATAAAAAATTTTGAGTTAATCAAACTGTTCTATCAACAATACTCCTACAACATCTAGCATATGGTCACTATGATTGACATCTGCAATCTAAAGAAGAACTCAGGAGAATCATTCTTGACTTTCCTCAAATGATGGAGGAAATTTTTTTCTCTATATGCTAGACCTATTCCAAAAATCGAGAAGCTAGAAATTTTCATCAACAATCTTGTTCCAAAACTCAACTACCATTTGCAAATGCAAAATCATACATCCTTTGATAAAATGGTAGAAAATTCAATCAAAACTCAGAAAGTACTTGTACAAAAAGGAGACATATCACTTCAAAAGGACAAGTATGAATCTGGATCTAATTCTAAAGACAAAGGAAAAAATTGGAACAAGAATAAAGGTGTTGTAATAGATGGCATTGTTGATACTATTCATGCCCCATCTACGGCACCCACTTTCAATCTCACTATTGGCACCTAAGCTATCAAAGCCTTAGAGGCAGAAGAAATGGAGTCAAACAAGAAACCATCTGACTATAAACCTTGGGCTACATATCCTAAATGCAAGTTTACTCATCTTGGAGAGTCTTTGGAATCAGCCATGAAAACTCTGTTGGCCAACAACATCATCACCTTGCCTAATATAAAGGTTTTTGATCCTAAAACTAAACCAAAATGGTGGAGAGAGAATGATTTATGTGACTTCCATCTCAATAAGGGTCATAAAACCAATAACTACATATACTTGAAACACATCATACAAGACAAAATTGATAATGGAAAAATCATAATTGACAATCATCAAAGCAATAATGATCATACAGTATTCACGAAACTATTTCCAAAGCATGGTCAAGGAGATTTGTCTTCTTAGCCTAATGTGGGAGCTAAAGTCAATTATGCCTACTCTGGAAACAATGTTGTCATAAACATGGTTGAACTTTTCTTATCTAAACATTGCAATGTCATCACCATTATAAGAAAAGATAAAGATAATCAATCAGAAAATGCAGTTACTTGATCACAAGCTCAAGCTCATCTACAAGGACAAAATTCAGATTCATCAAATGTCCCTAAGGTGCCTTTTAATCTTTCATCTACTTATAAACAAAAGGATACCTCTAAATCATCAAATCCTAAAGAAATGAGGCCAACATTATACAGTATTATCCAACAACTCCAGCATACAAATGCAAAATTCTCCATGTTTGAGTTGCTTCGGATATCTCCAACTCATAGAGCCATTCTAGACAAAGCTCTACTCAGATCCAATCTTCCTGACAACCTTGATTTAGATAGATTCTATACTATGGTTGGTCATCTAACGTCTCCATAGTATATCTCCTTTTTCAAAGGAATAACTCCTTGAGTCATCTCCATCACCAACCCTTGCACATTGAAGTCTTGAACCAAAACTATCATGTCAAACACATGTTGATAGATGGAGGTTCTGGTATCAACATTTGTTCTTACAGTTTGATTACACAACTAGGATTATTAGAAGTTGCCATGGATCCTAAAAAGAAGATAACTATCAAGGCATATGATGAACAAGAAAGATCTTCCAAAGGAACAACTGTACTACCAATCGGAACAGGTCTAGTTATCAGAGATATCACACGTCAAGTTCTTGATCTACCTTTGGCTTACAACATCCTTCTAGGGAGACCCTAGATACATAAAATGAGAGCTAATCCTTCCACATACCATCAATGTGTGAAATTTCGTTATGAAGGAGTAGAGGTGATGATTCTGACTGATCTATCTACCACTTGCAATGCATTGAAAGAAAGTGTTGATGAACTTGTTCCTAATAATAGAGAATCTTCCACTAAGCAACTAGACATTGCATCAACTTCCAAGATAGAAGAACTTGCTAAAGAAGTCAAAATTAAAGACAATGGCATGGGAGAATACATAATGGAACCTGTTTTATCTCTCTCATCTCTCCCTTTGTCCCCTAAATCTTATGGACAACCTTCTGACAAAGAGAAACCCATAGCTAAAGAATCCTAGGCCATATTCAATGGAAGCTTTGTCACAAGAGTTTGAGGAAGAAGAGGTCATGCTTTCTTGGTTATACAAGGATAATTCTCAATCCCAATCAGTCTATAAATGTGACTCCACTTCAAGAAAAATTCCTCATAATTGATATGGACCAGGGGATAAATTGATCACAAAAATGGGATATATTGGAAAAGGGCCTCTAGGACTACAAGGTAAAGGTATTCTATCACCTCTTGACCATCATGACCAAACAAAAAAGAATACCATAGGTTTAGGATATTAGAAGAAGCCTTTCTATCTTAGCAAAAACTCTCCACGTGTCTTATAACAGATTGAACCATCAGCAACAATTCAACCAAAGGAAGTAACACCACAATTTGATAGTGATGATTTAGACACTACTGATGAGCTCATTCCTTATGAGAATTTTTCCAAAGAAATACTAGACCTCCTTAAAGATGAAGAGAACCCTAAAGAGAATATCAATGTAGTAGAAATACAAGAACCTACTATGGAACAAAAGATAGTTGCACCACAAGAACTAGCTGATCTTGAGGAAAACCAAATAGACAAGGAGGAAGGTGTCAGCTATTCTAAGATAGGTTCTCATGAGTATGAATTGAGATTAGAATCTAAGGGTAACCCTTCTTGGGGTATCCATCCTGAGTTTACATACGTTCTCAAATATCCTAGAACCATAGATGAGGAATCAAATGACTATGAATGGGGAGTCATTCCAAAGGAAGATGAGCTTATCATAGAAAAACATATTGATGTTGTTCACCAATATGCATGTAAAACCAACATAAGTCTAGAGTTAAATAATGAACTTAAGGAGTCTAATCCACCAATGGCTAAAGTGGACTCCCACAATGACATTGAGCCTATTCACAAATTGAACATTTTGAGTTGTAATATCACCTTCAAACTCAAGAGTCAGGTTATGACCAATGATGATAGATCCATATCTGTAAACACTATTTCCCAATCTTTCACCACTTTGACTATCCAACATCTCAAACTTCTTGACCAAACCTCCACAAATCTGAGCCAAGATATCTATACTTTTCCAAATGACTATGCCCTTTCTTGCTACCTTAATGCAGTTGAGCCTATGATGACTTCCATCAGTGAACCAAGTGTTAGCATGATGGAGTCAGACATCAAGTATCTTAGTCAAAAGAATAAGAGTAAAAATAAAAAGAAAAGGAGTTCTGAGGGTGAAAACCACTTTGTGGCAGTCTCAAAACCTATAAAAGTAAAAATAAAAGATGTATCTGAATGTGAAAACCTCTTTGAGGTGCCTAAGGATGAGATATTTGATGTCCTTCCGATTCATTTATAGGATAGATCTCCAGTACTAATTGAGCCCACTCAATCTATTAACTTGGGAACAATGGAAGAACCATAGTTGATCCATGTAGCACAATCCTTATCAGAAGAAGAAAAGAAAAAAATTACCACATTCCTAACAGAAAAGAAGATCAACTTTGCATGGAAATATTCAGATATGCCAGGGTTGGATCATGATCTTATAATGCACCATTTATCTATAGCTCTAGGAGTCAAACCTATTAAGAAAAAATTAAGAAAGATGCATCCACATATTGCACTCTTGGTCAAAGCTGAATTAGAGAAAATACTAAAATTTAGATTCATCTATGTTATTGATTATGTTGAATGGATCTCAAATATTGTACCTATATCAAAACCAGACAAATCTATAAGAGTATGCACAAATTTTAGATATGTAAACAAAGCATGCCCTAAGGATGATTGTCCACTACCTAACATTGATATGATAGTGGACATGACTGTGATGTATTCTTTAATGGATGGTTTTTCTGGATACAACCAAATAAAAATTGCTCTAGAAGATCAAGAGAAAACTGCTTTCACATGTGCATGGGGTACCTTCTGTTGGAATGTCATACCATTTGGGCTTAAGAATGCTGGTGCTACATATCAAAGAGCTATGACATCATGCATCAAACTATGGAGGATTATGTTGATGATCCTTTGGAAAAATCTATGATAAGATCTGAACATTTGAATGATTTGAGAAAAATACTAGATCGAATGGAGAAGTTTAGTCTCAGACTAAACCCTAAGAAGTGTGATTTTGGTCTCACTTCTGGAAAGCTCTTAGGTTACATTGTTTCAAAGAAAGGAATTGAAGTAGATTCAGCAAAGGTTAAAGCTATCATGGAGATGCAAAATCCTAAGAATATCAGTCAAATGAGAACATTACAAGGGAGAGTATAATCTATTAGATGCTTCATATCTCAGCTAGCAGACATATCACAACCTTTCACAAAGACATTACATAAAGGTGTGACCTTTGCATGGAATGAGGAATGTGAAAAGAACTTTAATCACATCAAGAAATATCTATCAAATACTCCTATTTTGATGCCTCCTATTGGGAATATTCTTAATTTTCTGAGGTTTTTGTCCAATTGATGGGTTAATCCCCTGGTTTGTAAAGTTTCCTAGGTCCAAGTGTTGGAAGTTCTTCAAAAATTTTCATAACCCACTTCAGAAATCTTTACTCTAGGTCCTATCCTTGAATAATGTTGAATTCATGCAAAAATCCTCATGTTTGGCCTCTTATTTTTCTTTTATTGTTACCTTTTTAAGTCACTTGAGTGGATTAAATCATGCACGTGCTTAATTTTTGTGTTCACTAAATCAAAAAAGGTCATAGCGTGTCTCATATATTATTTAGCGATTCAGCGAATAAGTCAATCTTACGTTAAGCGTCAGTTTAGTCGCGTGGTCTCTAAGTATCCCGGTTAACACCTCAATTATTTAGCGAATTGGAGAATGTGTTAAAAATGTTAAGTGTCATCTTTGTTTGCATAGTCTCCAAATATCCAGCAGTTATCAGAAAAGATCTGGCGATTCAGCGAATGCATTATCTCCAATTCGCGTATTCCTTGGCAGTTCTTTGCAAATATTTTAGCGACTTGGCGACAACGGTTATCACTCATTCTCTGAATCTAGCGGTTAAAGGCAAAATAACCTAGTGACTTGGTGAATACTGTAGATCATTGTCAGGATCGATGGATGTGGTTTAATCTTAGGTATTGTTGGGTCCTACATGTTTCATTTGGCGAATAAGTGAATGTATAAAGACTTCAAAGTTTGGCGGCCCCGACAGTTTTGTATGGAGAATTTCATGGAATGGGTGTTTTAAAGTGTTCGCTTGTTCTCAGAATAAGTTAGTAAGAAGCTAAATGATTTAGTGATTCAGCGAGTCATGTGGTCACGAGTTCTCTAAAAGGAAAAGGTAAAGGGCATAATCATTTGGTGAATGCATGAATAACGAGATTGGCTAAGTTTTTGAGTTTTTAGTCACTTAATCGCGGATTGAAATATTCAGTGTTTAATATGATCTAGTGATTCAAAAAACCCTTTTTTTTCTGAATCTCATAATCAAATGACGAATGATCAAATATTTCAGTGAACTGGTGACAGCCGTAGATCATCAACAAGATCAACGGTTCATTCAGAATCTCAGAGTTAAAGGTGATGGTCAAGAAAGATTCAGCGATTCAGAGATTGAAGGCTTCACCAGTTCTCTGAGTAATTTAGTGGTTAGGTGATCCATTTAGTGAATGAGTGAACCATTTGTTCGCTGAATCTCCAAAAGATTTAACAGTTAGCTGCAACATTAAGAGAATGCGAGATGGTTTTGTTTGCTGGTTCGCTGAATAATAACTGCAGTCAAGTGCTCAAAGGGTGTTGCTATGTTCGCTAATTCGTGAAAAGTATCATGAGTTAAGGGTTGCATTTCAAGAACCCACGGAGGCTTTGGTCACTAGTTCTCTAAATATATGCTAGGGTTAACATTGCATTCAGCGATCATGAGAAGCTTTCAGTCACGGATTCGCTAAATGGGCCTTGTTGGAAAAGGTAATAAAAAAAGGGGAAAGGGACGATTGCATGCGTGGATAAAGTATAATATCAAGTTGGAAAGTGAACTAATGAGCCATCCAATCAGTTTCAAAGGAAGATTGCATGATGTAAACAGGTTTAAAGTGCAGGATCTTAATCATTTGCCTCTTTGCCTTGTTTTCAAGTTTTTTAAAATCTATCTTTCAACATCTGTACATTGGCTAGCTCCATTTTAAAAACTGGTGACATGAGAAATTGAATGAGGGAGCAGTTAGGGAGATTTACAATGATTGTGGTAGTTGTACAAACTTGTTTTTGTTGATAAATAAGTTAAGCCTCATTGTTTCCTGTGTCCAAAATCATTCGAAGAGAATTGTGTCATTCTGAAGTGATTTTTGAAGGCCAAGTGAATCAATTTTGCAAAGATTGAAGATAATTCTGAAGCCAAGATGAGTCAACCTGAGAGAAGTGTAGCATCTTCCAGCAGTGAAGCAAAGGCTAAAAGTGGTGAAGATAAGGGCAAGCCTAATTATTCAGATGATTTTTTGAAGTTGCAACCTCGTTCCAATCAAAACAAAAGAGCTCCTGATGATGTTTTTGAAGATGTTCTAGGGTTTTGCAGAGATCCTATCACACCAAATACCACAAGTTATACTATCTTCAATTTCTTTTATAAAAATAGAGATAGTCATATCCCTATATGTAATCATTGGGCTTTGGGTTTAGGGAAATTAGTAGTGCCTGATGTATTCCTCGATGTGGATTTAATTGTTGCTCTAGCTAGGCACTACGACCCTATTTCTAAGACTATTAGGAAAGAGGACTAGTCAGCTTTGGTTACTCTTGATAGGGATTCATTCATGAAGGCTTTTAATATTTATACATCCACATCTACTTAAATTGATTTGAGCAAAGAAAATGAGAGGTATAATAAGAATATAGGGATAGTGAAGGACCAAATAACGAAGCATATCCCAAAACAAGATAAGCATATACCTCCCCTCCCTACTCACATGAATGCCCCTTACCAATTTAAGTCCCTTCAGCATTACATGAAGCAAACTTATTATGGGTTGTGTAGGGTTTTGGGAATTGATGGAGATGCAGAGTTTTTACCAGCTGACCTTTTGATGATTATCCTAGACATCCAGAATTCTTTGGTTAACACTGACTATGATTATATCCAGTACATCATTGATAGAATGCATGAGGGTCTGATTTCTTTCAAGGATAGTAAGAGCCCAATTAAGTTCATGCATTATTCTTTGCTAATGCACTTAATTTTGTTCTTCAATATTAGTAGTTTTGATTCGAACATGCTAAAGCCAAGGTTCAACTTTGAAGGCCAGTATAATCCAGTGCAATTATGGGTGAGGATGTGGAATTCTACTTCCAATGAGGGGAATTTTTGTCTCTTTCAGAATTTCATTGTGTATCCTCTTGTAAGGATGTTAGGGATCAACACTACAAGGATATCCCCAAGGGTCCTCAGGCTCTTACGACCAGTGCAGTTTGTAAACAATTGGGAGGGAGATCACAATTGGGGTGATTTTTAGTTAGGTGAGAATGCTACAATTTTGAGAGTCTACAGTTACCCCCAGCCCCCACATCTATTACCAAAGTTTGTACCTCCAAGGGTTTCTTGTTTGGAATTTGTGTGGTAGTTAATGTGGAAAAATAGGGAAATTCTAGCCCCTCATAGGAAGGGTACATTCACACCTAGGCAATTCAAGATAGGTGACTTCCTTGTAGGAAAGAGGGTGTTTCCTCATATTACTACATGGTTAAATCAGTTCAAAATGGCTACTGGTGCTTGTAGACATGTAGATCCTAAGGGCTTTATCAAAATTTCCAGGATGTTGTACATCCCAAACATTGGTGTGAACAAAGAACATGAAGGCTTGGATGAGGAAGATGTAGTCAGAAATATCATTGATGACGATGAGGTCAAGAGGAGATGGAATAGGTACTTTGATTTAATAGACTTGTCAAAACAAGTAAAGGCAGCCCAGCTTCCTTTTGAGGGTTTCTTCCCTGACCTTCCATATTTAAAAAGAATTGACAGGATGATAGAGATGCATGACATTCTATCAAATCAGTTGGAAAAGTTGATTGACCAGAGTCAACCAAAGAAAACAAAGGATTATTCATCTTCTGATCAAGAGGATTTTTCTGATGAATCACAGGAAGGGAACAACCTGCCACAAATGGAAGATGTACAAAGTGTTAGGCCTTTTGAAGACCAACTAGAAATAGGGGATACTCCAGAGCCACCCTTGAAGAGACAGAGGCTTGAGGTGGGAGAGCCTTCAAGGGAGGAAAAATAGAGGAGAACAATTAATAGAGCATCTGCTCTAGTGCCAGGTGACAGGGTTTACCATCACCAATTGAGAAAGGCAATAAGAGAAGGAAAGAAGGTGGCCTCTGATGAAGCAGATAAGGAATAGTCCTTGTGGTCAGAAAGGGATATCAGAGAGGTCTATTAGGAGGAATTTTTGAGTGATGACTAGTTTATTAAAAATGATGAATTCAAGAGTTTCCTTGTTTGGAATAAGTAGCAAGAAGTGAGGAAACTTCTTCATGAAGGTATGGAACCAAGTGAAGAGACTTTGAGAGCATTAAATTCCTTTGATCCTAGCCTTGATCCTATAACTGCAGATGAGGCTAGACAACTAGTCAAGTCAAGTGGAATGCTATTGACTCCAGGATGGGATTTGACCTCTGCTTTCATGATAGATCAAATAAGAAAGCAACCACTAGGCAGCCTGTCATATGAGGTTCACATAGGTGATATGATAAGAGGAAGTGGCTATGACCCTAAGTCTCAAGCTGTTACAATGTGGTCCATGGCCCCTAGGACTCAAAAGCCATCCCTATTGAGTATAGAAGATAAAATGGAAGGGAATCAGATTATTTGGACTGTGCAGAATACAACTAACCTTGAAGTTTCTAAAGTAGTGACTCATTAGGCTAACCTAAATGAGGCAAAAATAGTTCAATTATCTGAAAGGTACTCAAAGTTGTTTGAAAGTGCAAACCTGGTAGCCAAGGATAGAGATTTAAAATTGATGAAGATCAAGCAGCTAGAAGATGAATTGGCAGAGATCAAAGTTAAGCTGGAAGAAGCTTCAAAGGTGGTTGTTGTTCCCCCTGTGCAGATTGAGGTCCCAATTCAAA
This sequence comes from Chamaecyparis obtusa, assembly GCA_027943335.1. Taxonomy (NCBI): domain Eukaryota; kingdom Viridiplantae; phylum Streptophyta; class Pinopsida; order Cupressales; family Cupressaceae; genus Chamaecyparis; species Chamaecyparis obtusa. Next base: position 649,545 of record BSBK01001476.1, on the reverse strand, counting down.
TTGATGAAGAAGTACCTAAGGGACCTAATGAAGATTTAGATAAGGTGAGGATAGAGGCATCTTTGGACACCATGTCAAAGATTATACAATACAGGTGAGATAAAATAATAGAGAAAATGGATACAGTTTATCAGTCAGTCAGGCAATTACACCAGACAAATAGAAAGATAAATGAATCATTGGCTGCTTTGGAGCCACTTCATAGTGTTTGGTCTGGAAGAAATTTGTTGTTTGATAAACTTGATAGCTTACAAGAGCATAAGCCTAAGATCCCTGGAGTAGTTACAGAAGTTTTTGAGAAGATTGGCTTAATCAATGTTGTTTCAAATTTTTTTAAAGGTAAGTCTAACCAGGTGAGGGTTAAGTTGTTTATGTTTGATAAACATTATAGCAAGTATTTGCCTGCGGTATGTGATGACAATGGAAACCTGATTAAGTTGGAAGAATGGAAGCTATCAATGGATCAGTTGGTGATTACACAAGATGCTTTCCTTAATAATGACAATACTCTGGATTTTGAAAGGTGTAATAACATCATTGATAGTTTATTTAAAATTGAAAATGATTGCATACGATTTGTGGTAGAAGCCAAGAATGTAACTGATTCCATGTGGGACAAGCAAGTTAGCTTGTTACAAGAATTGCAGACTTACAACTGGCCAGTAGATGATGAAGTAGCGGCTTGGGAGAAGCTAACAATAAAGAAGAAAAAGAGGCCAGTTGTCCAACTTATAGAGGAGGAGGAGGAATAGAGTTGCAGATGGCATCTAATCCAGAAAATGAGGGAGAGAAAGTTTCAAACAAAGGATGATGTAAATTAGCCAGATGGCGGTCAGCATTCATGCAGTGAATTCAGCAACTGCTCTGAAATATCTTTAGACAAAGATGCCACCTGCGGAATTGTTAAAAAAGATCTTTGTAATGTGTTGTTACAATTTGTTTGTCAGTTTGTAATCTTGTCTCTAGTATAGGATCTTTTCTGGCCATCCGAAGCTTGTTGCATCCTTTCAAGGATTCAAAGATGGCTATGTTATAAATAGTAAGTCTTTTATTCATTTGAGAGAGGTTGAAAAATATACTGTAGAGGCTTGGCACCATTGTTGAAATCTTAGAATATTTTCTCAGATTTTGAAATGTATTGATACAGTGAGATTTTATTGGAATACAAAAGAATTCCCTTGCATGATTTCAATTGTCTTCTTGTTTGAATTATATGGCTTTTGTGTATTGAATCTATAAGGTAGTTTTGATATACCATTTACAAGGTATCTGTGATTTTAATCTCTAGCTCCTTTCAAGGAAAGGGTAATGTCTTTAGGTTAATTTCTGAGAGGTTAGGAATTTGGAAAGAATTTGATGATCAAACATGTTTAAGAGAGGATGAATTGTAAGGCACTTCATCTGGGATTTGTTTGTGTTTCATTTAGAAGATTTGTGTAAGTATATGTTTCACAAATTGACTCTATACCCGAAGATAAGGCACTGGTCTATCCTTGATTTGCAGAGATCTCACCCTCAACAAAATTCAAATAATAATTTACTTTCGTGTATGTTTGAAAGACTGAGAAGATAAAGTTTGTATCAGGGATATAAACTATTGTTGTGATCCTTTCAAGAAGTAGATCTAAAAGGGGTTAACTTGCCCAAGTTCAAAGCTTGGAAAGAAGGAGTTTATCGTTATCACACTTGCCATTTTTCTGTAATGAATTTTTACTTCCATTAATATCATTGTGGAGAATTGAGTCTAAAGATAGGTACACCCGCCTGGGTCTGTGGAGCCCGAAGTAGAAGAAGGACTTGGTCCTTATCAATTAGCCTTTTCCCTGTAAGAATCTGGAGTTGAGAACCCGAGAGTCAAGTTTGAAAATTATATTGGCGATTCTACATGAAAAAAAGCTAACAAATTGGTGACTCTGCTAGGGATAACCTTCTGAATAGCGTGCAAAAGGTTAGTGCAAATCCTATCTTTTGTGCATTTGTAGACCAGTATAAAATATTTTCATTCCCACATAAAAGTGGGTGGTGACTCTAAACCCTATGCTACCAGTTGGTAATTGTTGTAAACTTTTCTAATATTATCATGCTATACCATGAGTCGACCAAGGTACACTAGGTCTTATTACAAGGATCACCCTGAAGAGAATATGGGTGATGAGCTCCATACGCCAAGTAGGAAACAATGGTCTGGGAGAGGTTAGCATACTGCTAGTTCCTAAGGCCCTTCTTGAGAAAGATCTTATGTCCCACTCCCTCATGAGTCTTCATCCTCTTCTGATGATCCCAAACATGTTAAGAGGGTTACACCAAGTGTGCACATGCAAAAAGAAGTAATCACAGAGGTCATAGAAGTAGGTTATTTCCCTTCAAGAGAAATTCTGGAGCAACTAGAAGAAACCTCTACTACTGAGGCCACCTCCTATGATTTTGAGAAGTTGAGAGAAGAGATGGTTGCTTTAAGAAAAAAGGAGAGTGAACAACTAGCTGAGATTGCCAATAGGTTGAAAGCAAGAGAACAACAAATCTATGATTTAGTCATAGAGAGGCAGGAACTTCTCAAGAGAACCAAGAAAAATGAGACCCAAGTTAGTGATTTAAACCAAGATGTTCAAGGTTTAAATAGGGACTTATTTGGTGACATGGAAGATTTGAGAAAGCAGGCCCAGGATAATAAATCAAAGCAAGGTGAATTTGAAGGAACAGACCATGTCTTAAGGCAATTGAATCCCTCTAAAATCTAGAGGAATAAGGAGATTATAACTGCTCCCAAAGAAATCCCTGATAAGGGAAAATAGAAATTGGTGGGTATACATATTAATGAGCCCAAGAAAATTGTGGTTCCTCCTAATATACATTCTCACACAAGTATAGACTTGGAGAAGGCTAGAAAAGAAAAGGAAGAATTGGCTATTCAACTGGAGAAACTTGAGTTGGAGGCTGCTGCTGATGAAATGAAGAGGAAGATTGCCTTCCTACATGCTAACATGAACACATCTACTAGTACCTCTATCCCTATCACTATAGGAACAACTCCTTTTAGTCATCCCAATACTTCACTTCCAAATGCTCAAGCCTTTCACCCTGGACAAACTTTACTTGGACCAGTTCCCAATCAAGTTCCCATCATAGCTAGTGGTACAGTGGGAACTATACCCTGTCAAAATGTTGCAACTACCCCTCTAAATCAACCAACTATCCAAAGATGACCAGTTCATTTGGATAGATATAGGCCTTTGTTTTTTTATGGTATTCCTGGCCAACCTAATGCTATCCCCAATGAAATCAGAAAGAAGATCCCATTATTTACTGGGAATAATGTTATTACCTGTGAAGAGCATCTGAAGTTTTTTACAGATAAAGTCAATGATTATGAAATTGAACATGAAGATGTCATAATGAAGCTCTTTGTTCAATCATTGATTGAAGATACCAGGGATTGGTATAAGGGGTTACCTGAGAATAGTATTGCATATTGGGAAGAATTTGTCAGATGTTTTAAAGAGAAATACGCAGAACATGTGAACTCTAGCTACATGCTTAATGAGTTCAATAATATCAAGAAACATTACAATGAGAGCATGTCAGAGTTTAATAGCTGATTCCAAAAGGCTATGTATAAACTGTTCCAAGTATTGAGGCTAGATGACACAATCTGCATGACAACTTATTTCAATTCTATGGATGGTAAGATGTCTTACCTTTTGAGAGAGAAGAATCCCCGTACCCTTAGAGATTCTTTTAAGTTGGCTATAAATATTGAAAGTAACCAAAAGGCATCTGGCCAAATGTACAAAAGGGATGAAGGTAGATTGTGGAAAGAAACTAGGCCACAACCTGCAAGGCCATCCAAAGAGGAGGATAGAATGGACAAAGGGCCTAGTAATAATAAGGATTTCCCAGTAAGGTTTGATAAAGGTGGTAGAAACTTTCAAGATGTGCGACCCCCTTATCAAAGGTAGGACAAAGCCCCTAATCTGAGAGATATGCCTTACAAAACTAACTAGAAAGATGGGAGGCCTGTTCCTGATAATAATGAACCCCAAAAGGGAAGGGATACACTAGATCCTTTGAAGAAAAATATAGCACATAATGTGGAAAGTACCCCTTGGTGTGTGGCTTGTAGTATGCCCCACTCACCATTCCAGTGTGCTGTTGCTCAGGCTCTGGGGGAAGAGGCCAGTGACTCATATGTAGGAGATTATGAAGGATCTGAAAAGCCTTTTATTAACATGTTTACTACTGAACTAATGGAGGATCTTGAGTCCTCAGATGATGAATTTATTTGCCCTAATGTTGATCATAAGAGGAAGATTTTCTCTAATTATGAACAACAAATATTTACTCAGTTTGATCAGGAAGAGTTTGATAATGATGACTATAAGACTCACATGGTAGAATCTGAATCAGATGAAAGACAATGGAGAAAGCCCAGTGAAGAAGAAATTAAGAGTTTAACTGTGGCTGCTATTACACAAGCAAAATCCTCATACAATTTGAGGAACAAAAAGGTAGGTAATGATCAGGGAGTCCCTAGATCAGTGTTTGTCAAAAGTAATCCTCAGAATAAGGACTCCCCAAAGCCCAATATTGTGAACAATAAAGATGAAGGGTTTGAAGCTGAAAAGAATGGGAAACAAAAAGTTATTGCTGAAAAGGTAAAAAATAAATTTGGTAAGTCAAAGGATCACCTTGATTTTGGTACTAACTCCCCTACTTTTGATATGAGGCATGCTTTGTCGCAAATGAAGGTTTCCATTCCTCTTCTTGAAATGTTGAAAATAGAAGAGCACAAAGTAGTAGCCCTGGCCCTCATAAGTGAGCAGAGAACTACTCCTGTTATGCAAGATGAAGGGAAATCCCTAGACAAGCCAATTACAATTGATGAAATCTCTGATGTATGTGTTGGGACAATTGTGACACAGGAACCCTCTTCTATCAATCCTTTTTATGTCACTTTGCTTGTAAATAATTTTTTTGCTAAAAAATTGTATGATTGACTCTGGTGCTACTACAACTGTAATGCCTTACCAAGTGATGAAGGAGTTAGGGTTACAAGTTGATACATCCAGGGGAAGGTGTTATGCCATGGACAATAGGGCAGTACCTATTGTAGGGAGGCTGATTGGAATTGAGGTGAAAATTACTGCATTCCTAGAAGCCACATATAAAATGGATGTGGTTGTTGTTGATACAAAACCTCACTATGGCATGTTATTGTCAAGACAATGGGCTGCAGCAATGGGTGGAAAGTTGCAACTAGATTTATAATATGATACCATCCCAATAAATGGAACTGAGGTAAAGTTGTACAGGGAGCCCCGTTCTTCAGTCATGATTGAAATGGTTGCTCCAGAGGATCTAAATTGTTTTGTAGATATTAACATGAGCAATTTTGTGATTGAAAAAATAGTACCTCAGTTAAAAAACATAGACCCAATCATGGATGAGTTGATTTTGTAGCAAGATAGGCTTTGGAAAATGTTCTTTGATGGTGGATTCTCTAAGGAAGGATCAGGAGCTGGTGTGGTGTTCATTTCCCCATCAGGTATTACATTTAAATACTCATTCTTGTTAACTTTTGAGTGTACAAATAACACTACTAAGTATGAGGCTTTGATACTGGGGTTAGATGTGGCCATAAAACATGGTATTAAATCTTTAAAGGCTCATGGTGATTCCCAGTTGATTATAGCCCAAGTGAGATCTCAGTATGCTTCTAAAGATGAGAAGTTGAAATTGTATAAACATGCTGTTTGGGATAGGCTAGAATTTTTTAATGCTTTCAATCTACTTTGGGTAGAAAGATCCAATAATATCATGGCAAATTTTCTTGCAAATGTTTCCCTTAAGAGTGAAGATATAACCCTCACTGGTGTGTCTATGTTAGAAGTCAAATCTAGGCCTGCAGTGCCTGACAATGTATATAATTGGCAAGTTTTTGAGGATGACTTAGATATCCTTAGGTTCCTTCAAGGCCTTGATCAATATGATGGTCAACAAATAGATCTCAATGAGATACAACAATGTGTTGAGGGAAAAGAATGCATCATGGGGAATGAAATAGTGCAGTTTCCATCCAACCACATACCTAAAGGGTTAGTAGAATTGGAAGGAATGTTTAAGATAAATGATAGTTTTTTGTCTCACAAGTCTAACACTAAAATGGAGGACTTAGAGGAAATAAACTTGGGTTTAGAAAACTTCCCACAAATGGTATACATTGGCAAGAAACTAAGTAAAGAGATCAGAGGAAATCTGATAAGACTTCTGAAAAAATACAAGCATGTATTTGCTTGGTCCTATGATGATCTCAAAGCCTATAGGGCTGACTTGTTTTAGCATGAAATTCCTCTAAAAGAGGAAACCAGGCCTTTTAGACAGAAGTAAAGACCCATTAACCCTCTATTGGCTACCAAGATGCAAGTTGAGTTGACAAAATTGAGAGATGCTGGTATTATTGAACCAATTAGGAACTCAACTTGGGTCTCAAATCTTGTGCCAATAAGGAAAAAGAATGGTGATATTAGGCTCTGTGTTGATTTCAGGAACCTGAATGTAGCTTCACTTAAGGATAACTATGGATTGCCCAATATGGAGGCTATGCTACATAGGGTGACTGGGTGTGAACTCTTGTCAATGATGGATGGTTTCTCCGGGTATAATCAAGTGCTGGTCAAAGAATCAGAACAATTTAAGACACCCTTTACAACCCCATGGGGAACATATGTATATGTTTGCATGCCTTTTGGTCTAAAAAATACTGGAGCAACATTTCAAAGAGCCATGGATGTTGCATTTGAGGAATTGATAAATGTTTTAATGGTTGTTTATCAAGATGATCTCACGGCTTATTCCAAGAAAGTTGAGGATCATTGTTCCCATTTGGAGAAGGTCATTCTTAAGGCCTTAGAATTTGGTGTGTCCTTGAATCCCAAAAAGTGTCAATTTGCTATGACAGAGGGGAAGTTACTTGGACACATAGTGTCAAAAGAAGGAGTCAGGATTAATCCTGAAAGAGTAGAAGTGATTCAAAAGGTCCCTCCACCAAAGAACATAAAAGGTGTCTAGTCATTTTTGGGACAGATTAATTTTGTAAGAAGATTTATTGCTAACTTTGCAGAATTGGTCAAGCCCATAGTGAAGTTCCTAAAGAAGGATGTGAAGTTTGATTGGAACCTTAAAGCTCAGAAAGCTTTTGCAAAAATCAAACAAGAAATTCAAGAGGCTCCGGTTTTGGTATCCCCTGATTACTTAAAACCATTTTCTCTATTTTCCTCTTTTCATACTATTGCAGCTATCCTTTTGCAAAAGGATCAAGAAGGGTATGAGCATCCTATAGCCTTTTTCAGCAAGTCATTACAATCTACTGAATTAAATTATGAACTAATGGAAAAGCAAGCCTATGCACTTGTGAAGGCAGTCAAAGCTTTCAGACCATATCTGGTATGTGCCAAGGTCAGTGCTTATGTGCCTCATGCTGCAGTGAAGGATATCTTAACACAGAGTGAAGTCATAGGAAAGAGGTGCAAATGGATAAACAGGATTCAAGAGTTTGACCTGGAAATTCATATTACAAAATTGGTGAGAGGATTGAGACTTGCTAAGTTAATGACTGAAAAAAACATGGACCTTGTTCAGGTAAATAATGTTGCTGCTAACATTGATATGATTACTAGTATTGAAATGAAACCCTGGTACAAGGATGTTATTTATTTTATTAAAAATGCTAAATGTCCACCTGATTTAAATGATAACCAAAGAAGGAGTCTGAGATTGCAAGCTCAGAGATATGTTTTGATCCAGGGTGATTTGTACTCGAAGGATAATGATGGTATTTTACTCTTTTGTCTGGATAAGCATCAATCGGAGAAAATGTTAAAGGAAATGCACTCTGGAATGTGTGGAGGACATCATTCTACTCGATCAACAGCTCATAAAATCTTAATAGCAGGATACTATTGGCCTATGTTGTTCAAAGACACTCATTCTTATGTGAGGAAATGTGAACCTTGTCAAAGGTTCTCTAAAAAATTGAAGTTTTCAGGTGCATTATTATTGAACCCTGTGGTTGCAGAAGCTCCTTTTGCAATGTGGGGTATGGATTTTATAGGATAATTCTTTGAGAAGTCTAGTGGGGGACATAGTCACATTTTGGTGGCTACTGATTATTTCACCAAGTGGATTGAAGCAATCCCAACCAAAAGGGCAACCAGTGCTATTGTGATCGAGTTTCTGATGAACAACATAATTACTAGATTTGGTGTTCCTGTTAAATTGGTTGTTGACAATGCTATGAGCTTTAGGTCATAGGAGATCACTGATTTTTGCTTAGAAATGGGCATAGTATTGTCTTACTCATCCCCTTATCATCCACAAGCCAATGGATAGGCTAAATCCAGCAACAAGAGTATTCTGCATATTCTGAAGAAAACCTTGGAAAAGAATAAGAGAAGCTGGCATGTAAAATTAAAGTTAGCACTATGGGCTGATAGGATTTCTGAGAAGAGGGCTACTGGTAAGTCCCCTTTTGAAATGGTATATGGTGCTAAATCAAGATTGCCAGTAAATAACCTCCTTCTGATCTATAAGTTTATGCAAGAAGAGGATATGGAAATCAGTGATCCACTACAGGATAGAATGGTTTAGCTAATTGAATTAGATGAGATTAGAAGGGAGGGACAAAAGGAAAATATGAAGTTGTAGCAGAAGATGAAATATCTTTTTGATAAGAGAGCAACTGTGAGAAAATTCCAGCCTGGTGATATGGTTCTCCAATGGAATGCCAGGGCTTAAGATAAAGGGAAACATATAAAATTTGAGTCCTTATGGATGGGACCTTATATTGTTCATCAGACCCATGGTAAGGACTCATATTTCTTGCAAAATTTGGATGGTGAAGAGCAGGAATTGCCAGTGCATGGACAATTTCTGAAATTTTTCTTCAGTTAATTCTTTTTCCATGCACAATAGGCTTGTATATATGTATAGGTGTGTTTGTTTCTATTGTGTGTTTGTTTCCTATTTTAGGTTAAGGTTTTTTGGTCTGCCTCCCAGGGATTCATAAGTTCTTGCTATGATTTTGCAATCAAGCATCCTCAGATAGAGCCACTGTTGGGAATATTCTTAATTTTCTGAGGTTTTTGTCCAATTGATGGGTTAATCCCTTGGTCTGTAAAGTTTCCTAGGTCCAAGTGTCGAGATTTCTTCAAAATTTGTCATAACCCACTTCAAAAATCTTTACTCTAGGTCCTTTCCTTGAATAATGTTGAATTCATGCAAAAATCCTCATGTTTGGCCTCTTATTTTTCTTTTATTGTTACCTTTTTAAGTCACTTGAGTGGATTAAATCATGCACATGCTTAATTTTTGTGTTCGCTGAATCAAAAAAGGTCATAGCGTGTCTCATATATTATTCAGTGATTCAGCGAACAAGTCAATCTTACGTTAAGCGTCAGTTTAGTCGCGTGGTCTCTTAGTATCCTGGTTAACACCTCAGTTATTTAGCAAATTGGAGAATGTGTTAAAAATGTTAAGTGTCATCTTTGTTCACATAGTCTCCAAATATTCAGTGGTTCTCAGAAAACATCTGGTGATTCGGTGAATGCATTATCTCCAATTCACGTATTCCTTGGCGGTTCTTTGCAAATATTTCAGCGACTTGGCGACAATGGTTATCGCTCATTCTCTAAATCTAGTGGTTAAAGGCAAAATAACCTAGCGACTTGGCGAATACCATAGATCATTGTCAGGATCAATGGATGTGGTTTAATCTCAGGTATTGTTGGGACCTACATGTTTCATTTGGTGAATAAGCGAATGTATAAAGACTTCAAAGTTTGGCGGCCCCGACAGTTTGGTATGGAGAATTTCGCGGAACGGGTGTTTTAAAGTGTTCTCTTGTTCTCAGAATAAGTTAGTAAGAAGCTAAATGATTTAGCGATTCAGCGTGTCATGTGGTTGTGGGTTCTCTAAAAGGAAAAGGTAAAGGGCGTAATCATTTGGCGAATGCGCGAATAACGGGATTGGCTAAGTTTTTGAGTTTTCAGTCGCTTAATCACAGATTGAAATATTCAGTGTTTAATATGATCTGGTGATTCAATGAACCCTTTGTTCATTGAATCTCATAATCAAATGACCAATGATCAAATATTTCAGCGAACTGGCGACAGCCGTAGATCAACAACAAGATCAACGGTTCATTCAGAATCTCAGAGTTAAAGGTGATGGTCAAGAAAGATTCAACGATTCAGAGATTAAAGGCTTCACCAGTTCTCTAAGTAATTTAGTGGTTAGGTGATCCATTTAGCGAATGTGCAAACCCTTTGTTTTCTGAATCTCTAAAAGATTTAACAGTTAGCTGCAACATTAAGAGAATGCGAGATGGTTTTGTTCACTGGTTCGCTGAATAATAACTGCAGTCAAGTGCTCAAAGGGTGTTGCTGTGTTCGCTAATTCATGAAAAGTATCATGAGTTAAGGGTTGCATTTCAAGAACCTGCAGAGGCTTTGGTCCCTAGTTCTCTAAATATATGCTAGGGTTAACATTGCATTCAACGATCATGAGAAGCTTTCAGTCGCGGATTCGCTAAATGGCCCCAGTTGGAAAAGGTAATAAAAAAAGGGGAAAAGGACCGTTGCCTACATGGATAAAGTAAAATATCAAGTTGGAAAGTGAACTAATGAGCCATCCAATCAGTTTCAAAGGAAGATTGCATGACGTAAACAGGTTTAAAGTGTAGGATCTTAATCATTTGCCTCTTTGCCTTGTTTTCAAGTTTTTTAAAATCTATCTGTCAACATCTGTACATCGACTAGCTCCATTTTAAAAACTGGTGACATGCGAAATTGAATGTGGGAGTAGTTAAGCAGATTTACAACAATTGTGGTAGTTGTACAAACTTGTCTACATTGATAAATAAGTTAAGCCTCATTGTTTCCTGTGTCCAAAATCATTCAAAGAGAATTGTGTGATTCTGAAGTGATTTTCGAAGGCCAAGTGAATCCATTTTGTAGAGATTGAAGATAATTCTGAAGCCAAGATGAGTCAACCTGAGAGAAGCATAGCATCTTCCAGTAGTGAAGCAAAGGCTAAAAGTGGTGAAGATAAGGGCAAGCCTAATTATTCAGATGAGTTTTTGAAGTTGCTACCTGGTTCCAGTCAAAACAAAAGAGCTCCTGATGATGTTTTTGAAGATGTTCTAGGGTTTTGCAGAGATCCTATCACACCAAATACCACAGGTTATACTATCTTCAATTTCTTTTATAAAAATAGAGATAGTCATATCCCTATATGTAATGGTTGGGCTTTGGGGTTAGGGAAATTAGTAGTGCCTGATGTATTCCTGGATGCGGATTTAATTGTTGCTCTAGCTAGGTGCTACGACCCTATTTCTAAGACTATTAGGAAAGAGGACTAGTCAGCTTTGGTTACTCTTGATAGGGGTTCATTCATGAAGGCTTTTAATGTTTATACATCCACATCTACTAAAATTTATTTTAGCAAAGAAAATGAGAGGTATAATAAGAATATAGGGATAGTGAAGGACCAAATAACGAAGCATATCCCAAAACAGGATAAGTATATAGCTCCCCTCCCTACTCACATGAATGCCCCTTACCAATTTAAGTCCCTTTAGCATTACATGAAGCAAACTTGTTATGGGTTATGTAGGGTTTTGGGAATTGATGGAGATGCAGAGTTTTTACCAGCTGACCTTTTGATGATTATCCTAGACATCCAGAATTCTTTGGTTAACACTGACTATGATTATATCCAGTACATCATTGATCGAATGCATGAGGGTCTAATTTTTGTCAAGGACAGTAAGAGCCCAATTAAGTTCATGCATTATTCTTTGCTAATGCACTTAATTTTATTCTTCAATATTAGTAGTTTTGATTTGAACAAGCTAATACCAAGGTTCAACTTTGAAGGCTAGTATAATCCAGTGCAATTACGGGTGAGGATGTGGAATTCTACTTCCAATGAGGGGAATTTTTGTCTCTTTCAGAATTTCATTGTGTATCCTCTCGTAAGGATGTTAGGGATCAACACTACAAGGATATCCCCAAGGGTCCTCAGGCTCCTATGACCAGTGTAGTTTTTTAACAATTGGGAGGGAGATCACAATTGAGGTGATTTTTACTTAGGGGAGAATGCTACAATTTTGAGAGTCTACAGTTGCCCCCAGCCCCCACATCTATTACCAAAGTTTGTGCCTCCAAGGGTTTCTTGTTTGGAATTTGTGTGGTTCTTAATTTGGACAGATAGGGAAATTCTAACCCCTCACAGGAAGGGTACATTCACACCTAGGCAATTCAAGATAGGTGACTTCCTTGTAGGAAAGAGGGCATTTCCTCAGATTACTACATGGTTAAATTAGTTCAAAATGGCTACTGGTGCTTGTAGACATGTAGATCCTGAGGGCTTTATCAAAATTGCTAAGATGTTGTACATCCCAAACATTGGTTTGAATAGAGAACATGAAGGCTTGGATGAGGAAGATGTAGTCAGAAATATCATTGATGATGATGAGGTCAAGAGGATATGGAATAGGTACTTTGATTTAATAGACTTGTCAAAACAAGTAAAGGCAGCCCAGCTTCCTTTTGAGGGTTTCTTCCCTGACCTTCCATATTTAAAAATAATTGACAGGATGATAGAGATGCATGACACTCTATCAAATCAGTTGGAAAAGTTGATTGACCAGAGTCAACCAAAGAAAACAAAGGATTATTCATCTTCTGATCAAGAGGAGTTTTCTGATGAATCACAAGAAGGGAACAACCCACCACAAATGGAAGATGTACAAAGTGTTAGGCCTTTTGAAGACCAACCAAAAATAGGGGATACTCCAGAGCCACCCTTGAAGAGACAGAGGCTTGAGGTGGGAGAACCTTCAAGGAAGGAAAAATAGAGGAGAACAATTGATAGAGCATCTGCTCTAGTGCCAGGTGATAGGGTTTACCATCACCAATTGAGAAAGGCAATAAGAGAAGGAAAGAAGGTGGCCTCTGATGAAGCAGATAACGAAAAATCCTTGTGCTCAGAAAGGGATATTAGAGAGGTCTATAAGGAGGAATTTTTGAGTGATGACCAGTTTATTAAAACTAATGAATTCAAGAGTTTCCTTGTTTGGAATAAGCAGCAAGAAGTGAGGAGACTTCTACCTGAAGGTATGGAACCAAGTGAAGAGGCTTTGAGAGCATTAAATTCCTATGATCCTAGCCTTGATCCTATAACTACAGATGAGACTAGACAATTGGTCAAGTCAAGTGGAATGCTATTGACTCCAGGATGGGATCTGACCTCTGCTTTCATCATAGATCAAATAAGAAAGCAACCGCTAGGTAGCCTGTCATATGAGGTTCACATAGGTGATATGATAAGAGGAAGTGGCTATGACCCTAAGTCTCAAGCTATTGCAATGTGGTCCATGGCTCCTAGGACTCAAAAGCCATCCCTATTGAGTATAGAAGATAAAATGGAAGGGAATCAGATTATTTGGACTGTGCAAAATACAACTAACCTTGAAGTCTCTAAAGCAGTGACTCATTGGGCTAACCTGAATGAGGCAAAAATAGTTCAATTTTTTGAAAGGTACTCAAAGTTGTTTGAAAGTGCAAACCTGGTAGCCAAGGATACAGATTTAAAATTGATGAAGATCAAGTAGCTAGAAGATGAATTGGCAGAGATAAAAGTTAAGCTGGAAGAAGCTTCGAAGGTGGTTATTGTTCCCCCTGTGCAGATTGAGGTCCCAATTCGAATTGATGAAGAAGTACTTGAGGGACCTAATGAAGATTTAGATAAGGTGAGGATAGAGGCATCTTTGGACACCATGTAAAAGATTATACAATACAGGTGAGATAAAATAATAGAGAAAATGGATACAGTTTATCAATCAGTCAGCCAATTACACCAGACAAATAGAAAGATAAATGAATCATTGGCTGCTTTGGAGCCACTTCATAGTGTTTGGTCTGGAAGAAATTTGTTGTTTGATAAACTTGATAGCTTACAAGAGCATAAGCCTGAGATCCCTGGAGTAGTTGCAGAAGTTTTTGAGAAGATTGGCTTAATCAATGCTATTTCAAAGTTTTTTAAAGGTAAGTCTAACCAGGTGAGGGTTAAGTTGTTTATGTTTGATAAACATTATAGGAAGTATTTGCATGTGGTATGTGATGACATTGGAAACCTGATTAAGTTGGAAGAATGGAAGTTGTCAATGGATCAGTTGGTGATTACACAAGATGCTTTCCTTAATAATGACAATACTTTGGATTTTGAAAGGTGTAATAACATCATTGATAGTTTATTTAAAATTGAAAATGATTGCATACGATTTGTGGCAGAAGCCAAGAATGTAACTGATTCCATGTGGGACAAGCAAGTCAGCTTGTTACAAGAATTGCAGACTTACAACTGGCCAGCAGATGATGAAGTAGCGGCTTGGGAGAAGCTAACAATAAAGAAGAAAAAGAGGCCAGTTATCCAACTTATAGAGGAGGAGGAGGAATAGAGTTGCAGATGGCATCTGATCCAAAAAATGAGGGAGAGAAAGTTTCAAACAAAGGATGATGTAAATTAGCCAGATGGTGGTCATCATTCATGCAGCAAATTCAACAACTACTCTGAAATATCTTTAGACAAAGATGCCACCTACGAAATTGTTGAAAAAAGACCTTTGTAATGTGTTGTTACAATCTATTTGTCAGTTTGTAATCTTGTCTCTAGTATAAGATCTTTTCTAGCCATCCCAAGCTTGTTGCATCCTTTCGAGGATTCCAAGATGGCTATGTTATAAATAGTAAGTCTTTTGTTCATTTGAGAGAGGTTGAAAAATATACTATAGAGGCTTGGCGCCATTGTTGAAATCTTAGAATATTTTATCATATTTTGAAATGTATTGATACAGTGAGATTTTATTGAAATACAAAAGAATTCCCTTGCATGATTTCAATTGTCTTCTTGTTTGAATTATATGGCTTTTGTGTATTGAATCTATAAGGTAGTTTTGATATACCATTTACAAGGTATCTGTGATTTTAATCTCTAGCTCCTTTCAAGGAAAGGGTAATGTCTTTAGGTTAATTTCTGAGAGGTTAGGAATTTGGCAAGAATTTGATGATCAAACATGTTTAAGAGAGGATGAATTGTAAGGAACTTCATCTGGGATTTGTTTGTGTTTCATTTAGAAGATTTCTGTAAGTATATGTTTCACTGTTTGACTCTATACCCGAAGATAAGGCACTGGTCTATCCTTGATTTGCAGAGATCTCACCCTCAACAAAATTCAAATAATAATTTAATTTCATGTATGTTTAAAAGATTGAGAAGATAAAGTTTGTATCAGGGATATAAACTATTGTTGTGATCCTTTCAAGAAGTAGATCTAAAAGGGGTTAACCTGCCTGAGTTCAAAGCTTGAAAAGAAGAAGGAGTTTATCCTTATCACACTTGCCATTTTTCTGCAATGAATTTTTACTTCTGTTAATATCATTATGGAGCATTGAGTCTTAAGATAGGTACACCCGCCTAGGTTTGTGGAGCCCGAAGTAGAAGAAGGACTTGGTCCTTATCAATTAACCCTTTCCCTGTAAGAATCCGGAGTTGAGAACCCGAGAGTCAAGTTTGAAAATTATATTGGTGATTCTACATGCAAAAGAGCTAACACCTCCTATTCAAGGGAAGCCATTGATCTTATATGTCTCTACCATATATACATCATTGGGGGCATTGCTAGCACAACATGATGAGAACAAGAAGGAAAGAGCTATATACTATATCAGTAGAACATTGGTAGCATATGAGAAGAAATATTCAATGATTGAGAAAGCTTGTCTAGCTGTGATCTTTGCATCAAAAAAATTGAGACACTATATGTTAGCTCATACCACACATTTGGTAGCTAAGATTGATCCACTAAAGTAGCTACTAAGAAAAGCTTCCCTCATAGGTAGATTAGCTAAATGGGTAATTCTATTAAGTGATTTTGACATTGAATATGTTGAAAGAAAAGCTATCAAAGGCTAGGTTATTGCTGATCAATTGGCTGACACACCTTTGTTTGAAGATACACCAATGAAAATGGAATTCCCAGATTCTTCTATCATGAATCTTTCTTCTAGAGCATGGAAGTTATTCTTTGATGACTCCTATACATAGAATGGATCTGGAACAAGCATATTGTTCATCACTCCTCAAGGATACTCAATCCCTAAAGCATTTAGAATAAAGTTTCCTTGCACAAACAATATTGCTAAATATGAAGCCCTTCTTAATGGCATGAAGATAACAATTGAATGGAGAGTAACAAAACTACACATTCATGGAGGCTTACAACTTGTAATACACCAAGTCAATGATGTGTATCAAACAAAAGATGGAAATCTCATCCCATACAAGACAATGGTAGATGAACTAAAGAAATATTTCATATCTATTACATTTGAGAAAATTCCTAGATCAGAGAACAAAGTTGTTGATGCTATGGCAACACTATCTACTTTATTATAGTAGCCTGAACATGAGCTAAACTATGAGTTCCTAGTGGAAGCACTATCTTATCCTGCATATGATTCCTCAAAACCCGCATGATCTGCACTGTTGTTCATCATGATTCATCTAGATACAAAAACCTTTTCTCCTATCTTGAAGACCAAATCATTCCTGATACCTTCAACTGCCATGAGAAATTATACCTTATCCAAAATGCATCTTGGTATGTCATCATTGGTAATGATCTATATAAACAAGTCTAGATGGTACACTCCTTAGATGTTTAGAATGGAAAGAGTCTTAATGTGCATTAGAGGAATTCCACAAAGGTATATGTGGATCACATTCCAATGGTTTAACACTAGCTCAAAAACTTATTAAGGCTAGGTACTATTGGTCTGAAATGGAAAAAGAGGCTATCAAGTTTGCTAAGAACTATCAAAAGTGCCAAGTATATGGTAACTTAATTCATGCACCAGGGAGAGATCTAATTCCCTTTACTACACAATGGCCTTTTCACCAATGGGAATTTTATCTTATAGGAGCCATACATCCTCATTCTTCTAATGGACATACCCATATCATGACAACTATAGACTATTTCACAAAATGGGTAGAAGCAGTCCCTTTGACTCAAGCAACTGGAAAACAAATTTTGATGTTCATTCTGAACTACATCATATGTCGGTATGGAATTCCACATTCAATAGTCACAAATAATGGTGGCCAATTCAAGAATAAGGACTTAGACTCCTTGTGTTCAAAATTCAAGATTACACAACATTGGTCATCTATCTACTATCCTCAAGGGAATGGACAAGAAGAGGCATCCAACAAGAATCTATTGAAAATTTTACACCATATAGTTAATAAAATAGGAAGAGACTAGAATCTCATGTTCAATCTAGCTCTCTGGGCCTACAAAACAAGTATCAAAACACCTATTGGGGCTACACCATTCACTTTAGTTTATGGTTCTGAAGTGGTACTACCTATTGAGGTTCAAATCAACATTCTCCATCTGAAGAAATTATATGTCTAAGGCATTCAGTTTATGGTAAATTGTCCTGAAAAAATCATAAAAATTGAAAAAGTCCTAAAAAATGATCATCCTGGTGAAAACCTAGCAATAGGCTCCTTGATGTATCTCAAAAAAATAAAAAAATATCAAAAGTACAAAAAAATTGAAAAGATGAAAAATACAAAAAAAATGAGAAAAAGTGCCTTGGTGAAAACCTGGAAATAGGCACCTTGGTAGCAAAAATAGAATCCCTGCCAAGATGGTGAAAACTCGGCAAATAGGTGCCACTTTTTCAAAATGCTCCATCTATCAATGCAATCTTGGTCTTTCCTAGCTTTCAGTCTTACTTTAGTTTGTACATATCTCTTGGTTTGTTTTCGCATTCCTATTTTCAATAAAGTCAGTCTATGCACCATTCAGCTCAAGCGTCTATCTGCTATCAATGTTCAAACTTGGGGGAAATCAGTCATATCCTACAGTCCTTAGTATCTCAGACATGTCATATCTAGTCAGGGTCCTTTGAAGCTACATCTGAGTCAATCAATCAGTCTCCTCTCCAGAAAGTATTTTTTATCTACAACAACGCAATCAAACATCAAAACAAACTAAAAACAACCTTTTCTTCACTTCTTTTATCTCCTTGTATGCTTACTGATTCACATTGAGATTTTTTCATATTTTGTCCTTTTGAGTTCTTTGATGATGTCCTTTACAAGATTTAGAGAGTGATGACTGGGGGCATAATATTTTCTTTGTCTTCTACTTTGAGTGAAAATCTAACAACTTTGGAAATTCTAGATTGAAATGGTGTCCGTTTGTAAGAGCCTCCATCACGTGTTGGATGGCCATGAGTACCTCGACCATTGATACCCTAAAAATTTAAGAAAGTTTGATCTAGCTTACATCTTTTTGAATGATTTCTCAATCCTACTATGAATGGCTATTATCCAAGGATGTGAATGATAAAGGGTCACTATAGGTAATTCACATTGGAGACAAGAATGAATTCTGGAAACTGCTTGGCGTGTTTGTTTTGCAACGTGTATTCAGGTCATCATGACATTTATATTTTAATGCTTATACCAATTGCTATATAAAAATGGACATGATATTCAGGTCATCCTAGGATTTGTGCCTTGGTGCTTATATCTAATTTGACATTTTAAAAAGAAAATCAATATTCATATGTCCATGGTTGTCTAGCTAGTGGGAATTGTATTGACTTTGGCACAAAAATCAATATTCATATATTCATAGTTTCCTAACTAGTGGATGTTGTATTGATTTATCCGGTTACCTAATAAATATTCAATGATGAAAAAGACTGACACATGATCAGTGACTAGGTCCTAGGTCTTAGGTTTGCATCTCATTTTGCACTTTGCATGATTGTATTTATCTCATGATTTCCTAAATCGACTTGACACAAACAATTCTTCAAAACTATGCTAAACACATCATAAGGATTGAGTATCGCACGAAGGTCTTCTTAATAGATCACCAGGAAAGCAACCTTGACAAATTTCAATTTTCTGAACCCATTTTTGGGATCAAAATCAAAATCTAAGATCATTTATATTGTCAAAATAGCGATTTCAAATTTTCAAACCCAAGACGACCGACTACTTGCATAATCGACCTTCAATCATCACAGAAATCCAGAATTCAACTTAACTTTTTATCTTACATCAAACTATTTGAATTTCAACTTGGTCAACCATGGTCAACTTGTTGTCAAACCTAGTCAAACTTGGTCTCTAGGACCTCCAAATGATGCAGAATGTGTTCTCAGACATGTATAACCACTTCTCAAATCAATTAACATGCATCTAAACCATTTAACGTTGACTTTTCTTGTCAGATTTCAATTTTCATCCTGAAGGGGGCATGGTATTGCACATCAATCAAGTATGTAAATCAAAATTTTCCTCAGTAATCAAGACAACAACAATGTCTAGTTGTTGATTCATCAAAAGACCTTGTCGTTTGGGGCACATCACTTGGGGCATATTAGATTCATCAAGATCCATATCAATCTGGTATTCTCTTAATCTAGTAAACTGTATCAGTGATTCATAACCATAGTTCATTACTGTTATTTCCTTATTTCTTCATAACTGAAGGGTTTGGATGTGATACCATTTCAATTTCTTTGGACAATCAAGTTTGGAATCAGGTCACTCACTTCTTTGTAATCATAAGGTTCAAAATCAAGGGTTTTCGTAATCATTGATTCATTGTTGCTATAGTTAACATCATCATGATTCTTGGTCAACCAGGACCTGAATCAACTTTTCCAGTCTTTCAATTAGTTTCTATCTCAGAATCAGTTCATATCTCAAATCAATTTCAAACATCAAAATAAGATTAATCTTTGAACCACTCCGCTTCACACAGTGATTCAAAGAGGGGAAAAATGTAATACCCCAAAAATGGGCTATAAGTCCATTAACCTCTTACATCAACAATTCGATCAAAATCGACATCAAATTCCTAACCTAAGGCACATCTACACATTAGTTTATCAAAAACCTAACTAATTATCTTAATTTTGCATCGGGGAATATTCCTTGAATATTCCTAATTTATCAGTAATTATCTTTAATTAAATATTATTTGGTGATAAATGTCATTATTTATCCTAAAGATGATTAACTGAATATGATGAATATTTAATTAATTAATTTAATTCTGCCAATTAATTATTTAATTAGATTTAATTGCATTTATTCCTAATTAATATTGTTTTTATTTTGACAATAAATCAAAATTCCTACAAACAATCAATTGAATATTTATTTAATTGATTTAAAATCATAGTTGTCAAATTTAATGATTTAATTGGAATAAAGTTTGATTTAATAATTGATTAACCCATAAATCAATTGTTTTAATTCAAAATGAGTTAAGTGGAAAATGAATCACTTTATTTATTAAATTAATTCATATTAAATCATGCACAATCAAAAAAGTAGTTAACTTTAAATCAATTTTCAATTTCAATTTGTTAACTTTCTAAACTCAACATCTGATGATGAGTTGAAAAAGAGAACTAAACTCTATTTTGAGATAAAAATTGCTTTTGCATGATTTTATGAGTTATTTATTCTTAATTTCTTGTTAACTCAAAAATCAACCTAAGTTTATCAAGAGTGATTTATGGCTTTTCTCAATGCATCCTCAAAGCCTTGGATTTCTTTAAAATCAAGGCTCAGCTCTTCATAATACATCTCTCAAATTTGCACAATTACTTTGGTGAAATTGCATACGAAGAATCAAGCTTTTATGACAGGTGACTTTGTGAGATCAACTTCTAGTTTTTCATAGCTTTGCATAGATTTTCATATCAAATCATATCATTCTTAAATTAAATCTGCATATTATTTTCAATCAATTCTAGCTTAGATTCATATAGTTTTTCATCCTAATTGCATAGAAAATAAAAAAATATAGATTAATTTGCATTCATTCTACATTCATCTTTTAGCATTAAATCCTTTGTTTAGGTGTTGCATTGTCACTGATCTCGGTCTAATATGAAAATACATACTCATACCTACTAGTAGGAAGTAAATCACCTAGTTAGCTTAGTTTGAATTACTTGCATATTTCAATTTTGCTAACCTCTAATATTTTACTGAAGTGTTGTGTCCGTAGCTAGGTATAATTTTCACACACACAGATAGGGCTTCAGATGTTTCAACCTTTACAACTACAAATTTGTAACCATTTCCTCAGATGCCAAGCTCTTCGAGCTTCCACTATCAATGATTACCTTCCACACTTCATTATAAACTCTGCATCTATTCTTGAACAAACTTTTCCTTATCGGATCTTCCTTATTACTTTTACTCCAAAGTGTTCTCGTGACCATCGAATTCTTTTCCTTCTCAGGTTTAGTTGGTGAGTCTTCTTCCACCAAAGCATTTCTACAACTATCAACCTTCTTACTTTCATGTGTACACTCAAATGACCTATGTACTTCTCTATAATTGTAACAAGTTACTCAAAATCCACCTCTACTATAACCACCTTGGTAGTTATTGCCTCTTCCTCTAGCCAAACTTTCACCTGTCCACTCAGTCTTGTCTTTATCTTGATTTTATTTATCTTGACCAAATCTATTCTTTTCCCCATAGGATCTACCACCTCTTCCTCTTTGTCTTTGCTCATGTCTTTTGTTCAATTTCTCCTCAGCTTTCAAGGAAAACTAATAGGCTTCCTCAATATTTTCCAATTTACCCAAACTATTTTCTTATTGGATGGAAAATCTTAACCCATTTAGGTATCTAGAAATATTTCCACTTCATCTTCATCATGTCTAGATCTAATATCTAATCTATATAATTCCTTAATATACTATTTTATCGAGCTATCTTTCTACCTCAAATTTTGCATTCGCCTAACTAGGTTAATCTAATAATCACAAGGTAAAAACTTGCCTTTCAACTTATTTACCATCTTGTTCCATACCTTGATTTTGTCTTTACCTTTCCTTTTTCTATCTAATTGCAGATGCTCCCACCACAAGGATGCATGACTCTTCAACCTTTTTCTTGCAATCTTCACCTTCCTTTCCTTAGGGACATTTTCATACTCAAAATACTTCTCCACCTTAGTGATCCAATCCACTAAGTCATCCAAATCTAACTTTCCACTGTACTCAAGAGGATTGAAATGTGGTGTAGACTTCAAATTTATCAAATCTTTCAACAATATTTCCTCACCCCGATCCATCATAGGTGTAGGTTTTGCATCACCTTGTTCCTCTTAAATTTTTTCATCAATAACATCTTCAAATTGTCTTCCTCTACATTGGGTTGTCTCAATAGCTTCTAACCTAGCAGAAAATTTTCTCAACATGTCTGTCAATCTTAGATCTACATCTCACCTCCCATGAACCATCTTGAAACCCTTTGCAATTGTAGACCAAATCAAAATTTTCTACCTCACAACCAATATCAACTAGGGTTTAACAAAAAGGAACCCTCAAACCTAAATTCACAAATCTATATCTAGATCTCAACCTCGATCTGATACCACTTGATGCAAGGTAGGGTAGAAAGAGGGGCCAAAGGTACACCCTAATCCAATCCTCCTTGTAGAGATCATACACTTATGCAATAGACAACAAGTGAGAGAGAATGTAAAATAGATATGATAGATTATTCATAAATCACCTCATACATGTTGGCCTGTAAGGCCTTCCAGGTTAGGGCCAAAAAATTAAATTCAATTACAATAGTCCTCCAACATGTGAGGATTAAGAAACTATCTTCTAAGTTCTAACTGATACCACTAATCTTCTAATCCCAAAAACCTATTGGTGTTTTTTCTTGCAACCCCCTTTCCTAGGTGGGAACTTGAGGACCAAATTGTGGGACTGATAACTTGGAACACAAACTTAGCACCATCAATAGAAAAGGGACAAGGAAAGTCCAAAAAAACAAGATGCAAAGACCTTCTTCACTTTGAGCTCCATGTCACTCAGGTGGGTATACCTTATCTGCACACACATGACTTCTTTTGACAATCAACATGCCTACTGATATATGACCATAGAATAGCTTTCAGACTCATTTCGGTAACAAGTACCTTAGTGAATGCTGAGCATATCTTGTGCAATATCCCTCTTGCATAGAGTAAGCTTGAAATATAGAAACTACTCCTAACACCTCCTATCAAACATGAAAGGGAAAATGATTTCATTTAGGTTTTTGGGTGGATGGATATCCAAAATACTCCAAATCTATCATAGACCAGTGCCTTATCCAATGGGAAAAAGAGTCAAATAAACATTGCAACATAGAGCTATGAAACAAGAAGACAATAGATTCTAATATGTCGATGCCTTACACCAATCATACACCATTGATTAGATTCTACTTAGCAATCGACCTATATACTCAGATATGAAATCATCTATTCAAAGGACTTTAACCCTCCCCTTAGAAGAGACCTAGAAATAAGCACTACATTAATCAACATCCACTGAAAGACAAGATTGAGATATCCTTGATACCTCAACTCATGCACATCTAAAAACCAATCATAAACTTAGTTATTTCTATGAAAAAAAACTCTATTGCATACATTTGCAGACATACAATAGAAAGACTAAAACATGCTTGATGCTCTAATCAATAAGATCAAGAACCAAATGGAGACAATTTGATAGTAGTATGAATATGCTAAAATATTATACATAAGACAAACCTATTACAATTTAAATTCTTATTTCAAAACCATAAAGGATACAAGAAAAACCCTATATGAAGAGAAGAGGGCAGTATTTATAGAAGGAACCACTCATGGAACCAACTTTGAGAAAAATATAGAGGATCAAGAACCCCTACTAAATGATCTTGGAAATCCTTATAAAAGATTGCAACAAACTTGGGATCATTTAGGTCAAAATTAGGTCTATAACCACTAGGCACTACAAGAAATGAAAGTAATTAGGAAAGCCCAAAAACCTAGGAAGATCATATCAAATCTGAGGTACAATTATTTGGGTTTCACATTAACAGACTAACTATAATTATAATTCACTAATTTCTTGTTCCAAACAAAACAACTTTAATGCAAGGACTATTCAACTACAAATTGCATGTACAAGGCATGAAAATAATTCTAACAACATCAAAACCTATCTGTCCTATTAAAATAATAGTTCTGCATTAAAAAGGCATGGCACATCAGGAACTAAAATCGGATCACGGTGGCTACCTACATCTTCTACTCATCAATCTGCACCTATAACCATCCTTGGAACAAACAAATCTGATCTAGCCTTGTCATTTCTAGCTCACTATCCTCAAACCCTACAAAAACCCTCAATCAGTTTAAAATTCTAGCAACAATGGCTAACTGACTAAGTTTAAAATGTGACTATCGATCTCTATCCTTTTTCAGCACATTGGACGGCCTTTAAAGATTGACAATAGTCACTTCAACCTTTAAATTATCTAGCCACATCATCACCATTTGGCGACCAATCAGAATCGAGCACATTAGCAACACTTGGCAACTGGACCCACTTTGACCTTAGCAAGCACCTTAACCTTTGGTCATTCAGAGATTACATGACTGAAGGCTTATTCTTAGTCACTGAAAGTTTCTCTTAACCCAAATCATGTTTGGAGATCACATGAATAAAGGAATTCACATCATCACATAATCTTTCCTTGACTTGAGGTCTCATATGTAGAACAAGCCACCAACATTTGATCACGTTTACATCAATGGTCCACGCTCAATCTCCCAGCCCTTATCTCTAACTAATATTTATTTGGTGATCCAGTGACTGCAGGAATTCTCTTACTCTATGGATACTTTTACTAACCCCAACCAAGTCTCAAGATTTGGCAAGCACCCTAATCTCTAAATCGTTAGGTAAAATCCTTAACCTTGGTTTAATCATGAGATTAAACATCATCCATTGATCTAGATCAATATCCATGACCCTCACTGAATCACCTGATGTTTCATGACTTAACCACTTTATCACATGATCTAGTGAAAACACATTTCTTAACTGTTCGCTAGATCACTAAATGCTAAGGCACTAACCGTTGGAATCAGGAGAAGATGCAAACACTCAATCACATGTTCACTAAATCTATGACTTAACTGCCACACCCGAACTTGATTCTAACCCTTTACTTAACGTAGGCCGTTTGGAGATCACACGACCGAAGACTTCTCATGATTGCTAGATACTTTTCTTAGCTCTAGTTCCATCTCGACAACATGAGCCAGTCATTGATCAAGATCAAAATTGATGGTCCTTACCAATTCATTGAATGTTTAGTAACTTATCTATTTTATTAGGAGATCCAGTGACAACACACTTCTTAACCATTTGCTGGATCACGTAATGTTAAGCACTTAACCACCAGGATCAGGAGAACATGAGATCACCACATTCACCAAGTTTCCAAATGAAATGACTAATCACCTGAGAACTTGGAGAACACATGAACAAGGAAAAGGAAAAGGCATTTGTAGAAAGAGAACTTAAGTGACTAGGAAAAAGGTAACGAAGAAATAGAATTTGCTAGGGTTTTTGGAGTTAAAAAAAATTCTTGAAACCCTTGGCCATGGATAAGCCCTATTTCTTAGACCTTCAAGCTGCCATATCTCACTGGTTTTTGCATTTAAGCTCATGCGATCTTCTAACAAGGATCATAAGACACTAGTATAGATTATTAGTGGGTGTTAATTCCCACTAGGTTTTTTACCTATTTGGGTTTCCCTGTAACCATATTGGTGTTATGTTTTGTGTTTATCTATCTTGTTTATGTTAATGTTCATTTTAGTTCTTAAGCATTCAAGTTAAGTTTAAAGAGTAAAGTAAAAAGATTGAATATAGTGAACACTGATTCACCCCCTCCCTCTTAGTGTTCCCATTCCTAACACACCATCAATGCTATCAATTTCCCCTTTATAGGACATTGATCTCACATGATTAACATTATTAAAACCACCAATGTCCAGATCAAACAAGCTGACCTCCATTTCTAGTTCAAGAGAAAAATGAGCTACCATGGTTTCATATTCAAGCTCATATGAATTTTCATCTATCCTAGGATCAAAAAATTCATATGATGAATCAAAGGATGAGAGCATACAAAATGAAAAATCAATTTTTTTCTCATTGTTAGCTGAAACATAAGAACTTGAATTAGTTTCCTCACAAAGCTTCTTATAAACCATTTCTTTATCTTCAAGAAGATCAGAGTCATTCTAGCTCCAAGAAACCTCTTTCTCACTATCAACACTATTAAAGTCTGATAGAATCTCATCATTTGGGGCTTTATCATCATCTGATAAAAGATCATCCCCCTCTTCATTTTCAATACTTGACTACAAACAATTAGTTTCTGCAGCCTCACAACTAGAAAGATTAGTTACAAAATTACTTGGTGTGTAACCCTTGTATATATCTATCTCTGCTTCAAGGACACTTTTCAATTATTTACTAACCATGTTAACTCCTATATAAGGGGCAAACATTGCTTGCTAAAATCAATCTTCATTTACATTTTGTTCAGAAACACAATATGAATTATGGTTAGTAATATCAACAAGGATAGAAACACCTTGAAATTAACTCTCACTTCTTGATACACACCTGTCTGTTTTATCTGATGCACTATGACAACAAACTCTAATAGACAAAAATCCTTTGGTAATGATGCAGTCAAGGATGGTTAGTCCAAACCTTGTAGCCAACAGAATTACATAGCAGAATACTCAACCTAATAGATAACACAACAATTGTTTCAAGTAATTTGCATTAACATGCCCAGTTGTAAGGCCTTCTGAGTTAGGTCCAATTAAAAATAGAAATAATTCTACGTGATTCACAAAAAGATCCAATACAATCTTAGCTAGTTCAGCTCTGAAGACAATTAGAAGTTGATGGAAACTCTAAGGTAGATCTAAACTTCATCTCACATGCCTCCAAGCAATCTCCTTGTCTCCAAGTGTGCAAACCACTAGCTTTTCTACAAACAACTATCAGATAACAATCTGATCTACAAGATGATGCAAGATCTTTCCACAACTTCACCAACTCTAGCTTTCAAAACCTCAGATCTGATCTGCTAAGTCTTCCAAGTCATCCAAATCTGTGACCTCTAAGTCCTCCTACCTAAACAACTACCCCAAACATCCTATAAATACTAATCATCAGCCACAAGTTAGTTAGATGAAACCATTAACTTCCCCTAATAAATAATTAAATTCCATACAAGTTGGCTTATAATTGTATACAAACATTTAATTCAACATGTCAACCTATAACAATAGCGATCAATAATAAATGTACCAATTCAGCTCAACAAATCATACAGAACTCAAGTTGGTAAGCTAGAACTACCGAGTGACAAAGAATTAATCTAGCATGTCAGGCATCACCGAGCATCATAAGCATAACCAAGTAACACTTTCATCGAGCACCAAAGACTACTGAGTTCCTTCAGTGACCGAGCTTCCTTCAATGACCAAGGCCATTGGTCAAGGCTACAAATGAGTAACACTGACCAAAATACAAACACCCATGTAGTTTCACAGAGGACAAAGAATGCCTTTGCCTTAACCTTGGATTCCCTACATCAGACACCCTAGGTTCCAAAAGATGTTCATATGTGAGAAGAACATCTTCCAGGATTCATCACATAAATCCTGAACTAGTTCTTCACATACAAGTCCTCCACCTTTTCTACTTGCAAATTCTTCCACTTCAGTTTCCTCTGTCTCTTCAAGTCTTTTCTTGACAACATCTAGGACGGTTCTCCAAACTGATCATTCTTTTTCTCTAGATCCATAATCTTAACCTGGCTACCAATACTCAGGCTTCTCCTATTGAGCGTTATATCCAGCAAAGGCATCAGGGAAAAGTTCCTGTCATCCTTCTCAATAGTAAACACATTTTGGACATAGTCATACATAGCTCTAAAATCATATTTCCAAGGTCTACCAAGCAATATATCACAACTATTCATCTTCACAATGTCACATAACACAAGATCCTTATATTAGCCAATTTAAACATCAATGAAGCATTGTTCTCTTACTTCCAAAGCATGAACATCTTGTAACCAGCCAAGCCTATAAGGATAAGGATGCTTCATTCTATTCAATCCAAGTTTCTGAACTAGGTCCTCAGCAACAAGGTTATCATTACTACCACTATCAACAATAACATCATAGAGTTTACCTTCAAACTTGCATCAGGTTCTAAACAAGTTACTCCTCTGAATAGGTTCCTCCTTTGTACCAAGCAATGTTTGTCGAAGCAACAAGTTCTCTGATTTGGGTTCATTATGAATGTTCCCATTCATCACAAAAGTTCATCGGTCAACCTTCTTCTCTATACACTCAAAAGAATGGTGTCCTTCCTCTCCACAGTTATAGAAAGTACCCTTAAAGATAACTCTACTTGTCTTCTTCTTCACTTCCATAGATTTTTGTTCATCTTCTGCATCAGTCGATTTATCCTTCACTGAGTGATCAATATTTTCATTCCCTTGGGGATTACTATGTTGTTTCCTCTTCATCTTATCTTTTGACTTCAAAACATACTGATAAGTATCTTTAACATAATCAATCTTCAGCATACCAAGCTCATCCTGAATATTGAATCTCAGACCATTCACATACCGAGCTACCTTTTCTTTACCAAGCTCTCGATGTCTAGACGAAATAGTAAGTTTGTAGAACTCCTCAGTATAATCTTCAACAAATAAATCCTCTTGTTTCAAATTCTACAACTTCTTAAACAAGTTAAGCTCATAGTCAGAAGGTATGAACTTAGCTTTCAACTTAGTCACCATCAACCTCCACCAATTGATCTTTGTTTCACCTTCATCTTCTCTATCTCTTTGTAGTTCTTTCCACCAAAGAGCAACATGTCCTTTCAACTTTGTTTGTGCTAATCTCACCCAAAGAGGATCTTCAATATCTTCCAGCTCAAAGAAATCTTCAAGTTCACCAATCCAATTAACTAGATTGTTAGGCTTCAAAGTACCAGAGAAAGTGGAAACTTCCATTCGGTAACCATTACTAAACTGAGCTCCAGATCTATGCAACTGAATAGTTCTATCTTCACCAAATCTATTCCTCCCATCATCACCACTAGATCCAACAGTTTTAAATTCTTTAGCAACTTCCTCATAGCCATCTTCAGTACCAACAATCTGAGGTACACCAATAATAGCTCTCATGATCTCAGCAACCATGTCATTCTTCATCAATTGTATCTTAGATCTGACATCTGATCTGACTTTATCAAAAATCTTTGATTCCACAACATCACAAAGATCCACAATACCTCTAGGGTCCAATCTTCTTGGAGGCATCCTTAAAGATAAGCAAAAAAATAACTCTTTGCAAAAAACCCTCACCGACCACCTTGTGGCAATCTCCAAGTTGTGTACAAGTCAGATCTCAACCTGCAACATTGAACAAAAAACTAGGGCAAGATCCACAATTTTAGTGCTCCAGATCTGTAATCTAGATTGCACACAATCTCTACTCTGACAATATCAACTTCACAAGATCAGCCTTGCTAGGTCAATCTTTACTGCACAAGATCAACTCTTAGCTCCAACAGGAACAAACCTTCACTCTGATACCACCTGATGCAGTCAAGGATGGTGGATCCAATGAAGGACATTCCAAACCTTGCAGCCAACTGAATTAAATGGTGGAATACTCAACCCAATAGATAACACAATATTTTTTTCAAGTAATTTTTATTAACATTCCCAGCTGTAAGGCCTTTCGGGTTAGGGCCAATTACAAATAGAAACAATTCTACAAGATCCACAAACAAATCCAATACAATCTCAGCTAGTTGAGCTCTAAAGACAATTAGAAGGTGATGGAAACTCTATGGTAGATATAAAATTGAGCTTGCGGGCCTCCAAGTAATCTCCTTGTCTCCAAGTGTGAAAACCAGTAGCTCTTCTATAAATAACTATCAAATAACGTTCTGATCTACAAGATCATGCAAGATCTTTCCACTTCACCAATTTTAGCTTTTAGAACCTCAGATATAATCTACTAAGTATTCCAAGTCATCCAGATCCATGACCTCTAAGTCCTCCTCCCTAAACAACTACCCCAAACATCCTATAAATACTAATCATTAGCCACAAGTCAGCTAGATGAAACCGTTAACGCCCCCCAAAAAATAATTAAATGACATACAAGTTTTCTTACAATTGTATTCAAACATTTAATTCAGCATGTCGGCCTATAACAATAGCTATTGATAATAAATGCACCAAGTTGGCTTAACAAATCACACTGACCTCCAGTCGATAAGCTAGAACTACCGAGCGATAGTGAATTAACCGAGCATGCCAGACATCATTGAGCACTGTAGGCATAACCAAGTAACACTTTCACCGAGTGCCAGAGACTATCGAGTTCCTTCAATGACTGACCTTCCTTCAATGACCAAGGCCCTCGGTCAAGGCTGCAACCGAGTAACACTGGACAAGATACAAACACCCATGCCGTTTCACTAAGGACAAAGAATGCCCCTGCCTTAACCTTGGATGACCCTACATGAGGTAATCTCATATTTCAGCTTATTTTTAATATCCATCATTGTAGTAAAAGTCTAACATAAAGTTTGTGGCTCTTTATCTCTCAACAAGAAGCTCATCTTTCTACCAAAAGCACCCAAATAGATTACCAAACAAATCTGATCAACGAGCCTATAGCCTTTAGGAATATCATGCAATGCCTTTGCAAATCTGATGTTGAATGATGGGACTAACTCATCTACTTTAATTTCAATGTCCATCAATTTTTTCAACACATTGCTTGCATTCATCCTTTCAGCAAACTGCTCCATGAAAGTTGAACTCAATTATTCCCATGAAGAAATAGAATTTGATGGTAAAGAATAAAACCAAACTCTGGCATCATCTTTCAAAGTCTGGACCAACAACCTCATGAAGATATCTTAATGAAAAATATCAAATTCTCCCACCAGATTAGCAAAATATTACAAATGCTTATATGTTGAATCTGATTATTTCCTCTTAAACTCTTGTAAATTCTTCCTAACTTTGCTAGGAATCTCATTTGGAAACCCATGAATACCATCAAAACATAATGGCTCATACCTTTGTACAAATAAACTTCTACACAAATCCATTATGGACTGTACATTTACTTAATGAAACTATCAAGTTTTATCATGAATAACTTATGCAGCCAAATAGATTACCAAAATCACACATATATCTCCAAAAAAAGAAACCTATATTTTTCAACAAATCTAGAGAGATATGTAGACACACAATCCAAAAGTCCCTCCTATGGTGACTTCTTCACCCAATAAGGACCATGAAAATACAAAAAATTAAATGGAAAATACTTGGTAGTACTATAGTTTAAACATAACTTGTCGACTGGGAAGAAGGGTAGATCTAGAACCTTCTTTGTAGCTCCATCAGGTTATTTTCTTGTAGAGTTGCTACCTCCTTGAAGAGGAAAATGTTTTACTTATTTTTGTATTTCTTTCCAGCCAACCAAAACTTCACCAGGATCTTAAAATCTATTTATCAGGACTACAAATACATCTTTCATACACAAATCAAACAGAGAACTCAGAGTCGCCACTCATAACTTGGTGAGATGATATACATTTTTTGAATCTGACTCTATGATGAAGGGTGCTCCCCTTAATACCACAAACACATAACAAAAATAGAGAAACAACACAATATGCAAGAATAGAAAATTGGCTTCTTATTATCTCCACAAATGTGGAATTACAAACTTTCAGAATTACAATATGCTAAGCCACATGGGCATTCCCTTACAATATTCTATAGGACAAAGCCTTGAATCAATACCCAGATTTACTACCCAGAACTATCCCGAACTGCCTAAGACAACACTACGGGCCTTCTTATATAGGCAATTTCCACTGCCCGAGAAGGTTCCAAAAATTTAGCCCTTTAGGCCAACAAAACATAGAATTATTTATTTTTCACAATTATTACAATAGGGTCGGCTCAAAAGAAATACAAAATATGATTTTAGGTAACCCAACTTTTGGAGGCCATAACTTTTGAACCATAATTCAGTTTTTCTATTGTAAACACTTTTTAGAAATGCCATGACAAGATCTACAACACTTGATGCATGCTAGCACTAGTAAGCCAAGGGTCAATCATGATCCGGAGCCTCTAGGGTGTTCAAAATTGACCTGACAGATTTTGTACCCAAAAATCTCAATAACTTCACCAATACTGATGATGTGGTAATGAAACTCAAATGGTAGGCTGAAATGACTAGTATGAACCTCCAACTGTGAAATCAAAACATTCTGAGATCATATGACCAAATTACTAAAAATAGTAAGTTTCCATAAATAGTAGCTCTACACAAGATAACCCTTATTGAAAAACAAACATAAATATTTTTGGGTGATGCAAGATTGCTCTTACACCAAGGATGCTCCTGCATTAGACACCTGGGGTAATTTGAGAAGTGACCCTATCATGACTCAGGTGTGCAGAGGAAAACCAAGATGGTTAACCTCCTCCTTTGCTAGCCATGATGAATCTTCAATAGGTCATCCTTTCCATTTGACCAAATACTCTTCATATGTCCTATTCCTTGTGCTTCTACGAACATGACTATCTAGTATGTCTTCAATCTCCTTGATATCTGAACTAGTTGCTGGAATATTCCACTGTGCTGTTGTAACCTCATCTTCAACACCTCCTTCATAATACTCTATCAGATCTGAAACATTAAATACTGGTGAAATATTTAGCTCAGTAGGCAACTCGATCTCATATTCATTTCCTGAATCATGCATCTTCAGTATCTTACATGGTCCAAACTTCTTCATTTTCAACTTGTTATATGTACCAATCGAAAATCTTTCCTTTTGCAAATGAACCATGACTTCATCTCCAACCTGAAATAATTTATGCCTCCTTTTCTCATTTGCCTTAGCCTTATACTGTACATTCATCTTGGTAATGTGCTTCCTCACCTCCTCATGGATGTTCTTCAAATGTTCTCCAAAATTTTCAGCTTTAGCACTACTTATTTCTCTTTTATCTATCTTCCCCAACTCAGATGCATTTCTAGGACTACTTCCACATGCAATCTATGGATGATGTGATGAACTAAATTTCAAATCTATCTTCAACTCTTTACTTTTTGCTAGTATCATTCTATGTACTACCTTATTTGGAAAACTGGCTCCTGTAATCATGTCCATCTGATGATTGATCTTTCTTACTGGTGGTAATCCATCAGGCACATTATCAGATACAATATCTTGAAACTCATTCAATAATTCTGCAACTTCTATAGGTACATCTTCTATTTCCTCTTTCCCAGCCTTTGGAATTAAGGTAAAACACATATGCTCATGCCTCATACCATCTAATAAATTTCCTCTATCAACAAA
Source organism: Chamaecyparis obtusa (assembly GCA_027943335.1). NCBI lineage: Eukaryota > Viridiplantae > Streptophyta > Pinopsida > Cupressales > Cupressaceae > Chamaecyparis > Chamaecyparis obtusa. The sequence continues at coordinate 616,069 of BSBK01001476.1, read as the reverse complement.
AGTTATTCTTGCATTACCACATACCTTTTCTTCTGTTTCCTTCAATGGTTTTAGCTTATGTCGCACTCCATCCTTTGTCAGGGAATAGGTATTCACATGACCATCATGTATAGCACATCTGTCAAACTACCAAGGTCTACCCAACAAAATATGACATGCATCCATAGATATGATATCACATAGTACCTCATCTTGGTAACCGTCAATCTTGAACTTCACTAGGCACTATTCACTGACCATGACCTTGTGGTCATCCTGCACCCATGCAACCTGATATGGATGTGGATGTTTCTACCTCTTGAGCTTCAACTTTTTCACCATCTCTTCTGACACCAAATTATCAATACTACCACTATCAATAATCACATCACAACACTTACCCTCACTCTTGCACCTAGTGTGAAACAAGGTCCTTCTTTGCTTAGATTCATTTTCACCACTCAATAGGACTCTTTTGTTAATCAACATTTCTCCACTTTCAACATCTTTAGAATGTGATGATTTGGCATCTTCATCTACATATGAAACTCTAGCCTGGCCTTCATTCCTCCTATCTATCCCTCCTTGGTGCTAAGGACATTCAAATTCTCTATGACCTTCTTCTCCACAATGAAAACATGTTCCACAGAAGCCTTTTCTTTCTGAACCTTGTCCTCTTCCTCTTCCTCTCTGATCTCTATTATTTTGATCTTAGAAATGACTGAAATTATCTCCTCTTTGATTCTGACTGTTACTAGCCTCATCTTGCTTTTTTAGATCTTCATTTTGATCTTCATATGACCATCCATTAGATCTTCCATCATGACCTCTTCCGCTTTGTTTTCTCTCAAACTTCTTGTTCAGATTTTCCTCTACTTTTAGGAAAAATTGGTATGCCTCTTCAATACTATTCATTTGAATTAGGTTCAACTCCTCCTGAATGCTCGGCCTCAACCCATTAAGTTAATGAGCAACTTTCTCCTTATCAGCTTCTGCATGGCCTATTCTGATGAGAATTCGATAGAACTCCTTTGTATACTCCTGAATAGATCTTCTCGCTTGCTTCAAATTTTGCATCTTCTTCAATAGGTCAAGCTCATAATCAATAGGAATGAACTATTGCTTCAATTTATCCACCATCCATCCCCATCTTATGATTTTATCCTTTCCTCTTTGATTTTGCTCCAACTGAATCTCTTGCCACCAGATCTTCACATGACCCTTCAGTTTGGCCTTCGCAAACTTGACTCGGTCAGGGTCCTCGATATCTTCATACTCAAAATATTCTTCACATTCATTGATCCAGTCAATCAACTCTTCTAGATTAAGATTTTCAGAAAATGTCGGGACCTCAATCTTACCTCTCTTCCCAATCTTTGAGATAGCTTGGAAAAGTCTTTCTTCCTCTTGGTTCACAACTTCAACTTCTCCTTCTTGATCTTCTTCTTCGGCTTCATCCTTGCTTTCATCTCTAACATTAAGATTCATTCCTCTGTGAATCTCCTCTTGCAATGCTCACACTTGTCTTTGTAGTTCCCTAACCTCAAGGGTTACAACACCACCTCTTCGACCACGTTCCCTTCATGGAGGAATTTTTGCAATGTGCACTGAAACCCTACCCATGGTCCTGGTGCAAACTGCCTCACAGTTGGTGATCTATTTACATAGAAACCCTAACTCATAGTCCTAGTGCAAACTATCTCACAATCGATGATCTGTTTACACACTCAAGAACTCTTGCTCTGATACCACTTGATGAAGGGTGCTCCCCTTAATATCACAAACACATAACATAAATAGAGAAACAACACAATATGCAAGAACAAAAAATTGGCTTCTTATTATCTCCACAAATGTGGAATTACAAACTTTCAAAATTACAATATGCCAAGCCACATGGGCATTCCCTTACAATATTCTATAGGACAAAGCCTCGAATCAATACCTAGATCTACTACCCAGAACTATCCCGAACTACCTAAGACAACACTATAGGCCTTCTTATATAGGCAATTTCCACCGCCCGAGAAGGTTCCATAAATTTAGCCCTTTAGGCCGACAAAACATTGAATTATTTATTTTCTCACAATTATTACAATAGGGTCGGCTCAAAAGAAATATAAAATATGATTTTAGGTAACCCAACTTCCAGAGTCATAACTTTTGAGCCGTAACTCCATTTTTCTATTGTAACCACTTTTCAGAAATGCCATAATGAGATCTACAACTCCTGACACATGCTAGCGCCAGTTAGCCGAGGGTCGATTGCAATTCAGAGCCTCTAAGGCCTTCAAAATTGACATAAAAGATTTCATACCCAAAAACCTCAATAACTTCACCAATACTGATGATGTGGCAATGAAACTCAACTAGTAGGCTGAGATGACTAGGATGAACCTCTAACTATGAAATCAAAACTTTCTAAGATCATATGACCAACTTACTAAAAATAGTAAGTTTCCATAAATAAAAGCTCTACACAAGATAGCCCTTATTGAAAAACAAACAAAAATATTTTTGGGTGATGCAAGATTGCTCTTACACCCAAGATGCTCCTGCATCAGACACCCAAGGTAATTTGGGAAGTGACCTTGTCACGACTTAGGTGTGTAGAGGAAAACCAAGATTGTTAACCTCCTCCTTTGCTAGCCATGATGAATCTTCAATAGGTCATCCTTTCCATTTGACCAAATACTCTTCATATGTCCGGTTCCTTGTGCATCTACCAACATGACTATCCAGTTTGTCTTCAATCTCCTTGATATTTGAACTGGTTGTTGGAATACTCCACTATGCTGTTGTAACCTCATCTTCAACACCTCTTTCATGATACTCTATCAGATCTGAAACATTAAATATTAGTGAAATATTCAGCTTAGTAGGTAACTTGATCTCATATTCATTTCCTAAATCATGCTTCTTCAGTATCTTACATGGTCCAAACTTCTTCATTTTCAACTTGTTATATGTACCAATTGGAAATCTTTTCTTTTGCAAATGAACCATGACTTCATCTCCAACCTGAAATTTTTTATGCCTCCTTTTCTCATCTACCTTAGCCTTATACTATACATTCATCTTGGTAATGTGCTTCCTCACCTCCTCATGGATGTTCTTCAAATGTTCTATACAATCCTTAGCTTCAACACTACTTATTTCTCTTTTATCTATCTTCCCCAACTTGGATGCATTTCTAGAACTACTTCCATATACAATCTATGGATGATGTGATGAACTAAATTTTAAATCTATCTTCAACTCTTTACTTTCTGCTAGTATCATTTTGTGTGCTACCTTATTTGGAAAACTGGCTCCTGGAGTCAAGTCCATCTGATTATTGATCTTTCTTACTAGTGGTAATCCATCAGGCACATTATTGGATACAATATCCTGAAACTCATTCAATAATTCTACAACTTCTATAGGTACATCTTCTATTTCCTCTTTCCTAGCCCTTGGAATTAAGCTAAAACACATATTCTCATGCCTCATACCATCTGATAAATTTCTTCTATCAAAAAAAGTTATTCTTGCATTACCACATACCTTTTCTTCTGTTTCCTTCAATGGTTTTAGCTTATGTCACACTCCATCCTTTGTCAGGGAATAGGTATTAGGATGACCATCATGTACAACACATTTGTGAAACTGCCGAGGTCTACCCAACAACATATGACATGCATCCATAGATATGATATCACATAGTACCTCATCTTGGTAACTGTCGATCTCTAACTTCACTAGGCACTATTCATTGGCTATGACCTTGTGGTCATCCTACAGCCAGGCAACCCGATATGGATGTGGATGTTTCTACCTCTTGAGCTTCAACTTTGTCACTATCTCTTCTAACACCAAATTATCAATACTACCACTATCAATAATCACATCACAACACTTATCCTCACTCTTGCACCTGGTGTGAAACAGGCTCCTTCTTTGCTTGGGTTCATTTTCACCACTCAACAAGACTCTTCTATTAATCAACGTTTCTCCTCTTTCAGCATCTTCAGAATGTGATGATCTGGCATCTTCATCTACATATGCAACTTTAGCTTGGCCTTCGTTTCTCCTATCTATCCCTGCTTGGCATTGAGGACATTCAAATTCCCTATGACCTTCTTCTCCATAGTGAAAATATGTTCTATAAAAGCCTCCTCTTCCTGAACCTTGTCCTCTTCCTCTTCCTATCTGATCTCTATTGTTTTGATCTTGGAAATGACTGAAATTATCTCCTATTTGATTTTGACTGTTACTAGCTTCATCCTACTTTTTTAGATCTTCATTTTGATCTCCATATGACCATCCACTAGATCTTCCATCACGACCTCTTCCACTTTGTCTGCTCTCAAACTTCTTGTTCAACTTTTCCTCTACTTTTATGGAAAACTAGTATGCCTCTTCAATACTATTCATTCGAACCAGATTCAACTCCTCATGAGTGCTCAACCTCAACCAATTAAGGTAACGAACAAATTTTTCCTTATCAGCTTCTGGATGGCCTTTTCTGATGAGGATTTGATAGAACTCCTTTGTATACTCCTGAATAGATCTTCCTGCTTGCTTCAAACTTTGCATCTTCTTCAATAGGTGAAGCTCATAATCAATGGGAATGAACTATCGCTTCAATTTATCCACCATCTGCCCCCATCTTGTGATTTTATCCTTTCCTCTTCGATTTCACTCCAACTAAATCTCTTGCCACCAGATCTTCATATGACCCTTCAGTCTGGCCTTGGCAAACTTGACCCAGTTAGGGTCCTCGATATCTTCATACTCAAAATATTCTTCACATTCATTGATCTAGTTGATCAACTCTTCTAGATTAAGATTTCCAAAAAATTTTGGGACCTCAATCTTAGGTCTCTTCCCAATCTTTGAAATAGCTCAGAAAAGTCTTTCTTCCTCTTGGTTCACAACTTCGACTTCTCCTTCTTGATCTTCTTCTTTGGCTTCATCCTTTCTTTCATCTCTAACATTAAGATTTATTCCTCTGCGAATCTCCTCTTGCAATGCTCGCACTTGTCTCTATAATTCCCTAACCTCAGGTGTTACAACACGAGCTCTTTTGCTATTTTCCCTTCATGGAGGCATTTTTGTAATGTACGTTGAAACCCTAACCATGGTCATGGTGCAAACTACCTCACAGTCGGGGATCTGTTTACATAGAAACCCTAACCCATGGTCTTGGTGCAAACTGACTCACAATCAGTGATCTATTTACACACTCAGGAACTCCTGCTCTGATACCATTTGATGAAGGGTTCTCCCCTTAATACCACAAACACATAACAAAAATAGAGAAATAACACAATATGCAAGAACAGAAAATTAGCTTCTTATTATCTCCATAAATGTGGAATTACAAACTTTCAGAATTACAATATGCCAAGCCACATGGGAATTCCCTTACAATATTCTATAGGACAAAGCCTCGAATCAATACCCAGATCTACTACCTAGAACTGTCCTGAACTACCTAAGACAACACTACGGGCCTTCTTATATAGGCAATTTCCACCAACCAAGAAGGTTCAAAAAATTTAGCTCTTTAGGCCGATAAAACATAGAATTATTTATTTTTCACAATTATTACATTAGGGTCAGCTCAAAAGAAATACAAAATATGATTTTAGATAATCCAACTTTCGTAGGCCATAACTTTTGAACCGTAACTCTATTTTTCTATTGTAACCACTTTTTAAAAACACCATGATGAGATCTACATCACCTAACACGCGCTAGCACTAGTCAGCCAAGGGTCGATCATGATCCGGAGCCTCTAAGGCCTTCAAAATTGACCTAAAAGATTTTGTACCCAAAAACTTCAATAACTTCACCAATACTAATGATGTGGCAATGAAACTCAACTGGTAGGCTGAAATGACTAGGATGAACCTCCAACTATGAAATCAAAACATTCTAAGATTATATGACCAACTTACTAAAAATAGTAAGTTTCCATAAATAGCAGCTTTGCACAAGATAGTCCTTATTGAAAAACAAACAAAAATATTTTTGGGTAATGCAAGATTGCTCTTACACCCAGGATGCTCCTGCATCACTCTATACTTTCAATGCTAACTTTTGGATGTGATAAATAAGAAGGCCAGGAGTCTAGCTCTACTTTTACCTATCTTATTTATGACAAATTTATAACACCGAAGATATCAAACTCAATTTAGCAAGACTATTGCATCTCTATTCCCCAACAGAGTTGCCATCTTGTTGGTGTTTTTTCTTGCAACCCCCTTTCCTAGGTGGAGACTTGAGGACCAAATTATGGCTCTAATAACTTGGAACACAAACTTGACACCATTAACAGAAAAGGGAAAAGAAAATTCCAACATCACAATGTGCAAATACCTTCTTCACTTTGAGCTCCACATCCCTCAGGCAGGTATACATTATCTGCGCACACATGACTTCTTTTGACAATCAACAGGTCTATGGATATATGACTATAGAATAGCTTTCAGACTCATTTGGATAACATGTACCTTAATGAATGTTGACCATATCTTGTGCAATATCCGTCTTTCATAGAGTAAGCTTGAAAACTAGAAACTACTCCTAACTCCTATCAAACATGAAAGAGAAAATGAATTAATTTAAGTTTTTGGGTGGAATGGATCTCTAAAATACTCCAAATCTATCATAGGCAAGTACCTTGTCCAATGGGAAACAAAGTCAAATAAACATTGCAATAGAGAGCTTTGAAACAAGAAGACAACATATTATAATATGTTGATTCCTTACACCCATCATACACCATCGATCAAATTCTACTTAGCAATCTACCTGTATTCTCATATATGAAATCACTTGTTCAAAGGACTTTAACCATCCCCTTAGAAGAGACCTAGAAATAAGTAATACATTAAGAAACATCCACTGAAAATAAAGATTGAAGTATCCTTGATACCTCAACTCATGCACATTTGAAAACAGTCCTAAACTCAGTTATTTCTGCAAAAAACAACTCTATTACAGACATTTGGAGACATATAATAGAAATACTAAAACACCCTTGATGCTCTAATCAATAAGATCAAGAACCAAATGGAGACAATCTGATAGTAGTATGAATATGCTTAAATCTTATACATAAGATAGTTTTGTTACAATTTACATTCTTATGTGAAAACCATAAAGGATACAAGAAAAACCCTATATGAAGAGAAGAGGGCAATATTTATAGAAGGAACCACTCATGGAACTAGCTTTAAGAAAATTATAGAGAATCAAGAACCCCTACTAAATGATCTTGGAAATACTTATAAAGGATTGCAACAAGTTTGGGATCATTTAGGTCAAAATTAGGTCTACAACCACTAGGCACAACAAGAAATAAATATAATCAGGAAAGCCTAGAAACCTGGGAAGATCAGATCAATTCTAAGGTATAATTATTTGGGTTTCACATTAACAAGATAACTACAATTATAATTCACTGATTTCTTGTTGTCGACAAAACAACTTTAATGCAAGGACTATTCAACTACAACTTGCGTGTACATGGCATGGAAATAATTCTGACAACATCAAAACCTAGCTGCCCTATTAAAATCTCAGTTCTTCATTAAACAGGCATGGCACATCAAGAACTAAAATTAGATCATGGTGGCTACCTACATCTTCTTCTCATCAACTTACACCTGTAACTATCCTTGTAATAAATAAATTTGATATGGCCTTGTTGTTTCTGGCTCACTATCCTCAAACCGTGCAAAAACCCTCAATTAGTTTAAAAATATGGCAACAACAGCTAACTGACTAAGTTTAAAATGTGACCATCGATCTCTATCATTTCCTGACACATTGAACGGCCTTTAAAAATTGACAAGAGTCACTTAAACCTTTAAATTATCCAGCCACATCATCACCATTTGGTGACCAATCAGAATCAAGAACATTAGCAATACCTAGAAATTGGACCCACTTTAACCTTGGCAAGCACCTTAACCCTTATTCATTCAGAGATTATGCAACTGAAGGCTTATTCTTAATTGATGAAAGTTTATCTTAACCTCACTAGTACATTTGAAACCTTTTTCTAATGGCATACCATTGTAATTCCGACCGTATACTATCGATTAGGTGACACCACCCGCTGTCATAGTTTTGCAGTCGAAAAAAATGACAGCCACGATTGGCGTCGTAATTACAATGACTATGGCCATTGCAAAAAAGGGGGTGCCAACATGGTGAATATTTTGTTGGGCCTATTTTTCCATCCCAATTGTGATGCCCATCCATCACAAACAACTGCAAATGATGGGAACCCATCAGAATTTTCCGGCGGGTAACCATTGTTTATAATTTGTTTGCCAACAGAGATGTTCATGCGATAGATATCCATCAGAAGTGATGCAGGGGCATTCTTGGGTCCTTGGTGAATATGCATGGTGGTGTGTTTCTTGGCTAGTGTTACTCAGTTGCAGCCTTAACCGATGGTCTTAGTTATTGAAGGAAGCTCGATCATTAAAGGAACTCGATGGAACCTCTGGTGCTCAGTGAAGCTCGTGCTTGGTAATGCCTGCATTGCTCGGTGTTGCTTAGCTTGGTTGGTTGTTTTATTGGTGCTTGGTTGTTTCTCTAGTGCTTGGTAGTTTTGGTTTACCGACTAGAGTTCTATGTGATTTTCTTGGCTGACTTGGTGCATTTATTGTTGGTAGCTATTGTTACAGGCCAACATGTTGAATTTAATTATTGTAAGGCTATTTGAGAGCCGACCTATATTGCATTTAATATTTTTTTGTAAGATTTAATGGTTTCATCTAGAAAACTTGTGGCTGATGATTAGTATTTAAGGAATGTTTGGGTAGTTGTTTTAGGTATTCAGATCGGAGGTTCTGAGAGTGGATTTGAGGATAGCAGATAAGTGAAGTTGTGGAAAAGATCCTACGAGATCTTGCAGATTAGATTTTTATCTGATAGTTTGTAATAGCAGAGCTAGTGGTTTGCACACTTTGAGACAAGGAGATTCCTTGGAGGCTTGCGAGCTCAATTTTAGATCTTCCTTAGGGTTTCCATTAGTTTCTGATAGTTTTTAGAGCTGAACTAGCTGGATTTCCATTGGATCTTGATGATCTTGTAGAATTGTTTCTAATTTTAATTGGCCCTAACCTGGAAGGCCTTACAGTCGGGCATGTTAATGGAAAATATGTTTTGAAACATATCTTGGTGTGTTGTGTTGTGTTATTGTGTTGTATTTTTCTGAAGCTGCAAGGTTTGCATTGTCCTTAATTGGATCCACCATCCCTTGGCTGCATCAAGAAGTTTACGATGAATAGCTATCATTTATAGTTTTTTAACAACATCGATGTTGTACATGTGATAGATACTCGTCAGAAGTTTATGATGGATATCCGTCATTCATTGATTTTTCTAATAGTGATGTTGTACATGTGATGGTTGACTATCAAATGTTTTTGACAGATTATCATCGTTGTTGCATGGATGTCATAGTTGTGACAAAAATTAGTATATATATATATATATATATACATATATATATATATATATACATATATATATATATATATATATATACATATACATATATATATATATATATATATATATATATATATATATATATATACATATACATATATATATATATATATATATATATATATATATATATATATATATATATATATATATATATATATATTTCAATCGAGTTGGTATCGATTCCAGTTGGTGCGGCTCATGGATTATTGAGTTGAGTCTAGAGACTTGGATTTGGAATGGATCCAACCAAATTAAGATTTGTGACTGCAACTTCTCCAACACAAGAAGCTAGTGCGGTGATCAGAGATGCATTCTTCCTGATGTGTTCATGATATATGCAGACCTGATAACATTTAGATCTGATTCATGCAACTTCTTGACTTCTTTGGTCTGAATTGGATGTGCTTTGTTCCTATGGAGTGTAGTAGTGACTTGACTTAGAGTTTGAGTAGACAGTGCATTGATCAACTTGAAGACAGAATCAAGCTACTCTTTACATTTTTTTTGAGATCGGATTGTGATGGATCATTGGGATCATCTACCATTTTTTCCATAGTTTCAAATGAGTTAGATGTGATGTCGAGAGAGTGACTTGCAGAACTTGCACATTGGAGATTTATAGATCACTATGGTGTCTATGATGACTTGAGAGAAGTCTTCTTCTTGGTGAACCAAGCTGAGAGACTTGGATTATAGAAAGTGGGTCATTTGATGTGACTTATGAGACACTAGATGCCTCTTCATAGAAAGTTCATGGTGCAGTCTGTGGTATTTCTTTGTGACTAGGTTCTTGGCAAAGATCTGTTGATCTGGTAGCTATTAAGATGGATCGATATGACTTGATCTTGGGTCAAGACTTCTTGAGGTGAGCTGAAGTGATCATTTCTCCTTAAAATGATTAATTTTTTTGACAGATAACCGTCACTTTTATTTTTGTCATCAGTTATTTTGTGCATTTTCATCGTAATTGCGATGGCTCACACTATTTTTTTAAAAGAAATATATATTTGTCATACATGGATTGAGATCTTAAATTATTGAGCTTCTCTGTGTTTTGAGAATAGTTTAACATTCTCTAACTAATAAAGCCAACCACATGAAAGTGGAAGATCATCTGGCCCCTTCGAGGATCCTCTTATGACCCTTTTTGACACTTTAAGACCTCTAAGATTTATTATTAGGGGTTGTAAATGGTCATAAAGGGTCATAAGGGGTCCTAAGACACAACAGCTAGGAAACATAAATGTAGGCATCATGGTCAAAATTGTTTGGAGACACAGCATAATTGAATGCTATACCTAGATGATGCAACACAACCACTACTCCTACAGTTCTAAGTTGACACTGCAAGATCCAAAAACCAAAGATAAGAAATCTATATATGGTTTTTGGATCCCGTAGTGTCAACTTAGAACTACAGGAGTAGTGGTTATGTTGCATCCTCTAGGTATAGCATTCAATTATGTTGTGTCTCTAAAAAATTGTGACCATGATGCCTACATTTATGTTTCTCAGCTATTGTGATACCTACATTTATGTTTTGTAGTTGTCATGTTTATTTGCATGTTCTTTATGTGTTTGGCTTCTCTCCCTTACATCGAAAATAATATTTTCCTACTCTAAATCAAGAATCCATGTGCAACACAAGAAGAATATGCACATATAGTAGGTGGAGCTAAAAAAACACAACATTTTTAGATTTTTTTTATGACAAGCTTTTCAAAAGTGTATCATAATTAAAGGCATGTGAATTCATATTGTACTTAATCTGAATGCCACTATGTAATGTTTTAATTCATATTATAATACCTATGACTTTAAAGGAGGAATTATGAAATATAGTTTTAGGTAGTTATCTCTTCTATAATGATGGAGGAGTCAAAAGTAATGATCAATGAGGTTGCTTCTATTAGATCATACATTAATACACTTACTATTTTGACAACAATAACATTCTATGATGCCTGAGCTCAAATTCAAAAGAGTAAGTGTATTATTTTATTACTGATGTCCCTATTTTGTTAGTGATGTCCCTATTTAATCTAATAGCATCAATATAACAAATAGATCACCAGCCAATCAAATAGGGACATGAGGTGCTCAAACAGTGAGCTCATAAACAATGCATGATGACCTAGCTTGCAGCTTGCGAGCCATCAAGATATTTCCTCATGAAATGATCATAAATAGGGAGTACCACATAGTGAATATCAACTAGAAAAACAAATAAAGAGAGATCAAACACTTCACACAATGCCTTGAAGGTAATAGCAATGATGCACTAACTCTCAAAGCTCGCAGGTTATCAAGCATTCCAAATACAAAGATGTAAACAATGCTAGTATTAACATTCATATTTTTCTATTAAATCAACAAATGCCATCAAAATGAAGTTGAGTTAATGAGAAGACAAAGCTCGAATGCCTACCTCAAGTCATGGCTATCATATAAAGATCAAATGCTAAGGAACTATGTTATAAAATTTCATGCCAAATTTCAAGGCATGAGTTTTTATAATTGTACATATATTTTCTTCGACTCCCCCACATTTTAAACTCAATGCTAAGGAGAAAAAATTATGATGTCAAAAAGTATAAAATTTCATACCTTGAAATTTTATAACATATTTCCTTAGCAGCTTCCATATGAAGAGCAGTGCAAGGTGGAAACTTTCCCATTTTACCACAGTTAGGGCCCTCTTTTACCATGCTTTATGAGCTTTATGTCTTTTTTTAAGTGAAGACAAAGATTATCTTAATTTTTTATCTTTAAATTTTATTCATTTTATGATTTTAAAAATTGAAATAAAATTATTTTTTTTAAAGAAACTTTTACATGTTTTAATCAAATAACCCAAAAACATCAAGAATGGTCATATATGGTCGCTAATAGCCAACTTTTAGAAGAATATAAATGAATGAAAATGTACATAAGTGGATGAACATAAATAATGAAGGTACCAGACATTGCCTGAAGTAATGAAATGTTGACCTGGGGTTCAATCTAGTATGCTCTTCTATGATCCAAAACCTACAAGGAAGGAAAAGATGGGGTTAGATCCAAAGGATCTATGCAATGCGTAGCACCGTATTACTGATCCTCATCTACAATTATGCATGTGCATAGTCAATCCATACACTTCTAAAATGAACTATACTACAGAACATGTGGACTCAGGAAACATGTGCATGCAATGAGTAAATCAAGACCAAAATGGAGCAAAAGGTATGATGTCAAATGTGTTATCAAGCAACACCTAATGGGCTATAGGTCAACATGGTATATATGTTGTTTATACAAGATCAGTAAAAGGAAATCTATAGCCTCAAGAACGTGGCAACATTGATCCAATAACAACAAATACATTACAAATGTCAAGCTCACAGTCTCAATGAAATAATCAGTGTATAAAATAATATATGGTGCACAAAAGAAGAAATCATGCAATGACAACAATAACATTAGATGATTCCCAAGCTCAAATTCAAAATAGTAAGTGTCTTAATGTATGATCTAATAACAACAACCTCATTGGTCATTACCTTTAACTCCTCCATCATTATAGAAGAGATAACTACCTACAACTATATTTCATAATTCCTCCTTTGAAGTCATAGGTTAGTTTAAAATGGAGAAAGTATACAAACTCACTAATTTAATCCCAAAACATCATATAACTAGAATTAATCACATCTCAAAAATGTATAGATTATACTACATACCATTGTATTATATATATGAAGTATAATTATGAGTTTACATCATATATTTAGTCTTAATAAAATATTATAAAACAACATAAAACTAACGCAAAATACTTTGTCTTAATAAAATATTAATAAAACAATATATTTAGTCTTAATAAAATCTTATAAAACAACATAAAACTAATGCAAAATACTGTCTTAATAAAATATTAATAAAACAATATATTTAGTCTAAATAAAATCTTATAAAACAACATGTATTGTGTGAAGTGTTTGATCTATCTTTATTTGTTTTGCTATTGATATTCACTATGTGGTACTCCCCATTTATGATCATTTCATGAGGAAATGTCTTGATGGCTCCCAGGCTGCAAGCTCGGGCATCATGCATTATTTATGAGCTCACTATTTGAGCACCTCATGGCCCTCATAATCAAATAGGGACATGAGGTGCTTAAACAGTGAGCTCATAAACAATGCATGATGCCCTAGCTTGTAGCCCATGAGCCATGAAGACATTTCCTCATGAAATGATCATAAACAGGGAGTACCTCATACCTAGTGAATATCAGGAGGAAAACAAATAAAGAGAGATCAAACACTTCACACAATTCCTTGAAGGTAATAGAAATGATGCATTAGCTCTCAAAGCTCACGGGTAATCAAGCATTCAAAATGAAAAGATGTAAACAATGTCAGTATTAAATAGTGAGGTCATGAACAATGTATGATGCCCTAGCTTGCAGCCCATGAGCCATCTAGACATTTCCTCATGAAATTATCATAAATGGGGAGTACCACATAGTGAATATCAACAAAAAAACAAATAAAGAGAGATCAAACACTTCACACAATGCCTTGAAGGTAATGGAAATGATGCCCTAGCTCTCAAATCTTGCAGGTCATCAAGCATTCCAAATGAAAAGATGTAAACAATGCCAGTATTAAACAGTGAGCTCATGAACAATGTATGATGCCCTAGCTTGTAGCTTGTGAGCCATCAAGACATTTCCTCATGAAATGATCATAAACGGGGAGTACCACTTAGTGAATATCAACAACAAAACAAATAAAGAGAGATCAAACACTTCACACAATGCCTTGAAGGTAATAGCAACGATGCCCTAGCTCTCAAACCTTGTGGGTCATCAAACATTCCAAATGAAAATATTTAAACAATGCAATATTCAATAGTGAGCTCATAAATAATGTGTGATGCCCTAGCTTGTAGCCCACGAGCCATCAAGACATTTCCTCATGAAATGGTCATAATGGGAAGTACCACATAGTGAATATCAATAGAAAAACAAATAAAGAGAGATCAAACACTTCACACAATGCCTTGAAGGTAATAACAATGATGCCCTAGCTCTCAAAGCTCGCGGGTCATCGAGCATTCCAAATGCTAAGATGTAAACAATGCCACTATTAACATTCATATTGTGCCATTAAATCAACAAATGCCATCAAAATGAAATTGAATTAATGAGAAGACAAAGCTTGAATGTCTACCTCAAGTGCCAATGCCCTCTTCCCACCTAGTGTCAGCCTCTTTGCACATGCCAAACTTGAATGCCCTCTTCACACCATACAAAGGTGCAGTGTCATCTTCATAGTAGCTCTTTGAATTCATAAAAATTCCTAATGACACTTTCATTTTCCTTTTTTCTTGTTTATAACCAAGGGGTGTCACAATTATGATGTCATCATCGCTATTATGACACCATTGGGGGAGTTGCAAAAAAACATAAAAAATAAACACAAATGTTAGTGGCTTCACAAATTGGCATCAAAATTTGACCCCAAATGTTTTAGTACTTGGTTCATGTCTGGAGATCACGCGAACAAAGGAATTCACATGATTGCATAATCTTTCCTTAACCTGAGGTCTCACCTGGAGAATACGCAACCAACTTTCGATCACCTTTACATCAATAGTCCATGCTCAATCTCCTAACCCTTATCTCTAACTCATCTTCATTTAGTAATCCAATGACTATAGGAATTCTCTTGTTCTCTAGATACTTTTACTAACCCCAGACAAGTCATAAGATTTAGTGAACACCCTTATCTTTGAATCGCTAGGTAAAATCCTTAACCTTGGTTTAATCATGAGATTAAATGTCATCTATTATTCTAGATCAATATCCACGGCCCTTATTGAATCACCCAATGTTTCATGACTTAACCGCTTTATCACGTGATCCAACGACAACACATTTCTTAACCATTTGTTGGATCACTAAATGCTAAGGCAATAACTGGCAAAATTAGGAAAAGACATGAATACTCAATCACCTATTCACTAAATCTATGACTTAACCATCACACCTAGACTTGATTTTAACCCTTGACTTAATCCAATCCATCTAGAGATCATGTGACCAAAGACTTCTCTTGATCATTGGATACTTTTCTTAGCTATGGTTCCATCTTGAGAACATGCACAAGCTATTGATGAAGATCAATATTGATGGTCCTCACCAATTCATTGAATGTTTAGTAACTTAGTTGTTTCATTACGAGATCCAGTGACAACACACTTCTTAACCATTTGTTGGATCGCTTGATGTTAAGCTCTTAACCGCTAGGATTAGGAGAACATGAGATCACTACATTCACCAAGTCACTAGATGAAATGACTAACCACCTGAGAACTTGGAGAAGACATAAACAAGTAAAAGGAAAAGGCATGTGCAGAAAAAGAAATTAAGTGACTTGGAAAAAGGTAACAAAGAAATAGAATTTTCTAGGGTTTTTGGACTTTAAAAAAATTATTGAAACCCTTGTCCATGGATAACCCCTATTTCTCAAACCTTCAAAACTGCCATATCTCACTGGTTTTTGCATTTAAGCTCATGTGATCTTAACTAAAGCTTTTACATACCTTAAAATATCCTTGAATAAGTTTTCAAGCCACAAAACATCCTTATTCATCTTCACTGACCAAAAAAAGTTTTCAGTAGGGCATGGAAACTTTCTTAGGGTTTTGCAGGAATAGACCACTTTCATTGGATTTGTGGCAATGATAGGAAAATGGTCTAACAAAACCCATGCTAAAACTACAACCAATAACTAAATTTATACAAGAGGCTACTAAAATAAGTTGGCCTTCAAATCCATCATCAATGGAAGGAGTGACTAGATCTAGGTCCACACACTTCCCAATGATTGATACCAACATTAAATCTATGACCATAATTAAATGCACAAGTCGGCCTCAATAGGAAATCAAAATAAACTACTCAGTAAGAAAGGTTAACCAAGCGCTAGGAAAATAACTGACCAACTCAGTAAAAGAAGAAATTGAGAAACACCAAGTGAACTAAGTCAAATAAGCAACTGAGCAACACAGAAAATTGAAATATTTTTTTTTGGTGACACAGGATTTCCAAGCACCTGAGATGCTCCTGCATTAGGTAAATGAACAAAAAGTTTATTTAGCTTACCAAGTTGTTTGATTTATTGAATAAGTTTTTAAAAGTACATCTTAGAGTTTGGGATTGTAGGATAACTAATTTAACTAATTCACTCCCCTCTTAGTTATCTAACAAGATCATCATGTGATGAAGATGTATCTACCTTTTCTTTACCTTTATATGTATTGTTGGAGATTTTCTAGTAGGCTAGTATTGACTGTATGTTTGTCATTGATGACAACATATGGAAAGTAGGATGCATGGAAGTCTTATGTAGTAAGCCTTATATATATGTTGCATGGACATGATATCAGCATGATATCATGGGTACAGAGGTTAACTATAAGTACAGATAGTTATATAGGAGCTTGTGTCAGCAGTGTTCCTAACAAAGTTACAAGGATTGTTCTATGTATGGTTGTCTGTAAAGTTGTCTTTTGGGCATGCACCCTAGGATATATGTTGAAGACATGTTAGTGATGCTTTAGTTATGAACACATAGTCTAATGATGAACACAAGTGAAGTTATGCAGTCACTATTCACTAGTAGCAATTTCCTATGTTTGTTCAGAAGAGCCGACAGATATTTTATTGTTTCTTGAGTTGCACCTATCTTGAGGATATGCACCCTTGGAGTTAAGCTTGGAGAAGTGTTATTAATGTTTAGTTAAGAGTGCATAAGTTAATTCAGCTTACAAAGAAAGTTCTAGTTGTTTTAGTAGAGCCGATAGTGTGTGGCGTGCGTCTACAATTATTTTATTAGATAGGTCCCATAATGAGTTGCGTGCATAATAGAGCTGACATAATGATTGTTGGATTTTAGTATGGTTTCTCTAATATGATTTCAAGGTGGTTCTAATAGGCTGACTTGATTATATCATTTAGAGGAAAGACATTTATAGGTAGTCATTTGTGATTGCTGAAGTGTGGTTCATGGTTGATTAAGCAGAGAAAAGTAGAGTGTGCAAAGTGTTGAACCATTAGAAGAAGGTCTATGTGACCAAGTAGAGTATGTGTGCTATTCATTGGAACTGATCTAGATAGCAGGTCAAAGTGCAGTTCACCAAGATCTAGATATAGAGTGTATCTGTTATTCAGAAGGTTGTAGCCTTCACCCCTTTGAGTAGTGAGCTCTCGGACAGTGCGTCCTCTCCCCTAACAAAGAAAATTGTAAAAGACTCCTAATAGGGTCCGACCCTTAACCAGGTCTACTGTACTTCAAATATTGTAAAGCTACTCCTAATAGGGTAAAGGATATTCTAACAAGGTGTTGGAATCATTTTCCATTGCACCAAAAGCTCAAACTTTCAATGCCTGATACAAATGTCAAATTTAACCTGATCCACAAGAGGTGGTTAAGCCATGTTACAAATCTCCAAGGAGGTTCTGAGCACCAAGTCAACAATCTCCCCCTAAGCACCAACTAAGCCTTTAGCACCCACTTAAGGGAGACTCGAACTCGTGACCCAAGGCTCTGATACCAATTGTTGGAATCATTTACCGTTGCACCAAAAGCTCAAACTTTCAATGCATGATACAAATGTCAGATTTAACTCAATCCACAGGAGGTGGTTAAGCCACATCATGAATCTCCAAGGAGGTGCTGATCACCAAGTCAACACAAGGATCATTATACACTAGTATAGAATATTAGTGGGTATCAAGTCCCACCAGGGTTTTTACCTATTTGGGTTTCCCCATAACCAAAATATTGGTGTTGTGTTCATGTGTTCTTTCATTGTGTTTATGCTTTATGTTTAAGTATACTTAATTGGATAAAGAATTGAAACTTGTAGATAATTGATTCACCCCCCCCCCCCCTCTCAGTTATCTCTTGGGACTATTCCTAACAATTGGTATCAGAGCCAACTACCTAGGAGAGAAGTTTAATAGCTTGAGGTTGTTCAGATGGCATACTTCAGGAAAGAGAGTCCTAAGTTTGATGGAGAAAATTATCTAGATTGGAAGAACAAGATGATGACTCATTTGTAGTGTATTGCCTATGAAGTTTTCAATGTAACTATCAAAGCAGCCAAAATTCCTACTTTAGAAGACCTTGAACAAGATGATGCTACTGACACTCAAAAGGAATTGTTTCATCATAATGCTATAGCTAAAGAATCCCTTATCAACGCACTATCTAATAGTGAGTTTTCAGAGATAAAGAAGGTAGACACCACCCATAAGATATGGAAGTACCTTGAAGACATATTTGAAGGAGACAAGCAAGCAAAGGTTGCACGTAGAAAGACATGGAAGAAAAGATTCAATGCATTAGAGATTCTTCCTGAAGAAAACATCAAATCTTATAATCAAAGGGTCAATGAAGCTATTGCTGGAATTAGGAATAATAGTGGAGAGATTTGTCAGGAAGACATTATGGAAAAGTTGATGAATACTCTTACTCTAGAATATGAGAGAAAGATCGACATCCTTGATGAGACCATGTAGCTTACATCAAATTTCAAGAGAGAGACCTTGATCAAAAAAATCTTAGCTTTTGAGATTTCAAGATTGAAGACAGAACCAATGAGTGAGATAGCTTTCAAAGCAACAGTTCATGGTAAGTAATCTACAAACACTTCTGTTAATTTTGATGGTGATGATGAAGAGAAAACTTTAGATGATTTTATTGCTATGGTTGCTAAAAGAGAAAAGAAAGGAAAAGGAAAATATGAAGGTCAATTTCCTTTCAAGTTATTTTCATGTAATAAGATAGGTCACTTTGCATTTAAGTGTCCTACTAGAGTTAGAAAGTTCAAAAAGGATTACAAGCCAAGTACTCTAAGGAATGGTACTTTTCTAGAGATGGAGTTTTAGATGATGAATCAGGTGAAGAAGAAATTGGATTCATTTCTATTGTAGACAAAACTAATACTAAGTCAGTTCTTAAAAATGAGAAAGTGAATCAAGAGCTAGCATTGATTTCCCAAGTAGATATAAGAACAGACTGGATTATAGACAGTGGTTGTTCACATCACATGACAGGTGATAAAGGTAGGTTTGTTCATTTGGACAAATACAATGGAGGTATGGTCAGATTTGGAGACAACACTCCTAAACCTATAGTTGGTAGAGGAGCCATCACTCTGGATGGAAAGAGCAGTACTAATGATGTTCTATATGTTGATGGTTTGAAGCATAACCTTCTAAGTGTTGGATAGTTACTTGGAAAAGGATATCGGTTGGAGTTCAAAGATGACAAATGAATCATTAACAACAAGGATGGTGTTATGATTGTATCAGGCTCAAAGACAAGAGGTAAATTTTTTCAACTCAATTAAGAAGAAAGTTGTTTTGTTGCTAAAGTTGATGACAATTGGTTGTGGCATAAAAGACTATGTCATATCAATTTTGATAACATAGTAAAGATAAGAAATGTTAAAGTAGTAAGAGATCTACCTAGCATAGCAAAGCTAGTTGATACTATATGAAGGGAATGTGTGATGGGAAAGCATGTGAGGAATTCATTCAGGAGCAAGCACAATTCAATAGAAAACAACTTGGATCTGATTCATACAGACCTATGGGGACCAACTCAAACAAGATCATACTATGGTGAAAGGTATTTTATTTTGTTTGTTGATGATTATACTAGGATGATGTGGGTTGCATTCTTAAAAGATAAGTCAGAAGCTTTTGAGAAGTTCAAAATATTCAAAGCTATAGTTGAGAATGAATCTGGATTAAAGATAAAATGTTTGAGATTAGATAGAGGAGGAGAATTCACCTTTGACAGATTCTATGAGTACTATGAAGAACATGGCATAAAGAGACAGTTAAGTGCACCTATAACACCTCAACAAAATGGAATTGTAGAGAGAAGGAATAGGATCATTCTTGATACAATGCACACCATTATGATAGAAGGAAAAGTTGCACACACCTATTGGAGAGATGTGGTCAATACAACAGTCTATACAATCAATAGAATTTAGTTAAGGCCTGGCACTGACAAAACACCTTATGAGCTATGGTTTGCTAATGTTCACATAGTAAAATACTTTAGAATCTTTTGAAGCAAGTGCTACATCAAGATGGATGAAGCAGTAGGCAAGTTTGATGCAAGAAGTGATGAAGGTATTTTTCTTGGTTACTGTACTAAAAGTAAAGCTTATAGATGTTTCAATTTAAGATTGAAAAAGATCATTGAAAGTGCTCATGTAAATATTGATGAAAAGTTTATGATTCAAGAAAGATATCATGATTACTCACCCATGATTGAAGAAGAACCTAGACCCTCCACTAGTGAGACAGTTATTGAGGAAATGTTTGATAGCATTAATGTGTTGTTTAGTGACCTTGAGACAAGTGAAGAAGGTACTCCTAAGGCTGATGAGTTAGCATCACCTAAAGTTCCAAATTTTACATCAAGAAATCATTTCAAGAAAGACATCATTGGAGATCAGAGCGGCAAAGTCTTGACAAGATCACAAGCAAAGAACTCAGCTAGCAATGATGCAGTATGTTTATTATCTCAGATTGAACCTTTAAGTGTTGAAGATGCTTGTAATGATTCAGATTGGCATGATGCTATGAAAGAAGAACTTGATTAGATTATTAAGATTGACACTTGGGAACTGGCTCCAATACCTAGTGATAAGAATGTGATTGGTACAAAGTGGATATTCAGAAATAAGATGAATGAAGATGGTACAATAGTAAGGAACAAAGTAAGATTAGTATGTAAAGGTTATGCGCAAAGAGAAGGCATTGATTCAGACACATTTTCACCTGTGAGTAGATTTGAAGTTATTAAGTTGTTTTTAGCTTATGCTACAGTTAAAAACTTCAAATTTTATCAGATGGATGTCAAGCCAGCATTCTTGAATGGAGATCTAAAAGAAGTATACATTGAGCAGCCTAAATGATTTACCTTATTAGATAGACCTGATATGGTATGTAGACTGAAGAAGGCCCTCTATGAACTTAAGCAAGACCCTAGAACATGGTATGAGAGACTAGATGGATACTTAACAAAGATTGGATTCAAGAAAGGAGTAATAGATTGTAATCTATTCATTAGAGAGACATCTGAAGGTTTGTCACATATAGCTATATTTTTTGATGACATTATCTTTGGAGGTAATGAAAAAATCTATGCTGAATTTGCCAAAGAAATGCAGAATGAGTTTGAGATGAGTATGATTGATCCTATAAATACTTTTTGGGATTAAATGTGTAGTAGATAAAAAAAGGGATTTTCATTAATCAATCAAAGTATGTGAAAGAGATACTAAAGAAATTCAAGATGGATGATTGCAAGCCAATAGGAACCCCTATGATTACTAGATGCAAGCTTACAAAGGAAGATGACTCACCAATAGTTGATATAACATTGTATAAGTCTATGATTGGTAAACTCATTTATCTTACTCAGACTAGACTTGACATTTCAAATGTAGTTGGTATAGTTGGAAGATTTGTAGAAGAGCCTAAACAAAGTCACCTCATGGTAGTAGAAAGGATATTCAGATACTTGTAGGGCACTATAGATTATTGTTTATGGTATCCCAATTTAAAAAATGTTGAGCTTCATGTGTACATGGTTGTAGATTGGGCAGGATGTGTTGATGACAGAAAAAGTACTTGAGGTGGAGCAGTGTTTCTTGGTGATAGACTTGTCACTTGGACAAGAAAGAAACAAAACTATATTTCTCAATCAATAGTAGAAGCAGAGTATGTTGCAGTAGCCTTGAATTGTTCTACAATTGTTTGGATCAAGCAGATGATAAAAGATTTTGGAATTTAGATTGATTATCCTATTTTTATTCACTATGATAACACTAGCACTATCAATGTGTCAAAGAACCTTGTGATGCATGCAAAGACAAAACACATTGAGATCAAGTATCACTTCCTAAGAGAGAAAGTGGTAGAGAAAGAAGTCAAGTTGGACTATGTGAGTACTAAAGAAAAATTGGTAGATATATTCACAAAGCCCTTTCCTAAGGATACTTTTGAGTATCTCAGGGGGAAGTTGGGAGTAATTCCCTTCCTTGATTCTACTTAGAAGGAAGCAAGAATGACATTAGTCCTCTGGGACTGATGGAAGGTTGACTACTCTACTTCTAGAGTAGTACCAGTGCTTGAAATGAATGGTGCCCTTTTCCATTGATGTCAAAGGGGGAGTAGTATATAGAGTCATGAAAAATAGGAGTAATATACTAAGGGGGAGTAGTATTCAGTTGTGATAGCAGTTCAATTGAGGAAATGGAGAATATTAGAAAATATTGCAGCAGATGGAGGATTCATCTTTGGGGAAGTTTTTGAAGAGGAAATGGAGAATGTTATAAAAGAAATGTTCATTTGGGTTGATGGTGGTTTTTCATTCCACATGTTGCCATTAATGCCAAAGGGGGAGATTGTTGGAGATTTTCCAGTAGGCCAGTACTTACTGTATATTTGTCATTGATGACAACAAATGGAAAGTAGAATGCATGGAAGTCTTATGTAGTAATCCTTCTGTATATGTTTCATGTACATGATATCAACATGATATCATCATCACAAAGGTTAACTATAAGTACATATAGTTATATAGCAGCTTGTGTCAGTAGTGTTCCTGACAGAGTTACAGGTAGTGTTCTATGTAAGGTTGTCCACATAGTTGTCTTTTGGGCATGTGCCCTAGGATATAAGTTGAAGATATGTTAGTGATGCTTCAGTTATGAATGCATAGTCTAATGGTGAATGCAAGTGAAGTTATGCACTCGCTATTCACCATTAGCAGCTTCCTGTGTTTGTTCAGAAGAGTCGATAGATATTTTATTGTTTCTTGAGTTGCACCTATCTTGAGGATATGCACCCTTGGATTTAAACTTGGAGAAGTGTTATTGATGTTTGGTTAAGAGAGCATAAGTTAATTCAGCTTACAGAGAAAGTTCTAGTTGTTTTGGTAGAGCCAACAATGTGTGGCGTGCATCTACACTCCCAGAATGAGTTGCGTAAATAATGTTAGATTAGGTGAAAGACTAATCTCCCAAGAACACCTGCATGCATAACTTTGTCACATGGAAGAAGCAAAGAATAGAAAGCAAGAAAATCATGGAGGCCAAAAAGCCAAAGACATCATATGCACATTGAAAAGAACAATATCTATTATGAACAATGCATTGAGATGCTGAAAAATACAAAGAGGGAATCTTTATAAAAGGATACCAAAACCCTAAAGAATAATAAGATGCCTAAGTCTAACTTAAGTGTAGAGAATAATAGACTAATAATTAAATAAATTAATTATTAGCTATAATATGACTACTCTAACACCCCCCCTTAAGTGTAACTTAGGGAGAAGCTAAACAACTAAGGACTAAAAGATGCATGAAAACAAAAATGCATGAAAGAACAATGGGTCCCAGCAACAAGGCCTGAATAGGTACCCAAGTACAAGAAATAAACTAGATGAAGGAAACAAAGCCTCCAATCTAGGGAATGTCTCTGAGAAAGGAACAAGAAAGAGCATGAAGTATGTCTGAATCATGAAGTTGCAAACACTGTCAGAAGAAACTGCTAGAACCCCCACTGAAATAGTGCATGACCAGGTAGAGAAGACAAATTCTGAAGAGCTAATCAAAGAGGTGACCTCCAAAATAGGAATGAATGAGTGTCTATATAGTAGATGAACCATCTCACCGAAATGCATAGGTGCCTAGCCACTGCATCCACCTAGTACATAGGAAACTGAATACGTAGATCACTCAACCGAACCAAGGAAGCAATGGAACCAATAGGTGAACCCCCTCCCATAATGTTGAACAAGGAGAGGGGTGATAGGAACACTAAAATGCAATGCCAGAAATAGCTATAGGAAGAAGAATCAGGAACACCAACAGTGCAATAGAAGTACAAGCACAGGATAAAGGGCAGTGTCATAGACACGCATCATGGGCTAATGTCATGGAAGGTACACTCACTTGACAAAGGTGGATGAGCACAAAAGGCAAAAACATCATAACCCCCCATGGCACTTTATAACTGAGTGTGAGTACAAACAAACACAAGGTGTACAAGATCCCAGATATGCAAAAGCAAGTACTTTATCTCAGTGCATTTACAGGAAAAGGAATGCAACAGAAGAGAAGCATACAATGCTTAGAAGTCAGAAAGAAAAGTGAGCCAAAAGAATAGAAGAAGAGATCCCAGGACCTGTAGTACCCAAGTACTACATTCATAACCCTATCACATGGAAGAAGCAAAGAATAGAAAGCAAGAAAATCATGGAGGCCAAAAAGCCAGAGACATCATATGCACATTCAAAAGAACAATATCTATTATGAACAATGCATTGAGTTGTTGAAAAATACAAAGAGAGAATCCTTATAAAAGGATACTGAAACCCTAAAGGTGAAAACCCTAAAGAATAATAAGATGCCTAAGTCTAACTTAAGTCTAGAGAATAATAGACTAATAATTAAATAAATGAATTATTAGCTATAATATGACTACTCTAACAAATAATAGAGCCAAAAAAATGATTGTTGGAGTTTATTATGGTTTCTCTAATATGATTTCAAGGTGGTTCTAATAGGCCAACTTGATTATATCATTTAGAGGAAAGATATTTATAGGTAGTCATTTGTGATTGCTGAAGTGTGGTTTATGGTTGATTAAGCGAAGCAGAGCAGAGTGTGTGAAGTGTTGAACCATTAGAAGAAGGTCTATGTGACCAAGTAGAGTATGTGTGCTATTCATTGGAACTGATCCACATAGCAGGCCAAAGAGTAGTTCACCAAGATCTAGATATAGTGTGTATTTGTTATTTAGAAGGTTGTAGCCTTCGCCACTCTTTGAGTAGTCAGCTCTTGGATAGTGTGTCCTCTCCCCTAACAGGGACAATTTTAAAAGACTCCTAATAGGGTCCAAACCTTAATTGGGTCTAGTGTACTTTATATATTGTAAAGCTACTCCTAATAGGGTAAAGGATCTTCTAACAAGGATAATTATACACTAGTACAAAATATTAGTGGGTATCAAGTCCCACTGGGTTTTTTACCTATTTGGGTTTTCTAGTAACCAAAATATTGGTGTTGTGTTCATGTGTTCTTTCATTGTGTTTATGCTTTATGTTTAATTATACTTAATTGGATAAAGAATTGAAACTTGTAGATAATTGATTCACCCCCCCCCACCTCTTAGTTGTCTCTTGGGACTATTCCTAATAATTGGTATTAGAGCCAACTACCTCAGAGAGAAGTTTAACAGCTTGAGGCTGATCAAATGGCATACTTTAGGAAAGAGAGTCCTAAGTTTGATGGAGGAAATTATCTTGATTGGAAGAACAAGATGATGACTCATTTGCAGTGTATTGCCTATGAAGTTTTCAATGTAACTATCAAAGCAGCCAAGATTCCTACTTTAGCAGACCTTGAATAGGATGATGCTACTGACACTCAAAATGAATTGTTTCATCATAATGCTATAGCTAAAGAATCCCTTATCAGTGCACTATCTGATAGTGAGTTTTTAGAGATAAAGAAGGTAGACACCACCCACAAGATATGGAAGTACCTTGAAGACATATTTGAAGGAGACTAGTAAGTAAAGGATGCATGCAGAAAGACAAGGAAGAAAAGATTCAATGCATTAGAGATGCTACCTGAAGAAAACATTAGAGCTTATAATAAAAGGGTCAATGAAGCTATTGCTGGAATCAAGAACAATGGTGGAGAGATTTCTGAGGAAGACATTATGGACAAGTTGATGACTAGTCTTACTCCAGAATATGAGAGAAAGATCAACATACTTGATGAGACCATGCAACTTACATCAAATTTCAAGAGAGAGACCGTGATCAACAAAATCTCAGCTTTTGAGATTTCAAGATTGAAGACAAAACCAAAGAGTGAGATAGCTTTCAAAGCAATAGTTCATGGTAAGAAATATGCAAACACTTCTAGTAATTTTGATGATGACGATGAAGAGAAAAATTTAGATGATTTTATTGCTATGGTTGCTAAAAGAAAAAAGAAAGGAAAAGGAAAATATGAAGGTCAATTTCCTTTCAAGTGCTTTTCATGTAATAAGATAGGTCACTTTGCATCTAAGTGTTCTACTAGAGTTAGAAAGTTCAAAAATGATTACAAACCTAAGTACTCTAAGGAATGTTACATTGCTCGAGATGGAGTTTCAAATGATGCAAAGTACCTTATTCAATTGATAGTAAAAAATATTGGGACTAAGGTTTCTTAAAACATCATTTCTTAGCTTTAAATCATCTTCATTTTCTCTATCCTTATGTCTAATCTATCATAAAGTTATTTTGGTATGCTGCCCTAAATTTCTATAAGAGCTCTTTATATTCCAAAAGATATGTCAACACTATGATTTATAGAGCTTTCTTATGAATAGGAATATATCTATCAAATAATTTTAGTTGATCTGGATTACCATATTTAAGTATTAGATTATTATGGCTCCTAAGGTCAGGTTTCCAGCCTTTCCTTATTCTAGTAGAAGGTGTCTTATGTTCTACGATGTTTTATTTCTTCTTAACTTCTTTGACTTGCTCAATTTCCTATTCAACTTTCTCTTCCTTTTCTTTTGAATCTTCTTCACATGACTCCTTAGGTTCAATTACCTTAGGACTCTTTGATGTGGGTTTTTGTGCCATATCCTTTTGTCTCTTAGGTCTTCTAGGAGATGTTACCATAACTGATAATAATGTTGAAGACTGATTATCTGATGGAGCTGATGATGAAGACCAACCAAGATTAGAGGAATACATAATATTAGAAAGGTTAGATCAGTTATAGTCTTGTCATTGATGTCAAGAAATTTATTTATGATTTATATTTTGTTTCCATATAATTCGGTAATAATATAAGATGAATGAGTTAAGAAGAAGATAAACTAAGAAGTTGAGAGGTTGTAGAACTTAAATGGGAAACAGATACAAATTGAACAATGATTTTATTATGTTGATATGATTATTTTCTACCTAACATATGAGTATGTTAAGTGGGTAAAGTATGGTGATAAAGATTTGACAACTCAGTAAGTAAAGTTGGTTTGGCTACGAAGATGGAGAAGTCAGTCGATAAGGTAAAGTGAAAAAGAAAGGTTACTTGGTAAAGCAGAAAGGTATTAAATATGGATGGAATCAATATTTAATGATTATCTATGATGAGATGGATGATCATGATGCTGAAGAAATTTAGTTACAAGATATCTATGGTTATAAAAATTCAAGATGAAGATCTACCAAAAGATCTAAGTAGTAAAAGAGATGGACCAAGTTTATAGGTAAGGTTCAAGTTCCTTGGTGAAAAGGAAATGAGTTACCGAGATCCATATCTGATGAATAATTAATTGAATGGTCAAGATTGATTAAAGAAAAACATAATAGATGAGATTAAGAGGCAAAAATTATCTATATAAAGGATGATCTTATATGGACAAATAGCTGGAGAACTAAATAGTTGAAGGGTTACCAACTATTGTAGAGAAGAAGGAACAAAGAGATTCCAAGCAAGAAAGAGTGATTTGATGAAGAGTCGATGCAACTAGAATATGAAGAATTAAAGTGAATCTTGAAGAGCACACAAGGATCTGATTGAGAAAAGATAGTTGCACATCTATATGTCATTATTATTATTATTATTATTATTTGTTATTAGCATTTGTAGCTATCAAATCTCTTAACAAAGTGGACTTAACAATATCATTATAAATCCTTGAGAAAGGTGACATTATAAAATAGTGTTTTAAGACCTCTAATTAGGAAAATCCTAACAGGGTGAATATCCTGATAGATCTGCAGTAAATCCCTTAACTGGGTCACACCTAACAGTGTGTTTTGTAATCTTTAACCAGATTGGCTCTTAACCAGGCATACTTTAGAAGAGTATTGTATCATTTTAAAATGGAAGCACTTCCATGTTAAGAACATTTATCCCTCCTTAGGGTGTGTTTTTGGGCCATCATCATGTTGTCCTCTATTTTTTGCCCCCTTTCCATCTTCTGTGCCTATTTAGGGCTCTATTTGGGCCTCCCCAGACACTATTTTCCTCTTCTAGCTCATTTTCTAGGGGTCCTAAACCCCTGGGTCAAGTTCAACCTTGACCTTGACCTAGGTCAAAGTTGACCTCAACTTTTACCTAGGTCAAAGTTGACCTCATCCTTGAACTAGGTCCCCCTTTTCATTGGAAAGTTTTCCAGATGCGGGGGGAAACTCAAAAGTTTATTTTCCCACTTCCGGGTCATCTGTTTCGGGTTTCAGAATGGTAAAATTTTTAATTGAATTTAATCTAGGTCCATTTCTAGGGGTTAAGGCTTAATTGGAATTTAATTCTCCTATGTCAGCCTCTCTAGAATTTTGTGCCCTAGACTAGTATAAAAGGAAGCCTTCCTCTCTCATTTTCACATCCACTTTTTCATGAAGCAATCCACGATCAAGAAATCCACACATATCTCAATCAAGCACTTCATCCTTCAAGAAAGCATTTTCAAGGAAGCATTCAATCCATCATCTATATTCAAGTATTCAAGTTCTTCATTGAAGATCAAGGATTCAAGCATTCAAGCCTTTGGAGGAATTTGGTTCAAGCATTCAAGATTCATCATTCAAACCCTAGATCTATCCACCATCATGGTGTGATGTTCCTTCAAGATCCTTTTTTTCATCTCCCTTCAAGGTGGATTCTAGGCATACAATCATAGAGGTTTTGATTTTCATTTGTTAGTGTTGAGTCCAAGCTTTCATAGTAACATACTTATTTACATTTCAAATACAATTGCATATCTATTGAGTATCATAGCTTCGTTGTGAGATCTATTTATACTACTTGCTAGAATTCTATATTTTAATTCTATTTTAAAGGTTGATTCCAAAATAGGGTTTGACCAAGGAAAACTCCTCATCCAAAAAATGAAAACTCTCTTTTTCTTGTAGGTATAGGTGCGGGAAATTGAATTGCAGTTCAGATCTGAGTACCCTTTTTGGTGAACTTCCAGGATCTGCGAAACAAAATTTCTATCAGAATAGTGCAGTTCAAGGATGACCTTTTGGGGTAAGATTATACCCTAGGGTAAGATCTTATCCCTTTTTTTAGGTCAAGGATGACCATTCTCAGAAAGTGAATAGGTGAAAAATGGAATCTTTTAACAATGCATCTAACATTCCTCACTATTCATTTGTATGCTTGAGTTGGAATTAAATAAGTAATGTGAATCTATAAATGATTTAAAATCAAACAAGATAAGATACATACTTCATGATGGAATAAATCTGGAAAATACCTATTTTTTGATGCATGTGTATAGTCTCACAGAATTCTACAACTAGATCTAGGACCAGAAAACCACAATAGAGAAAACACAAAAAAAATTTGGCTTTCTGGTAGCATGTCATCTTTGACCTAGATAGCGAGCCAAGGTCTTACCTTGGGGTAGGATCCTACCCCTCATAGCTTAGACAAAAGTTTTGTTGGTGGATCTTGGAAGTTTGCCAAAAAGGGTACTCAGATCTGCACTTCAATTCTTGAAACAGTGACTGTAGATATCTGAACATGATACTTTGGAGTGGCTATATAGGGTTTTGCCTTAGTCAAACCCCCATTTTGTTGATCTCAACCTCCAAAAATAGATGGTTGTAATAGAATGTGTGTATGTGTGTGTGTTGAATGTGTAATGCCAAGATCTAATCCTCTAGATTGAAATCCTAGCACGAATATGTATGAGAAAGCAATTCATAGATTTGAATAAGATAAGAAAGCATACCAAGCCCCCAAGGCTAAAGTACTCCTACCAAACTCATAATCTATAATTTCTACCCCATGATTGTATCTTTTAATGCTTGAATATTGATAATGGTAGATCAAGGAAGAAAGGATCTTTCTTGCTCCAAATAGATGTTCACAATAGTGTGTTCACAAAAATTATTGCTATTAACAATGGTTTGATCTTCTATATCATCCTCTTGCAATCTTGCATCTTCATTCCACCATCACTTTCTTGCTTGAATCAATTATGCTTTCACTTGATAGCTTGTGTTGTCTCCACTTGATGGATACTTCATGAAAATGAAGGCAAATGAGAGTCTTTATAGAGAGGTTTCAAGGTGAGGCTCCTAGAGCAATGTGAGGACCCATAATTTAAATTTCACCTTGAATTATGGTCCAATCACAATAACCAACCAAGGAGGGAAAATAATTAAATGAATTTCTAATTAAAACTCTTCTACACTTAGATCTGAAATCTCAACATTAATTTTGGGGCTCTCTGGGACCAAATTTGAAAAGTGGTGTCAAATCCCGAAGGAGGTCAAGGACTACCTCATCTCTGGCCTAGGTTAGGGATGACCTAGTATCTAACCTAGGTTAGGGATGACCTAGTATTTGACCTAGGTTAGTGATGACCTTGTCCTTGCCCCAGGAGTCCAGATCTAGTCAGAATGAGAAATAGGAGGTCCCGAGGATGCCCAGAGACCTAGAAATGATGTCAAAATAGGGTAGAGTGACAGGGAGTGGAACAAAATCTTATGATGAATATGATGAAGGCCAATAGGACATATTTCTAAGTCCTACCTAGAAAATTAGAGCCATAGAATAGGGAAATTAAGGAGAATCCTTGGGATCCTAACCCTAATTTCACCTAGAATGAAGGAATCAAGTGCAAAATGCATCCTAAATGCAAGTTTATCATGATAAATACACTAAAAGAGGGTGCTAAAACTAACAAGATAGAAGTGATTCCATTTTAAGATGATACATTTAGCCCCCACTTTAGCTTAGATATGACACTACGTGAATATGCAAGCTAAAGTAAGAAAACATCATAGTAAATAAAAAGGATATAGCCAAGTCCTCAATGTAGAGATCCTGTAGCTTATTGAAAATTTCTTTCATAAACTAATTAGAAGGATTCCTACCCTTCCTAAACTAATTCAAGGAGTTAGGTATTTGAATCATGATTCCAACAGCACATATGACACTGAAAATGGAGTTACCGAACTCAAGTTATGATGAAAAGAGTGGATGTCTATCTAAATGCATAAGAAGGAAAATCCAAGTTTACCATGAGTAAACCCTAATAAAACCCTAATTATAACTATAAATAAGGAAAAGGAATACATACTTACTCATTCTTACCATTCACAGATTCAAAAAGAGGAAGCAAGATGTCGAGGAGAGAAGAACTTTGAGTGACACCCATGGAGCTTCTGAGACAGAGCCTGGCTACTGAATGGTCACTTCCTGGGGTGAGTTTGCTATTGTTTGTTCCTATACTTTCAAAATTCTTGATTTATAAAGGCAAGGTCAACCCTGACCCTTAAAGGTCAACTATGACCTAGCTATGTTGACCTTGACCCAAGAAGTCAACATTGACTGGAAGGTCTCCACCTATTCTGAGATGAGGTCATCATTGACCTAACAAGGTCGACCCTGACCTAGGAAGGCTGACATTGACCCAGGAAGGTTGACCCTAACCTAACCGAGGTTGACCTTGACCTAGTCGGGTTAGATTTTCAGATTTGATGATGTGGATTGCTGATATGATATTTTTTTGTGCTTTCAGGACATTGTCCATCTCTGAGAGCATCCCTTTGGAGAGTTTCTAGGCCTTGTTAGAGAGAAATTGTCTGAGTTTGATGATGATGAGATGTAGTTAGTGAGAGATGTGGGACTATACTGGGTATCATGCCTACCATAGATTAGGCTACACCAAGCCATGCTATCAGATCTGATAGAGAGGTGAGATGAGGAGACATTCTCCTTCCATCTTCCCTTAGGAGAGATTAGAGTGACACTAGAGGATGTCTATAGGATCCTGTAGCTTCTAGTCTGAGGTGAGACTGTAAAACCTAGAGCATAGAAAGTTTATGAGGAGATCCATGCATATGTAGAGTATTATATAGGATGGGTTCCACAAATGCAAACCCAATTAGATCATGTCCTTTTTTCATCCATACTATCAGGCTATATGCCTTTGGTATGAAGGGTGATGCTTTGTATAGTAGATTTGGTTGTGTTACCCAATGCAAAGGGTACCATATTTTCTATACCTATTACCCATCTTTTACTGAGGATGGAGAGCGAGAGGACCATGTTCTCATGGGGTCGCAACATGTTAGCCCAGCTATACCATGAGCTATGTTAGCTAGTGAGATACCAAAGAGAGAGTCTTTTGATATGGACAGTCTTGCAGATTTGGTTGTTTGAGAATTTTTCATGTACACATCCACATGGAATTCCAGTGAAGGTATATGTGAGTACACTGAGAGTCTTTTCATATCCTCTGAGAGATGCCTAGTAGTTCAGAGATATCCTCTATTGGAGGGTACATCTAGACCACATTATGGGCACCGATGTGATATGGAGACCCTACTGCTAGATGACAGAGTGGCTAGATACACAATTATAGATGAGATTTTCACAAGGTTGAAAGTTGTTAGAGGGTCATCAAAATCATATAGTGATGCCATACTATTATGATCGAGTGAGGAGATAGTTCATCATGTTACAAGGAGTCCCTAGAGAAGTACCTCACTATGCACATCCAAGAAGGTACTATCAAAGATCCGGTGCCATACACTGACCATCAATAGTAGACATAGAGGATAGTGATGCATTTGAGATAGAGGATAGAGAGGTCCCATTAGATGTCACCTATTCAAGCATGAGATGAGATTACATCAGGTACTAGAGTCTGTAGGGGACCCACCCCCTCTTCCCTCAGGATTATCCTATAGGTGATCTAGGTCTTTCAGAGGGAACACATCAGGATAGTGGTACAACAAAAGAGGATGAGGATATCAGAGATGAGGAGGAGCACATCTTTGAGGGAGATCCCATGGAGGAGGAGAGAGTAGAAGAGAGATCATAGGAGAGAGCAGAGGAGAGAGCATAGGAGATGCCCCCAACTAGTGATACTGGTGCAGACGTACATGTTTTTCATACATCACCATTGAGATCACAATGACCTCCACATCCCCACACAGAGACACCACCACTAAGGCCTAGACATAGCGAGCATGGAGAGATTAGTAACTCCATGCCCCCACCATCTATACACTTTAGTGACATCCAGGAGGGAGACCCAGGTATGAAATATGAGATATGATTAATTGTGTAATTTTATTTGAAAGAGCATGAAATTGATAAATTTAATTCTCATTTTGTAGCTAGCATAGCAAAGTGGAGGAGCTTTGTATCTAAGATTCTAAAGGATACATGTATATCTTACCAACTACCAATGAGCAAGCAAGAATCCTCTCTTGGCTACAAAGATCTAGGTAGGCATGTCGATATCTTTGCATGTGTCCAACGAGAGGTGAAGATGTGTAGAGAAAGGGAGGAGAAGCTGATAGATGAGTTATAGAGTGCCCAAGGATGTTCACATGGTATGAGCATATCGAGGAGCCACACACTAACACACAAATCTACATCTTCCTCTCATAGGCCAGAGAGATCCAAAAGCCATTAGCCATCAGAGCATAGTGATAGACGTAGTGATAAATAGGGCCGTTGGCCACATATGTATCAGAACTTGAAAAAAATTTGATGAATGAAAAAGTTTCTCTACTAACTAGTTTTATATTTTATTACTATGTGTTCATCAATATGAAACTCAATAGAAAGAAAATAAGGTGCATAAATATACTCACTATGTAATTTTGCTAGAACTACATAACCTATAAAAGAAACTTTATAAGGAATACATAAATGCATAAGGAAAGAAAGAATGAAATTAAGGATAATAACATTTGAGATGCATAATATTAATAGGTTCCTTAAAAGAAACACCATCCATATCAGCAAGTTTATAAGCACTTGAACCAAAGTCTTTAATGACAAAAAAAGGTCCAAGCCAATTAGGGCTAAACTTTCCTCTTTTTCCCAGTAAAGCATTGACATTTCCTTGATTTTCATATAATACTAAATCACCAACTGAGAATGTTCATTCAATTACCTTATGATTATATTGCTTCTGAAGATATTTATGATAAGATTTTATATGTTCTAATGCATGTATTCATTGTTCATCCAACATTTCTAGCTCTTGTAAACATTGTTCTCAAAAAGTATCCTTGTCAATTATTCCATGAAATGAAACATGTAAAGAAGGTATTTATAATTCCAAAGGAATAATAGCATTAGTACCATAGACAAGATTGTAAGGAGAAGTATCCATGGTAGTGCGAACACTAGTCCTATAAGCCCACAAAGCATAAATCAGCTGAGTATGCCAATCTTTTGCATCCTTACTAACTATTTTTCTCAAAATTTGTTCAATGATTTTATTTGATGCTTCAGCTTGTCCATTAGATTCAAGATAATAAGGAGTTGCAAATCTATGTTGAACTCAATATTTCTCCAAGAATTTTGTGACTTCTTTGTTTTTAAAAGAGGTACCATTATCTAAAATTATCATTGAAGGTATACCAAATCGTGTTATGATATTGTTAAGGATAAAATCACAAATAACATCTGTAGTCATTGAATGAAGAGGGATAGGTTTGACCCACTTCGTGAAGTAATCTGTAGCAGTCAAGATGTAGGTATGTCCTTGAGAAGAAGCTGGTGAGATTTTTCCAATAAGGTCAAAACCCCAAATACTAAAAGGCCATGGAGAAACTTGATTACGAAGCGCAAGAGCAGGAGCATGAATCAAATTACTATGTTTTTGACATTGAGGACATTTCTTAACAAACATGAAATAATCTTGTTCCATTGTTTGCCAATAATATCCCATTCAAAGCAATTTATGAACTAGGGATTTTCCACCAAAATCACCACCACAAGAACCAGAATGAGCTTCTGCCAAAGCTACCAGTATTTAAGTTCTATTGATACATCTTAATAATAATCCTTCATACGAGCATTTGTAAAGTGTATCTCCTAGAATAATGTAATGCACTACAAGCTTCCTAATATGATTATGCATGTTCCTTGTTGCTGATTTAGGAAAAGTACCATCTTTTAAAAAATGAAAAATATGAGAATACTATTCATCCGAATGCAAATTAAAATAATCAGAGGTAATCTTTTTAGAAATTGTAGGACTTTTAAGAGTTTGTATAATAAATTGAAATTTTTTAGCATTATTCTCAAGACAAACGAAAGAAGTTGTGCTTTCCATGGCATCCGCATGTCAGTTATCTTTACTAGGTAAATTTTGAATCGTATAAGAAGAGAATTGTGAAAGTACAACAAGAGATAAATCTCTATATTGTGTCATTTTATCATTCTTAGTTTGATAACCTCCTTTAATTTTTTCAACAATTAGTTGTGAATCTCCATATATTTGCAAGTGTTTGATGTCAAGGGATGAAGCTTCTCGTAGGCTAACTATAAGAGCTTCATACTCTACAATGTTATTAGTACAAGGAAAGGTTAATTTTTATGATAAAGGGATGGGCCTTTTCATAGGAGGAATCAAGATAATACCAAATCCAGAACCTATCTTACATTTAGACCCATCAAAATATAATTCCAAAATATCATCCTTTTGAATAGCTAGAATATTGTCATCAAGAAATTCCATTGAAGTAGAACATGTATTTGAATGAGGACAAGGAGCTTCAGCTAAATAATCTATTCAAGCTTGTCCCTTAATAGACTTATGAGAAATGAAATTAAGATCAAATTCTGTAAGTAACATTATCCATTTTTCCAAATGGCTAGAGAGATCAGTTTGTGAGAAAAGGTGTTTTAAAGGATCAAATTTAACAATCACATTAACTTCAACATTTATTAGATAATGCCTAAGTTTCTGACATGCATAAACTACACCTAGACATTATCTTTCCAAATTTGTGTATCTTTTTTTCATAATCAAGTAAAGTCTGACTAATGTAATACACAGGTCTTTCTTTACCATCATTATCATTTTGAGCTAACTACGCACTCATGGCCTTCAAAGTTGCTGAAGTGTACAAATGGAATGGTTTATCAAATTTAGCTAGTTGCAAGATAGGAGGATTTGCAAGATACTCCTTAAATTTCTCAAAAGTTTGTTTACATTCATCATTCCAAGAGAAAGAGGTATCCTTTCTAAGAAAGGAAGTAAAAAGAATAGTTCGATCTACTAAATTAGAAATAAAGTGATGAATAGCTTGTATTTTTCCTTGTAAACTCCGTAACTGAGAAATATTCTTAGGAGGAGGCATATTAAAAATAGCTTCAATCTTTTCGGTATCTAATTATATGCATCACTTAGAGATTATAAATCCTAATAATTTACCAAAATCAACTCCAAAGACACATTTCTTAGGATTCAATCTCATGTTGTAACTTCTAATCCTTTCAACTATTTGTCATAAAATAGTAACATGATCTTCTCTTTGTATAGACGTTGCTAAAATATCATCCACATAATCTTCAAGAATCTTATGAATGTAATCATGATAAATCAAAGTTGTAGCTCGTTGATAAGTTGATTCCACATTTTTTAATCCAAAAGGTATCATGACCTAACAAAATGTTCTCCAAGCTATTATAAATGTGGTCTTAAATTGATATTCAGGAGGAATAAAAATTTGATTATATCCAAAAAAAACCATCCATAAAAGATAACAAGGCATGACCCATTGTTGAATCCACAATCATATCAATGTTAGGTAATGGGAAATCATCCTTTAAGGATGCCTTGTTTAAGCCTCTAAAATTGGTACATATCCTTATCTCATTTTCTCCTTTTGAAATAGGCACAATGTTTGAAATCCGATCTGAGTAATCAATAGAATGGATAAATCCAGAGTCTAATAAATTTTCATTTTCAATTTTAACCAATAAGGCAATTCATGGATTCATCTTTCAAATTTTCTGCTTCACAGGTTTCATATTTGGTTTTACAACAATGTTATGAGTAAAAATCTTAGAATCTATACCCGACATATCTGAATATGTCCAAGAAAAAATGTCTTTAAATTCAAGTAAAAGGGAAACCAATTGATCACATTCATCTTGATTCAAACATTTCCTAATCTTTATCATCGTTTCAGAATTATTCTCATCCATTTGAATATCAATAGTCTCATTTATTAACAAATCTCTTCATATCAGAGGATCCATCAGTAATGGGATAATATCTTATTTATCATGTTCCCCAAAGTAAGCATCGGAACTTAAATAATAAGGCTTCCATCATTTGTGATGGAACTTAGGTAAATCTTCTTAAACCCATAAAAATTCCATTAAGGTTTCATCTTCAGGAAAAATATCCAAAGTAGGTGCTTTATTAATGTCAATAAGGAGTGTATTAACCAATTTCAACTATCCACCATAGATATGATTAACATTTAGAGGAAAATCTGATGGTTTTCTATAAGGATTAAATCCTAATCCATATGTATGATCATAAATTTCATTATCCAAAGGTACTTGTATACCTTGTTCATGTTTACCACATCCTTTCCCATTAAATCTTGATTTCTTAAGAAAATGATAACCAAGACCATATCGATTAGTCATATCAGATGGATTCCAAGGAGTAGCATATGTCACAATATCATAACAATCAGGCTTTATAGTTTCAATCATTTCATTAACGAAGCAACAAAAAAATTAATTTTTAGTTCCGTAGAAAGGGGAGGAGTAAATTTTTTTTTCTCAAATTCATTTTGTTGCTTCATGAATTCCAAATTAGAGACCTTATATTCTCCAATGAAAGTAGGATTAAAATCCAATGTCCCCCAATCATCCTCAATCAAAGAAGAAGATGGAGCTTCATGTTATTGTATCTCAAGTTGTTTTTCAATCTCTTTACTTGGTTTAAGAGATTCAGATATTTTGGCATATTTTGTATTTAGACAAGGATTTGGTGCATACTCCACATGTAATGTATACATTAAGTTGTTATAGATGAACCTAACCTTGTGATGAAGAGTAGAAGGAACTGCATGCATAGTATGTAACCAAGGTCTTCCTAAAAGAAGGTTATAATTGAGAGGTCCAAGCATAACATGAATAGGTGTATTTAGAATAACTGGACCAACTTTAACAAGTAAGGAAATAATGCCCAAATTTCTCTTTGCAATATTGTTGAATCCACGTATAAGAACATTATTAGGTTGAATAGTTGTCAGATCAGCCTTAATTTCCTTAAGCATATCCATGCTACAAACATTAAGCCTAGATCCATTATCAATTAATGTTCTTTGAATGATACTTTGGTTAATAGAGACAAAAACCATAAGAGCATCATATTGATTTCTCACCTCAAGAGAAGGTAAATCATTAACGAAAAACACAATAGGAGGTATAGAAGGCATAGTATGCATGCAATATAAAATAGAATGAATGTTCTCTTGATTAGGAGGTGAAGCAGGAAGAGTGGATAAAGATTTTTGCAATGCCTCATGATATGTCAGGGAAGTTTGAAGTAATTCCTATAAAGATATCTTATTAGGAGTAGCATGTAATTGGTCAAATAAGTTATACTCCTTAAAGGTAGAAGGAAACCTAGGTACTTGAGGAAGCACAAGTTGAGAAGGAGGTAAAGAAACTGGAATAGTAGGCTGGGGGTTATTCCATGTATGATAAGCATGTGAAATAGAATCAGTGTTATCAAAGAAATCCAAAGGATCTCTAGGTTTACCCTTAATTTTTATACAAGGACATCCTTTTACCATCATAAAAGGTGTATGATATATCATTTTAGGTTTTTAAATGTTACAAATAGTGGGACATGAAGGTAACCATGCACACACCTTATGGTAAAGGTCAATTGGAGAGTTTGTGGAGGAGAGTGAAATAGGAATAGGATCAATGGAGATCTTACTCAGACAATTTCCATCCTCACTACCATGTACCTCATTAGGGAATCTATTCTCTTGTACAATAAAAGCCTCATCAAAGTATTCAAAACAAGAATCATACATGTTGAATACAAAGAAATTCTAAAAGCATGAAAATGTAAATGTTTTTGTATTTTAAAGAGATTTTGCAATTTTTTCTATATTTTTGAGATATAAATGCAAGAAAGATATAAATGAAAGAAATTTAATCTTATAAGCATGCAAGATTTAAATATAACACCAAAAAGAAAGAGTTATTGTAAACGGGTTCACCAAAATGAATAGGTGAAAAATGGAAGCTTTTAACAATGCATCTAACATTCCTCGCTATTCATTTGTATGCTTGACTTGGAATTGAATAAGTAATGTAAATATGGAAATGATTAAAAATTAAACAAGATAAGATACATACCTCATGAAAGAATAAATTTGGAAAATACCTATTTTCTGATGCCTGTGTATAGTCTTAGGAGATTTTGTAACTAGATCCAGGACCAGAAAACCACAACAGAGAAAACCTAGAAAAATTTTGGCTTTCTGGAAGTAGGTCATCTCTGACCTAGATAGCGGGGAAAGGTCTCACCTTGGGGCAGGATCCTACCCCTCACAGCTAAAACATAAGTTTTTTTTATGGATCTCAAAAGTTCACCGAAAAGGGTACTTAGCTCTGCACTTCAATTCTTGAAACAATGATTGTAGATATCTAAAAATAGTTTTTTGGGGTTGCTATATAGGGTTTTTCCTTAGCCAAACCCCCATTTTTGTGATCTCCACACCCATGAATAGCCAATTGTAATAGAATTTTTGTGTTTATTGAATGTTTAATGCCAAGATCTAATCCTCTAGATTGAAACCCTAGCATGAATATGTATGAGAAAGAAATGGATAGATTTGAATAAGGTAAGAAAGCATACCAAGCCCCCAAGGCTAAAGTACTCCTACCAAACTCATAATTTGTAATTGCTACCCCATGATTGTATCTTTCAATGCTTGAATATTGATAATGGTGGATCAAGGAAGAAAGGATCTTTCTTGCTCCAAATAGATGTTCACAATAGTGTGTTCACAAAAATGCTTGATATCAATAATGGCTTGATCTTCTATATCATCCTCGTGTGATCTTGCATCTTCATTCCACCATCACTCACTTTCTTGAATCAATTATGCTTTCACTTGATAGCTTGTGTTGTCTCCACTTGATGGATACTTGATGAAAATGAAGGCAAATGAGAGTCTTTATATAGAGGTTTCAAGGTGAGTCTCCTAGAGTAATGTGACGACCCATAATTCAAATTTCACCTCAAATTATGGTCCAAACACAAAAACCAACTAAGGAGGGAAAAGAATTAAATGAATTTTGAATTAAAACCCTTTTGCACTCAGATTCAAAAACTCGACATTAATTTTGGGGCCCTCTGGGACCAAATTTGAAAAGGGGGATCAAATCCCGAAGGAGATCAAAGACTACCTTGTCTTTGACCTAGATCAGGGACAACCTAGTCTTTGACCTAGGTTAGGGATGACCTCATCCTTGACCCAGGAGTCCAGATCCAGTTAGAATGAGAAACAAGAGGTCTCAGGGATGCCCAGAGACCTAGAAATGATGTCAAAATAAGGAAGAGTGCTGAGGAGTGGCACAAAATCCTATGATGAATATGATGAAGGCTAGGAGGACCTATTTCTAAGTCCTACCTAGAAAAATAGAGCCATAGAAGAGGGAAATTAAGGAGAATCCTTGGGATCCTAACCCTAATTTCACCTAGAATGAAGGAATCAAGTGAAAAATGTATCCTAAATGCAAGTCTTTCATAATAAATGC
Source organism: Chamaecyparis obtusa (assembly GCA_027943335.1). Taxonomy (NCBI): domain Eukaryota; kingdom Viridiplantae; phylum Streptophyta; class Pinopsida; order Cupressales; family Cupressaceae; genus Chamaecyparis; species Chamaecyparis obtusa. The sequence goes on along the minus strand of BSBK01001476.1, from coordinate 574,885 downwards.
ACTAAAAGAGGGTTCTAAACCTATCAAGATGGAAGTGCTTCCATTTTAAGATGATGCAAAAAGATAGAAGGTTTCTGGGTTTTCTTTGTTTCTGCATTTCCAGGCCAGATCCGGTTGCAAAATTTCCTCAAATCCAACACAGACACCAGAAAATAGTGATTTCTAAATCTTCTCCTTATTTAGATAAGTATTTATGTTTTATTAATTTTATATGTCCACAACATTTTCCACACACAAATCAAATCAATCATAATCCCTTTAACAACCCATAATGATATAAAAATATTACTCCCCAAAAGTACATATTTTTATCTTACAAGTATATTTCTTAATGGGTGAAAATTCCCACAGTGGTTTTTCCCAAAGTTGGGTTTCCATTTTAAATATTGGTGTCATAGATTGTGAATGATTTGTGTGAATGATTTAGTAAAAGTGATAATTTATTTACTGTTGTCCGTAAATAGTGAATTGTGTTGTTACCGAGTTAATTAGAGAAAAAATTTTAAAGGTATTTGATTATCAGGATAACAGATTCACCCCCCTATCGATGATCCAACAATTGGTATCAGACCTGAGTACTCCGAAGAGATAAGTTTAAAGACTTGACTTAAAAATCTGAAGATGTATAGAAGAGAGGCACCTAAGTTGAATAAGGAAAGTTTTGTTACATGGAAAAGTAGAATGACATCATATTTATCTATGATTTGAGACTCTACACTGAACCTGACTAATAATGGCTACACTCCACCACCTACTAGACCTTTGATAGTTGATTAGATGAGAGAAAGGTAGGAACATAAATTAGTTATGAGAAATTTCTTCTTCCCTCTTTGATGCTGAATTTATTGATATCAACGATTGTGTTAATACAAAAGAGATGTGTAATAGGATCACAATTATCATGGAGATCATCATGTGGAAAAAGCTAGGTTTGATAGCTTGAGAGTAAAATATGATGAAATGAGGCTAAAAGATGAAGAGAACATCACATAATATATAGCAACAAAATAAAGGAAGTTGTTAGTGCCATCAGAGGTGTTGGTGGATCACTGACAAATGAGGAAGTGGTAAGTAAGATCTTGGGAACTTTATCTTCAAATATGCTATTAGAGTATCTACAATTCAAGAATTGAGATCTATACCAAATAATATTGTTACTCTTGAATCCCTAATTGGAAAGATGAGTACTTTTGAGCTAAGTAACTATGATAATAGTCTATAGACTATTGAGACATCCTTCAAGTCTATGAGAATTGGAACATGATGTAGACCAAGGGATGGTGGATCCAATTAAGGATAGTCCAAACCTTGCAGCTTCAGAAAAACACAGTGGATAACTCAACACAGTAATTGTTTCAACAAATTTTCATTAGCATTCCTGACTATAAGGCCTTCCGGGTTAGGGCCAATTACAATCAGAATTAATTTTGCAAGATCAACAAGATCCAATACAACTCTAGCTAGTCCAGCTCTGAAAAAAATCAACAACTGATGAAAAACCTAAGGCAAATCTATACTTGAGGTCACAAGATTCCAAGCAATCTCCTTGTTTCCAGGCCTCAACCACTAGCTCTGCTAAAACAAACTATTAGAAATCAATCTGATTTGCAAGATCTCACAAGATCTTTTCCACAACTTCACCACTCCAATCTGCTACTAGAATCTCCTATTTGATCATCTAGATCTGCTACCTCTAAGTCCCCCAGTCATCCTAAACAACTACCCTAAATATCCTATAAATACCAATCATCAGCCACAAGTCATCTGGATGAAACCATTAACTCCTAAAAAATATTAAATGCAATACAAGTCAGCTCTCAAATAGTATTACAATCATTAAATTCAACATGTCAGCCTGTAACAATAGCTACCAACAATAAATGCAACAAGTCAGCCAAAAAAATCACATAGAACTCCAGTTGGTAAACCAAAACAACCAAGCACCAATGAAATAACTAAGCATGCCAAGCATCACCAAGCACCATGGGCATCATCAAGTAACACTTTCATAGAGCACCAGAGATTACTGAGTTCCTTTAGTGACCGAGCTTCCTTAAATGACTGAGACTGTCAGTCAAGGCTACAGTTGAGTAACACTAGCCAAACACACACCTCCCATTTAGATTCACTGAGTACCCTAGAATGCCCCTGCATCAGACACCCTAGGTTTGAAAAGATGCTCATATGTGAGAAGAACATCTTCTAAGATTCAGCACATAAACACTGAACTAGTTCTTTACATACAAGTCCTCCACCTTTTCAGTTTTCACTCTTCCACTTCAACTTTCTTTGTCTCTTCAAATCTTTCCTCAAAAACACACAGATTTTTCCTTCACACTGATCAACCACACCTTCAGGATCCACCAACTCAACTTAGTTACCAATACTCAGGCTTCTCCTATAGAACATTATATCTAGCAAAGGCATCAAGGAAAATTTCCTATCATCCTTCTCAATAGTAAACACATTTCTGACACAATCATACATAGCTCTACAATCATATTGCCAAGGTCTATTGAGAAATATATCATAACTATTCATCTCCACAATATCACATAACACAAGATCCGTATACTAGCCAATCTAAACATTAATAAAGCATTGTTCTCATACTTCTAGAGCATGAATGTCTTGCAACCAGCCAATCCTATAAGGACAAGGATGCTTCATTCTATTCAACCCAAGTCTTTGAACCATGTCCTCAGCAACAAGGTTATCAGTACTACCACTATCAACAATAACATCATAGAGTTTACCTCCAGACTTACATTAGGTCCTAAAAAAGTTACTCCTCTAACAAGGTTCCTCCTTTGTACTCAGCAATGTTTGGCAAAGCAACAAGGTCTCAGATTCAGGTTCATTCTCATTCACCATAGCAGCTCATCGGTCACCAAGCTTCTTCTATGTACACTCAAAAGAATAGTGTCCTTCCTCTCCACAGTTATAGCAAGTACCTTTAAAGATAACTCTACCTGTCTTCTTCTTTGGTTCCACAAGTTTCTGTTCATCTTCTACATCAGTCAGTTTATCCTTCATCCAGCGATCAATCTTTTCCTTCCCTTGGGAGTTACTATGTTGTTTCCTCTTCAAATTATCTTCTACCTTCAGATCATACTGATAAGCATCTTCAATAGAATCAATCTTCAACATACCAAGCTCATCCTGAATATTGAATCTCAAACCATTCACATACCAAGCTACCTTTTCCTTACCAAGCTCTTTATGTCTAGATTGAATAGTAAGTTTGTAGAACTCCTCGATATAATATTCAACATATAAATCCTTATGTTTTAGATTCTGCAACTTCTTAAATAGGTCAAGCTCATAGTCCACTGGTATGAACTTAGCTTTCAACTTTTTCACCATCAACCTCCACTGATTGATCTTCATTTAACCTTCATCTTCTCTATCTCTTTGTAGTTCTTTCCACCAAAGAGTAGTATGTCCTTTCAAATTTGTTTGTGCTAATCTTACCAGAAGAGGATCTTCAATTTCTTCTAGCTCAAAGAAATCTTCAAGTTCACCAATCCAATCAATCAAATTCTTAGGCTTTAAAGTACCAGAGAAAGTAGAAACTTCCATTCGGTAACTATTACTTAACTAAGCTCTAGATCTAGGCATCTGAGCAGTTTTGTCTTCACCAAATCTATTCCTCTAGTCATCACCACTAGATCTAGTAGGTTCAAAGTCTTCAGCATCTTCTTCATAACCATCTTTAGTACCAACATTCTAAGGTACACCAGCAATAGCTCTCATGATCTCAGTGACCATGTCATTCTTCATCAACTCCATCTCAGATCTAAAATCTGATTTCACCTTCTCTATAATCCTAGATTCCATAGTATCACAGAGATCTGCAATCACTCTAGGGTCCAATCTTCTTGGAGGCATCCTTAAAGATGAGGGAAACCCTTTGCAACAAACCCTAGATTGACCACCTTGAGGAAATCTCCAAGTTGTTATGCAAGTCAAATTAGCCTACCACCTTGCACAAACAACTAGGGTAAGATCAACAAGTTTAGTGCTCCAGATCTGCAATCCAAATCATATGATCTCTTCACCAACAATATCAACTTTGCAAGATCAGCCTTGCTAGGTCAACCTTTTCTCCACAAGATCAACTCTTCTTTGATACCACCTGACATAGACCAAGGGATGGTGGATCCAATTAAGGATAGTCCAAACCTTGTAGCTTTAGAATAACATAGTGGATAACTCAACACAACAATTGTTTCTATAAATTTTCATAAACATGCCCAGCTGTAAGGCCTTCCGCATTAGGACCAATTATAATTAGAAGTAATTCTACAAGGTAAATAAGATCCAATACAAGTCTAGCTAGTCCAACTCTGAAAACAATCAGTAACTGATGAAAATCCTAAGGCAAATCTAAACTTGAGCTCGCAAGCTTCCAAGAAATCTCCTTGTTTCCAAGCCTCAACCACTAGCTCTACTAAAAAAAAATATCAGAAATCAATCTGATCTGCAAGATCTCACAGGATCTTTTCCACAACTTTTCCACTCCAATATGATATCATAATCTCCTATCTAATCATCAAGATCTACTACCTCTAAGTCCCCCAATCATCCTAAATAGCTACCCCAATCATCCAAGAAATACTAATCATCAGCCATAAGTCGATTAGATGAAACCATTAACTCCTCCTAACAAATATTAAATGCAATACAAGTCAGCTCTCAAATAGCCTTACAATAATTAAATTTAACATGTCAGCCTATAACAATAGCTACCAACAATAAATGCACCAAGTCGGCCCAAAAAATCACACATAGCTCTAGTCGATAAATCGAAACAATTGAGCACTAGTGTTGACCAAGCACCGTGGGCATCACTAAGTAACACTTTCACCAAGCACCAGAGATTACCAAGTTCCTTCACTAACTGAGCTTCCTTCAATTACAGAGACCATTGGTCAAGGCTCCAACTGAGTAACACCAAACAAACACACACCTCCCATGTAGATTCACTGAGTACCCTAGAATGCCCCTGCATTAGAATATCAAGAAGAGAAAGAGAAATTCAAAGTAATTCATATGGAAATGAGTATGAAATTTTTTTGAATGAAGAAAAAGAACAAGAGGAATTTGAAGCACTCCCAGCTAACTGACTACCTAGAGGTAAAGGAAAGTATAAAGGAAAGTTACCATTGAAATGTTCCAGTTGTAACAAGATTGGACATATTGCATCTAGATGTCTGGACAATGATAAGAATGATAAGAGATAAAACTGAAACCAAAGATTGAGAGACTTTAAGGACAAAGGTAATAAGTCTTGCTATCTTGCTAAGGAAGGTGTAAATGATGATGAATCTGATGATAATGAGGAATGATATGAAGTGTTCTTTGTCGCAGTAAAGGAAGAATCAAATGAGGAAAACTATGAAGATTAAAAGAAACTTATTTATCATGTAAGTAAACCAGACCCTTGGATTATTGATAGTGGTTGTTCACACCATATGACTGGTGATATTGATAAATTTGAGAATCTAGAAGAATATGATGGAGGATTTGTTAGATTTGGCAATGATGCTCCATGTCTTGTAAAAGGAAAAGGATCTATTGTTCTAAATGATAAGCTGAAATGTAATTATGCATATTGGGTTAGAGGATTGAATTATAATATTTTGAGTGTTGCACAATTGAACAATTCTATCGACAAAATGGAATTTTAGAGCAGAAAAGCTATGATGTATGGTGTTGATGGAGATCTAATTGGAACTAGAAGACAATCAAGAGGTAATTTTTTTAATCTTGATATTGATGCTAAGAGTTGCTTGTTTGCTAAAAATGAGGATGAATTTTTATGGCATAAGAGACTATGTCATGTGAATTTTGATAACTTGATCTCAAAGTGAGTAAGAAGAGTAGAGTAAGAGGACTACTGAGATTAAGAAAACCTGATAAATTTATGTGTAAAGAATGTCAAGTTGGTAAGATAAACAAGTCAAGTTTTCTAAGAAAATCTTAGTCTACAAGTGGTATTTTGGAATTTTTTCACACTGACCATTGTGGTCTTATGAAATTTCAAAGCTATTATGGAGATTGGTACTTGATTTTTTTTGTAGATGATTATTCTAGAATGATGTTTGTTATGTTTCTTAAATAAAAATCTGATGCATTTCAAATGTTTAAGTGGTATAAGGCTAGAGTTGAAAAAGAAATTAGTAAACAAATGAAGTCTTTGAGATTTGACAAAGGAGGTGAATTTATATCTGATGAATTTATTGTTTTTTGTAATGAGCATGGAATTAAAAGACAAGTTTATACAAAGAGGACTCCATAATAGAATGGGATAGTTGAGAGAAGAAATAGATCTATTGTTGACTATGCTAGAATTTTGTTGATTCATAAAAACTTTGCACAAACATTCTGGAGAGAAGCTATATGCATTGTAGTTTACACTCTCAATCAAATAGAATTGAACAAAGGCACAAAAAATACACCTTATGAACTGTGGTTTGGAAAAACACCGAATGTAAGTTATTTGAAATTTTGTGAAAGTAGGTGTTATATACTGAAAGACTTTAGAAATGGAAAGTTTGATTCTAACAGTGATGAAGGAATATTTCTTGGTTATTCATCAAAAAGTAAAAAATATAAATGTTTAATCAAGGATTCTAAAAAAATAGTTGAAAGTGCAAATGTAAGAGTTGATGAGTTTACAGAAAAGAATGAAGAGGATAGAAAAAAGGAACCTAGGGACTATAACAGATTTGTTTATGTACATGATGGGATTTCAGTTAATACAACTGAGTAGAAGCAAGAAGAAACTAATGAACAAGATGACCCTCTACCGAGAGATGAGAACACTAATGATCGGGCTACTAAACCTATATTTGTAAAGTATGTGAGAAGACACGACTCACTGAGCATAATTATTGGAGACAAGAATGGATGAGTTATGACAGGAAGTAAGTTATGAGATAATACTTGCTTGATTTATGAATTTGAGCCTAGATTGGTAAAGGATACACTAGGAAATGAAGATTGGATGAATGCTATGAAAGAAGAGAAAGATCAAATTGAAAATAATAATACAAAGTCACTAGTACCGAGACATAAAGATAAGAATGTGATAAGAAAAAAATATATTTTCAGAAATAAACTCAATGAAAAGGAGATTTGATAAGGAATAAAGCAAGATTACTCTGCAAAGGGTATGCATAAGAAGAAGGTATTGACTATGGTGAAACTTTTTCCCTTGTTACTAGATTAGGAGTTAGAATACTACTTGCTTATGCAGTATATAAAATATTTAAAGTCTATCTGATGTGGGATCATCTTGGGTGTAAAGTCAATCTTGTATTACCCAAAAATTATTTTTGGTTTCTTTTCAATAAGGGTTATCTTGTGTGGAGATTCTATTTATGGAAACTTACCATTTTTTGTAAGTTGGTCATATGAGCTTAGAATGTTCTGATTTGACAGGTGGAGGTTCATCTTAGTCATATCAACCCACCAATTGAGTTTCATTGCCACATCATTTGTATTGGTGAAGTTATTGAGATTTTTGGGTACAAAATCTTTGAAGTCAACTTTGAAGGCCTGAAAGGCTCCAGATCACAATCAAACCTATGCTAATTGGAGCTTGCATGTGTTAAACATTGTACATTAGGTCCTACCATTTCTAAAAAGTGGTAATAAAAGAAAAATAGAGCTCCGGTTAAAAATTTATGGCCTCTGAAAGTTGGGCTACCTAAAAACATAATTTATAATTATTTTGAGCCGACCCTTATGTAATAATTATGAAAAATAAAATAATTCTACAGGCAGTCAGCCTTAAGGGCTAAATTTCTGGAGCCTTCTCTAGTGGTGGAAATTTATCTATATAAGGAAGGCCTATAGTGTTTTCTAGGGTAGTTCGGGGTTGTGATTCGAAGCTTTGTCTTATAGAATATTGTAAGGAAAATGCCCATGTGGCTTTGCATATTTTAATTTTGAAATTTGTAATTCCACACTTGTGGAGATAATAGGAAGCCCATTTTCTATTCTTACAAATTGTTATTGTTTCTCTATTTATGTTATGTGTTTGTGGTATTAAGGGGAGCATGCTTCATCAAGTGGTATCATACCAGGAGTTATTGAGTGTGTAGATAGATCACCAAATGTGAGGTAGTTTGCACTAGGACCATGGTTTAGGGTTTCAACAAGCATTACTAAAATGCCTCCATGTAGGGAACGTGGTGGAAGAGCTGGTGGTGTGTCACCTGAGATTAGAGCCCTCCAGAGACAAGTGAGAGCAATACAGGAAGATATTCACAGAGGCATGAATCTTGTTGTAAGAGAGGTAAGTGAGGATAAAGCCCAAGAAGAAGGAAATTTTGATCAGGAAGGAGAAGCTAAAATTCTGAACCAAGAGGAAGAAAGGATTTTTTGGGCCATTTCCAAGATTGAGAAAAGACCTAAGATTGAGGTTTCTACATTTTCAAGAAATCTTAACCCAGAAGAGTTGATTGACTGGATCAATGAATTGGAAGAATATTTTGAGCATGAAGATATTGAGGATCTTGATAGGGTCAAGTTTGCGAAGGATAGACTGAAGGGTCATGTGAAGATCTGGTGGCAGGAGATTCAATTGGAGCAAAATAGAAGAGGATAGGAGAAAATCACAAGATGGGATCAGATGGTGGATAAATTAAAGTGACAATTCATTCTTGTTGATTATGAGGTTGAACTACTAAAGAAAAATGCAAGGTTTAAAGCAAGCATGGATATCTATTCAGGAGTATACAGAGGAGTTCTATCGAATCCTCATTAAAATAGGCCATGCATAAGCTGATAAGGAGAAAGTTTCCTGTTACATTAATGGGTTGAGGCCAAGTATTCATGAGGAGTTTAATTTACTCTATATGAATAGTACTAAGGAGGCATACCAATTTTCCCTAAAAGTAGAGTAAAAGTTGAACGAGAATTTTGAAAGTAGGCAAAGAGGAAGAGGGTGTGGTGGAATATCAAGTGGACGATCTTATGGAGGCCGAAATAAAGATCAAAAAAATAAGGATGAGGCCACTAGTAGTCAAAATTAGAGAGGAAACAATTTCAATCACTCCCATGATTAGAATAATAGAGATCAAAGAGGAAGGGGAAGATGACAGAGATTTGGAAGAGGAGGCTTCCGTGGAACATATTTTCACTATGGAGAAGAATGTCATAGGGCATATCAATGTCCACAATGCCAAGGAAGGATAGATAGGAGAATTGAAGGCTAGGATAGAGTTTCACATGTGGATGATGATGCCAAATCATCACATTTTGAAGATGTTGAAAGAGGAGAAACACTAATTAACAGAAGAGGTTTGTTGAGTTGTGAGAATGAACCTGAGAAAATGAGGAGTTTGTTTCGCACCTGGCGAACGTGTGAAGACAAGTGTTGTGATGTGATTATTCATAGTGGAAGCACTAATAATTTGGTGTAAGAAGATATGGTCACAAAGTTAAAGCTCAAGAGGTAGAAACACCCACATCCATACCGGATCACCTAGGTGTAGGATGACCACAAGGTCATAGTCAATGAACAATGCCTACTAAAGTTCAAGATTGGCAGATACCATGATGAGGTACTATGTGATATCATATTTATGGATACATATCATATGTTTTTGGATAGGTCATGGCATTTTGATAGACATGCTGTACATGATGGTCATTGAAATACCTATTCCCTGATAAAGGATGGAGTGTGACATAGGCTAAAGTCATTGAAGGACACAAAAGAAAAGGTATGTAGTAATGCAAGAATAAGTTTTGTTGATGGAATAAAATTTCTAGAGGGTATGAGGCATAAGCATATGTGTTCTGATTTAATATCAAAAGATGGTATGGAGGAAGTAGAAGATGTACCTACATAAATTATATATATGTTGAATGAGTTTCAAGATATTGTGTTTGATAATGTACCTGATGGATTACCATCAATAAGGAAGATCAGTCATCAGATGGACTTGATTCGAGGATCCAGTTTGCAAAATAAGGCAACACAAGAATGACACCAACTAAAAGTGAAGAGATGAATAGGAAAGTACATGAGTTTTTGCAGAAGGAGTTGATTTGAGAGTCTGAGTCCATGTGTTGTACCAATAATATTAACACCAAAGAAGAATGGATAATGGAGGATGTGTATAGATTCTAGGGCTATAAACAAGATCACAATCAAGTACAAGTTTCTATTTCCATGGATGGATGATATTATGGATTGTTTAAGTGGAGCTATGTATTTCACAAAGATAGATCTGAAGAGTGGATATCATTAGATTTAGATCAGAGAAAGAGATTAATGGAAGACTTCTTTCAAGACAAAGGAAGGGTTGTATGAATGGTTAGTCATGCCTTTTGGGCTAACAAATGCATCGAGAATGTTCATGCAGCTTATGAATGAGGTTTTGAAAGACTTTCTGGGTAAGTTTGTCATTTTTTACCTAGATGATATTTTAATCTTTAGTAATACATTGGAGCATATGATGCATATTCATATGGTGTTTGAGAAGTTGAGGGAAGAGAAACTGTTGATTGATTTGAAGAAATGCATTTTTTGTTGGCATGTAATATTTTGGAGTACTAGGAATCACTTAAGGGTTGTCATTAATGGAAACACTTATGTTAGAGTGATCACATGTGGTGGAGATTGCCACCGGAGTCACAGTCATGAAAATGACTAAGTCCAAAATCAGGATAACAAGGTACAGTGCCACAATTTTGGATAGCGATGAAGATACACAAGGTATTATGGCTTGCAAAGTTAACTAGAGGTATTTTGGGATATTCACATGCTTCAGTTAAGTTGCATAAGTTTTGGTTACCATATTTGTGAGATAGAGTGCTCAGAAGAAATGCAAAGACAGTAAAACTTTATAATAGGGTACATGAATAGTTGCAAAGATTAAGGAAAGAATAATGGATATGGTAACATGCTAAGACAAGTAAATAAATTATATTGCCAAATCTTTGGTAATATAAGAGTTTCAACTCCATGTATATCATTTGCATAAGTTTCTATTATGTTTTGTATGGCAATTATGAGGCCGATTGCAAGGCTAATTCTATATAAGTATAGATTGGTTTTGTGAAAGCAAAGTATGAAATATTTTATGATGATGGAGTAAGTTTGTGAATATAAGAGAAAAGATCATATGTGAGATTAGTAAGAGGCCGAGCTACAATTCGAACTATCTAAGAAAGATAAGTGCTTGTATTGTTCCCCTTTTGAGAACTATTTTTTAAGACAAATATTGATTGTAAGAGTAGTTTTCTCACCACCTTTCACCAGATGTTTTGTATACCCCTAATAGGGTTTTTGTAATTATCTAACAAGGAAATGTACTATGTAACAATCAGCTCCTAACAGGGCTAGATCTCCTAACATGGATATTGTATCTTAGTACATATTTGTGGGTACCATCCCCACGAGGGTTTTCCCTTTGGCCAAGGTTTCCTTGAGAACAAATCATGGTGTCATGAGTAATGTGTTATGCTTATATGTTCTTTTCATTTCTACATTACTTTGGATTTTTTATAATTGTTTGAAGTTGAAATCAAAGTTTTTTAATACTGATTCACACCCCCCTCTTAGTATTACCTAATCCTAACAATTGGTATTAAGAGCTTTTGGCCCTTTGAGAGAAAGCCTAACAGCTTAAGGGAGATTAGAATGGATTCAGAAGATTGACAAGTGAACTTTGAAGCTACACTTGAAGATTTGGATAAGATGAAAGTTGAGAATGGAAAACTAAAATTCAAATTAAGAAGAGCAGAAGGTTTCATGAGAAAACTTAAAGAACAGCTTGAGATTGTAAAAAATTAGAGACAAGACCTTATGGAGAAAATCAAGGAAGGTTTAGAAAATGATACATCAGACAAAGTAAAGAAGTTGGAGCAATAAAAAGAACAAACCAATCTCTTGATGGTCAAAGAGATTCAAAATGAAAAGGATGAAAGTAAAAAAGTTGAAGAGTCACTAAAAGAATCTAACTTGCAAATAGGATAGATGAAGACCGAACTGAACCATTACAAGGATAAATAGCAGGAACTAGATAAATACAGTCAGATCATTAAAGGTTAACTCACTCAAGCCAAACTACACATTGAGAAGTTACACATGAGCAATGACAAGAGTGATGAACAAAGAAAAGGAAAGAAATCTAAAGGAGACATGAGTGGATCCAATGAATCTGGAAGTTTAAAAACCCAAGAAGAATCAAAAGAAGCCAAGAATGAGGGTATGTACAAGATCATGAGGGGCCAAACTATGCCCTTAAGTGGCAATGAAAAATCAGCAAATCAGGGTTAGTCAACTTGACGTGAAAATTTTAACTAGCTATGAACCTAATATCAAAAAGTTGTAACAATAGAATCTATAGAAAATTGAATTTAGTTTCTAAACCAGTAGGCATTTTTTGAGAAAAAGTTAGTATGATTGGTGAAAAGTATAGATTTCAATGCAGCGGTACAAAAATTTCAAGAAAAAAATAAGAAGTAGGTGTATGTCTGACCACCTTAATCATAATCAAATGATAATATTTTATTATAAGATTTTATATATAAGTAGTAGACTCATGCCCAGATGTGACGCATATTTTTTTGTAATTTTATTTCAAAAAAATAATTAATTATGATTTTTTTGCTACAACATTTTTAAAATAAAAAAACTCCCATGTCTAACCACCTTAACTCATTCAAAACTTTACAAAATTCAAAAAAAAAAAATTTCCTTATAGTAGGCGAAGCATAGAATGTGACACATTTTTCGGATTTCAAAAATGTTATACCGTCTGAAAGTTATAGTCATTTTTCAATCAATATATAAATCAACACTTTAGAGGTAGCTCAATTAGAAAATAACTAATAATTACTTACCGAATTCAAAATTTGACAACAATTATATGGATAGAAAGCTGATAATGTCCTTAAGATACCCTTTTCATTTTATCAAATTTGGGTGAAAAAAAGCCGTTAGCTACATTGTCAAAGTTTTGAATTGACATCACCACTTTTTGGCCCCTCATGATCTTGCACATACCCGTGAGGAAAGACCTATTCCTAATGAAAGGACTACAAATGAAGATCCTAGAGAACAATTCAGATCCTTCAGAGCTAGATGTTTCAGATGCAACAAAGTTAGACACATGAAAAGAGATTGCAGAAGTAAAGGTAACTCTAAACCCTTTACCAGCTACTATTTTAATTGCTATGAGTATGGACACAAGAAATTAGATTATAGAAAACCCAATCAATCTAGGTATAAGCAAGACTATATCAAAGAAGAAACCGCAACCAAGGTTACATGTCAAAAATGTAATATCTTTGGGCACACAACAAGGTACTCTAAGATGCAAACTAATCAAGAAAGAAGAAGACCACCTATTTGTTACAAATGTAACAATATAGGTCACATTGTGAAGTTTTGTAGATACAATGGAGATGACAACAAAAGAGGACCAAGGGGATCTAGTGAACTAGAAGGACCGCCACCTGTGGTCATAAGGAAGAACATTAGTGAAAGTGGTAAAAGCCTAAATGATTACATAATGAAAACAATAAATTAGAGGATGAGAAGATATGGCAAGTAAAAGTTCTAAATAAGGCAGTGGTTCAGGGAGAGATAGTTGATGATGTTGTCTCTTTGCATGATGAGTTCTTTGAGTTATCAAACTAGAAGGCCTTATGGCCTCATGGGGAGCATTGGATATAGACAAAAAAAATTATCTAGCCCCTATATAAGTGGAGTAAGCTCATGCGAGCTTAGATATGATGTGTATAGATGTTTTAGAATCTGTGGATGAGATCGCAGCACTTGAAGATTCATCTTCTATGTTCATGAGTTTTGTATTGACTGGATGGCATGCAAAGTTGAGCTACCTATGTTTAATGCACACACTCAACTTGCGATGAATAAAATACTTGAAAGATTTCATTCCTACACCATTTTTTAATCAGTGACTAAGGAGACTAGAAGTGTGAAAGCAGAGCAGTAATCTAGGAAAGAGATTTTGTGTTCACGTGAAGCCAAGCATCGAATTCATGTGCGTCTAAAGTATTTAGACTTAATCTCTTTGGAAAGTAATGGATGCACCAGTAGTTTTTGATGTTATAGATAGACCTAGATACAAATTCAAAAGGCATCCATTCAAATCCTATGAGGATGATCTAGAAGGGGTGTTCTCTCAAGCCCCCATAGGTGTGTTACACATAGAGGATATTAGGGCATACATACACTACAAGTATGACATTATTGGGGAGGTTAACATCTTCTATGAGTTTAATAGTATGATAGAAGTAAATGGGTCTTTGACTAAAGAATTCAAATATTTAAAAGACCTATCAATACTCAAGTTAACCTGACTCACTGAATTCATGGAAGTCAAATGGTTGAAGATCATTCTGAGTAGATTTCATGATTAGTTCTTATGGATAGGTGATCAACTTGTTAATGTTGGTATTAAGCAGAATTGCCACTAGTGACAACACTTATTTGCATTCTCAGTGCAAACCGAGCAGAACAGTGCAAACCGAGAAGAACAGTGCAAACTGAGCAGAATAGTGCAAACTGAGCAAAATAGTGCAAACCGAGTAGAATAGTGCAAACTGAGCAAAATAGTGCAAACTGAGTAGAATAGTGCAAACTGAGTAGAACAGTGCAAATCGAGTAGAATAGTGCAAACCGAGCAGAACAGTGCAAACCGAGTAGGATAGTGCAAACCGAGCAAGACAGTGCAAACCGATCAAGATAATGCAAACCGAGCAGGACAATGTAAACCGAGTAACATTGTGTCTACCGAGTCACCAGTATTTACTGAGTTCAAAACCTACCGAGTGGTTAGTATGAACCGTTCCTTCACTTCTACCGAGTGCATGATGATGTAGAGTAATGCAGTGGACGTCGACTATCAGAAAGCCACCGAGTTAGTTTTCAGGAACTATGTAACCATACTTGGGCCGACTTAGTGGCACTTATGTTTATTTGTCAAGCTAACTTTGTAATTGTAATTAATTGTTTAGACTTGTATATAAACAATGTTGTAAAAATGTCAAGATGTAATTATATGAGTATGTATGTGAATAAAAAGAAAAGGCAGAGATAAGCGAATTAAAAAAGGCTACAGCAGTATAGGGAACAACAAAGACAAATTCATCACAGAAGGTGATCAGTACATTCAGTGAATCTCAATCAGCAATCTAGTTGCAAAGCAAGAGATCTACTGTTTCATCCTAACAGGTGAATTGGTACTAAAATCCTTTAACCAGGTAGACTTAACAGTCTGTTGTAAAATCTCTTTACCAAGTGCATACTTCATTGTATGTTTGTAAATCCTTTAACAAGGTGGATTTAGAAATCCTTATTGCTCCTAACAGGGCAGATCATCAGAAGTGATCAAATTGTAAGCCTTAACCAGCCAACTTTATTTTGCTGTACTAAATCTTTGTGGGTTTCATCCCCACCCCAGTTTTACTTTCTTTTTGGAAGGTTTCTGGGTAACCAAATCTATGTGTCATTATTGTGAATGCTTTTAAGTTTTATGCTTTCTATATGCATAAAGAAAAAGTGAACTATATGTTAATACATCTGTAATTGTAAGAAAATTTGAAGTTACTGATTCACCCCTCCCCTCTCAGTAACTCGGTTAATCCCTGAATATTTCCAACAATTGGTATCAGAGCTTTGTTGGTTCTCAAGATAAAGCTTAACTAGCTTGAGCAAAGATCCAGGACAATGGAGGTATTCAAACTGAACAAGGTGATTGAAAATGAAAAGCTAGATCTGGAAATGGCCATAGCTAAACTTAAGGAAGCAAAAGAACATCTTTCCCAATCCCTAAGAAGAAGGAAGGAACTTGCAAATCAGATGAATGATCAAAATTACATTGAAGAAAAGGTTGAAGATCTTTTTCCCTCAAATAGCTCAGATGAAGCAAACAATGCTATCAAAGAACTCCTAGAAAAGAATGGGTCTTTGTAGGAAGAAGTGAGAAAATTAAAAAGAGAACAAGAGCTACACTCAACAAGATTTTGTGAGATCTTAGAATAAAGAAACAAGTTGAAAGATGAATTAGATGGAAGGAACAATGAAGTCCAAAATAAAACCCTTCAGCTAGAAAACCTAATTGATCAGATGTCCCATACAAATGAGGAAATTCTGAATCTAAGATTAGAAATAGAAAACACAAGAGAAGAACTAAGATCTGAAAAGGAAATCAATCTAAGATTGGTGGATGACCTAAACGCCGAAAAACAAATCAATGAAGGAATGCTAAAAAGCCAAGAAGACTTGAATTAGCTATATGAGCGAAATCTGCATAGGCAGAAAAGAAAAGCAGGACTTGGATACAAAGGAGAAGGTGAATCTTCTAAGCAAGGTACTCAAAGAAATCAAAAACCTACTTGTAATCATTGTGGTAAAATAGGACATACTTCAAATAAATGTTGGAACAATGAAAAAGAAGAATTCAATGGAAAATGCTACAACTGCAATCACATGGTCACAAAGCAAATGAATGCAGGGAAAAACCAAGATTCAGAGCTAATTGTCACAAGTGCAACAAACAAGGTCACAAAGCATCCGAGTGAAAATCCAAGACATTCAATCCAGCAGAAAAAATTATGAAAGCAATGTTTGGATGGGACTACAACACCTGGTGTAGATGTCATTACTATGGAGAATATGGACACATTGGCATGAACTGCATAAAACATCATCTAAGGAAAAGAGATACTACTGTAAGATGCTTCAAATGCACTAAACTCGATCACATAGCCAGAAACTGCATGAATGCTAGTGAAGTTGAAGATGGAAAGAAGAATGAAGCAACTAAGGTCAGGAAAAAGGTGAGACAAAAGTGGATTCCTAAATCTACCGAGCAAACTAGTCCAAGTAATGGAATGGGTGGCTCTACCGACTCAAACTAAATTTCCAAGAAAGCACTGGAACTGTACTCTCCTAGACAAACTCCAAGTAGTTCCAGAACTGAATTAAAAGAAAGATCTAAATCAACATACAAGATGCAGTAAGATCACAGGAAGGTCGGTACCAGTCTTAACCGAACAAGGTCGGTATTAGTCTTTACCAGGCGAGGTCAGAGCAATATGAATTCTTGAGTTCACCGAGTTGCGAAGTCTTCACCGAGCAATTAATTCTTAGTGGGTGATAGACTGTTAGAATTCATACCCTAATTTGTACCAAGCATTAATGACAGAGTTGTAAAAAAAAGGCAAGAAATCAAACTCATTCCTCACCGTGAATTTTAGCACTTTGAGAGCAGAAAACTTCAAGAGCAATCCAGCGACTCAAATACCTTTTGTGAAAAGAATTTTCTGTGAGCTACCATGGCATCATCCAGCACTTCAGTGAAGAAAGGATCTGAAATGTTAGTCCAAGGGGAATGGAGAGCACCAGATTTCAAGATCATGCCTGCAATTGCAGTAGCCCTAGACCCGAACGGAGCTCAATCTTAGATTCCTCCTAAGGTACTACTTATTAAAGATATTTGCAATCATTTCAATTGTGCAATTCATGAAATGGGAAACCTAGAACTAGATATTGTGCGTGAAGAACTGTGTGTGGATGGTATTCTAAAACCCGAGCACAAACATCTGGAAGATAAGGGATTAGTTCACATTGCACATTTACCTTGAAACTTTCAGGAGAAATGGGTTAGATACATTCTTAGCTGTATACATGATGGCAAGATTTGGCTTGAGCAACCCATAGAGATCACCAAGAAGATGATTCATCAAATCACCGGTCTTCCCATGTTGAACAAAGCAAAAACTACCAAAACCCTAGGTCGGTCGGAACTAGAAAAGAAAACCCTAGCCGAATGGGATGGTAGAGGCATGAAAGTTAGCAGCATTACCGATGCTGAACTAAAGTTTGGTACACACATAATTGCCCATAAAATATACAGTTCAAGTTGATAGAATAGTGTCTCCTGTGAAGCTATTGACCTAGCATACAAAGTGGTCAAGAACAACTTATCATTTGACCTTGCAGATTTATTGTTAAAGTAGTTTAACAAAAACATGGAAAGCATTCAAACTTCCAAAAACAATCCATGTAAGTTTGGATCCCTACTGGTCTATTTATTCTTCTATGTTAAAAAATTCTTCCCTTCCAAAGGAAAAGTTGTATGGAGAAAAGATGTGCCAGTCCTTTATGAGATAAATGAATACATCTCAGAAATGGGTGAAAATTTTGAAAGCATCATGGATAGTTATTTTGAGTCTTTCAAAGAGAAAATGAATGACAGATTCCAGATTCCACAGAAGTTGGTGGAGGATTACAAGGATGACATTTGTTTCATGGTAGACTGTGACAATGTATATATTCAAGCAGCTAAACCGAGGATTGTATATGTAAAACCTCTTCCTTATGAGGTAAATATTGATGAAACCAAGAATATCATTGAAGCCCTTCTTAATCAACCTGTTAATCCCAAAGCTCCATATTTTGGAACATATGATGAAGCAAAGGTGAGAATTGAATTAAGCATAAAACTTCCACAGGCGGTAAACAAAGGAAAGAAGAGGATAGCCAAAATGCAAATGCTAACTGAGGACAAAGGAGATAACGATGAAGAAGAAGAGGAAAAGGATGAGAAAATAGAGGAACCAAAACCTGCAAAGAAGAAAGGAAAGGTTTTCATCACTAAGGCACCTAAGCCTCCCACTGTTGTATTTACAAGGAGAAGTTCAAGAGGTAAGGCAGATAAGGCAGACAAGTCAGACAAAGATATAGTATTCAAAAGGCCTCCTCTAAACTTTCAAGAGAGGATCAAACTTTTTAGAGACGGATCAGGATCTGGAGTAAGTAACATAAAATCTTTTAAATATGAAACCAGATCAAAAATAGAATAGAAGGAAATAGAAGATGTTGTTATTGAAAAGATGGGACAGTGGAAATACTCTCCTGATGAAATAGCCCCACAGGTTCCAGCAGTCTTATTAAATCCAATAAAAATGAGATGGAGCAATGCAAAGCAAACTGTGATAGACATATTTGATCAAACCCTGAGACAGTTAATGCCGAGCTTGAAAAATGATGAAGTAAAGAAGGCATTAAAGGAAAATGAAAGTAAGATGACACTAAGGTTCAATACTTGTTTGATTCTGATCAACAATATTGAATCGGTTGTGAAGGCTGCAAATGCCACATGGAAGAACATATACCATCTTCACCAACCGAGTATTGAAACAGTAATAATAAAAGATATTGAAGATGACAGTGATGAACAAGAAGAAGCCACTGAGGTAGATGATACTGTGAGGATAGCAGCAGAAGTCATTGCATCACTTCCTACCTCTCCAGTAAAAGTTTCTACATCTAGCCCGGAGACACCTTCAAGCATGGTTGTGACAACTTCAACTTTTGTCTAATCACCTATAGCAACAATAGAAGCAACCACCATTTCTTCTACCGAGCTGCAGTCTCCCACTTCATCAAGTTTTCCAGCAGTAAGTATTCCAACTTTTGATTCTACAAGTGTAAATATTTTAAGTTCTCCAGTAGATAGTGTGCCAGTCTCTATAGCCAATCCTACTATGTCTATTGTCACTACTACTAAGGCATTAAGTACAGATAAGCCTAAGGCTCTACCGAGTATAAAATTTTTGGGTAAGAATATAGTAGAGGATATAGACCTAGATGAAGAAATAGAGATTCCAACATTAGATTTTGCAAATCTATCATCGGACCAAATGCAAAATATAGGTGAAATCCTCCAAAGGAAAGCAAAGCAAAAGAAGCTTAAAGAGGAGAGAGACAAGGAATATAAAATCATTAAAGATGCTAAAGACATTTTGTCTGATGCATTAGGAATGAAAGTAGACTCCTCTCAACATGTTTTGCTACAATTAGTTGAAGCAGTAAATAAATACAATGAGGATTCATCTGGGACAGAAAAGTTAGTTGAAAGAGCTGAGAAGAGATTCAAAAATAAAGTTCTTGAGCACATTGCTCAGCACATAGCTATTAATCAAGTGGAATTGTGTTCAGATTTGTCAAATATTGAATCCACCTATTCGAATGTCACCACTCTTTTGGCCAGACTGTGCAATATTGCCGAGTTCACAAAGGATGTTAAGGATAAAATGAATAAAATGGATGAGGATATGAAGATTAGCATACAGAAGCTGCAACTTGAACCAAGTTCAAGCTCTACTCATCACATGAAAGTCTCATACCTATCAAATATGCAGTCAGATCTACTAAAAGAAGACACAAGGATCCGGTCCACACTGCTAGACATCCAGAACATGATCCTTCCAATCATTAATACAATGTATAAGCACATTGAACATTCAAAAACATTGATTCATGACAATCAGTTCTCTATAGCAGATCACATGATTGAACTCTCTGCAGAAGTCCAAATTGCAATCCAAACATGCAAGATTCTGCAAGAAAATTGGGACAGAACCCTGGCACTAATCATGAAGGTACATTTTGATTTTCTATCAAATTTTGGATTCTCTCTGTAAATCACTTGTATATACACCTTTGGCATTATCGTCAAAAAGGGGGAGATAATATGTATAGAGGGAGATATGTATAAAAGGAGATATGTATAAAAGGAGATATGTATAGAAGGAGATATGTATAAAAGGAGATATGTATAGAAGGAGATTTGTATAGAAGAAAAAGTTAGCACATTGAAAGGGGGAGATAATGTATAAAGCCCTATGACAAAGACAAATTTTTTTTAAAAAAAGCAATAAGTGTTTTTGTCACTAATGCCAAAGGGGGAGATTGTTGGCATTAAGCAGAATTGCCACTAGTGACAACACTTATTTGCATTCTCAATGCAAACCGAGCAGAATAGTGCAAACCAAGAAGAACAGTGCAAACTGAGCAAAACAGTGCAAATCAAGTAGAACAGTGCAAATCGAGCAAAATAGTGCAAACTGAGCAAAATAGTGCAAACCGAGTAGAATAGTGCAAACCGAGCAGAACAGTGCAAATCGAGCAGAATAGTGCAAACCGAGCAGGACAGTGCAAACCAAGCAAGACAGTGTAAACCAATCAAGATAATGCAAACCGAGCAGGACAATGTAAACTGAGTAACATTGTGTCTACCGAGTCACCAGTATTTACCAAGTTCAAAACCTACCGAGTGGTTAGTATGAACTGTGCCTTCACTTCTACTGAGTGCATGATGATGCTGAGTAATGTAGTGGATGCCGAGTATCAGAAAGTCACCGAGTTAGTTTGCAGGAACCGTGTAACCATACTTGGGCCGACTTAGTGGCACTTATGTTTATTTGTCAAGCCAACTTTGTAATTGTAATTAATTGTTTATACTTGTATATAAACAATGTTGTAAAAATGTCAAGATGTAATTATATGAGTATGTATGTGAATAAAAAGAAAAGGCAGAGATAAGTGAATTATAAAAGGCTACAGTAGTATAGGGAACAACAAAGACAAATTCATCACAGAAGGTGATCAGTACATTCAGTGAATCTCAATCAGCAATCCAGTTGCAAAGCAAGAGATCTACTATTTCATTCTAACAGGTGAATCAGTACTAAAATCCTTTAACCAAGTAGACTTAACAGTCTGTTGTAAAATCTCTTTACCAAGTGCATACTTCATTGTATGTTTGTAAATCCTTTAACAAGGTGGATTTAGCAATCCTTATTGCTCCTAATAGGGCAGATCATCAGAAGTGATCAAATTGTAAGCCTTAACCAGCCAACTTTATTCTGCAGTACTAAAGCTTTGTGGGTTTCATCCCCACCCCAGTTTTACTTTCTTTTTGGAAGGTTTCTGGGTAACCAAATCTATGTGTCATTGTTGTGAATGCTTTTAGGTTTCATTCTTTCTATATGCATAAAGAAAAAGTGAACTATATGTTAATACATCTATAATTGTAAGAAAATTTGAAGTTACTGATTCACCCCTCCCCTCTCAGTAACTCGGTTAATCCCTGAATATTTCCAACAGTTAAGATATGTGCTCAATTGATCCATGATATCACGGGGCTTGAAAATAAAGGATCCCTACCTATTAGTGAGAAAAACCTAAGAAAATAAGTTGAAACCCTAACACACTCTAAATGAGACAAGAGGGCAATGACACTAAATGATATATATTTACAAGATGTTAGATTGGTAGCAATGCTAATTAGCTACAAGTTGTTTTACAGTTCTAGACTTAATTCTGTATCAACTAGAGTTATAATGATGGCATATATAATGGTTAAAGAAAACAAGAAATACAACCTATGTGAAATACTAGCTCAACAATTCATTGAGAATGTAAAATTTATAAAGGAAAAATCTATGGCATTTAGGTTTGGGTCATTACTAGTTCACATGTACATTCATGTCATTCACAACTTTCCTGGTATGCATCCTAGAGGATGGAAATATAATGAACCCACAAGTCTACAAATCTCAAAATATTGTAGAAGACAAAAAAGGGATTGGGTTGATGGAGAATTGTTTGGCATGATTAAGATCATGCAAAGGTAGATAAAAGAAAGATATAGAACTCTAGAATGCTTAGTAGAAAATTATGAGGACACCATCTATTTCATGGTTGAAATTGATTGTGTCTGCTTTGAGACAATTGAGCCTAGAACCAAATGATGTTATCCTATGGGATATGAGGTAAGTGTTGAAGTACTAACTATGCAAGTAGAGCATGTATTGGTAGCATAAAAGGACCCTACTCGAGAAAGATGAGGTACATATAGAGAAAAATATGTAAAAGTCAAAGAAGAACAAGAGAAAGTAAAAAGAAAGAGGAAAGTCAGCAAGATAGTAGAAGATATCACTACAATGGTGGGTATTACAAAATCATAGTTGATAGACATAAAAAATAAGATGGACGCATCTTCTATTATTTCCACTAATTCACCCATTCCATTGGAAATAGAGAAGACAATTACTATTGATAACATTGTTGATTTATCATTCTCTCAAGAGGAAGAAACACATGAAGTTGAGACTACAGTTGTTCCTAGTAGATCTTCTAGGATAGTCAAGCAGGTCAGTCCAAAAGGAAAAGAGACAGAGGTAAAGAGGAAGAAGAAGGAAGAAAAGGTCATGGAGAAAGAGGAGGAGAAAATGGTTCAAAATAGTCCACAATCCTTGTGAAAACCAAATATGAAATCACTGTAGAAAAGGGTTATCAAAGATAGAAATTTGATATCAATAAATAGATACTATGAGAGATATAGCCCTGAGGATCAAGAAATCATTGAGGATACTATCATTGAGAATTTTTTAGTTTTCAAAAAGAATTTGTTGGAAGTTGAAGCCAGTCTCCCCAAAGATCTATACAACAAACTGGAAATCAAAAAATAGTTAGCACATTCAAAGGATGAGAAAACAAGAAACAAGACAATTGATGATATGTTGCCGGTTGTGTCTATTTAGGCAAGAGAAAGAATCATAAAGGCACTGAAACCTTTACTCAGAAAAAAGACCAGACTAGTCAAGATTATGGCTAGAAAATATGATGAGGTAATTAAAGATACTGAAAAGAAATTAGACCAAGTTCTAATTTATGACATGCCTAAAAAGGTGTCACCTCCTAAGACTGCTAAACCTATATCCTTAGGTTTAGGAGAGAGCTCAAAGGCAATAGATGAGAGTTCCCAAGTTAACTTGTAACTAGACTTCTTTGTCACTAGTGTGCCTATTAGCCTTGATACTTTGCAGGATGTAAATGATCCATTTATGGACAAGGTGGACAGTGTGATGGAAGTTGAAGATCAGGAACAAACAGAAGAAAGAAAATTAGAATAGAAACTAGAAGAAAGAGTATAGGAGAAGGAGTTACAGAAAGAAAAACATCCTAAATTAGAGGAAGTTAATGAAATTAGATTAGATACATCCCTATTGGTGGCAAGTGTGGCCAAACCAGTTAGTTCTGATGTGGACAACATGGATGAAGATGGGTTGATGAGAATTTCATTTATGGCTTTTGCTAAAGCCAAGGAGAGATCAGTTCAAAAAGGAGACAAGAGGGCTAAGATAATGGTCATGACTATAGAAACACTAAACATGCTACTCCCCTCACCAGTTATCCTAAAAGAGAAGGATGAGGTTGAGAACCTCAGTAGAGTATTGGATAGCTTTGATAGTCATTTTGATTCATTACTAAAAATAATAGAGGAGAAGACTAAAAAGAACTTCTTAGGAAAGAAGTTGAGAGAAGTTCATAAGTCCATTTCATGGGATGTAGGCATTCTAAAGGCTACCACTCTTAAAGCAAAGAGTTGTGTAGCACAAGGTAGGAAACTATATAGCTATTACATAAATCCCTACAAATATTTGGAGAATGTTGAGGAGACCATAGCCAAAGATAGGGCTAGTCTTGATAGTATAATGGATACTTGTGAATCATATTCACAAACTATGGGAGATAGATAAGGAGACATCTAGGCTACTGGAGAAAATAGGATTACTAAAAAATGGAGAAAGGGAGAGTTGCAGACAAATTTAGCTCATTAAGAAGCCTATTAACTCCCAAGCTCTCAATATTGGAGACTCATCTCTCTAAGATGATAAAGGTCAAAAGCTCAATGTCAGTATCTACTCTCACTAAACTTAAAGTAGTAGAGACAACATCATATGCACTGAATGGATTAATCCATGTCAGTGAACTACTGATAGGTTCATGGATTGAGGAAGTTAAGACCTTGGAAATCTCCTTCCAAGATGTCCTAAATCTGGTAAGTAAGCACTAAACCATTTGTGCTTAAGTCCTACAATTTTGTGTATACCTTTGCCATTGATGTCAAAGGGAGAAGAAGAAAAATGGAAAATGAGGAAGAGAAAGAGATAGGCAGAGTTATTGATGAACTACAACTAATTTGAATAAACTGTATGACTTGAAGATCTATGATTTGAGATCACTAAGTTGTTGATTAGATATGTAAGATGATTAAATTAGTATTATGTTGTCATTGATGTCAACTAGTTTTGACAATACTTATCTTGTAAGTTACCATACCCAAAAATTTGTAGTGAAGTGGAGTGAAAAGATGAAGAGCTGAGATATCTACATTGAGTAAGATGGAGATGATAGATAAGGATAAGAAATACATTGGGTAACTTTTGGATGAGTCTATGACCTTATGTTATTTACTTGATTATGTTGCATTCATCTATGATGAATGATAGAGAAAAATGCACAAAGTAGTGTGACTGGCTAATGAAGCATTCTAGTATACACCGAGCAGTGTAGTGTATACTGACGATCATAGTACAAAACTGAGCTTCTGTTCATCGATGCATTTCTTTGTTCACCAAGCAGAGGAAAAGAACTAAATGATCAGTTTAGCTGACAAGGATTGATGAGTTGGAAAGAACCTTGATATAGTGATGAAGATAATGTTTGTTAACTAAGATCAATGAATAATATAATTCAAAGAAGATCTAAGGGATTGAAACAAAACATGTTACTGACACATTAGCCGAGGAAGGTTTAAGCGAAAAAAATTGATCATTGGAATTAAAATGGTTTACTTGTCTATTTAAGAGACCATGGTTTCATGATGAAAAATATGCCAGAAGAAGGAGACTACAGAGATATTGCATGAACAAGATTCATGCATGCCTGATTAGACTGGTTAAGGAGAACCAAACTGTAGAGATTACCGAGTGTCAAAAAGCTTTTACCAAGCGACAGTAAGTTACTGAATATTAATTGAAATAGAATTGATATATTGATCAGATGATTTGAATGAGCTTAACATAGATCTGATAATTTGCAATTGAAGTTTTGTTGTAATCAGATCACTTGTTGTTATATTTTAACCATTGTAAAAAGATAAATCTCTTAACAGAGTGGACTAGAAAGTCTTGTAATGTCATTCATAGAGTGTACATTTATTATCTTATCAACCCCATAGTGAATGCTAGTTGGATGATAATGGTTGGTCTAAAATCTTTTAACAAGGTTGGGTCTTCACCGACCTCACTTTAGAAGATTGAACTATTTTGGGTTGCTAGTCCCAGGTGGTTTTTCCTTTTACAGGGTTTCCACATTAAATCTCTTGTGTTATGTGTTGATTGTTTGTTATCATACTTTACATATTGCATATTGATTTTGATTGGTAATCACTATATGTTATCAACTGGTAATTGGTAAAAGTAGAGACAAAATACTATTTTATGTTACCGAGCTGCAGAAGTTTAAGTAATTTGTTTTGGATTTTCATTTTTTATTTGGGACTGTGGATAACTAATTCACCCCCCTCTCAGTTATTCTAACAACTGGTATCAAAGCTTTGGTTTCTTAGAACAAAGTTTTAAGGACTTCAGCACAAAGGTCACAAAATGTATAAGAGGGAAGTGTGGAAGCTAAAGAAAGATAACTGCACAATATGGCAGAGCCAAATGAAGCTGCATGTATCTAGAATTGGGAATTCTTCCCTCATACTAATGGAGAATGGCTACCTTGCACTGCCCACTAGTCCCTTGACCCTTAATCAACTAAGAGATAGGCATGAACATAATGTTACTATAATGGATATTGTTGCTTCCCTGATAGATGCCAAATTTGAAGATATCAAGGACTGTACTACTGCTAAGAAAATGTGGGATAAAATTACTCAAGTTTATAGTGGTGATGATAATGTCAAAAGAGCCAGAGCTGAAAGATTAAGGGGAAGATTCGATGACATGAAGATGAAAGAAGGTGAAAACATAGTGCGGTATACAAATAGAATAAAAGAAGTTGTTAATGCTATAAGAGGATCTGATGGTGTTATTGAAGAAGACATAGTGGTAAGTAAAACTCTCAAAACCTTATTACTGGTTTATGTAATTAGAATATTTGCAATCTATGAAATGAGATCTGCACCTGGTAATACTCTCACACTTGACAATCTGATTGGTAAACTAACTACATTTGAGCTTAGTAACTATGATAATAGTGTTGTACCAATTCTTGAGTCTTCTTTTATGATTTCTTTGAAGACTGGTAATTCTAGTAGTAGACATGATGATAATGATATAAATACTGATAATGAGCTTGATGAACTTGAAGCTCTTATGGCCAGAAGATTACCTAAAGGTAAAGGAAGATATAGAGGTAAATTACCTTTAGCATGTCTTAAATGTAAAGAGGTTGGTCATATTACTGCTAAATGTCCAAATAGGAAGGAAGATGATAGAAACAAAGATTGATCTGGTGAAGGAAGCTATGGGAGAAGAGGCAATAGAAGTTATCAACACTACAACAAAGAAAACCAAGACAATAATGACAAAGGTAAAAAGGTGTGTTACATTGCTAAGGAAGAAGATACTCACACTGATTTAGATGATGATGTAGAATTTGTATTTGTTGCTATGAAGGATGATTTAGAAGAAGAAGAGAGGTATGTAGAAACAACATTGATTTCTAAAGTAAATAAAAATGATACATGGATCATAGATAGTGGTTGTACACATCACATGATTGGAGATGAAGACAAATTTGATCATCTTGAGTAGTACAATGGAGGACCTATAAAAATGGGTAATGATACACCCTATATGGTTAGAGGAAAAGGATCCCTGATGATAAATGATAGAATAAAATGTGAAAATGCTTACTGGGTAGAAGGACTAAACTATAATTTTCTAAGTGTAGCACAACTGAAAAATTCAGGTCACTGAGTTCCTTTTGAGAGTAGGAAAGTAAAAATATTTGATGATGGAGGAAGACTTGTCCAACTAGAGCATAATCGAGAGGTAAGTTGTTTTATCTTGATAATGGTGAGTCTTCTTGCTTGATGATGAAAAATGAAGATGCTTGGTTGTGGCATAAAAGGTTATGTCATGTGAATTTTGATAACATGATTAAGATCAGTAAAATGAAAAAGGTTAGAGGTCTGCCTAACTATTCAAAGCCTGATCATGTTATGTGTCATGAATGTCAGAAAGGTAAAATGACAAAATCTAGTTTCAAAAGCAAAGATTATTCAAAAAAGAATATACTTGAGTTGGTTCATACCGATCTATGTGGTCCTATGAGAACTCAGAGTTACTATGGAGATAGATATTTCATTCTTTTTTTGATGATTACACTAGATTAATGATAGTCATGTTCTTGAAAGAAAAATCAGAGGCATTTAAGATGTTCAAATGGTATAAAGCAAAAGTTGAGAAAGAGATTGGTAAAGAATTAAAGTGTTTGAGATCTGACAAAGGTGGTGAATTTATTTCTGATGAATTTACTAACTTTTGTAATGAGTGTGGTATTAAAAGATAGGTCTTTGCATAGAGGACACCTCAATGGAATTGAATTGCTGAAATGAGGAATAGGTCAATTGTTGACTATGCAAGGACATTGATGCTGGAAAAGAATGTTGCTCAAACATACTGGAGAGAAGCAGTTAGCATAGCTATTTATGTTATGAATTGAGTACAACTGAAGGACACTAATAAGACACCCTATGAGTTATGGTTTGGCCACAAACCAAATGTAAGTTATTTTAGGATTTTTGGAAGTAAATGCTTTATTCTGAAAGATGAAAGAAATGGGAAATTTGACTCAAAAGGTGATGAAGGGATATTTATGGGGTATTCCACTAAAAGTAAAGCATACAAGTGTCTTAACAAAGTAACAAATAAAATCATTGAAAGTGCTAATGTTTAGGTTGATGAGTTTGATGATAAGAATGTAGAGGAAAGTACAAAGGAATGGGAAGAATATGGTAGATTCACTTACATTGAACAACTAGAGTTCCTACTTACATCATAGCCTGTGAAAATTGGTCACTAGGAAAACAATACCGATGGATAGGAAAGAGAAACTGATGATTAGGAAGGACCTACCAAGCAAGAAAATGAACCTGCACAAGATACACAAGAAAGAAGAGATTGGATACTAGCAAGATTTGTCAGAAGGCATCATCCTGAGTCACAAATCATTGTAGACAGACAAGCTAGCATGCAAAAAATAAGTAAAGCAAGACAAGGTACATGTCTAGTTTGTGAATATGAGCCAAAGAATGTAAAAGTTTCATTAGAAAATGATGAATGAGTTAATGCAATGAAAGAGGAAATAGAAGAGATAGAGAAGAACAAAACTTGGAGTTTAGTACCCAGACCTAAGGACAAGAATGTTATTGGTACTAAGTGGATATTCAGAAACAAGCTTAATGAGAATGGAGAGGTAACAAGGAACAAAGCTAGACTAGTATGCAAGGGATATGCACAGGAGGAAGGAATAGATTATGGTGAGACCTTTGCACCTATTGCTAGATTAGAAGGAGTCAGAATGTTACTTGCATACGCTACACACAAAAAGTTCAAAGTTTACCAAATGGATGTTAAATCTTCTTTTCTGAATGGGGTACTTGAAGAGGAAGTCTACATAGAACAACCTAAAGGGTATGTTGATCCATAGAACAAAGATATGGCATGTAGATTACATAAAGATTTATATGGTTTAAAGAAAGCACTAAGAGCCTAGTATGAGAGGCTGTATAACTATTTGCTGAGTATTGGATTTGTTAGAACCAGTGAGGATAGTAATCTGTACATGAAAGGAAATTCTGATGATACTATCTCGATTGCTAAGATATTTGTGGATAGAGGACAAGATCACATCTGTAAGTCATTTGCTGATGAAATGAGAAGTGAATTTGAAATGTCTATGTTTGGAGAGATTAAGTTCTTTCTAGGCTTACAAGTGATTCAGTAGAATGATGGTATATTCATCACACAATCTAAATACATAAAAAAGCATTGAAGACATTTGGCATGTAAGATACTAAACCTATAGGAACACTGATGGCTACTAGATGTAAACTAACTAAAGAAGATGGAACTACCGAGGTAAACTAGACACTGTACTGATCCATGATTGGTAAGTTAATGTATGTAGTTCATAGTAGACTAGATATAGCACATGTTGTTGGGATAGTTGCTAGATTTTCTACAAATCCTAGAGAGTCACACATGATTTCTATAAAGAGAATCTTAAGATACCTGAAGAAAATTGAAGATTATGGATTATGGTATCCTAAGGATGCCAAGTTTGAACTTAAAGTATACACCAATGCTGATTGGGCTGGAAATGATGATGATAGAAAGAGTACCACTAGAGGAGCATTTTTATTTGGTGAAAGACTTGTTACATGGACAAGTAAGAAACAATCTTGCATTTCTCAGTCTACAGCCAAAGCAGAGTATGTTGTTGCTACTACAAACTATTCAAATATTGCTTATATCAAGCAAGTGTTGGAAGGTATGAATGAGGTAATCACTAAGCCAGTGATTATATATTGTGACAACACTATTGCAATTAATATTTCAAAGAATCCAGTGATGCACTCTAAAACAAAGCTCATATCTATTAAGTATCACTACTTGAGAGAAAAATTACATGAGAAGCAAGTAAAGATAGAATTTGTTACATCAAAAGAACAACTTGCTGACATATTTACAAAGCCTCTACCGAAGGATACATATGAATACTTGAGGACTAGACTTGGGGTCTGTACCATGTCTACTAGTCACTAAGGTGATTTGGAGGTTGCATTAGCCTAATCTTATCAAAAGATCATACATGTTGATGCAACATATTTCACACTTTGGATTTTTGTCTAAGGTTGTGAAAGGTTAAAGTACTCGAATAGATTTGCACATCAAAATACAAAGATTCAGTGCATGCACTAGACAATAGAGAGTTAAATGGCTACTACAAAGCTATATATTTCTATTGCTCTTTGGCATTGTTGTCAAAGGGAGAGAAGTCTCAATATGGAACAGTGAAATAGAATGAAAGGTAGAGAAATCTAAAGAATAAGGAAGAGCATTAAAGATCAATTACTGAGAATAGAAGATCTGTGAGCTAACAAGATCATATCTATAGAAGATAGTCTGCACTTGCAAATGTTTTTATGTAACATAGTGATTAAACATATTAAGCTAGGGAGAGTATTTGTTCATAGAGTTGTAGAATACATGTTTGGTATGTGTATGGCATATTTCATATTGTTTGTGTTGCCATCAATGCCAAAGGGAGAGATTGATGAACTACAACTAATTTGAATAAACTATATGACTTGAAGATCTATGATTTGAGATCACTAAGTTGTTGATTAGATATGTAAGATGATTAAATCAGTAATATGTTGTCATTAATGTCAACTAGTTTTGATAATACTTGTCTTGTAAGTTACCATACCCAAACATCTGTAGTGAAATGGAGTGAAAAGATGAAGAACCGAGATATCTACATTGAGTAAGATGGAGATGACAAATAAGGATAAGAAATACCTTGGGTAACTTTTGGATGAGTCTATGACCTTATGTTATTGAATTGATTATGTTGCATTCTATTACAAGTCATGGTTGCCATTGCATTAAAAGATCGACCTGTTAATGCCCGATACAACCACTAGATTTATAGAAGACATAGGAGGTGGTTAAGCCATGTCACAAATCCCGAGGGGAGCACTTAACATTTTTCCAAGAATCTCCCCCTCAACATTACCCAAGGGGATTCAAACCTGTGACCAAGCTCTGATACCACTTGTTACAAGTCATGGTTGTCGTTGAACCAAAAGATCAACCTATTAATGCTTGATACAACCAATAGACTTATAGAAGACACAGGAGGTGGTTAAGCCATGTCATGAATCCTAAGGAGAGTGGTGAACATTTTTCCAACACATTCATCTATGATGAAGGATAGAGAAAAATGAACAAAACAATGTGGTCAGTTAATGAAGCATTACAGTATACACTAAGCAGTGTAGTGTATACTGATGATCACAGTACAAAATGAGCTTATGTTCATCGACACATTTCTTTATTCACTGAGCAGAAGAAAAGAACTAAATGATCAGTTTAGCTAACAAGAATTGATGAGCTAGAAAGCACCCCAATATTAGTGATGGAGATAATGTTTTTTAATGAAGATCAATGGCTAACATAATTCAAAGAATATCTAAGGGATTGAAATAAAACATGTTACTGACACATCAGCCGAAGAAGGTTTAAGCAGCAAAATCAATGAAGAAGTATACGTGGCAAAATCTAATGGTTGGAATTAAAATCATTTACATGTCTATTTAAGAGATTAGGGTTTCATGATGAAAAATATGCCAGAATAAGGAGACCATTGAGATACCACATGAACAAGATTCCTTTGTAATACTCCTCTAACCCTAATATAAGTTTTCTATTTTTTGAAAGAATTAAGATCTTTCGATGTTTTCTTATAGCTTAAGTTGTTCATGATACTTGTTTGATCTATTCCTATAGTTTGTTTATAATAATTTCATAAGCTAGTACTCAAGGATTCTCATATTAGACATACTATCTAAAGGTATCATTTTTGTATGTATTTATCTCCTTGTATGTATTGAGTACCTTCAAGACCTTTATGAATATAGTTAGGATGTTATATGATATGTACTTGATAGATATATATAAGTGATTATCTATATTTTCTTCTATTAAGGTTAGTTTGGATGAATCTTGTATCTCACTTGATGATTTGATTGTTGATTTATTATTAGTATTGATAAGAGACTAACATAATGCTTGAGATTCTAACCTTCGTTATGATGATGCTACATGCTTTGAGTGTGTATATATACATGATGTGTTTTCATGATTTAGGATGAATTCATAATTACTCACATAGCTAAGGTCCACATGATGTATCGATCCCGGTCATCTGTCTGCAATGTCTTCTTTTATATGTATATCTGTGCATATGTATTTCTTCTTTGTGATGCAGGCTTACAGGTACTAGACATCGACTTCACCTGGCTCCATAGATTTAAGTGTGCCCTCAAATACTTGATGGTTTTTGTTATGGAGATAGTACTAAGGTCCCTGCATGATTCTTCCTTTGTCATTATTCCAATTTGGGAATATTAGGGTTCCTTCTTTGTCAGTCAACCTTTGGGTGAAAAAACCTAGATCCAACACACCTGGTTGGGCATTGTTGTAGTTAGTGCCCTGTGGCCACTTGAATTCATTTGATTGTATGATTTGTTTACTCATTTTATTTAGTTCTCTTTCTTGGTATGATTCTTAGTTAATCTTTCTATGTTGTGTTTCAGGGTTTCATGCTTGGTCAGGAGTTTGGCTTGACTTTCCTTGTTGACTTTGGTTGACCTTGTTTGATCTTATGGTTTTCTCGATATGTTTCATAGTTGATTTTTATGGCCTCTTTGGATGATAAGATTTATTTTGAGGCATGTTATTTTATTCTACCTTAGTGTTATATCCTATAGTAATTATAAATAGGTAATAATATTATGATCTATTACTTCATAATCTTATAGGTTATAGTGTTTGGTATTTGGCATGTATTTATATAAATATAAATATATATATATAGAAATATATATATGTATGTATATATATATATAATTTATATGTGATTATATGTTAATTATTGTAGATATTATTGATAGTGTATATTTTCTGATTAATGTAAAGTATAGTATTATTAATAATTAAATATTAAATAATGCGAGGTATATTATTCTTAATTGTTAATTATTAATAATGTGGATAGGTTATATATATATAGATATTGATGTAATTAATGATGTCATATGCATATATGTTAGGATAATATTACATATGTGTATGAATGAATACAAATCATTATTTATTGTATATTTGAGTAATATAGTTGTATGATATTAACTTATTTTATAATACCCTTTAGTTAAGAGTTAGTTGGGAGTTGGTTACTTTTCCTCTCAACCTTTGGAAATCTACTTATATGCACTACTTTCTCATTTGAAGAGAGGGGATTTTGGGACTGAAGCATTGAGGAGAGGATGGCCTTACTTTTCATGGAGATTTTGTAGAGAAAAGTTGGAGATGTTAGGGAGAGTTTGTAAGCATATGTCTTTAAGAATTTTTCGTTATCTTTGCTTTTGGGAGAGAGACATTTTTGTGAGAATTTCAGTAGTTGAGAGAGGGATTCTTTTCTATGGAATTATTTCTTTCTTTCATGGAGATTTCTGAAAGTGGAAAGGGTTTGGAGGATGCATCTCAAGTTTGGATTTGTCTTCTCTTTTGTTTCCTTCCTTCTTCGATTCAACCTTCGTAGGACATAAGGTATGGATTGAATATTTTAGTTACTTTATGTCTCTGATAGATTATGGATCTATTTATATATTATCATTGTTTATCATATCTGTACTTTTCATTTCTATGGTTAATTTAAAGTTTTGAGTTTTTGTTTGTAAGAATTGGCATGTGTTTTCCTAGGGTTTTTAGCAACCCTTTTTTTGAGATATATTATTGTAATAATTTAAATTGCATCTATGGTTTTAATAAATTGATTTTATAGAAGTAAAATTCCCAGATCTAAAATGGGTATCTCTCTGATTTTATTTTTAGGGTCTAATTAATGCCTTATTTTAGACATTTTGGCAGACTATGCCTGTCCATTCTTGATTCTGAATTTTATGTCAAATGTATTCGTATGCTATAGGATGATATGATTATATAAAAGTGTTAATTTGATATCAAAGATTCTCCTAAGTCTTATCTTTCATTTCCATTTAGTTTGGAGAATTTTAATTATGTGTTGTGATAATTACAATCATTTTAGTGAAGGCGGGTATGAACCCTAACCAGAGTTTTCTATTTTAAACCAGAAGTCATAACTTTCTTTCCCACAATTGGATCTTCCTAAAAATAAAATTGAGAGTCCATAATTATGTTATCTAAATCTCCACCAAAGAGATTGTCTTTATTATTTGGTTTTTGGAAGATATGGATGACTATTCTATGATGACTATTCTTTGCATTCAATCCTTGCTTGAAATAATTCAGTTTAAGAACATCTCTAAGGTTTAGGGTTTCGTATGGTTACCAGAGGCTATTAGAATTTTTTTGGGGGTTAATTGGATCTATGTGTAATCTAAATATGTTTATAATATCACTTGTATGTCTTCTTATATGTTTGGAACATTCTGAATGCCAGATTGGATTTAGGGTTGTCAAGTGGACTAGGGAGAACATATGTTTTCCAAAACTGAATCAAATGTTGTTATGGAATTGATATGAATTCTTGATGATGGATCTATTATGTGCTTATTATTTTTATATGTATGTTAGGGAACCTAAGTACACTAGGTGAGTGGCTCATAGTGAGGTGCTGGGCCCTAAGTGGCTAGTACCAGGATACCCTACTATGAGTTATTTAATCAAGTGATAACCTAAATAAATGAATTGAGAATGGGAGATTATTGGAATGGGAAATTACACACTAATCAAGATTAATTGTGCCTTGTATATGCCTTTAGTTCTAGTAAGGACTAAGGATGGGTGTGGGAGAAGGTACCTATGTGTAGATACAATTGAATGACCTTGTCTGTACAAGAGGCATTCGGTTCCAGATGTGCCTTCTTGGGGGCCGAGGCCAAGAGTGGCTAGTACTAGGACAACCCAAGGGGTGAGGGCTATGTGATGACACTCACCTAGCTTGTAGCTTAGAGTCTCTACCAAATTTGATCATGCCTCTAGTAGTCCTTTTGGTCTTCTTGTCTTTTCTTTTGTGTTGTGACTTTGGGGAAATTTTATCACCACCTTAGGAATTTCCTAGTTGTTACCTCTTGTATGGGCTTTGGTTCTATCTCCTAGCTCGAGGGAGTGGGCCTATTGGTTCCATGTGGTTGGGTGGTTAATATTTATATCAAGGTATTGTTCATGATTCTCTAGATGATTCTAGCACATATTCCTTTCCTGATTTGTAGTTGAAGATTTCTTATTGGATATTTTAATATGTTGAGATGTACTTATGTATCTATATTCATGTAATTTTAATCTCCTAAAAGGAGTCTTTTAGTATTGATGTAATCTTAATTCAAAGCAATACATAAGGGAATGGGTAGTTCTAGGTAAAATAAAGGGAAAAGAATGTGGAATATTGGACATGTTACTAGCATTAAAAGAAAGTGTTTATGCTATTTCTCCTATCCTCTTATGCTGTCCATATGTAAAGGAAATAATCTTAAATATAGTTATATATAATGATGTATTGCAACAATAATATATTCTCTCTTGATGAAAGGACCCAAGGAAGTTATTGAGAAATGATAGATTAGTGATTGGAATTATTAACAATGAATGGTTATGAAACAATGAAATAAAATAGTAACTTGATTATAATGTTAATATTTGGTTCATGTTATTGAAGTACCTAGGATAATGCCTACCTTAATGAATATTAATCTCTTACCTAAATTATTAGAGAAAAGTGATATAAAGGATAGTAGATGTAGATGAAATCAATATGAATTTATGGAATGAGTTGATAAAAGGAATAATGATGTTGGATGATTAACTTATGTTTAATAAAAGAAATAAGTTAGGGACATTTAACTTAATACATTAAAATGAACATAGATATTTTAAGCTCATGATTCCATGAATATCTTATGCATGTAAATGGTTTATATGATGTTTCTTTAGTAGCGACGTTAGGGAACCCATGAGGACTTAAGTTGTATAAATCTTACATTCAAGTAGTAGAAAATTATTTCTTCTTTTAAAAATATCAAGTGTAATGATGAATATTAATTGATGAAGGGTGCTCCCCTTAATACCAAAAACACATAACAGAAATAGAGAAACAACAACAATAATATGCAAGAATAGAAAATTGGCTTCTTATTATCTCCACAAGTGTGGAATTACAATCTTTTAGAATTACAATATGCAAAGCCACATGGGCATTCCCTTACAATATTTTGTAGGACAAAGCCTCGAATCAATACCCAGATCTACTACCCAAAACTATTCCCAACTAGCTAAGACAATAATACAGCCTTCCTTATATAGGCAATTTCCACCGCCCGATAAGGTTCCAAAAATTTAGCCCTAAGGGCCGACCAAACTTAGAATTATTTTATTTTTCAATTTATTACATCAAAGTCGGCTCAAAATAACTTTTGAAACTCGAACATAAATTTTGAAGGAAAATTATTTTCCACCATTTCAGGTGACCCGACTTCGGGAGATCATAAGTCATCACCAGTTGACCCGATTGACTATTATAACCCCATTTCGAAAATGCCACGAAGCGCTCTACAGGCTTGACCGGCGCAAGTGCTTGTCACCAAAATTTTCAACCTCATCCGGGGCCTCTAAAGCCTTCAAAACTGAGTTTGAAGTTTCTGTACCCTGCTACCAATACCAAAATTTTTCAATATCTTCAAAACTACACTTGATCTAGCCATGAAACTTTGCTGGCAGACTTATATGACCAAAATGAACCTCCAAGAAAGAAATCAGATCATTTTGAGCACATATGAAAATTACCAAAAATAGTAACTTTCCATAAATAGCAGCTCTGCACAAAATAGCCCTTATTGAATATAAAAAAATAAAAATATTTTTGGGTGATGCAAGATTGCTCTTACACCCAGGATGCTCCTGCATTAGACACCCGGGGTAATTTGAGAAGTGACCCTGTCACGACTCAGGTGTACAGAGGAAAACCAAGACGGTTAACCTCCTCCTTTGTTAGCCATGATGAATCTTGAATAGGTCATCCTTTCTATTTGACCAAATATTCTTTATATGTCCTATTCCTTGTGCTTCTGCCAACACGACTGTCCAGTATGTCTTCAATCTCCTTGATATCTAAACCGATTGCTGGAATATTCCACTGTGCTGCTGCAACCTCATCTTCAACACCTCCTTCATGATACTCTGTCAAATTTGAAATGTTAAACACTGGTGAAATATTCAGCCCAGTAGGCAATTCTACCTCATATGCATTTCCTGAATCATGCTTCTTCAGTATCTTACATGGTCCAAACTTCTTCATTTTCAACTTGTTATATGTACCAACTGGAAACCGCTCCTTCCACAAATGAACCATGACTTCATCTCCAACCTGAAATTCCTTATGCCTCCTTTTCACATCTGCCTTAGCCTTATACTGTGCATTCATCTTGGCAATATGCTTCCTCACCTCCTCATGGATGTTCTTCAAATGTTCTACAAAATCTTCAGCTTCAGCACTACTTATTTCTCCTTTATCTATCTTCCTCAATTCAGATGCATTTCTTGGACTACTTCCATATACAATCTGGAATGGTGATTTACCAGTGCTCCTATTGATAGAATTATTGTATGCAAATTCCGCCTGTGGTAAAATCAAATCCCATCCTGTTGGCTTATCTCCAACCAAACATCTCAGCAAATTTCTCAAACTCCTATTCACCACCTCTGTCTGTCCATCAGTCTGTGGATGATGCGATGAACTGAACTTCAAATCTATCTTCAACTTCTTCCACAATGTCTGCCAGAAATATCTAACAAATTTAGTATCTCGATCTGAAACTATGGTCTTTGGCAAACCATGTAGTCTCACCACTTCTCTGAAAAACAATCCTGCTACATGAACAACATCATTAGTCTTCTTGCAGGGAATGAAATGTGCCATCTTCAAAAATCTGTCAACCACCACAAAAATTGAATCATGTCCCCGCTGAGTCCTCGATAAACCAAGAACAAAGTCCAAGCTGATATCCTCCCAAGGCTTCTCTAGTACAGGTAATGGCTGATACAACCCTATATTTTGCTTCACTCCTTTCACCATCTGACATACTCTGCAACTCTGTACAAACTTCTTCACATCTTGCTACAATTGTGGCCAATAATAATTCTCACTAACCAAAGAAAGGGTTTTGTCACGACCAAAATGTCCAGCCAATCCTCCGCTATGCTTCTCCTTGATGAGATTCTCCCTCATAGAACTTCATGGAATGCACAACTAACTCCCTTTGAATAGCATATCATCTTGGATGATGAAATCCAACCATTTTATCCTATCTAGAGTAACAGGTTCTGTACAAGCTTTCCAAGCTTCACCAAAATCAGGATCTTCTAGATACAAATTCTTGAGTTCCTTAAACCCAACCACCTCAATCTACATCTTTGTCAGCAATAGTTGCCTTCTGCTAAGAGCATCTGCAACCCTGTTAGACTTTCCACTTCTGTGTTTCAAAACAAACTCCTTAGGAAGTAGATAATGTCTTCACTTCTTTAATACCTGAACTATTGCATAAAATTCCTGATCATAAATAGAATACTTCCTCTTGGCATCATTTAACTTCTCACTGAAATACGCAACAGGTTTACCTTCTTGGCTCATAACAGCTCCTATTGCAGTACCACTAGCATCACAGTCTACTTGAAACACCTTATTAAAAGCTGGAAGTGCTAAAATAGGTTGTTCTGTAACTTTTTGTTTCAATAATTGAAAACTCTTTTCTGCTCCTTTAGTCCACTTAAACTCTTTTCTATCCCCTCTCATCGTCTCAGTCAAGGGACCACAAATACTGCTAAAATTTTTGAGAAACTTTCTATAAAAACTAGCTAGACCATGAAAAGATCTTACCTCAGTAGCACTCCTCGGAGTAGGCCATTCAAGGATAGCTTGTACCTTCTCTAGGTCCATTTTTAGACCTTCTGCTGAAACTACAAATCCCAAATACACTAACTCTTTCTTCACAAAACTGCACTTCTTCAAATTAATCAACAATTTCTCATCTCTCAACTTCTCAAACACTATATGAATATGCATCATATGTTCCTCCAATGTCTTGCTAAAAATAAAAATATCATCTAGGTAAACAATGACAAACTTACCCAAAAAAAAATTCAGAACCTCGTTCATAAGCTGCATGAAAGTGTTCAGTGCATTGGTTATCCCAAAAGGCATGACTAACCACTCATATAGTCCTTCCTTTGTTTTGAAGGCAGTCTTCCATTCATCTCCTTCTCTGATCTGAATCTGGTGATATCCACTCTTCAGATCTATCTTTGAGAAATACACAGCCCCACTCAAACAGTCCATAATATCGTCCATTCATGGCAATGGAAACTTATACTTAATTGTGATCTTGTTTATTGCTCTAGAATCTGTACACATCCTCCACTCTCCATTCTTCTTTGGTGCTAATACTGCTGGTACAGCACAGGGACTCAGACTCTCTCGAATCAACCCATTCTGTAACAACTCATGTACTTGTCTGTTCAACTCTTCACTTTCTATTGGTGTCATTCTGTGTGCTGCCTTGTTTGGAAAACTAGCTCCTGGAATCAAATCCATCTGATGACTAATCTTCCTTACCGGTGGTAATCCATCAGGTACATTATCAGATACAATATCCTGAAACTCATTCAACAAATCTGCAACCTCTACAGGTACATCCTCTACTTCTTCTTTACCAACTTTTGGAATTAAAGCAAAACACACATGCTCATGCCTCATACCATCTAGGAATTTCCTTCCATCAACAAATGTTATTCTTGCATTACCACATACCTTTTCTTCGGTCTCCTTCAATGGCTTTAGCTTATGTCGCACTCCATCCTTTGTCAGGGAATAGGTATTCGCACGACCATTGTGTACAGCACATCTATCAAACTACCACGGTCTACCCAATAACATATGACATGCATCCATAGAGATGATATCACATAGTAACTCATCTTGGTACCCGCCGATCTTGAACTTTACTAGGCACTGTTCACTAACCATGACCTTGTGGTCATCCTACACCCAGGCAATCCGATATGGATGTGGGTGTTTCTGTCTCTTGAGCTTCAACTTTGTGACCATCTCTTCTGACACCAAATTGTCAGTGCTTCCGCTATCGATAATCACATCACAACATTTACCCTCACACTTGCATGTAGTGTGAAACAGGCTCCTCCTTTGTTCAGGTTCATTCTCACCACTCAGCAAGACTCTTCTATTAATTAGCGTTTCTCCTCTTTTAGCATCTTCAGAATTTGATGATCTAGCATCTTCATCGACATGTGCAACTCTGGCCTAGCCTTCATTTCTCCTGTCTGTTCTACCTTGGCACTGAGGACATTCAAATGCCCTATGACTTTCTTCTCCATAGTGAAAACATGTTCCATAGAAGCCACCTCTTCCAGATCCTTGTCCTCTTCCTCTTCCTCTCTGATCTCTATTATTCTGATCCTGGAAGTGATTGGAATTATTTCCTCACTAATTCTAACTGCTACTGGCGTCATCCTTCTTTTTCAGATCTTCATTTCGGCCACCATATGACCGTCCACCAGATCATCCATCACGACCTCTTCCATTTTGTCTGCTCTCAAACTTCTTGTTCAACTTTTTCTCTACTTTTAGGGAAAACTGATATGTCTCTTCAATACTGTTCATTCGAACCAGATTTAGCTCCTCCTGAATGCTTGGCCTTAACCCATTAAGGTATCAAGCAACTTTCTCTTTATCAACTTCTGCATGGCCTGTTCTGATGAGAAGTCGATAGAACTCCTCTGTATACTCCTGAATAGATCTTCTTTCTTGCTTCAAACTTTGCATTTTTTTCAGTAGGTCAAGCTCATAATCAATAGGAATGAACTATCACTTCAATTTATCCACCATCCGATCTCATCTCATGATTTTCTCCTTTCCCCTTCTATTTCGCTCCAACTGAATCTCTTGCCACCATATCTTCGCATGACCTTTTAGTCTGGCCTTCGCAAATTTGACCCTATCAGGATCCTCAACATCTTCATACTCAAAATATTCCTCACATTCATTGATCCAGTCGATCAATTCTTCTAGGTTAAGATTTCCAAAAAATGTAGGAACCTCAATTTTAGGTCTTTTTCCAATCTTAGAAATGGCCCGAAAAAGTCTTTCTTCCTCCTGGTTTACAATTTTGACTTCTCCTTCTTGATATTCTTCTTCAGATTCATCTTCAATTTCATCTTTGACATTAAGATTCATTCCTCTGTGAATCTCTTCTTGCAATGCTTGCACTTGTCTCTATAGCTCTCTAACCTCAGGTGTCACAGCACCAGCTCTTCCACCACATTTTCTTCGTGGAGGCATTTTCGTGATGCGCGCTGAAACCCTAACCATGGTCCTGGTGCAAACTGCCTCACAGTCGGTGATCTATTTACACACTCAAGAACTCCTACTCTGATACCACTTGATGAAGGGTGCTCCCCTTAATACCACAAACACATAAGAGAAATAGAGAAACAACAACAATAATATGCAAGAATAGAAAATTGGCTTCTTATTATCTCCACAAGTGTGGAATTACAAACTTTTAGAATTACAATATGCAAAGCCACATGGGCATTCCCTTACAATATTCTATAGGACAAAGCCTTGAATCAATACCCAGATCTACTACCCAGAACTATTCCCAACTGCCTAAGACAATAATACAGCCTTCCTTATATAGGCAATTTCCACCGCCCGAGAAGGTTCCAGAAATTTAGCCCTAAGGGCTGACCAAACTTAGAATTATTTTATTTTTCAATTTATTACATCAAAGTCAGCTCAAAATAACTTTTGAAACCCGAACATAAATTTTGAAGGAAAATTATTTTCTGCCATTTCAGGTGACCCGACTTTCAGAGATCATAAGTCATCACCAATTGACCCGATTGACTATTATAACCCCATTTCAGAAATGTCACGAAGCGCTCTACAGGCTTGACCGGTGCAAGCACTCATCACTCAAATTTTTGACCTCATTCGGGGCCTCTAAAGCCTTCAAAACTTAGTTTGAAATTTCTGTACCCTGCTGCCAATACCGAAAATCTTCAATATCTTCAAAACTACACTTGATCTAGCCATGAAACTTTGCTGGCAGACTTATATGACCAAAATGAACCTCCAAGAAAGAAATCAGATCATTATGAGCACATACTAAAATTATCAAAAATAGTAACTTTCCATAAATAGAAGCTCTGCACAAAATAGCCCTTATTGAATATAAAAAATAGAAATATTTTTGGGTGATGCAAGATTTCTCTTACACCCAGGATGCTCCTGCATCATTAATCTAGTTAAAATAAAATTAAAAAGAAATTTACTACTTGCAGTTTATAGAGGTTTATGTCTTGTCCTCTTGGGTTGACTGGTGGGGCGTTACATCTGGTATCAGAGCCCTAGGTTTCTACACTGGGAACTCTAGGACTCATATCTCACCTATGCATAACCTTGATTATCTTAACTTTGTCTCTTTTTGGATTTTGTTGTTATGCTGAAACTTGAATCTTAGGAAACGAAGGCTACATTTCATTTTCTTATGTTGCATTGTCTTACAAGGGGACACCTATTCCTCTATGATTGAGTTATAATCTAACAATTACTTATGTTTTTTCATAATGAGATCAATGATGTTTTAAGTGGATGTTTCCTATAATAATAATGGAATGGCGAAGAATTCTTGAGACTTGTGTTTGTTTTCTTGAAAGGTACTGGTATCTCTAGAAAGGTCAAAAGTTAAAGGATACTAAATGTTTTGAATCTTAATTATGGTATTAGATAATATTACCCCCTGATCCTACTTATAATATAATGTTGTGCACTCTATCTTCTTACAAATACCTAGCTGAATTTTATCCTACTCAAGGTATCTTAGAAATAGATTTTTTTGGATTTTTAAAGAAAGAAATGATTGTGGTAGTACTTGATAGGACTGAAAGGGCAATAATTAAATTACATGGCTAATAATATGTACCTAAGAAAGAAGTGAAAAATAAATAAATAAATAAGGAATAAATAATTTGCAGTCATATATCTCTCTCTCTCTCTCTCTCTCTTAAGAAATAAGTTTTGCATGACTAAAATTGTTTAGACAAGGCAATAATATATCAAGAAAATTTGTAAATACTCAATTAGGAAACCCTTGGGTGAAGGACCTATGTCTCCAAGATTTTATCATAGGCTATAATTCACATTTTCATTTAGGAAGAGGAATTTTTATCCCTATCTGGGTAAGAATTTATATCCTTTCTACATATTGTATTAAATTGCACAAAAAGGATTTAAGATAACGTAATCAAGAAATTCTAGGGAAGAGTGTGCGATGATGGATTATCTGTACTAATGATGGAAGTTGTTTTTATTAAATATATGTCTTGCAAAATGTCTAGTGAATAGTTAGGATCCTAGATGGGTATTTTGGAAACAAATTCACATTTTGTATACATTGTGATCAACACCATAGTAGTAAGAAATTAACAACATTAAGTGATTGATCAACTATGAACAAGGAGTTATTGTGGTAAATAAATGCTATAGGAATGTACCTTACTCAATTTCTACTTAGAACTGATGTTATCTCAAAATTTTAAAGTGTATGAGGGCAATGTTTCAAATAGGTAAAGGGTAGAAATTAAAGTTATGTACAGTAGTTAATGTTATTAATTTAGATTTTATGGTTATGAAGATAGTAGTAGGACTCATATACTTATTTCTCTCTTAATGGATCTATGATTGTTATGCAATAAAGAATTTGAAATAACTCTTAAGAAAATGCTATAGGGAAACTGCCTGACATGCAAATTAGGGAAAAGTGCATATATAAATAGTAAGCTTTAAGAAAGGATCCCAACTTAATGAATAATGGTGCAATAAATTGTAAATTATTTAGATCTCCTCTAGGGTGTGAATGTGTTTTTGGAAATCAAGCACTACAACTATTATGAAAGATGACTTAGAATATGTATATTGTAAAATTTGTGTGTCCTATGTCATTGGAATTCTACTTAAAGATTTTATGGAAAGGAATATTTCTTATAAAACTCTATGTTAACGTAAATGGTAAGTTTCAAGTATCTAGACTATTTTATTTTCATGATTACAAAAGTAAATACAAATTATTTGATGTATTCCCTTCATGATCATAACAAATATAAATGTTATACACCT
Organism: Chamaecyparis obtusa; assembly: GCA_027943335.1. Taxonomy (NCBI): domain Eukaryota; kingdom Viridiplantae; phylum Streptophyta; class Pinopsida; order Cupressales; family Cupressaceae; genus Chamaecyparis; species Chamaecyparis obtusa. The sequence continues at coordinate 530,214 of BSBK01001476.1, read as the reverse complement.
CTCTATGTTTGGTATTCACAGCTTGTAAGGAACACAAATTTTGGACCTTATTTGTAATAAGGTCTCACAGGTTGTATTATGTAGGGTTAGATTATGTCTCAAAAGGGAAAATATATCATAAATTCTTTCTTTTTTTTATACTAGTTACCATAGATAAGAACTTTGATATTGTGAAAGGAAGTGATAATCTCAGTTGGTAAAACATGTAATTTCCTAATATATTGATATTAGTGAGTAAACATGAATACCTTAGAGTTTCGACTTGATAACAATAATTTTGACGTAATTTCAAGTATCTTGTTAACAAACTTACTGCATAAAGTGATAAAATCACATAGGTAAAATTTTTTGAAAGTCATTACTAATTGAACTGAGTTAATCTACACTAAAGCTATAATAAGATAGGATTTACCAAAACTCTTGATAGGAGAAGTATGTGTGCAGTCATTAAATTAGGTTCTAAAATAGTAATATTATAATTTTGTTAGATAATGTGCGATATATAGTTCACATTCCCGACTTCTAGGAGTAAGTCAAATCTTAGTGGGGGAGGATGTAATACCGCTCTAACCCTAATATAAGTTCTGTGTTTTTTGAAAGAATTAAGATCTTTCGATGTTTTCTTACAACTTAAGTTGTTCATGATACTTGTTTGATCTATTCCTATAGTTTGTTTATAATAATTTCATAAGCTAGTACTCAAGGATTCTAATATCAGATATATTGTCTAAAGATATCATTTTTGTATGTATTTATCTCCGTGTATGTATTGAGTACCTTCAAGACCTTTATGAATATAGTTACAATGTTATATGATATGTACTTGATAGATATATATAAGTGATTATCTATATTTTATTCTATTAAGGTTACTTTGGATGAATCTTGTATCTCACTTGATGATTTGATTATGTTGATTTATTATTAGTATTGATAAGAGACTAACACAATGCTTGAGATTCTAACCTTCATTATGATGATGCTACATGCTTTGAGTGTATATATATACATGATGTGTTTTCATGATTTAGGATGAAGTCATAGTTACTCACATATCTGAGGTCCACATGATGTATCGATCTCGGTCATCTATCTGCAATGTCTTCTTTTATATGTATATCCGTGCATATGTATTTCTTCTTTGTGATGCAGGCTTGCAAGTACTAGGCATCGACTTCACCTAGCTTCACAGGTCTGTGTGTGCCCTCAAATCCTTGATGGTTGTTGTTATGGAGATAGTACTAAGGTCCCTGCATGAGTCTTCCTTTGTCATTATTCCAATTTGGGAATATTAGGGTTCCTTCTTTGTCAGTCAACCTTTGGGTGAAAACACCCAGATCCAGGGCACCTGGTTGGGCATTGTTGTAGTTAGTGCCTTGTGGCCATTTGAATTCATTTGGTTGTATGATTTGTTTACTCATTTTATTTATTTCTCCTTCTTGGTATGATTCTTAGTTAATCTTTCTATGTTGTGTTTCAGGGTTTCATGCTTGGTCAGGACTTTGGCTTGACTTTCCTTGTTGACTTTGGTTGACCTTGTTTGATCTTATGGTTTTCTCGATATGTTTCATAGTTGATTTTTATGCCCTCTTTGGATGATTAGATTTATTTTGAGGCATGTGATTTTATTCTACCTCAGTGTTATATCCTATAGTAATTATAAATAGGTAATAATATTATGATCTAGTACTTCATAATCTTATAGATTATAGTGTTTGGTATTTGGCATGTATCTATATAAATATAAATATATATGTTATATATATATTAAATATTGTGATCTATAGTAATTATAAATTTGGCACACACACACACACACACATAATTTATATGTGATTATATGTTAATTATTGTAGATATTATTGATGGTGTATATTTTAGGATTAATGTAACGTATAGTATTATTAATAATTAAATATTAAATAATGTGAGGTATATTATTCTCAATTGTTAATTATTAATAATGTGGATAGGTTATATATATATAGATATTGATGTAATTAATGATGTCATATGCATATATGTTAGGATAATATTATATATGTGTATGAATGAATACAAATCATCTTTTACTGTATATTTGAGTAATATAGTTGTATGATATTAACTTATTTTATAACACCCTTTAGTTAAGAGTTAGTTGGGAGTTGGTTACTTTTCCTCTCAACCTTTGGAAATCTATTTATATGCACTACTTTCTCATTTGAAGAGAGGGGATTTAGGGGCTAAAGCATTGAGGAGAGGATGGCCTTACTTTTCATGGAGATTTTGGAGAGAAAAGTTGGAGATGTGAGGGAGAGTTTGTAAGCATATGTCTTTAAGAATTTTTGGTTATCTTTGCTTTTGGGAGAGAGACATTTTTGTGAGAATTTCAGTAGTTGAGAGAGAGATTCTTTGCTATGGAATTATTTATTTCTTTCATGGAGATTTCTGAAAGTGGATAGGATTTGAAGGATGCATCTCAAGTTTGGATTTGTCTTCTCTTTTGTTTCCTTCCTTCTTCGATTCAACCTTCGTAGGACATGAGGTATGGATTGAATATTTTAATTAATTTATGTCTCTAATAGATTATGGATCTATTTATATATTATCATTATTTATCATATCTATACTTTTCATTTCTATGGTTACTTTAAACTTTTGAGTTTTTGTTTGTAAGAATTGGCATGTGTTTTCCTAGGGTTTTCAACAACCCTTTTTTTGAGATCTATTATTATAGTAATTTAAATTCAATCTATGGTTTTACTAAATTTATTTTATGGAAGTAAAATTCCTAGATCTCAAATGGGTATCTCTCTGATTTTATTTTTAGGGTCTAATTAATGCCTTATTTTAGACATTTTGGCAGACTATGCTTGTCCATTCTTGATTCCAAATTTTCTGTCAAATGTATTTGTATTCTACAGGCTGATATGATTATATAAAAGTCTGAATTTTATATTAGAGATTCTCCTAACTCTTATATTTCATTTAACATTGGTTTGGAGAATTTTAATTATGTTTTGTGAAAATTACAATTGTTTTAGTGAAGTCAGGTCTGAACCTTAACCAGAGTTTTCAGTTTTAGACCAGAACTCATAACATTCTTTCCCACCATTGGATCTTCCTAAAAATCAAATTGAGAGTCCATAATTATGTTATCTAAATCTCCACTGAAGTGATTTTCTTTATTAATTTTTTTGTGGAAGATATGGATGACTGTTCTATGATGACTATTCTTTGCATTTAATCCTTGCTTGAAATAATTCAGTTTAAGAACATCACTAAGGTTTAGGGTTTCGTATGGTTACCAGAGGCTATTAGAATTTTTTTCTGGGTTAATTGGATCTATGTGTACTTTGAATATTTTTATAATATTACTTGTAAGTCTTCTTATATGTTTGGAACATTCTCAATGTCATATTAGGTTTAGGGTTGTCAAGTGGACTAGGGACAACATATGTTTTCCTAAACTCAATCAAATGTTGTTATGGAATTGATATGAATTATTGATGATGGATCTATTATGTTCTTATGATTTTTATATGTATGTTAGGGAACCTAAGTATACTAGGTGAGTGGCTCATAGTGAGGGGCTAGGGCCCTAAGTGGCTAGTACCAAGATAACCTACTATGAGTTATTTAATCAAGTGATAACCTAAATAAATGAATTGGGAATGGGAGATTATTGGAATGGGTAATTACACACTAATCAAGACTAATTTTGCCTCACCCATTCCTTTAGTGGTAGTAAAGACTAAGGATGGGAGTGGGAGAAGGTACCTATGCATAGGTATGACTAAATGACCTTGTCTGTACGAGAGGCATTGGGTTCCACATGTGTGTACTTGGGGGCCGGGTCCAAGAGTGGCTAGTCCCAGGACAACCCAAGGGGTGAGGGCTATGTGATGACACTCACCTAGCTTGTAGCTTAGAGTCTCTACCAAATTTGATCATGCCTCTAGTAGTCCTTGTGGTCTTCTTGTCTTTTCTTTTGTGTTGTGACTTTGAGGAAATTTTATCACCACCTTAGGAATTTCCTAGTTGTTACCTTTTGTATGGTCCTTTGGTTCTATCTCCTAGCTTGAGGGAGTGGGCCTATTGGTTTCACGTGTTTGGGTAGTTAATATTTATATCGAGGTATTGTTTGTGATTCTCTAGATGATCCTAGCACATATTCCTTTCCAAATCTGTAGTTGAAGATTTCTTATTGGATATTTTAATATGTTGAGATGTACTTATGTATTTGTATTCATGTAATTTTAATCTCCTAAAAGGAGTCTTGTAGTATTGATGTAATCTCAATTCAAAGCAATGCATAAGGGAATGGGTAGTTCTAGGTAAAAGAAAGGGAAAAGAATGTGGAATATTGGACATGTTACTAGCATTAAAAGAAAGTGTTTATGTTATTTCTCCTATCCTCTTATGTTGTCCATATGTAAAGGAAATAATCTTAAATATAGTTATATATAATGATGTATCGCAACAATAATGTATTCTCTCTTGATGAAAGGATCCAAAGAAATTATTGAGAAATGATAGATTAGTGATTGGAATTATTAACAATGAATGGTTATGAAACAATGAAATAAAATAGTAACTTGATTATAATGTTAATATTTGGTTCATTTTAATGAAGTACCTAGGATAATGCCTACATTAATGAATATTAATCTCTTACTTAAATTATTAGAGAAAAGTGATATAAAGGATAGTAGATGTAGATGAAATCAATATGAATTTATGAAATGAGTTGATAAAAGGAATAAAGATGTTGGATGATTAACTTATGTTTAATAAAAGAAATAAGTTAGGGACATTTAACTTGATACATTAAAATGAATGTAGATCTTTTAAGCTCATGATTCCATGAATATCTTATGCATGTAAATGGTTTATATGATGTTGCTTTAGTAGAAATGTTAGGGAACCCATGAGGACTAAGTTGTATAAATCTTACATTCAAGTAGTATAAAATTATTTCTTCTTTTAGAAATATGAAGTGTAATGATGAATATTATTCTAGTTAAAATTAAAAAAAAAAATTTACTACTTGCATTTTATAGAGGTTTATGTCTTTTCATCTTGGGTTGCCTTTCAGGGTGTTACATCATGCATGTCTGATCAGACTGGTTAAGGAGAACCGAGCTGCAGAGATTACCGAGCATCACAAAGCTATTACCGAGTGACAGTAAGTTACTGAATATTGATTGAAATAGAATTGATATATTGATCAGAGGATTTGAATGAGATTAACATAGGTTTGATAATCTGTAATTGAAGTTGTGTTGTAATCAGATCACCTGTTGTTACATTTTAACCAATGTAGATAGATAAATCTCTTAACAAAGTGGACTAGAAAGTCTTGTAATGTCATTCATAGAGTGTACATTTATTATCCTATCAACCCAAAAGTGAATGTTTCTTGGACAATAATGGTTGGTCTAAAATTTTCTAACAAGGTCACACCTCATAGTGTGTTTGTAACCTTTAACAAGGTTGGGTCTTCACCAACCTCACTTCAGAAGAATGAACAATTTTGGGTTGCTAGTCCTAAGTGGCTTTTCCCTTTACAGGGTTTCTAGGTTAAATCTCTTTTTTTATGTGTTGATTGTGATGATTTTTTTTTATCATACTTTACAAATTGCATATTGATTTTGATCGGTAATCACTATATGTTATCAATTGGTAATCAGTAAAAGCGCAGATAGAATACTATTTTATGTTACCGAGATGCAGAAGTTTAAGTAATTTGTTTTGGATTTAAATTTTGTATTTGGGACTGTGGATAACCGATTCACCCCCCTCTCAGTTATTCTAATATTTATATGTAAAAAATAAAGTAAAAGAAAAGATGTAGAAAACACAAAATATATAAAAAAGAGGAAAAGGAAAAGAAAGTTGTATTGTAACACTTAGTCATTTTTCTAAGAGTTTCCATCAATGCCAAAGGGAGAGATTGTTGGAATGTGATGTTTTGGAGTAGTGGGAATCACTTAAGGGTTTTCATTCATGGAAAAAATTATGTTAGAGTGATCGCATGTGGTGGAGATTGCCACCGGAGTCATAGTCATGAAAATGACTAAGTCCAGAATCAAGATAATAGGGTACAATGCCACAGTTTTGGATAGAAATGAAGATACAAAAGGTATTATGGCTTGCAAAGTTAATTGGAGGTATTTTGGGATATTCACATGCTTCAATTAAGATTGCATAAGTTTTGGTTACTAGATTTCTGAGATACAGTGTTTGAAAGATATGTGAAGAAAGTAAAACAATATAATAGGGTACATGAGCAGTTGCGAACATTAAGGAAAGCATAATGGATATGGTAACATGCTAAGACAAGTAAATAAATTATATTGCCAAATATTTGATAATATAAGATTGTCAAATCCATGTATATCATTTTCATAAGTGTCTATTATGTTTTGTATGGAAATTATGAGGCCGATTGAAAGGCTAATTTTGTATAAGTATAGATTGGTTTTGTGAAAGAAAAGTATGGAATATTTTATGATGATGGAGGAAGTTTGTGAATATAAGAGTAGAGATCAGATGCAAGATTAGTAAGAGGCCAAGCTACAATTGGAACTATCTAAGCAAGATAAGTGCTTGTATTGTTCCCCTTTTGAGAACTATTTTTGAAGACAAGTATTGATTGTAAGAGCAGTTTTCTCACCACCTTTAACCAGGTGTCTTGTATACCCCAAATAGGGTTTTTGTAATCCTCTAACAAGTAAATGTACTATGTAATAATCAGCTCCTAAAAGGGCTAGATCTCCTAATAGGGATATTATATTTTAGTACATATTTTTGGGTACCATCCCCACTGGGGTTTTCCCTTTAGCCAAGGTTTCCTCGAGAACAAATCATGGTGTCATGAGTAATGTGTTATGCTTATATGTTCTTTTTTATTTCTACATTACTTTGGATTATTTATAATTGTTTGAAGTTGAAATAAAAGTTCTATAGTACTGATTCACCCCCCTCTTATTATTACCTAATCCTAACAGTTTTGTGAAAAAGGAGTTAGTGTATCTCAGATTTGTAGTTTCAGCGAAAGGTCCAAAAATGCACCCAGAGAAAGTGAAGGCTATCATCGAATGGCCTACTCCAAGGAGTGCTACTGAGGTGAGATATTTTCATGGTTTGGCTAGATTTTACAAAATATTTATTAGGATTTTTAATAGTATTTGTGGACTCTTGACTGAAACAATGAGAGGAGATAGGAAAGAGTTTAAGTGGACTACAGGAGCAGATAAGAGTTTTAAACTCTTGAAACAAAAAGTTACAGAACAACCTATTTTAGCACTTCCAAATTTTATTAAGGTATTTCAAGTAGACTGTGATGCTAGTGGTACTGCAATAGGAGATGTTTTGAGCCAAGAAGGTAAACATGTTTCTTATTTTAGTGAGAAGTTAAATGATGCCAAGAAAAAATATTTTGTTTATGATCAAGAATTTTATGCTATAGTTCAGGCATTGAAAAAGTGGAGACACTATCTTCTTCCTATGGAATTTGTTTTGTATACTGATCATCAAGCTTTGCAATATTTGAATAGTCAAGGAAAGTTGAATCAAAGGCATTTGAAATGGGTTGATTTTTTGTAGAGTTACACATTTGTTTTGAAATATAGGAGTGGAAAGTCTAACAGGGTTGTAGATGCTCTTAGTAGAAGAAAAAATTTACTAATAGAGATGCAGATTGAGGTGGTTGGGTTCAAGGAATTCAAGAGTTTGTATCCAGAGGATCCTAATTTTGGTGAAGCTTGGAAAGTGTGTACAAAACTTGTTACTCTAGACAGAACAAAGTGGTTGGATTTCATCATCTAGGATCTAATGTTATTCTAAGGGAGTTAGTTGTGCATTACACAAAGTTCTATGAGGGATAATCTCATCAAGGAGAAGCATAGCGGATGACTAGCTGGACATCTTAGTCATGATAAAACTCTTGCTCTGGTTAGTGAGAATTATTATTGGCCACAGTTGAAGTAAGATGTCAAAAAGTTTGTACAAAGGGACAAAGTATGTCAAATGGATAAAGGAGAAAAGAAGAATACATGATTGTATCAACCATTACCTATACCAGTGAAGCCATGGGAGGATATTAGTATCCAAGTGGGAGATCTTGTCCTGTGTGAAAATCCTAAGAATCAACAGCATAGAGATCAAAAGGGTAAATTTGAACCTAATTGGCTTGGACCATACATCATTACAGTAGCTTTTAGGATAGGTGCTTATTTATTATTGACTAAAGAGGGAGAGTAGCTCCCTGATCCTATCAATGTCTTGCACTTAAAGAAGTTCTATCCATGATGCCCATTCTATCTGGGGGCATCCTTTGTACATACTTATTAATCTTGAAAAAATCCAAAAAAATGGTATATTGTCAAAAATTCTAAAAATTGAAAAATGTCCTAAAAAATGATCATCTTAGTGAAAACCTAGCAATAGGCGCTTTGATGTATCTCAAAAAAATTATATATACTCCAAAAATACAAAAAAATAAAAAAAATTCAAAAAAAATAGAAAAAGTGCCTTGGTGAAAACTTGGAAACAAGCACCTTGGTAGCAAAAATACAAAAAAAAATTATAAAAAGTTCTGAAAAAAATAAAAAAATTTACAATAAAATCCAAGTGGTGAAAACCTAGAAATGGGTGCTACTTGAGGCCTTTGCACCCTTGTTTCTCAACACGCATCCTTGACACTTAGCCTTTCTCCATCATGCCTTGTCCTTGTTGCCTCAGTTTGGAATTGGTCTTTGTCTTTTTCTAGGGGGCACAACTGTGTTAAATTTGGTCTCTTGGATGCATTAGTATTTAGGACACCTTGCAAATTGTGTTTTTCAACACAACCCCTGGCATCAAGTGTTTCTCAACACTTCTCAGTTTGGTCTTACCTAGTTTTGTCATGTGATCTTACTTGCTTGCAAGCATTCGATCCTTATCCTCAGAACTTAGTATCAGTTAACACACTTAATTTTTAAATACAACACTTAATGCTTGAGCTATGTCATGATCTTTTCTTTCTGTGCTGACTATTATTGATTTATGTTGAGTGTCCTTGTTTAATAAGTCTCTCTGGGATGCATAGCTAGAGGACTTGGGGCATGGGGCATGTTTTTATTTTCTTCCTACTTGTGGGTGTGGTCTTGAAACTCTTGAGTGTCTCTTTTTGTTCCATTGAAACACTTAGGAGATTTGAGGCATCATCCTTGACTATTTTTGCAAAACCATTCTTATGGTCATACTGGCATCTTTGCCTTGATGAGAGTGTGGTTTTTCTACATTAAATTGGGTAAGCTAATATTGAAATCATCCTGACCTTTATGTCTTTGATGCTTATGTTAGAATCTTTCCACATTCCAATCTAATATCAATCACATTCATATCTTCATAGTTGCACTTGTGACTAGTGATGGTTGTGTGATTTTTCGATGTCCATTAATAATGGCACAATGATGAAAATAAGTTCCTTAACATTCTCTAATGAATGATGAACACAAAAATCCTATGTTACAGTTGCTCTATTGCAAGTACACCTTTGCATTTTCATGTAGCTTGCATTGTTAGACTTCATGTTATTTTGCATTTTTAGGCTGCATTATGAGTTTGAGAGGGTTTTCCTTTATCTTTCTTTTGGACTTTTCATCAACTGTGGTCATGTTTTTATCTTCATTTCCTTATCTTCTTTTGTGATCTCAATCAAAATTTTCTATCTTAAATAGTTGATTATTTTTAGGCATTCTCTTTCTTGAGGCAAATTCTCTTTCTCCTCTCCATTTCTTTTTCACCTCTTTCAAACTTCTATCTTCCATCCACTTTCACCCCATTCCTTTTCTTCTAATTCAACCTTGGGGCATAATCTTTCATACTTAATGATCTACCTTGGTTCTATGATCCTTATTTCTTTCATCTTACATCAAGAACCTTATCTTTAGATCAATTTGATCAAATTTATCAATTTACTGTTTCTCCTCTATCTCATTTCGATTTTGATCATGAGGGGGTAGTGCCTATCAAACTTAAATCCTTGATTCAGCTTTATCAATCCTATCAATTAAACCTTGCTTGAGACTTGACAATTACCTATTTATAGAGGTGTTGGCCTTGTCTTTTTCAATTAGCTTATCTTTGCCCCGATGTGTTCCCATCCTTCAATCACACATTTGGTTGTGATCCTAGATCGATCTCACATTTCAGCTTCATTCTTTGACTACATGTGTTCCCATGAAGATCACACATTAGTCAAAGAGGGGCAAATGTATGCACCCTAAAATGGTCGCCTAGACTTTGGGCCCCCATTCTTCAATTTATCAAATTATGGAATCAATTTATGAATTTCCTGAATCAATGCTTTACAATATTTTGAATTCAAACCAATTTCCTTGATCAAATCATAATTAGTTCAATTATTTTAATATTTCCTAAGGTTTGATCATTTTATCCTAAGCCTCATTTGATTAAAAGAAAATTTCCCTTTTTAATAAAATCATCTTATTAAAATAAAATTCCTCTTTTAATAAAATCCCCACTTAAATCTCTCTTTGTGTTGAAAACGGAAATAAAATAAATAAAATCTATTTTTCTCTCAACTTTGAATGCACATACTTTTAAGTGGTGGGCCTTTTTCATATTTTTGCCTCTTGAAGAATCTTGAGCACATGGATCAACCAAGATTTAATCTCCACCATTGCTCATTTTTGTTTTCCTCTTAATCTTGGCCATCCACTTTCCTTTATAAGGACCCCTCTCCTTCTCTTTTTCATGATAGAAGATTTTTGTATTGTTATGCTGCAGGTTTGGAGAGAAACTTTGGAGAAGATTCTTGAGAACTTGAGCTTGGATATTGAAACTTCTCTTTTCTTGTCTTCTTCTCTCATGCCCCATGGAAATCCATTTAGATTAATCTTGCATTTTCATATTAGATTAGATTCATATTTCCTTTCATAGAATAATCTTGCATAACCATTTCCTTTCATAGATTAGTTTGCTTTCATGCATTGTTAAAATATAGAATAGCTCTCATTTTCATTTGCATACATACTTGATGATCATGGATACTAACATTCTTTCTCTTCCTCTTTGAATCTCTCATTTTATGGTGTACTTGCATGGGCACAAACTAGGTATAATCTAAGGGCCTCCATCATAAACCCTTTCACTCCAGGAATAGAGAGCTATGAGTCACCATTTGAGACCTCATTTTTGAGCAATCTTGGATTTAATGACTCATATAATTGTGAGAACTTTTTAGCACACAACCCTTGAGTCCATTTTTAACTCTGATGACTAGCTCAAAGGAGAAAAGGCTAGCATGACAGTCAAAGAGAAACATTACCAGCCTATTGAGATTTTCAAGGACAAGTCCCTCAAGCTAGGAAAGTTATGCACTCAACCAGAAAGGTAGGCGTTTATCTCATTATGTTAAGAGTTTAATGATGTTTTTTCATGGGAATATTATGATATGAAAGGATTTGACCCCCACTTAGTCCATCATACCATTGAGCTTGAACCCCATGCAAACTAGTGAGACAAAAATAGAGACCTGTCAATCCTAAACTAGAGGTGTTAATGAAAATAGAGTTAAGGAAAATGATTGAGGCCAATATCATATTTCCCATCAAACACACCTCTTGGGTCTCCAATCTTGTGCTTGTCAGAAAAAAGAATGGTGAAATCTAGTTATGTGTGGATTTTAGAGACCTCAACAGAGCCTCACTTAAGGACCACCATCCATTTCCCTCCTTGGAATAGATATTATAGTTTGTCTCAGGGTTTGACATATTTTCTTTGCTAGATGACTTTTATGGAAGACCAATATAAAAAAAACTTCACCACCAAATGGGGCACCATGGCATACATGAAAATGCCTTTTGGGCTATCTAATTTTGGTGCTACATTTCAGAAATCCATGGAGATGGCATTTGTTGGTTTGATGAATAAATTTGTCCTAGTCTGTTTAGATGATATAATAGTCTTTTCAAGAGATACTAATGATTACCTGGTCCATCTGAAGTAGATTTTCAAAAGGTGCAGAGAATTTGGAGTTTCATTGAATCCTAAAAAGTGTATCTTTGTTGTCCATGAAGGAAGGTTGCTAGGGAACATTGTTTCTAAACAAGGAACAACAATTGATCCTAAAAGAATAAAGGCCATCATGGCATTACCCTTGCTAGCACACAAGAAGGGAATGTAGAGTTTCCTTGGGAGAATCAACTTCTTGAGAAGGTTCATCCCTAATGTTGTAGCACTATTGAAGCCTATGACCCAAATGTTGAAGAAGAATTCAACTTTTCACGAGAAAAATTAAGGAAAAAAATGTTTTGAAGAGATAAAGGAAGAAATTTCTTCTACTCCTACTTTGGTAAACCTTGATTTTTCTAGAGATTTTATTCTATATGCTTTTGGGGACACTAATAGTATCTCTGCCATGTTAGTCTAGCAGAATACTGAGAAACAAGAGCAGTCAATGGCTTTTTACAGCCAAGGTCTGGATGGTTATGGACTAAATTACACTTCTGTAGAGAAACATGTCTTAGCAATAGTAAGGAGCTTGAAGAAATTCAAGTGCTTATTGTCCAACAACATAGTGCACTTAATGGTTGCTCACCCTTTCATAAAAGATTTCCTTCTGAATAAGGATCTAAGCCACAAAAGGGCTGGTTGGGTTACCAAATTCATGGAATATGATATCCAAATCAAGGTGAATAAATTGATAAGGGGAAAAGGGCTATTTGAGAAAATGAATGAAGTTAGAATAGACAAAAGCCAGGAAGAAGGAGAGGTTGTCCTGATGAACCATAATTCAAAATAGAGTGAAAGATGGATAGTAGAGATGAAACACTATCTCTCAACTAGTCAAAGCCCTCAAGGCCTTGACAAGAGAAAAGGGAGGTACTTTAGGCTCCAATCCATCCCATTTATCATTTTGCATGATGTTTTGTATATAAGGGATTATAGTGGTGTCTTGTTGAGATGTGTTGAAACTAGCCAAGTGAGTAGAATATTAGATGAGTTTCATGATGGAGGTTCTAGAGGACACTTTGTAGCCAAAACCACTTCTTTGAAGGTCATGAGAGAAGGGTACTATTGGCCCAGCCTGTACAAAATGCATTTGATTGGGTAAGGAAGTGCAAGAATTCTGCCATGTTTACTGGAAACCAGAAGTTAGCAGCCCTCCCACTGCATCCCATCAAAGTGGAGCATCCCTTCTCCAAATGGGGGTTGGACTTCATTGGACCTATTAATCCTCCATCCAGTGCTAGCCATAGACGGATACTTACTACTAAAGATTATTTTACCAAATGGACAGAGGCTGTAGCATTGAAAGAAGAAAATGAAACCTCTATCCTAAACTTTTATCAAGATATTATGTCAAGGTTTGGCACTCTAGACTCCATTTCAGACAATGCCATGGAATTTCTTATAATGAGAATCTCAAAATGGGTATTGAGGCACAATATCTTCCTAAGAACCTCATCCAACTATTACCCTTAGGGTAATGGCAAGGTGGAATCAACAAACAAAAACTTCTTGAGGATCATCAAAAGGACTATAGAAGGAAACTAGAGGGACTGACATAGAAAGTTGAAGATGGCCCTATGGGTAGATAGAATAACACCTAAGAGATCTACAAGTAACTCTCCTTATACACTTGTTTATGGGAAAGATGCTAGGATTCCTATTTCTACTGAGCTCCCTACTTTGAGCTTAATTAAGGAAATTGAACTAATGGAAGAAGATACTATGCAAGTTAGGCTTGCTGAGTTAGTTGAACTTGAAGAAACAAGGAGACTAGCACTGGAAAACTTGGAAAACCATCATTCTTAGATGAAGAGAACCTTTGATAAAGGGGCCATGCCCAGGGTTTTTAAGGAAGGGGAACTTGTCCTTAAGTGGGATGAGTCAAAACATAAACCAAGAAGGCATACTAAATTTTATGCCATATGGAGTGGACCTTTCATGGTTGTCAAGTGCAAGGCCCATAATGCCTTCCAGCTAGCTAATATGGATAGAGAGGAGTTACCCATTCCAGTAAATGGGATTCACCTCATGGCTTGTTTTTGAGGTCAAATTCTTCCTTGTACATTAGTAGTGTTAGAATTTTCTATTTTCTATGTTTCCTAAGTGCCTCAACACAAGTTGGCTTCTGGTTTTTGCTCTCAGTTTGCTGCTATTTCAGTTTTCAGTTTGGTTTGGATTAGAAATAAGCCAGAGAAATCTTTTTTTGGTAGTTAGTTTATTTTGTCAGCAAGAAGGAGTTATTTTATTTAAGGCTAAGTTCAATTCTAGATTATAAGACTTTGTGCCCAATGGATTTAAAGGCAACTAGTCAAGGTGCTAAGTAGGCAACCACTCAGTTGTGGTCGCCAGAATGTTGTCATATTTTTACACATCTTTGGAGGCCTAATTACTAAGTGAGACTATTGTACCCTAGTTTGAATTATTAGTGATCTTTCTTAAATTTGTGTTCATTTCATTGTAAGGTAGATGAAAGTTAAAAGAAATGATCTACATCTAAGTATTGCATGTATATGTACCAATGTCTTAAGTGTGCTATACAAAAGGAAAATAACTGAGAAGAGCATTTATATGAGCTCACATAGGCCATGAGCATAGCCATTATCAGAATTTCATAAATGAGTACAGACATACATGAAATGAGGAACATAAATACAAGGGTACCAGAAATTTCCTAGTAATGAAGTCTTGATCCAGGATGTTTCCATGTGCTCTTGAGATCAAAAACCTACAGAGAAGAGAGGAAGATATGGGGGTTAGATCCAATGGATCTAAATAATGTATGGTACCATGATATTTACAAACATGCATATATGCACACAGTCATACACCTTTGGGAAGGGTTGTGCTTAGGCCATGTGCACTAAAGGAGGATGCAAAATACAAAGAGATGCCATGTTTTCACTAACTTGTTTGTTACATGTGTAGATACCAAAGAAGTTGATTCAGTGTTGTTTCCTCATTTAGATAATTGAGGGGATAAGAGGATTTTATTCCTAACAAAGACCATCTTTGAAGCTCCACAATTGTCTGAACAACAACAATAGAAGGAGGCTAGGATCTAGATAAATGACCTTGACATATGATGTAGGCCATGCTAGGAAAACCTCAAATTTCCTTGATAGTGACTGCATCACAGGCCAAGAACACCCATGATCACCAATGCAACAACTAGATAATGTAGTATCAATGGGACACTCAAGAATCATAAAGACAAACCAAATGAAGCATGGTAAAAAACACTGGCAGATCCAAGATGGCACATCATCATATGGAATAGTGAATGGATAATGCATATGTCTAGAATGAGCACCAAATAGCATGTCATCAAAGTGAATCTCAAGCATGGATTAATGAAACTGATACATGTAATGGTGCTGGCAACAATTCAATGGAGAAGTCATGATACCAAACCATCAGTTCAGAACAAAAGGTGCATATTCTACATCATCTATACAACATCATTATGACATAAAATGCACTTAATTCTACATTTTTGGCAACAGTGAGCTATGGAAGCATTCAAAAGCTATACAGAGATCAAAATCCCAAACACTAATGCAGTTGTTAAAAAATGTGTCAGAAAACAACAAGTATTGATGCCCTAGCTTGCTCATGGTAGATCAATGGTACAGTAGCAAGCCACAGCTCATAGGCTATGCAAACCTGAGCTGATCCAAAGAAAAGAGTAAGAAATATATTGATTCCATAGCCATGGGTCTATGAGTCATCAAATTCATAAACATACAACACATAGAATGATGCCCTAGCCCATGGGCCATGTATGAAGAACATACAACAAGCTCATGTCCTAGTCTCATACATGACAGCCCATGACATTTCAATAGGAAATAACTCACAGTGCCTTCATTGAACATATACAATAAACATGCCAATCAAATAAAATGATACAAATGCTAGTAAGTATTAAATGATAGTTCCCTAGAGCTATGCATGAAGGAACATAACATCAAAGACAATGGAGTTGAATGTACAAAAGGATAAACCAGTAAATTAATGCTTCATTATGTAGAGATTCACACATACAATACAATGCCTTTGAAATAATAGAATGCATGAAAGTCATGCCCTAGCTCATAGCTTTGGTATAGTTTAAAATAGAGGATGTATAATGCCCTAGAAAATCTCACGGGATGTACATAAAAATATGAATCAATGATCATTCAAGCAAGAAAATGCATGAAAAAAACCAATAGTAAGCTCAATCTCATGGGCTATCATACTAGCAGTGAACACATGATGCCTCAAATTTACAGAGGAGATACAAAATAATGTCAGTGTTCTGAGATCATACAAAGAATTCACAATAAATGTGCCAATTGAGTGATATGATATGAATGCCAAATCAAAACCTAGCTTAATCAATGCATTATAGGATGCAGAGGATTGGATGTTTCTAAAACTAGATGCAGAACTGCCAGTCAGAATGGAAACTTGCCAAGTGCCAGAATGGGAAAGTTTGAATGCTGGCGACTTCCTCATCCTCAATGGATTTTTTGACATGAATGATTAATTGATTTTGTTTCTCCCCATTTAGGGTTGAGTTTTATTAATCATGTTTCTTTTGGGTGTATTTTGTTATAAGTGGGTTTTTATTTTGTTAAAAATGTAATTGTTTTAAAATTTGTTTTTCCCATTTTGGGTTGAAAACTATTTTAGAATGTAGTCAAAATCCATATTTTTGGTCATAGTAGGGGCAAGGTTTTAATGTAAAAGTCAGTGCAAGAATCTTATTGTAAATTCTGACGATGGTATTTTATAAACCATTCATCAAAATATTGTTAGTGCACGACTTGTAGGGGTCAGAGTGGTTTGCTTTTGACCACCTATTCTAGGAGTCTATTTTTTTCCACTACCCCTATAAACTCAGGAATCTAGCATCTGAGTTTATGATGCAGCCTCATGGGCCTATTTTGAGGGATTTTCCATTTTTAGGAGGTTGACGTGGCTTTAATGCTAATTCTTGTCACCTCATTTTTATATACCTCTCACTTGTGTGGTTGAGGTTAGCTCTTCACTTTTTCTCTTTGATATGAGTGTTGTAGCTCTAAGAGACACATCTTGTACTTAGCTTCTTTTTAGTAATACAAATTGATCCTTCTTGTTCCCTAGAGTTTCAAAGTTCTTCATATTGAATCTCATGCAGGATTATTGTGATGTTATTTTATCATTAGTCTATATGTTGATCCAATTAAATGTTCAAAAATTTGTCTTGGCTTCGTAGTGTTAATGTTAGGAATAAGGAATACTGAGAGGGGTGGGGTGACTCAATATTCTACAAACTTTACCTTTTTCCCAATTATGGATATAACAGATTATCTTTACACATGCATAACATAAGAAGCTAAACAACATGCATAGCAATAAAACTAAAGAACTCATAACACATGATTTGTTCTCGAGGAAACCCTGGCCAAGGGAAAACCTCGATGGGGATGTTACCCACAAAGATCCACTAATCAAAAGTATCCTATTAAGGATGTTGACCCTATTAGATTTTTATTACGAGCATATAGTGTATCAATCCTGATTAAGGGACTATAGGCCTTGTTAGAAGCCTCAACCCTGTTAGGAGTTGGTAGTACAAAATGTGATTACCAGCTGAGCCCATTGCCCAAACAAGTAATGTATAATATACACTAATTAAAAAAGAGGTCAAGGTACATAACCTTATACTTCTTGCATCAATATCTCTTCATTGTCCTTTCACTATCGCTATCACATATACATCATAGATCTCGCATATTACATCCTTCTTTCTTACATTTTACAATTTACATTTATACAAGTTATTAAGGCTAATAACTTTACTTGGTCAGATTCCATATTAAAAAATAACTTTATCCAAGGGTAAAAATCTAGGATGTCATCCCTTTATATTGTTAAGTCATTATTTTGATAAACAAAATAATCCCTTAACTCTTTACTAGTTATGTCTTCATATTTTGTCCTGTCGGCTTCACACTGTCTTTGATAAAACTATCATAACTCCTTCCATACATGTTGTAGTGACTTGTGCTCTAAGATGGGTCATAATTAGTCACCATAGAGTCTATGTTCAAGTGTGAAAGCACTGAACTCACTCCAGTTAATGTCACAAACCAAAACTATGTCTCGGTACACTGGTAAAAATACTATCTCATACTTAAGACAAATTTACAATGCGCTCTGTCATACTTGCTCTTTGACTTGTGTGATCTTCATGTGGATCATATGTTTCCATAATGACAACATCTATACAATCAACTCAGCCAAATTTCCAACAATCTCCCCCTTTGTCATTGGTGGCAACATATGAGAAAATTGGCTAGGTGTTCTAAAAAGTTGTGAAAATTGTGGCCATAGTATAACATATATATACTATCCTTATAACTCCTTAAAAATCTTATCTCTAATACAATACTCCCCCTAAGAGTATCAATCCTTATCATGTACTATCAATTTTCTACTAAATATCTCTCCCCCTTTGACAACAATGACAAAATAACGGTAGGGAGGGCTACAAAATTGTATCAAAAAAGGTTATACCTCAATTTATTTATTGCAAAGCTGGTAGGCTGGCAACACAATCTGCAAAATCTATCTTCATGGTTTCTATCTCCTTTTCCCATGATTTCTTAATGGAATCTACCACATTGAGTAGTGCACTCAGTCCATAAGATGCTATTTGACATGCTTGAAGGTTTTCAAAGTTAAATTTTTGAAAAGATGTCTCAGCTGTAAGACAATCTTCCAACTATTCTTCAATAACACTTAACTTCATAGAAGCATGCTCTCTCAAAAGAGTATATCTTCTTAATTTCCTATCTTTCTCATCTTGTACAATTCTGATTTCATCATATAGTTGTCTAACTTTCTTTTGAACATTACAGACCTTCACATTAGGGTTAGATAGAAGGTTTGTTTCATTTAGAATCTCTACTTTCTTCAATTTTATCTTTTGATCTTCCTCAGTTGTCAAAGTGTCTAATTTTGTACACTGTATGTAAAACGATTTTCCTATTTCCAAATGTTTCCTCAAATCTTTGATATAGATATCAAGAGTATTGATATCATTGCTGATGTACTAGCTAATGTTCAACAACATTCTAGCCTCATAGTCTGCTTGTGCTTTCACTTTTGTAATATCAGCTAGGTTAGTGAACTCATCATCAAAAGTGCTCATCTCTTTCTTTTCCTTCTCCATAGGGTCTACTTCTACAATCTATGTGGTCACAATACTTTGTAACTTTTCAGTTAGGTCCTTTAGATATCCTTCTAGGCTCTTAACTTTCTTATTCTTCCCAATGATTCTGTTCAAAGATGTGATCAATTCCATCTGATTATCATCATCTACTTCTTTTCCCAAATCCTCAAACAAAGATCCAGTTTGCTTCTTCTTTCCAATTTTAGGAGTAAGACTGATTTCTTCTAAAGAGGGTAAAGGTTCTTGTACTTTTGATACTTTGGGTTCTTCAACAATACATCGGGTCTACTCTGCTTCTGCAGTTCTATCCGGTTCATCAAGAGCTGAATTGTCAACAATGTTCTCTAGATTCTTGAATACATTATCATCAGTATCCAAGGTGATCCTTATACCTTCAACATTCATAGATTCTTCTTCAATGTTTATAGCCAGTGGAGAGGGAATATCCTCTTGTTCTACTTCTTCTGCTTGCTCCGTTGCAACTGATGTCTCTCCAACAATTTTTGCCATAACTTTAACTATTTATTGTTTAGTCTCTGCATTCACATGTTCATATTGTCCTGCCATGATCTGAATGGTTCTCATTTTTGTCCTTAAATGGGTGCTAAGGGGATTCAAAATTTGTTTAAGATGTTCATCATCTCTTACATCACATAGTTTCTTCACAAGATTCTCTCTGATAGATTTGTCTTCTTCACAAGATTCTCTCTGATAGATTCTCATCTTCCTATTAACAAGTTTCTTCAATAAGCCATCAGGTATCTTTCCCTGAATAGTGTCAAACTTCTTATTAGCCACAATCAAATGCTTGACCACTGCATTTTCAAGATTCAATTTATTAGAATAGTCATAAAGGTCATAGTATTTATTCATTTTAGTGATGTCTCCATCTTTTATAATTTCTTTATTCACTCTCTCAACTCTAGGTTTCCATGCTTTCTTCTTGAAAAAAGTGTCATCATCTTTAATTTCTACAATTTTCCTAGGTACTGGTGGCACCAAAGTTTTCTACCTCTTACCAGGTCTAGTAGCAATTTCTTTCACTCTCTTACTCAGTGGAGGAGGTAGATCTAGTAGGTTTTCTTGCTACTTGTTCCTTCTCAAGTTTCTCTACTTTCACCTTGACTGGTACTGCACTAGATGATAAGGGAGGTACTGAAAAAATCTCTTTCTATCCAATATCTCTGATTGCTATTGCTGTCTACTTTGCCACTAAGAATTCTCTCTCTATCATTCTCGTATCCTTCAATATTTTCTTAATAGTGCTCTCAACTCTTTTCTTAGACTATTCCTCCTCAAGTATAGCCTTTGCAGAATTTAAATTTTCTTCAAAAGTTCCAAATTTGTTACTGTGAGTGTGAACCTTGCACTTAAGTAGCCTATTCACATATTCTTTTGTCTCAGTTTCAGATATTTCATAGCCAAGAGGGTCTACAAACTCAATTCTAGGTTCAACCACTTCAATGTATGTAAAGTTAGTGTCAACCATAAAATTTTCTTCATTCTTATATTTCTCCATAAGAGACTATGGAATCCTTGATTTGCTAGACACAATATTCTGAAATGTCTTAATAACAAGTATTGTACTCTCATTGACACTGTCAATAACATTCTTTTTGTATACTACATTAATCCTTTCCATTGTAGTTTGTCCATCATTCCAATCATTTCCTATGGCTCCTCAAAAGATGAAAAAATATGTAAGTGATCAATGATGAAAATCTAAATTGTGCATACTTTGTCTTCTTAATCTTCTCCAAGTTCTCAAACAATTGAATTCTTAGAATTTCACACATATCAACTGGCACTTTGTCAACACACATCAAATAAGCTATGTGTACCATTCCAACTGCCATGTCATCCTCTCTTGAATTTGCACAAAACTTAGTTGTTAGGATTTTCCATAAGTATCTAACATCATGTTGTTGGATCTTACTAATTACAATTCCTCTGCCATTATAGGATGAATTAGTGTTATCAATGACTAATTTTCTCATGTTATTCTCATTTAAAGGAATAGCTCTAGATTTAGACAGTCCAATGACTTCATGAATCAAATCAATTGTAATGTCTATCACTCTATCTTCTAGCCAAAACTTCCCATTATGAATTTTGCTAAGGATTATCTTAGTGCATTCTTCATTATCAAACTCATACTGCAATGCATAATTAACAATCTCATTGTCTTTTAAATGATCATATCCTTCTTTCAATGACATGTCCTAGTTGTAAATCTTCTCATACTCATTTTTAAAATCACTATCACTGATGGTTTCTAACTTGCATCCAAGATAACTTGTTACATTCTCTAAATGCAAAACTCCATCTGGTATGGATGATAAAGCTAACTTAGGGTCTTCTCCCAAGGGTTCTATTGGTTACCTCTTCATTCTAGGTCTATTTTTATCTCTGACATTGTGAATTAAAGATACATCCATGATTACTTCAAATTCCTTTTACCGATTCACAGATCTATCAAGTAAAATACCTCAATTTCATGATTTTAGGGCTTGCGTAGATTCGACACTCAAATCTTTCACCAAGTCATCACAAAAAGCTTCCAATCACTGCTCTTTGATCTCCTTAACACTTGTATTCACTTTGATGATTAAATAACAATGATCATAACCTTTTATGACTTAAATCTCACTTAGGTTTGACATCGCATTCAATTATTTTGTCATTTCTTTCCAAAAAGTTGTTTATGCTATCCTGCAAAACTTAAAACTTCTTGCGATCTCACAAAACATAATATTTTTCTTTGCGCTCTTAACCATGGCATTAGAATATCATAAACTACCTTTCATTAACTGCATAAGACTCAATTCATCATAAATCTACTTCTACACTAATCTAAGTTCCTAATCTACTATAATTCTCATAAATTAAGTGCTTTGAGATAGGTCAGGTAAGGATTCATTCTTACCACTTGATACTTCACCTTTCTGATTACCTTCAATGTTGAATATGTCTCCTTGATCTATGCTTTTAACAAACTTCACTTCATCTGTATTGCTACAACAACCTTTCTGTCTATTACTTCCATCTTCATTTCTTCTTTCATGATTTCTAGGGTTAGGGTTAGGATGAAAAACTCCATTGTTCATTCTAGAAAACCTTGCTGTATGTCCAATCTTTTTGCATATTTGACAAACAATTCCATTGTTTCCATATCTTGGTCTAGGTGGATTAATCTATGATCTACAATTTCTAGCAATGTGTCCAACCTTGTTGCATCTATAACATATTACTCCATTTCTTCTATTCATATCTTTAGTAGGTTTCTTATCTGCATTGTTAGTATTCCTAAACATTCTACTATTAGTATTATTCTCAATAAATTTAGGTTGCCTACATTCAATAGCTCTATGTCCAAATCCATGATAGTTATAACAATAACCATTAAGAGGTTTAAATTGCTTACATGTGCAATCTCTCTTCATATTACCAATAGTATTACAAGCAAAACATCTACCTTTGAATTCT
The DNA here is from genome assembly GCA_027943335.1 of Chamaecyparis obtusa. Taxonomy (NCBI): domain Eukaryota; kingdom Viridiplantae; phylum Streptophyta; class Pinopsida; order Cupressales; family Cupressaceae; genus Chamaecyparis; species Chamaecyparis obtusa. Next base: position 507,515 of record BSBK01001476.1, on the reverse strand, counting down.
CTTTGCATACCTTTGGATGATTCCTCTTGTTTCGGTGATTCTTCTTCTTTAGGTGTATCTTTAGATTTGTTGATCTCATTAGAATTCTTCTCATCTAAGCTTTAAGATACTTTCAAATTTGGTTCCTTGCTTTCATCATTTTCTTTAAGAGTGTTGAATCCAAGACCATTCTTATCATAGAATGGTTTTTGAAAAGATGCTTGTTTATCAATCTTCTCACTAGTTGAATATAGCCTTTCAAGTTGTTTCTTGGATTGAGTCAGTTCACCTTTCACAATCTTGTTGTATTTCTCAAGTTTAGCATACTACAAATTGACTTGCTCAAGTTCAGATGTTACATTTCCAAGTTTAGATTTCAGTCCTTCATTTTCAATTTTTAGACTTTCATTCTCAGATTTTAGATTCACTTCATTCTTTCCATTTCCATCTTTCAAACTAAGCTTCAAATTTTCTATCTTCAATTCATGCTTAAGGATCTCATTTTCTTTTTCTAAATTGTCATCATAATCTTCAATAAGAACTTCAGATTTTTTTTTAGATCTCAGATCTTCCAATTTGTTTTTTAGTTTCTCAATGAGGTTCTTTACATCATCATATTTTCCTTTCAAAGTGTCTCTTTCATCAGTAAGCATATCAATCTATTCAAGGGCTTCTTCAAGATTCTTCTATAGTTGATCCATATCCATAGAGATCTTACTCAAGCTGCTAGCCTTTCCTTGAATGATTCTTTTTTGAGTAACTAAGCTCTGATATCAATTTTTAGGATTAGGGAATACTAAGAAGGGGGGGGGTGAATCAATATTCTAAAAAATTTATCTTTTTCCCAATTATGGATATAATAGATTATCTTTACATATGCATAACATAAGAAGCTAAACAACATGCATAGCAATAAAACTAAATAACTCATAACACATGATTTGTTCTCGAGGAAACCCTAGCCAAGGGAAAACCCCAGTGGGGATGGTACCCACAAAGATCCACTAATCAAAAGTATCCTATTAAGGATGTTGACCATGTTAGGAGTTTATTACAAGCATATAGTGTATCAGTCTTGATTAAGGGACTATAGGCCTTGTTAGAAGCCTCAACCCTATTAGGAGTTGGTAGTACAAAATGTGATTACCAGCTAAGCCCACCACCCAAACAAGTAATGTACAATATAAATTGATTACAAAAGAGGTCAAGGTACATAACCTTATACTACTTTCATCAATATCTCTTTGATGTTCTTTCACTATCGCTATCACATATACATCGTAGATCTCGCATATTACATCCTTCTTTCTTACATTTTACAATTTACATTTATACAAGTTATTAAGGCTAAGAACTTTACTTGGTCGGCTACCATATTAAAAAATAACTTTATCCAAGGGTAAACATCTAGGATGTCATCCCTTTATATTTTTAAGTCATTATTTTGATAAACAAAATAATCCCTTAACTCTTTACTAGTTCTATCTTCATATTCTGTCCTGTCGGCTTCACACTGTCTTCGATAAAACTGTCATAACTCCTTTCGTACATGCCATACTAACTTACACTCTAAGATGGGTCATCATTAGTCACCATAGAGTCTATGTTCAAGTGCACAAGCATTGAAATCACTCCATTCAACTTCGCAAATAAAAACTATGTCCGGGTACACTGATAAAAATATTGTCTCATACTTAGACAAATTTCCAATGTGCTCTATCATACTTGCTCTCTGACTTGTGTGATATTCATGTGGATCATATGTTTCCATAATGAAAACATCTATGCAATCAACTCAGCCAAATTGCCAATAGTTAATTCATGTACAACTAAAATTAGAATTGAGGAAACATCTTCCCTTCTCTGTATTTTAAGTACCTTGTTTTTCTAAAGAGTTTAAGGCAATAGAATCAAGTTGTGAAGTGCAGTATTTGTTTTAGCTATTGTAGTAAGCTTAATTAAGTTGTGGATCTTCTATTAAATTCAGTGGATTACCTAGTTCAAGTCAGTTTCAATTATTTATTTCATGCATTCGCTCCCTTTCCTCAAAAAGTTAGTTAGTTTTAAGTGATCCAAGGGGAAGCCAACCCCTAATCCAGAGGTCTACTCTTAGATAGGTTACCCACAGCCTGAGAGTAGTCCCAAGTTTCATAGGATTTTGAGGTTCTAACAATTAGCAAATTGGGTGAAATACTTAGTGACAACAGTATGAAAGATTGCACTCTTATTTAGTTAAGATTGGATTTGAAAGGACTAGTGATAATGAAAATGTATACTTGAAGTGTGATAAATTTGATGAAATCTTGATTGCTCAAATATTTTTTGATGACATTATATTTGGCATTAATGAGATAATGTCTAAGTCATTTTCTAAATAGATAAGAAAGAATTTGAGATTTTTATGATAGGAGAGATTAAATTATTCATTGGACTTCAAATTCAAGAAGTTAAAGATGGGATCTACATCACTCAATCCAACTATATCAAGGAGATCCTAAAAATATTCAAGATGGAAGACTTAAGACTGGTTAGAACATTAATGGCTACTATTTGTAAATTATCAGAAGAAGATGATACTAAGGAGGTGAATGAAAATATTTACTAATCCATGATTGGAAAACTACAATACGTGGTACATAGTACACCTTGTTGGAGATTTGCCAACAGGCTAGTACTGACTGTATGTTTGTCATTGATGACAACATATGGTAAGTATCATGCATGGAAGACTTATGAAGTTAGCTCTTAGTATATGTTTCATGGACATATTATCAACATGATATCATGGGTGTAAAGGTTCACTGTTAGTACAAATAGTTATATAGCAGCTTGCATCAACAGTGTTCCTGATAGAGTAACATACAATGTTTTGTGTATGGTTGTCTGTATAGTTATCATGGATCCTTCCATGCTTGGATATATGATGAAGACATATTAGTGATGTTACATTCATGGATGCAGAGTTTGATGATTAGTAGAAGTGTTGTTATGCAGTCGTTATTCACCAGTAGTTGTTTCCTATGTTTGTTCAGAAGAGCTGACAGAGATTATATTAGTTCTAGAGATGTGCCTATCCTTTTGATATGCACCCTTAGATTTAAGCTTGGAGAAGGGTTAGTGATGTTTAGTTAAGAGTGCATGAATTAATTCAGCTTGAGGAGAAAGATATAGATATTTTGGTAGAGCCGAGAGTGTGTAGTGTGCATCTACAATTATCTTATTAGACAAGTCCCAGAATGTGTTGCATGCTTAGTACAGCCGACTGAATTATTATTGGAGTTTTATATGGCTTCTCTAATATTATTTCAAGGTGTTTCTAATAGGCCAACTTGATTATACCATTTAGAGGAAAGATATTTATAGTCAGTCATTTGTGATTGCTTGAGTGTGGTTCATAGTTGATTATGAAGAGCATAGCAGAGTGTGAAAAGTGTTGAGCCATAAGAAGAAGGTCTATGTGACCAAGTAAATTATTTGTGCTATACATTATAACTGATCTAGATAGTAGGTCTAAGTGCAGTTCACCAAGATCCATATAATGTGTGTATTAGTTATTCAAAATGTTGTAGCCTTCGCCCCTTTGAGTAGTGTGCTCTTGAATAGTGCATCCTCTCCCCTAACAGGGACTATTGTAAAAGAATCCTAATAGGGTCTAACCCTTGACTAGGTCTACTGTACTAAATATACTATAAAGAAACTCCTAACAAGGTTAAGGATCTTCTAACAAGGATCATAATATGCTACTGCAGAATATTAGTGGGTGTCAATTACCACTAGGGTTTTTACCTATTTGGGTTTCCCCATAACCAAAATATTGGTGTTGTGTTCAAGTGTTCTTTCATTGTGTTTATGCTTTATGTTTAAGTATACTTAATTGGATAAAGAATTGAAACTAGTAGATAACTGATTCACCCCCCCATCTCAATTATCTCTTGGGACTATTCCTAACAATTGGTATTAGAGCCAAGTGCCTTTGAGAGAAAGTTTAATAGCTTGAGGTTGATCAGATTGAATTCTTTAGAAAAGAAAGTCCTAAGTTTTATGGAGAGAATTATCTTTATTGGAAGAACTAGATGGTGACTCATTTGCAGTGCATTGCTTTTAAATTTTTTGATGTAACTATCAAAGCAGTAAAGATCCTTACCTTAGAAGACCTTGCAAAGGATGATGCTACTGATAAGAAAAATGAATTATTCCATCAAAATGCAATATCCTAAGAAGCCCTTATTAGCGCCGTATCTAATAGTGAGTTTTCAGAAATAAAGAAGGTAGATACAGGCCACACAGTATAGAATTACCTAGAAGACACATTTGAAGGAGACAAACAAGAAAAGGATGCATGAAAAAAGACATGGAAGAAAAGATACAATGCATTAGAGATGCTACTCGAAGAAAACATCAGAGCTTAAAATCAAAGGATCAATGAAGCAGTTGCTGGAATTAGGAACAATGGTGGAGAGATCTTAGAGGAAGACATTATGGACAAATTGATGACTACTCTCACTCCAGAATATGAAAACAAGATCAACATCGTTGATGAGACCATGCAACTTACATCAAATTTCAAGAGAGAGACCTTGATCAGCAAGATCTCATCTTTTCAGATTTCAAGATTGAAGATAGAACCTAAAAGTGAGACAACCTTCAAAGAAACAGTTCATGGTAAGAAATCTGCAAACACTTCTGGTAATTTTGATGACGATGATGAAGAGAAAACTCTAGATGATTTCATTGCTATATATTTCCAAAAGAGAAAAGAAAGGAAAAGGAAAATATGAAGGTCAATTGCCATTTAAATGCTTTTCATGTAATAAGATTGGTCACTTTGCATATAAATGTCCCTTAAGAGCTAGAAAGTTCAAAAATGACTACAAGCCTAAATACTCTAAGGAATGTTACTATGTTGGAGATGGAGTTTTAGATGATGATTCAGTTGAAGAAGAAATTGGATTTATTTCTATCATAGAGAAAATGAACAATAAGATAGATCATGAAGATGAGAAAGAGAAACAAGAGCTAGCATTGATTTCACAAGCTGATATAAGGACATACTAGATCATAGATAGTTGTTGTTTACATCACATGATAGGTGATAAAGATAGATTTGTTCATCTAGACAAATACAATGGTGGCATGGTTAGATTTGGAGATAACACTCCTAAACCCATCATTGGTAGAGGAGCCATCACCTTGGATGGAAAGAATAATATTGATGATATTCTTTATGTTGATGGTTTGAAACATAACCTACTAAGTGTTGAGAAGTTACTTGACAAAGGTTAAAGATTGGAATTCAATGGAAACAAGTGCATCATTAACAACAAAGAAGGAGAAATAATTGCATCAAGATCAAAGACTAAAGGTAATGTTTTTCAGCTTAATCTAGAAGAATGTTGTTTTGTTTCTAAAGTAGATGACAGTTGGTTATAGCATAAAAGACTATGTCATATCAATTTTGATAACATAGTAAAGATAAGAAATGTAAAGCTAGTAAGAGATCTATCCTACATAGAAAAGCCAGTTGATACTATATGCAAGGAATGTGTGATGGGAAAACATGTGAGAAACTCATTCAGGAGCAAGCTCAATTCAATAGAGAACAAGCTAGATTTGATTCATACAGACCTATGTGGACCAACTCAAACAAGATCTTACTATGGTGAAAGGTATTTGATTTTGTTTCTTGATGACCATACTAGAATAATGTGGATTGCATTCTTGAAAGACAAGTCAGAAGCATTTGAGAAGTTCAAAATATTCAAAGCTAAGGTTGAGAATGAATCTAAACTAAAGATAAAATGTTTGAGATCAGATAGAGGAGGAGAATTCACCTCTGATAGATTCTATGAGTACTATGAAGAACATGGCATCAAAAGGTAGTTGAGTGCACCTAGAACCCATTAGAAAAATGGAATTGTAGAGAAAAGGAATATGATAATCCTTGATACAGTACACACCATCATGATTGAAGGAAAAGTTGCACACACCTATTGGAGAGATGCAGTCAATACAATAGTCTATACCATCAATAGGATTAAATTAAGGCCTAGAGTAGACAAAACACCATATGAGCTATGGCTTGGTAATGTTCCCATAGTAAAATACTTCAGAATCTTTGGAAGCAAGTGCTACATCAAGAGAGATGAAGCAGTAGGCAAGTTTGTTGCAAGAAGTGATGAAGGTATTCTCCTTGGTTACTCTACTAAAAGTAAAGCTTCTAGATGTTTCAATTTAAGATTGAAAAAGATCATTGAAAGTGCTCATGATAAGATTGATGAAAAGTTTATGATTCAAGAAAGATATCATGATTACTCAACCATGATTGAAGAAGAACCCAGACCCTCCACTAGTGAGATAGTTATTGAAGAAATGTTTGACAGTATTGATGTGTTATTCAATGACCCTAAGAAAAGTGAAGAAGAAATTCCTAAGGAAGATGAGACAGTATCACCTAAAGTTCAAAATTTTACATCTAGAAACCATTCCAAGAAAGACATCATTGGAGATCAGAGTGGAAAAGTCTTAACAAGATCACAAGCAAAGAACTCAGCTAGCAATGAGGCGTTATGCTTACTATCTTAGATTCAACGCTTAAGTGTTGAAGATGCATGTAATGACTTAGATTGGCATGATGCTATGAAAGAAGAACCTGAGTAGATTATTAAGAATGACACATGGGATGGTCCAAGACCTAGTGATAAGAATGTGATTGGAACAAAGTGGATATTCAAAAACAAGATGAATGAAGATGGTACAGTAGTAAGAAATAAAGAAAGGTTAGTATGTAAGGGATATGCACAAAGAGAAAGCATTTATTATTCAGACACATTTACACCAGCGAGAAGATTAGAAGCTATTAATTTGTTTCTAGCTTATGCAACATTCAAAAACTTCAAATTTTATCAGATGGATGTCAAGTCAACATTCTTGAATGGTGAATTAAAAGAAGTATATATTGAGTAGCTAGAAGGATTCACTCTATCAGACAGACCTGATATGGTATGCAGATTGAAGAAAGCCCTCTATGGACTTAAGCAAGCCCCTAGAGCTTGGTATGAGAGACTTGATGGATATCTAACAAAGATATGATTCAAGAAAGGAGTAGCAGATTGTAACCTATTCATAAGAGAGACATCTGAAGGACTACTACTTGTAGCTATATTTTTTGATGACATTATCTTTGGAGGTAATGAAAAAGTCAATGCTGAATTTGCTAAAGAGATGCAGAGTGAATTTGAAATGAGCATGATTGGACCTATCAAATACTTTTTGGGATTGAATGTACAATAGATAGAGAAAGGAATTTTCATTAATCAGTCAAAGTGTGTGAAAAAGATATTAAAGAAATTTAATATGGATGATTGTAAGCTAGTAGGGAGACCTATGATAACTGGATGCAAGCTTACAAAAGAAGATGACTTACCAGTAGTAGATATAACATTGTACAAGTCTGTGGTTGGAAAAATTATTTATCTTACTCAAACTAGACCAGACATCTCCAATGCAGTTGGCATAGTTGGAAGATTTGCAGCAGAGCCTAAACAAAGTCACCTCATGGAAGTAAAAAGGATATTTAGATATCTGCAAGGCACTATAGACTATGGTCTATGGTATCCTAATTTAGAAAATGTTAAGCTTCATGTGTACACTGATGTTGATTGGGTAGGATGCATTGATGACATGAAGAGTACATTAGGTGGAGCAGTGTTTCCTGGTGATAGACTTGTCACTTGGACAAGCAAGAAATAGAATTGTATTTCTCAGTCAATAGTAGAAGCAGAGTATGTTGCAGGAGGCTTGAATTTTTCTAAAATTATTTGGATCAAGAAAATTATAAAGGACTTTTGAATTCAAATTGACTATCCTATTGTTATTCACCGTGATAATACTAGCCCTATCAACATGTCAAAGAAGCCTGTGATGCATGCAAAGACAAAGCACATTGAGATCAAGTATCACTTCCTAAGAGAAAAAGTGGTAGAAAAAGAAGTCAAGGTGGACTATGTAACTACTAAAGATCAGTTAGCAGACATATTCACAAAGCTCTTTCCTAAGGGTACTTTTGAGTATCTTAGGGAGAAGCTGGGAGTAATTCCCTTCCCTAATTCTGCTTAGAAGAAAGAAGGAAAAGCATCAGTCCTCAGGGATTGATGGATGGTTGATTACTCTACTTCTGGAGTAGTACCATTGCTTAAACTATTTGGGGCCCTTTTCCATTGATATCAAAGGGGGAGTAATATATATTCATAAAAAATAGAAGTAAAAGGAGGAGTAATATACTAAGGGGGAGCAGCATTCAGTTATGACAATAGTTTAGTTGAGGAAATGGAGAATGTTGAAGAATATTGTAGCAAATGGAGGACTCATTTTTGGGGGACTTTTGAAGAGGAAATAGAGAATTTTATAAAATAATTATTCATTTGAATTGGTGGATTTTTTCATTCCATATGTTTCCATCAATGCCAAAGGGGGAGATTGTTGGAGATTTGCCAGTAGGCCAGTACTGACTGTATGTTTGTCATTGATAAAAACATATGGTAAGTAGCATGTGTGGAAGACTTATGAAGTTATCTCTCAGTATATGTTGCATGGACATGTTATCAGCATGATATCATGGGTGCAAAGGTTAACTATTAGTATAGACAGTTTTATAACAGCTTGTGTCAGCAGTGTTCTTGACAGAGTAACAGGTAGTATTTTGTGTATGGTTGTCCGTACAGTTATCGTGGAGCCTTGTGCACTTGGATATATGATGAAGGAATCCTAGTGATGTTACATTCATGGATGTAGAGTTTGATGATTAGTAGAAGTGAAGTTATACAGTTGCTATTCACCAGTAGCAATTTCCTGTGTTTGTTCAGAAGAGCTGACAGAGATTATATTGGTTCTAGAGATATGCCTATCCTTTCAATATGTGCCCTTGGATTTAATCTTGGAGAAGAGTTAGTGATGTTTAGTTAAGAGCACATGAAATAATTCAACTTGAGGAGAAAGATACAGTTAATTTGGTAGAGCCAACAATGTGTAGCGTGCATCTACAATTATCGTATTGGACAGGTCCCAAAATGTGTTGCGTGCTTAGCAGAGCCAACTAAATTATTATTGGAGTTTTATATGGCTTCTCTAATATGATTTCAAGGTGGTTCTAATAGGCTGACTTGATTATATCATTTAGAGGAAAGATATTTATAGGTAGTCATTTGTGATTGCTTGAGTGTGGTTCATAGTTGATTGTGAAGAGCAAAGCAGAGTGTGTGAAGTGTTGAGCCATCAGAAGAAGGTCTATGTGATCAAGTAAAGTATTTTTGCTATACATTGGAACTGATCTAGATAGTAGGTCTAAGAACATTTCACAAAGATCTAGATATAATGTGTATCTATTATTCAGAAGGTTGTAGCCTTCACCCCTTTGAGCAGTGTGCTCTCAGATAGTGTGTCCTCTCTACTAACATGGACTATTGTAAAAGACTCCTAATAGGGTCTGACCCTTGACCAGGTCTACTATACTAAATATAATGTAAAGAAACTCCTAACAAGGTTAAGGATCTTCTAACAAGGATCATAATACACTAGTGCAAAATATTAGTAGGTTTCAATTCCGTCTAGGGTTTTTACCTATTTGGGTTTCCCCATAACCAAAATATTGGTTTTGTGTTCAAGTGTTCTTTCATTGTGTTTATTATTTATGTTTAAGTATACTTAATTGGATAAAGAATTAAAACTAGTAGATAACTGATTCACCCCCCCTCCCCCCCCCTCTCAGTTATCTCTTGGGACTATTCCTAACACACCTGACATAGAAAGTTCAGTTGGAATTGTTGCAAGGTTTTAACAAACCCCAAGGAGACACATTTGTTTTTAGTTAAGAGGATATTCAGATATTGAAAGGGACTAAATATTTTGGTTTGTTATACATATTAAAAAAATATTTTGATCTTAAGGTATATACTAATGCTAACTGGGAAGAAAATATTGATGAAAGGAAAAGCACTAGTGGTGGAGATTTGTTTTTTGGAAAGACTAGTGACATGGTTAAGAAAGAAACTAAGTTGTATTTCAAAATCTATTGCCGAAGCTAAATATGTGGCAACAACTATCAATTATTCTAATATTGTTTGGATCAAATTTCTATAGGAAGTTATGTGTGAAGAGATTACTAATTCTATTACAATTTATTGTGATAACACCAGTGCTATTACCATATCAAAGAATTTTTTGATGCACTCAAAGACAAAGCATATATCGATTAAGTATCACTACTTGAGAGAAAAAGTATAGGATAAACATGTGACATTGGAATATGTAAATTCTAAGGAGAAGATCACTGGTATCTTTACAAAACCATTATCAAAGGATGCTTTTGAGTATCTCTGAGGTAAGTTGGGGGTTCTTACCCTATCCAATGTACATTAAGGAAAGATGCATGTTGCATAAATTCAAGGACTCGATAGAATATCTATCTTGTGAGTTGATGCTAGTGTTCACTCTTTAGGTGAAGCCTAAGAGTGTGAAGGAAGTTTATGACTACAATGGAAAATCTATATACTAGAGGTATATCTGAGATGTTTATGTTTCTTTGGAATTGTTGTCAAAGAGGGAGAATATAGTGAATTCAAAAGAATCAGTATATGTCAAAGAGGGAGAAGATCAGTAAGATGTTTAGGAAGAATAAGTCAATTGATATAGAAGTAGAATAAATTGAAATTCACATAAAGGGAGATGAATATAGTAAGAGGGAGAATATTATCAGAAGGAGATTAATGAAAATAGAAGGGAAAGTGTTACTAATAGAAAGAGAAAGACTATAGATGAAAGATCAAAAAGGAGAAGTGACTACTTAGAGGGAGTATAGAATATGAATGACATTGAAAGGATACCATCATCAATTGAACACTAAATTTGTTTAGTGTTTCCATCAATGCCAAAGAGGGAGATTGTTACCATAACTGATAATAATGTTGAAGACTGATTATCTGATGGAGTTGATGATGAAGATCGACCAAGATTAGAGGAATACATGATAGTAGAAAGGTTAAATCAGTTATAATCTTGCTACTAATGTCAAGCAATTGATTTTTTATTTATATTATGTTGCCATATCATTTGGTAATGATATAAGATGAATGAGTTAAGAAGAGGAGGAAATGAGAAGTTGAGAAGTTGTAGAACTTAAATGGGAAAATGATATAGATTGGATAATGACTTGATTATGTTGATATGATTTTTTTCTACGTAACATATGAGTATGTTAAGTCGGTAAAGTATGGTGATAAATATTTGACAACTTGGTAGGTTGTTTTGGCTACCAAGATGGAAAATTCACTCAATAAGGTAAAGTGAAAAAGAAAGGTCACTTGGCAAAGAAGAAAGGTTTAGGAACCAATCAATGTTACCAAAATTATAAGTGAAGAACATTGAGCAAGGAAAAGTTATTAAATATAGATGGAATCAACATTTAATGATTATCTATGATGAGTTGGATGATCATGATGTTGAGGAAATTTAGTTACAAGAGATCTATGGTTATGAAAATTTCCAGATGAAGATCTACTGAAAGATCTAAGAAGCAAAAGAGATGGAACAAGTTTCTAGGAAAAGTTCAAGTTCCTAGGTGAAAAGGAAACATGTTACCGAGATCCAGATCTGATGAATAATGAATTGAATGGTAAAAATTGATTAAAGTAAAATGTAATAGATGAGATTAAGAGGAAAAAATTATCTATATGGATGATGATCTTATATGAACAAATAGCTGGCAAACTAAATAGTTGAAGGATTACCAACTATTGCAAAGAAGAAGGAACAAAGAGATTCCTGAGCAGGAAAAAAATGATTTGATAAAGAGTTGATGCCAGTGGAAGATGAAGAATTAAAGTGAAGGTTGCAGAGTGCATAAGGATTTGATTGAGAAAAGATAGTTGCACATCTACAGTTCATTTTTATTACTATTTCTTACTATCATTTGTAACAGTCAAATCTCTTAATAGAGTAGACTTAATAGTCTTATTGTAAATATTTGAGAAAGATGGCATTATAAAAGAGCTAACAAAGCCACTCCTAATAGGTTGAATATCCTAATAGATCTAAGGTAAATCCATTAATTGGGTCACACCTAATAATGTGTTTTGTAATCTTTAACCAGATTGGCTCTTAATCGGGCATACTTCAGAAGAGTATATTTCTTAGTGGGTGACAATTCCCACAATGGTTTTTCTCAAAGTCAGGTTTCCATTTTAAATATTGGTGTCATACATTGTGAATGATTTTTGTGAAAGATTTATTGAAAGTTGTAGTTTATTTATTTTTGTCGATAAACAATGAATTGTGTTGTTACTACATAGTTACCAAGTTAATTAGAGAAAAAAAATTTAAAGGTATTTTGTGATGAGGATTACTCATTCGCACCCCCCCCATGCTCTATATTCCAACAAAAGAGCTAACAACTAGTTCTATTTTCACATTAACTTCTTTTCTTGTTGCTGATCTATTCTTATAGATCTCTCTTGGTGATTGGTGAAGATGATGGGCTTGTTTGTACATGCATTATCTCAATATCTGGTGTAATTTCTATTGGTAATGGTATATGAATTCTTCTTCATTCATTCTTGATTCTTTTTCTATCTTATCCATCATTTTATCTATTTTCTTCTTTACTGTAGAATATTCTTCTTGTCATTTAATTTCACTAAATATATCTTCACAAGTCCCTCATCTAGGATTTTCCTCATCTTTCTCTAATTTTAGTAAAGTATCAATGCATTCTTTCAATAAATCATCAGAAACTTCATAATCCAAAGGTTTAAGAAAGTGAATTCTCGATTCAATTGCTTCCAAACATATGCTATCAGTTTTTTCCATAATGTAAATATCATTCTTATATTTTTTAACTATAGAAGGTGAAATTCTAAATCTCTATTTCATCAGGTTTTGAAATGCTTTCATCATTCTAGTAATATCACCTTCAATTCTTTGATTAGGTTTCTTTCGGTAGTAGTTGTCAACTTTCTCCATTGTGCATCTATCTAAATTCCATTCAAATGAATGCATTGTGGGAAATTATTTAGTAGGCTGAAAATTAAGTATACAAGGTATAATCCAAGTCTAAATGGGGTATACTTGTCTTGTTTGATTCTCCTAACATTTTCAATCAGTTGAATTCTAAATATTCACAAAAATTTATACTTTCTTGGTCAACTACCATCTTATAAGCTGCATGAACAAAGCCTACAAAAATAGAATTAGGTCTAGAGGTATAAACAATCTTATATCATAATATCTTTCTCAATAATCTCACATCAATTTTTCTTATGGTGTGAAATTTCATGCCTCTTCCATCATAATCTACTTATGTGTTCTTTTCCACAAGCTTCTTAACTTTTTTTTTATGATATAGGGTTGATTTTAGTCATGCTTAGGCCAATCAGGTTGTTAATGGTTTTATCTATCAACTCTATAGGTTGGTCTCCAATCGAAATCTTATCATTGTGAAATCTTGTTATTATTATCCTTATCCATTCCTCATTGTCAAAATCAACATGGAAAATCTTCTTCATTAGGTCAATCTACCCTAAATGCTCGAAGCCTTTTTTGTATGTTCCATCATCTAGGTTGTAAAATTTTTCCATATCTTCATAAATCTCATTGTATCCATTTTTTTCAATCTTGAAATGTATTTATGTCCATGTATACTCTACATATAAGACATCACTAGGGATTTGTGAAAATGCTCCCACTGGATCATCTAAATATGGAGTGATGGCTCTCTTCTTGAAGTTTTGTCTAGGTTCATTCCTAATATCTCCAACTACTTTATTTTCCATTTTAACAATTGAATATCCAAGATAAGTAACTTGATTAAGCTCGCAAGAGTAATAAATACCTTTCTCTTCTCATGCTAGGGTTTTGTGATAATATGTGTGATATAGCTTTAACCAAACATAGTCTTTAAGTCCTTTGTTATTTCAATCTCTCTAAGTGAAAATGGTAAGAAAATCCATTGATAAACATCCTTATATTTACTAAACATTTGGATCTACATTAATTTCTTAAACAAAATCTATTTCCTTAAGCTAGTAGCCTTCCATTCTTTTGTGCGGTCATATATGTGAATATTATTTTCTTCCTGGTTCACTGTTGCTTCCTTTAGTCTATTCCAAGGTGTTCCCAACTTTGAGAAACTCCATTCAACTAATCAGGGGTTTAGTGATATTCTAATATGCTTACCCCTATAAGGTATAATATCTTTCAGTTCGAGGTGCATTTCTCTTCAGAATTTGATGAGATTTTATTTTCTTCATGAGAGTCTTATTTCTTATTATCCTTTGATATATCCTTCTACTTTTCAATCCAAATCTGTGAACTTTTAGGTAAGTTTTCTTTTGTAAAGGTCTTCTCAAGGTCATCCACTTTATTTTTTTTTACTTTCTGATCATTCCTTTCATTATTTCTCATGTTTCTTCTAGGATCTAGTGATTTTTTATTCTATGGTCTTCCATTTCCATTGAATCTACAAAATGTTGTTATATGTCCTAATTTATTGCAAACATAACATGTCAAAGTACTTTTTCCTTGTTTATCTCCAAATCAATTTGTCTTAAGTCTTCATTCTCTAGCAATGTGTCCAAAATTGTTTTATTTGTAACTTGTAATAGGTCTATTTATTTATTCCATTCATCTTCTTCATGTCATGATAGTCCTTTCATGCATTCTACTATCATCTCTAGGTTTCCTACATTCTCTAGCTCTATGTCCAAAATTAAAAATAATTATAACAATAACTAGAAAGAGGTTTAGAATACTTACTTGTTCATTCCTTATTCATATGTCCAAATTTATTTCATATAAAAAACTTTCCATTTAATTTACTTCTAGGTGGTTCAATCTGATCTTGTGATTATTTTACTAGATCTGATGTTTTAATAGGTTCTTAAATTAGACTAGGTTCATTCTTTATCAGATCTAGTTTTTTTGTGTCTTCAAGATCTTTAGTTGTTTCAAATTTCTTCGATGATTCTCCTTCATTGTAACCAATTCCTATCTTATCAACTTTAGGTCTTTGTGCCATAATCTGTTCATAAAGATTTTCTTCACTTGAATGTAATTTCTTAATATGTTAATTTGTTTGTGTAAGTTCACATTTGATGATACAATTGTATTTCTTAGTTTCTAAAAACTTTAATCTAGAATCTTTAAGTTTAGATTTCACCTTCATAGGTTGTAATTTCAAATATACATTCTCAGATCTTAAATCTATATCTATCTTTATTTATTTAGGTAACTTACTTGTCTTTTGAGTATAATATCAAGTTCATGTCTCAAGACTTCATTTTCCTCCCCAACTGACTTGCAAAATTTGATTTGATCATGTAACTCTTTATTCTTTTATCTTGACTATTCAAGATGATCTTTTAACTTTTGAATGAGATCTTACACATCTCTTAGTTTGTTCTTTAATCTATCTTTTTCTTGACTCACTTGATCTAATTCTTCTAGGGTTTCTTCAAGATTTTTCTAAATATATCCTGAATCCATAGTGATCTCCTTTAAGCTTCTAGGCTTATCCCTCAAGGACCTGATGTTTTGATACCAATTGTTAGAAAGTAAATATCTATTATTATAACTGAGAGTGGGGATGAATCAGTTATAGTGATTAAACAATTTTTTTCCCAACTATGGATATAAATTATTGTCTTTATACATGCATATAGAAAAGTAATGAAAAGTAAAATCAAGTTTAACATAATAAAACACATAACACCATATTTTGTTAACTAGGGAAACCCTAGCCAAGGAAAAACCTCGGTCAGGATGGTACCCACAAAATGATCCACTAATAAAAGTATCTTGTGAAAGATATTCACCCTATTAAGAGTATTTTACATCTATATAGTGTATCTATCCTTGTGAGAGGACTAGGCCTAGTTAAAATCCTTTGACCTTGTGAGGAGTCAATTGTACAATACAAAAATGGATCTTACTATTGATACAAAGTGCTCACTACACATATAGTACATATACAACTTCACAATACAAAACTTTGACTGTTGTTTATATCTTCAATATCTGATTAGTCCTTGTAATTGCTCACATACAATTAATCATACAATTGTTCTTCTCTACTAGGATCATCAAATTCACTTAAACAAAAGTGTCTTCCTTTATACCTTTCTCTTTAACCAATCTACTTCCAACTTAACCATACATTACCAAAACATTAATATCTCATTTTCTTGTGTTAGGATGGACATCTAGGATGTCATCCCAAACTAATTCATCACTTTATTTCACAATCAAAATACAACTTGTTTGTCAAAACTTGATATACTCTAACTTGCCCTATTTCTGTGATATACATACTATCTTAGAAAAAAATTATAAATCATAACCAAAACATGATATATTCTTTAGTGCAATCATAGACATCATAAATTATGTCCATACTATCTTTAGTGAGCCTCACTAAAGTCCAACTATCCATAGAAAACCTCGTTGAATAGATCTCTATGTATTTTTACTGTAAACTACCTTATACTCAGATAATTTCTAAGTATCCCTTGTCCAGACTTCAGTTAAAACATAACTAATCAAAATTTCTCTATATGTTCCCATAAATAATAACCATATCATATCCCCTTAACCAAATTTCCAATAGTTAGTTCATACTTTCTATCTTGATTAGATTCAGAGCTATTATTCATGGCACCACTCCATATGTACCAGATGTTATAGAGGCCATAATTGAGAGGAAGAGATGAGAGGTTTGCTTCAGTCTTTCTCTGAAGGAGGTACTAGCTTTAGTGCCTAAAGATACCCTAAAAAGGGAATCTTTCCCATCTTATGCAGACTTACAGTATGTGAAGGGATATTAGGTTAACAAGTGTTAGGATCCTACTATATTAGCATTGATAAACCCATGGTTTCTAGCTACCCATGGTCATTATCCAAATAAAAACTAGATTCCATTGTATTTTATATAGTAGGCTTTTGTTGAGGTTCATTTAGGGAGGGCTATTAATTATACTAATTTTCTAGCACATCTAGGATAGGGGCATAGAAGGCATGTAGATAGCAATGCTTTTCATCGAGATGATCACCAGAGGCTAGTACACATGGCCATTGTTGGTTAGAGGGAACCTACTATAGATCCTTCATTGGGTCATATGGAAGATTATGCCATTTGTAGAACCTAGCTTCAAGGTGTTATTGATAGTGTGGGGGACATTGTAGTAGTTGTTGCATCCATATCTAGTGATCAGGTTAGCTAGCACTTGATGTCTCGATGACACTCCAAATCATTAGGTGGAGCATCCTCTAATAGGACCTCACATGAAATGTATAGTGTAGTGGGCATCCCTTCACTTTCTAGCCTAGAGGGAGTTACATGAGATATGACATGGGTCACATTGACTATAATGGTTGAGGATCAACTAGATGAATATGCATTTATAGTAGAAGAGCATGATATCCCCATACTGGATGTTAGAGCTCATGTCAGTACTATTAGATATGCTCAACCACATCCTTCTCATCACCCAAACTATGGCCATAGTGGAAGTGCCCATGAGGATCCACCTATTGACCACTCTATTGCTGTAGAGGGAGAGGCATAATGTACAGACCCTTCAGTGAGTGCAGGGAACTATTTCTATGATGTTTTCCTTGAGGATGTTGACTTAAGCATGACCACTTTGGGTTACCTTGATTTGTTGACACATGATGATATGACTTCCATGCCATCTCATTTGGTTATTTTTTTGCATTCATCATTAGAGAGACATGTGTCAACTACTCTTGTTGTAGATGTAGAGTTGAGCTTGGACCAGATGTAGAAAAATCTTGATATCATGCTTGATAGGATCAAGGCTAGGGAGTCTTAGTACTATCAAGCTCCACCATCTACATAGGTATAAATATTATAGTTGATAAAGTAGTAAAAAATAATAATTTTATTAGATTTTTATAACACATGTCCCAATGTAGTAAACATTGTCAAGTAGTAAATGACAATAATTTGACAGACTTTTATAACACATGTGTACTAATGTAATCAAATATAAAAGTAAAGTGTCCTAATTAAGTATTGCAACATACATGATACACATTCATATTCCAACCAGATAAATATCCACATGACCTAATTAATCAACTAGATAAAGATTAGGTATTTCAACATGCATGATACACATTCCTATTCCTAGATAAGTAATAAATCATATCGTTAAGATATTTTTGAGATATTATAAATTTTAGAAAATTGTATCATTCACTATGGGCACCGGTAGGAAAGAATGGAGCTAAGAAAACCTATGGTCTCGACGGTGAAAAATTTAGTATAGATCATATTTCATGCATTATTTAGTCTACATCAAGTGGTTCATCTCACTCTTTGATAACATTTAATATTCTCTCATGGTCATCGGTATCAAGTCTCCACTTACGAATGCCACCTCCCGTCATTGGATGAAGAGATAGTATAGTGGAAATTACAAGATGGATATATTGATAAACCTTATTATTAGATGTGAAATTAAACATAAATTTTTAGGAATGAATGTTGAAGCCTTTGGTAGTCATTCTATAGCAGTGGTTCTTGCATTCATGACTATGATTGTCATTGATGTCAACACAGTGTTATTCTAGAGTTTAGCAGAGAAGCAAGCACAATTTTTTTTTGCACAAATGTTATATTGTAGATTGAGTTATGCATAGTTGATGGTATGTTATTTGGTGTGTTATTAGCCTATGGTTAAGAGTGCAAAAATAAATTCATTTATTCATGAAAGTTATAAGCATTTTGGTGGAAGCAGTATTTTGGCAGTGTTCCTGAGTAGCGATTTTTGGTAATTGGAGGATATCTCCTAACCAGGATGGAATCTAATTCTATGTAGTTAAAGGAAAGTTTGAGACTCATTGGTGGTGATTTGGTTCATAGTGAAAACTTTGAGGTCACACGATTGGAAAGTTATTGTATCTGGAAGCTGACAGTTTTTATGTAATTTTGATGTAGCGTGTTGAAATTATTATTTTGTATTTGCATGCTGACTCATTTGTAATTATTTGAGTGTGGTATAAAGGAAGGAATTTTTTCCTTGTTTTAATGTGTGATTGTAATAGTTGTGATATGAAATTGTGAAATTTGTGATGCGAATGTATGCATGAAGTGAAGAAAAGAGCTAATTCAGTGATGAAGGAAGACTTGCGAAGTACAGAGATCTGAATTTGTGATCTTGTGGAGAAAAGAGTGTGGTTTTGGCATAGTATGAAGGAGGTAACATATTTCATATTATTCTATTGAATAATCCTAAGATCTATTGGACAGTGAGTTCAGAGATCTTGCCTTGAATTTGTTTGGGCAGTGGGTCCTTCTATCTTCCATACCTCCTAATAGGGTTAGAATCTTTTAACAGGGATTCAAAATCTCCTAATAGAGATTCATATGTACTGAATGTATTTCATAAGACTCCTAATAGGGTCCATCCTCTAACAAGGAACTTTCATATTAGTGCATCATTTTGTGGGCATCATTCCCACCGGGGTTTACTCTTTGATCAAGAGGTTCCCTAGTTAACATATCTTGTGTTATTGTGTATGATTATGTTTCTATGGCTGGTTACTACATTGATTATATGGTTTAATACTATTGAAGTTGATAAATGGTTTAATTATCAGATAATTGATTCACCCCCCCCCCCTCTCAATTATCTTAGGGATCTTTGCTTTCTAACAATTGGTATCAGAGCGACAGATCCTTGAAAGAGAAGTTTAACAACTTAAGGAGATCCATGGAAAATTTTAGGAAAGAAAGCCCTAAGTTTGATGGAGTAAATTTTGACAGCTGGAAAGAAAAGATGAAGACACATCTCTTGTGTTTAGGACCAGGCTATTGGTAAAGGACTATAATTGAAGAAGACAATCTTGAAACAAGTACCAAAGATGAGGTAGATCTATTCATGTGTAACATACTTGCAAGAGAAGCACTTTTATCAGCACTTCTAGAGAATGAATATAGTCAGGTAAAAGGTTTAACTAGATCTTATGATATTTGGAAAGCTTTACATTCTACTTTTGAAGGTGATGAACATGTAAAGAAAGCTAGGTTACATAATTAGATTTGTGCATTTGAAGACATAAGAATGATGGAAGATGAATCTGTTAGAAGCTATATTGGTAGGATGTCAGAAATTGTTGTAGGAATAAAGTCTTATGTGTTGGAAACAATTGTCTGAAGGAAATTGCTACTCAAATTATGTATTGTCTTTGATGTCACACAATGTCATAGTCCGCAACAATCAGTTCCTACCAAGCTCATTCGGTTTGCCAGACAGGAAGATTAGTGCTTACCGAGTCCACTTGGTTATCAAAGAAAATCAGTGTCTACCGAGTCCACTTGGTTATCAAAGAAAATTTAGCGTTTACCGAGTTCAGTCGGTCGTCAAAAGGAAATTCAGTGTTTACCGAGTTCAGTCGGTCGTCAAAGGAAATTCAGTATTTACCGAGTTCAGTCGGTCGTCAAAGGAAATTCAGTGTTTACTGAGTTCAGTCAGTTATCGAAGGTAAAGGATTGTCGGTGTTTACCAAGTTCCCTCGGTCTCCGAAAGATTGTAGAAAGTTATGGTCACCGAGCACTGTTGGCCCTTGAAGGATTTTTGCAAATATAGTTTGCTTGATTCAACTGACTGTTATACTAAATAATGTCGATTTGACAAATCTAAAATCATATAAATAAAAGGTCAAATGTGAAAAATAAACAAGAAATATAGCAGAAGATTTATAGAAGAAAGACAAGAAAGGTGTGTGCGAATTTGTGAAGGATGTTCAGATATCCTTAAGGTGCAGCAGAGATTTATTCAATCAGGAAGGATCACACTTATGTAGAACAGAGATCTATAATCAGCAAGGTAGTTGCATTATTATATAGGTCATTTTTCATTGTTACCTTCTTATCATTGTAACAGTGAATTCTAAATCTCTTAACCGAGTTGGTTTAACAACCATATTATAAATCCTCTAACAAGGTGACAATTCCATTGAATTGTTTTCAAGACCTCTTACCAGGCCACTCCTAGCAGGGTGATTAAATCCTCTAACAAGGTCACACCTAACAGTGTGTTTTGTAACCTTTTACTGGGTTGGCTTCTAACTGGGCATCACTTCAGAAAAGTGAAAATCAGTATCTAGATACATTGATGGTTTTTCCCATATTGGGTTTCCACATTAAATCTTGTGTCTCTTGTGTTCTTAATTGCTATCTTAATCATACACTAGTGCTGATGAATATCTAAAAGATAATTTTGCTAATACTTTCTACATCTTCAAAGTTAGTGCAATCTATTTACCGAGTGCTAAAACAGATAACATTTTTAAGATATCCTAAGGGATCTAGGAAGAAATAATTGTGAAGTGTTTTATGGTTGACTGATTCACCCCCGCCTCTCAGTCACTTCATCCATATTCCATCAATTGGTATCAGAGCTTTTGGTGCTTGCAGGAAGGGTTTCAAGGACCTAAGCTAAAGATCAGGATGTCTTACAAGAGGGAAATTCCAAAGCTCAACAGAGATAACTTTTCAGCATGGCAAGGTCTCATGCGACTTCATCTGGCTTCCATTGGTGATTCAGGATGCAAATACATTGATGAAGAATACACAATTCCTACTGGCGCATTAACTGTTGAAGACATTGGAGAGAAAAAGACTCATAACACCATGATGATAGATATTGCATCTGCTCTCAGCTATGAAGAATTTGATGATATTAAAGAATGCACTACTGCATATGAAATGTGGATGGCACTGAAGAAAATATATGGTGGTGATGCAAATGTGAAAAGAGCCAAAGTAGAAAGCCTAAGAGGACAGTTTGACAAGATGAATATGAAGGAAGATGAAAACATTGCAAAATATGTTGAAAGAATCAAAGCAAGTGTAAGTGCAATTAGAGCTTCTAGAGGAACAATCTCAGATGAAACTATTATAATTAAGGTACTTAGAACATTACTCCCTATCTATGCAATAAGAGTATCTACTATTCAAGAAAAAAGATGTGAAACAAACCACAATATAACTTTGGATGCTTTAGTTGGAAGACTGACAGCCTTTGAATTAGACAACTATGACAACTATGTTCCTAGTTCCAAAAATATTGAATCAGCATTTGAAGCCAAGGTTTCACTAAAGAAGAACAAGAAAATTAAAGAAGTTCAGTCAGAAATTGTAGAAGCATTACTTGCAAAGAAGTACTCTAAAGGGAAAGGTAAATATAAAGGTAAAACTCCTTTAATCTATTTTTCATGTGAAGAAATTGGACATATTGTAGCTAGGTGCCCAAACAAGCAAGTCAAGGAAGAGAAGAGAAGTCACAAGTACTATGGAAAAAAGAATTTCAAATCATTCAAGGATAAAGGTAAGAAAACATGTTTTATGGCTAAAGATTCTGATGATAGTGAAGAAGAAATTGTCTTTATTGCTATAAAAGATGAATCTGATGATGATGAAGATAAGATGGCACTTATTTCTCATATAAGAAAAGATGATATATGGATAATAGACAGTGGATGTTCACACCACATGACTGGTGACAAGACAAAATTTGAATATCTAGAAGATTGTGATAGTGGTAATGTAAGATTTGGAAACAATGAACCTTGTTGTATAAAAGGAAAAGGAAGAATCTCATTAACCAAAGAACTCATATGTGATGATGCTTATTGGGTTGAAGGACTAAAACATAATCTTCTAAGTGTAGCACAGCTAATCAACACTGGTTTCAAGGTTGAATTCATGAATGGTCAAGCAAGACTGCTAGATGAAAAAGGAAAACTCATTGGATCAGGCAAACAAACAAAAGGTAACTTATTTTATCTTGATCTCAGTGAATATTCATGCTTTATTGGTCAAATTGAAGAAAGTTGGCTATGGCACAAAAGGTTATGTCATGTGAATTTTGATAACATGATAAAAATAAGAAAATTCAAGAAGGTTAGAGGCATTCCTACTTTGAAGAAACCTGATACTGGTCTATGTAAGAATTGTCAGATTGGCAAAATGAGTAAAACTAGTTTCAAGAGTAAGAACTATCAGTCTAAAGAAATTTAGGAAATTGTGCATAGTGATTTATGTGGACCTATTGGAATACAAAGCTATACTGGAGATAAATTCTTTATTCTTTTCGTTGATGATTATTCTAGAATGATGACTGTTATGTATTTAAGAGAAAAATCAGAAGCATTTGAAAAGTTCAAATGGTACTTAGCAAGAGTGGAAAAGGAAACAGGGAAAAGATTGAAATGCTTAAGATTAGATAGAGGTGGTGAATTCATCTCCCATGATTTTAACAACTTTTGCATTGAAAGAGGAATCAAAAGATAGGTATCAGCTCCTAGAACTCCTGAGCAGAATGGAATAGTAGAAAGAAGAAACAGATCTATTATGGATTGTGCAAGGACTCTAATAATAGAAAAGAACATTGCTATAAAGTACTGGAAGGAAGCTATCAACACTGCAGTTCATACTTTGAACTGAGTACAATTGAAGAAAGACACATTCAAAACTCCTTATGAATTATGGTATGGCTATAAACCCAATGTAAGTTACATGAAAGTATTTGGTAGCAAGTGTTATATCTTAAAAGAATCTAGAAGAAATAAATTTGATGTGAAAAGTGATGAAGGAATATTCCTAGGATATTCTAGCAAAAGCAAGGCATACAAATGTCTGAACTTATCTACTCACAAAGTCATAGAAAGTATACATGTAAAATTTGATGAGTTTGCAGAAAAGACTGAAGAAGAAAGCAAAAGGGAACCTAAGAACTACAAAAGATTCCTTTACATTGAACCTGAAACATTGGCAGACACAACTATCAATGAGGAAACTATATCTACCGAGCCGAGCACAGTTACCGAGTCACAAACTGAGTCACAGGAAGAAGTTCAAACTGAGTCACAGGAAGACATTCAGACTGAGTCTCAGCCTAAAGTTACCGAGCAAATATCTACCGAGCCTGAGCAACCTGAAAAAGAGATCCTAGAAGACAACAGCATGAATCATTCAAAAAGCAAGGAACCTACACTAGCCAAATATGTCAGAAGACATCATACACCAAATCAAATTATTGGAAACAAATCAGATGGTACTATGACAAGAAGCAAGCTAAAAGGTACATGTCTTCTTACTGACTTTGAACCTAGAAATATCAAAGATGCATTGGAAAATGAAAGTTGGATTGAAGCAATGAATGAAGAATTAGAACAAATACAAAAGAACAAAACATGGACTCTTGTACCTAGACCTAAAGATAAAAATGTAATTGGAACAAAATGGGTATTTAGGAATAAGTTGAATGAAGATGGTCAAGTATCTAGAAACAAAGCTAGACTGGTATGTAAAGGTTATTCTCAAGAAGAAGGCATAGATTATGGAGAAACTTTTGCTCCTGTTGCAAGATTAGAAGGCGTAAGAACTCTACTTGCTCATGCAGCACACAAAGGATTTAAGGTATATCAGATGGATATAAAATCTGCTTTTCTCAATGGAATTCTTGATGAAGAAGTCTACATTGAACAACCTGAAGGTTTTTTTGATCCAGATAAAAAGGACATGGTCTGCAGGTTACACAAAGCATTGTATGGTTTGAAACAAGCTCCTAGAGCATGGTATGAAAGACTCCATAACTATTTGATTCAGATTAATTTCAAAAGAGCCAATGATAATAGCAATCTGTATATTAAAGAAGGACCAGATGACAAAATTGTATTGGCAGAAATATTTGTAGATGATACTATATTTATAGGGAATGAGGATCAGTGCAAAGAATTTTCAGAGAAAATGAACAAAGAATTTGAAATGTCTATGTTTGGTTTAATAAAATTCTTTGTTGGTCTTCAAATTCAGCAAAGCAAGAATGGTATATACATTACTCAATCTAAATACATTAAGGAAATACTTAAGAAGTTTGGTATGGAAGATTCAAAACCAGTTGGTACACCCATGTGTACTGGATTGAAACTTACCAAAAATGATGATTCAAAAGAAGTTGATCAAACCCTATACTGATCTATGAGTGGAAAATTGCAGTATGTAGTACATACAAGACCTGATATTGCCTTAGCAGTTGGTATAGTAGCTAGATTCTCAGCAAAACCTAAGGAAAATCATATGATGGCAATCAAAAGAATCTTAAGATACTTAAGAGGAACTAAAGAATATGGTTTGTGGTATAAATATGGAGGCAATCTAGACTTAAAAGTGTTTACTGATGCTGATTGGGCAGGGAACATTGATGATAGAAAAAGCACAAGTGGTGGAGCATTTTTTCTTGGAAAAAGACTGGTATCCTAGACTAGTAAAAAGAAAAATTGCACATCTTAATCCACAGCTGAAGCAGAATATGTTGCTGCTGCAGTAAACTATTCAAATATTATTTGGTTTAAATAGTTATTAGAAGGTATGAAGGTTGAAATCAAAGAACCAGTTGTTATATTTTGTGACAATACTAGTGCAATAAACATTTCAAAGAATCCAGTGATGCATTCCAAAACCAAGCACATTGCTATTAAATATCACTTTGTCAGAGAATTGGTGCAGGACAAGGAAATCAGATTAGAATATATTCATACAAAAGAATAGATTGCAGACATTTTTACCAAACCATTACCTAAGGATGCATTTGTGTATCTAAGAGGTAAGTTAGGGGTCATTCCCCTATCTAAGGCTCACTAAATACAGTTTTAGTGATGCATCAACTAGAACATGATTGAAAATCAACCAGTTGATGCAGCATATTCAAGGAATCATTGCATATGAATCAGTACTTGAGGTACATTAATTTACACCAGTAATATGTGAATTGTCTTTGGCATATGTTGTCAAAGAGGGAGTGTTTGCTATGTCTTTGCTATTACTTCAAGAAATTTTCAATAGTCAGAAGGAAGAATTTTTAGGATAAAGGAAGTTTGCTGATAGAGGGAGATTTGAATCTGAACCGAGCTAATTCTTTCAAATTTCTTATGCTATGACATATTGTGTTGCCATCAATGCCAGAGAGGGAGATTGTTGGAAACAATTATCTGAAGGAAATTGCTACTCAAATTATGTATTGTCTTTGATGTCACACAATGTCATAGTCCGCAGCAATCAATTCCTACCAAGCTCAGTCAGTCTGCTAGATAGGAAGATTAGTGCTTACTGAGTCCACTCGATTATCAAAGAAAATCAGTGTCTACCGAGTCCACTCGGTTATCAAAGAAAATTTAGTGTTTACCGAGTTCAATCAGTCGTCAAAAGGAAATTCAGTGTTTACCGAGTTTAGTCAGTCATCAAAGGAAATTCAGTGTTTACCGAGTTCAGTCGGTCGTCAAAGGAAATTCAGTGTTTACCAAGTTCAGTCGGTTATCGAAGGTAAAGGATTGTCGGTGTTTACCGAGTTCCCTTGGTCTCCGAAAGATTGTAGAAAGTTATGGTCACCGAGCACTGTCGGCCCTTGAAGGATTTTTGCAAATAGAGTTTGCTTAATTCAGCCAACTGTTATACTAAATAATGTCGATTTGACAAATCTAAAATCATATAAATAAAAGGTCAAATGTGAAAAATAAACAAGAAATATAGCAGAAGATTTATAGAAGAAAGACAGGAAAGGTGTGTACGAATTTGTGAAGGATGTTCAGATATCCTTAAGGTGTAGCAAAGATTTATTTGATCAGGAAGGATCACACTTATGCAGAACAGAGATCTGTAATCAGTAAGGCAGTTGCATTATTATACAGGTCATTTTTCATTGTTACCTTTTTATCATTGTAACAATGAATTCTAAATCTCTTAACCGAGTTGGTTTAACAACCATATTGTAAATCCTCTAACAAGGTGACAATTCCATTGAATTGTTTTCAAGACCTCTTACCAGGCCACTCCTAGCAAGGTGATTAAATCCTCTAACAAGGTCACACCTAACAGTGTGTTTTGTAACCTTTTACCGGGTTGGCTTCTAACCGGGCATCACTTCAGAAAAGTGAAAATCAGTATCTAGATACATTGGTGGTTTTTCCCATATTGGGTTTTCATGTTAAATCTTGTGTCTCTTGTGTTCTTAATTGCTATCTTAATCATACACTAGTGCTGATGAATATCTAAAAGATAATTTTTCTAATACTTTCTGCATCTTGAAAGTTACTGCAATCTATTTACCGAGTGCTAAAATAGATAACCTTTTTAAGATATCCTAAGGGATCTGGAAAGAAATAATTGTGAAGTGTTTTATGGTTGACTGATTCAACCCCCCCTCTCAGTCACTTCATCCATATTCCATCATTATGGAGGTGAAAAGATAGAGAATGAAGTAATATGGAAGATTCTAAGAACATTGACACTGGTATTCAGGAAAACTACACAAATGATTGAACAAGTGATACCTTGTACACCAAAATTTTCAAGAGAGACTCTTCTTGGAAGATTGGAAGCAACATAGATGAATTTGATATTATCAAGAGAACTACCTAGATTGGAGACAACATTCAATGCTCTTAGCATTAGACCTACTTTGTCTAGAACTACAAGTGTGACTGGAGATTATGCCAGTAGTAGCGGATCCAAATTTGATGAAGATAATAAGATTGAAGAAGATATTGCCTTGCTTGTGAAAAGAGAACGAAATGGTAAGAAAATCTTTAAATGTTGGACATGTCAAGAATATGGTCATTTTGCATCTAAGTATCCTAAGAGAGTTAAGAAGTATAGAAACAATTTTAAGCCTAGAAGATCTAAAGAATGTTATTATGAAAATGATGAAGAAATTGAAGTGGGAATTGAAAGAGATTTGAGTGACAGTGATAATGATAACTTTGATGACATAGGATTTGTAGCAATTAAGGAAGAAAATTCTAAATCTGATATTCAAGAAGAAAAAGCCTTAGTTTCCCAAGTTGAAAAGAAAGTTAATTGGATTATAGATAATGGTTGTTCACATCATATGACTGGTGATAAAGGAAAGTTCATAAAGTTTAACTATTATGATGGAGGAGTTGTTAGAGTTGGTAACAATGCACCTTGTTTGATTAAAGGTATAGGATCTATTACTCTTGATGGAAAGACTAATACTAATGATGTTTACTTTTTTGATGGATTGAAACATAATCCTTTGAGTGTTGGATAGTTAGTGGATAAGGGATATCAAGTTTGGTTTACTAAGAAAACTTGTGTGATAAAGGATAAAGATGGAAATCTAATTGGAACTGGATCTAGAACTAGATGTAATGTATTTCAGTTGAACCCTATTGAGATGACATGTTTGATGACTAAAATTGATGACAATTGGTTATGGCATAGAAGGTTCTATCATATAAACTTTGATAATATTGTGAAAGTAAGTTCTACACTTGTAGTAAGAGATTTACCTAAGATTATGAAGCCTACTAACATGATTTGCAAAGAATGTGTGATGGCTAAGTAGAAAAGGAGTTCATTTCCTAGCAAGAAGTTCACATCTACAGAAAAGTTGGAGATTGTTCATACAAAATTGAGCAGTCCTACTAGGACTAGAGGATTCTATGGAGAAAGGTATTTTATGATTCTTGTTGATGATTTTACAAGAATGATTTGGATTGCATTTTTGAAAGAAAAATCTGAAGCATTTGATAATTTTAAGGTCATGAAAAATAAATTTGAGAATGAATCAGGAATGAGGATTAAATGTTTGAGATCTGATAGAGGTGGAGAATTTACATCTAAAGAGTTTAACACTTTTTGTGAAGTAAATGGTATTAAGAGATATTTTTCAGCCCCTAGAACACTTGAACAAAATGGTATTGTAGAAAGAAGGAACATATCAGTGACTGAAGCAGCTAGAGCTATGTTGTTTGAAGGTGATTTGGCAAAGACATTTTGGAGAGAAGCAGTGAATACAGTAGTATATACAATGAACAAAGTACCAATCAGAGCAGACACAAACAAGACACCTTATGAATTGTGGTTTGGACATGCACCCTTAGTTAAGTATTTTAGAATTTTTGGAAGCAAGTGTTATATTAAGAGAGATCATGATATAGGAAAGTTTGATCCTAGAAGCGATGAAGGAATTTTTCTTGGATATTCTTTGAAAAGCAAAGCATATAGATGTTACAATAAGAGAACTAAGACTATTGTTGAAAGTGCAAATGTAAAAGTGGATGAGAAGTTTAAAATTTAGGAAAGAATGCTTGATTATGAATCTGATAAAGGAACTAACCCTCAGCCTAACATTGAAACTACTAAACAATTTTTTGAGACTGACAGTGAATTGTTGAATGAAATTCATGTTGAAGAAAACAAAGAATAATCTAGAGAGGAATCTACAGTTGAAGAAAGATCAGTGACTATGACACCTAACAGGTATATATCAAGATATCATCCTGTTGAACAAGTGATTGGAAGTTTGGACAGGGTTATGACTAGAAAGAAGGTACATTTATGTTTGATTTCTCAAATTGAACCTAAGTCTACTAATGAAGCTTGTGAAGATGAACATTGGATTAAAGCTATGAAAGAAGAATTAGATCAAATTGAAAAGAACAAGACATGGGAACTGGTCCCTAGACCTAAAGACAAAAATGTGATTGGAATTAAATGGGTATTCAAGAACAAGATGAATGAACAAGGAGAAGTAATTAGAAACAAAGCAAGATTGGTATGTAAGGGATACTCACAGTAAGAAGGAATTGACTATGAAGAGACTTTTTCCCCTGTGGCAAGACTTGAAGCAATAAGAATATTTTTGGCTTATGCAGCATTTAAGAAATTCAAAGTGTATCAGATGGATGTGAAGTTAGCATTTCTAAATGGTGAATTAGAAGAAGTCTACATTGAGTAGCGTGAAGGTTTTCCTTTGACTCAAGAAGGATACATTGTATGTAAACTAAAGAAAACATTGTATGGACTAAAGCAAGCACCTAGAACTTGGTATGCTAGATTAGATAAGTATTTGTTAAAGTTGGGATTTACAAAAGGAATAGCTGATAGTAACTTATACACAAAAGAAATAAAGAATGAATTGTTAGTTTTGGTTATTTTTGTTGATGACATTATTTTTGGAGAAGAAGATGAAGCTAGTGACAAATTTGCTGATGAAATGAAGACAAAATTTGAAATTAGTATGATTGGAGAAATGAAATACTCTTTGGGATTATAGATAACACAAAATAAAGATGGTATCTTTATAAGTCAAACAAAGTACTTGAATGATTTGTTGAAAAGATTCAGTATGGAGAATTGTAAACCAATTGGAACACCTATGGTTACAGGACATAAACTATCTAGTAAAGATGAAACACCAGAAGTTGAGCAAAAGAAATATAGATCTATGATTGGTGGATTGTAGTACTTGACACACACTAGACTAGATATACAACATTCAGTTGGAATGGTAGCAAGATTTCAAGCTGAACCTAAAGAGTCACATTATGCAGCAGTAAAGAGGATATTGAGATATCTTAGAGGCACAATGGACTATGGATTGTGGTGTGAAACTTCTGATGATTTTACCCTATGTGCATATACTGATCCTGATTGGGGAGGTAGCGTTGATGATAAGAAAAGCACCAGTGGTGGAGCCTTTTTTCTTGGAGGAAGATTAGTTTCTTGGTTGAGAAAAAAGAATAATTGTATCTCATAGAGTATAGCAGAAGCAGAATATGTAGTAGCAACAAAAAATTGTAATCAGATAATTTGGATGAAGAAGATGTTGATGGACATTAGAATCAAGCTTGATGAGCCTATTTTCATACATTGTGACAATATAAGTATAGTTAGTATGTCTAAGAATCCTGTATTACATTCTAAAAAAAGCATATAGAGATCAAGTATCATGTTGTAAGAGAGAAAGTTGTAGATAAAGAAGTTAGATTGGAGTACATAAGCACAAAGGAGAAGATAGTAGATATATTTACAAAGCCTTTTCCTAAGGATACATTTGAGTATCTGAGAGGTATGCTTGGGGTTATGCCCCAACCTAATTTTGAGTGATGATGCAATAATTTTCATCCATCTAGTAGAATATGGCCCTATCTATTTTTTGGATTGGATGTTGGTACTTCCTCTATGGGGGAGTATGTGTATCTAAGCTGAGTCATGAGGACTCTTGTGAATGTATTTTCTGAACAGTGTCTTTTGACATTGAGCTATTATTTGACATAGTCATAAAATTTTTGTCATTGATGTCAATGGGGAAGAGAATCATGAAAAACATTGAGGAACTACATTTGTTGGAGAGATTGAATAGGAAAACAAAGCAAGATTTGATTGATAAAGAGTAGCAGAGTAGTTGAGTAGCAGTGATTGGATTTTTGGAACATTGGATGTTTTTCATGTATGTTTCCATCAATGCCAATGGGGGAGATTGTTAGGAATGAATGTTGAAGCCTTTGGAAGTCATTTTGTAGCAGTGGTTGTTGCATTCATGACTATGATTGTCATTGATGTCAACACAGTGTTATTTTGAAGTTTAGCAAAGAAGCAGGCATAGTTTTGTTTTGCACACATGTTATATTTTAGATTGAGTTATGCAAAATTATCCTATGGTTAAGAGCGCAAGAAGAAATTCATTTATTCATGAAATTTATAAGCATTTTGGTGGAAGCAGTATTCTAGTAGTGTTCCTGAGTAGCAGTTTTTGGTAATCGGAGGATATCTCCTAACCGGGATGGAATCTGATTCTACACAGTTAAAGGGAATTTTTAAAATCATTGGTGGTGACATGGTTCACAACACAAACTTTGAGGTCACATGATTGGAAAGTTATTGTATCTGCAAGCTGACAGTTTTTATGTAATTTTGATGTAGCGTGTTGAAATTATTATTTTGTATTTGCATGCTGACTCATTTGTAATTATTTGAGTGTGGCATAAAGGAAGGAATTTTTAACTTTTTGTAAGGGGGGATTGTAATAGTTTTGATATGAAATTGTGAAAGTTGTGATGCGAATGTATGCATGAAGTGAAGAAAAGAGCTAATTTAGTGATGAAGGAAGACTTGCAAAGTACAAAGATCTAAATTTGTGATCTTGTGTAGCAGAGAGTGTGGTTTTGGCACAGTGTGAAGGAGGTAACATATTTCATATTATTCTATTGAATAATCCTAAGATCTTTTGGACAGTGAGTTCAGAGATCTTGCCTTGAAGCTATTTGGGCAGTGGGTCCTTCTATCTTCCATAACTCCTAATAGGGTTAGAATCTTTTAACAGGGATTCAAAATCTCCTAATAGAGATTCATATGTACTGAATGTATTTCATAAGACTCCTAACAGGGTCCATCCTCTAACAAGGAACTTTCATATTAGTGCATCATTTTGTGGGCATCATTCCCACCGGGGTTTACTCTTTGATCAAGAGGTTCCCTAGTTAACATATCTTGTGTTATTGTGTCATTGTGTATGATTATCTTTCTATGTTTGGTTACTACATTAATTATATGGTTTAATACTGTTGAAGTTGATATTGAGTTGATAAATGGTTTAATTATCAGATAACTGATTCACACCCCCCCCCCCTCTCATGAGTTATCTTGGGGATCTTTGCTTTCTAACATAAACCTGAATAGACAAGCTCAAAAACATATATATAGATGTGAAATTAACCATAAACACACATATAATTCCATCGCAAGTTGGACCTCAATTGTAATAAATTAAACATAAATACACTACTAACCTATGGAAAACATAATTTCATCTCTTGTTTCATTCTTTGTTAGCTTCATCCTCTCCTTGGTGCAACATAATAAATAGTGACTAACTCCTTCCAAATTTACATGCTCTTCTATTACTACAAAAACATGTCATGCAAAATATTTTTTCACTTTGACCTGTAAATATAAAATAAATAGACTTTATTTATGGATTGAGTTTATGAATTCTTTAAATTTATATATACACATACCAATTTTGATAAAACCTGAAATATGGTCATAATTGATAGAAATCAATGGAATTTCATCAAAGCTTTCATCCTCAACTTCATCATTTGTATTAGTAACA
Organism: Chamaecyparis obtusa; assembly: GCA_027943335.1. Classification (NCBI taxonomy): domain Eukaryota; kingdom Viridiplantae; phylum Streptophyta; class Pinopsida; order Cupressales; family Cupressaceae; genus Chamaecyparis; species Chamaecyparis obtusa. The sequence goes on along the minus strand of BSBK01001476.1, from coordinate 474,543 downwards.
TCTAGTGGAACCAAAATTTACTCACTAACATATCCATATTTTTGGTTGATACATTCACCATAGTTTTCATAAATGTACTCATAAAAAAGGCATTAGTAATCTCTAGTGTATAATGACAACACATTACTATTTGTACTCATAACTAAATGCATGGATCTTTTTTTTGTTAGGAATGAATGAAAATTATTTTGGCAGTCATTCTGTAGCAGTTTTTGTTGCATTCATGACTTGGATTGTCATTGATGTCAACACAGTGATATTCTGGATATTAGCAGGAAAGTAGGTACAGTTTTATTTTGCGCACATTTTGTATTGAAGATTGGCTTTTGTGTAGTTGATGGTATTTTCTTTGGTGTGTTATTAACCTATGGTTAATAGTGAAAAAATAAATTCATTCATTTGTGAGAGTTATGAGCATTTTGGTGAAAGCAGTGTTTAGACAGTGTTTTTGTGAAGCGATGTTCAGAAATCGGAGGATATCTCTTAGCTGGGATGGAATCTAAATTTGTGTAGTTAAAGGGATGTTGGAGACTTATTGATGATGATGTGGTTCATAGTGAAAACTTTGAGGATATGTTTGGAGAAAGTTACAGTATCTGGAAGCTGACAATTTTATGTGAATTCTGTGTGCAGCGTGTAGAATTTATTATTTTGTAATTGAGGACCGACTCATTTGTAATTATTTGAGTTTGATATATAACAAGGAATTTTTTCCTTATTTTAATGTGTACTATGAAGATTGTGATGTGAATATATGCATGAAGTGAAGAAAAGAGCTAATTCAGTGATGAAGGAAGACTTGTGAGTACAGAGATCTAGAATTGTGATCTTGTGTAACAGAAAGTGCATTTTTGGCATAGTGTGAAGGAGGTAATATATTTTATATTATTCTATTGAATAATTCTAAGATCTTTTGGACAGTGGGTTCAGAGATCTTGCCTTGAAGCTGTTTGGGTAGTGGGTCCTTCTGTCTTCCATAAACAAGGATTCAAAATCTCCTAACAGGGATTTATATGTACTGAATGTATTTCATAAGACTCCTAACAAGGTCCATCCTCTAACAAGGAACTTTCATATTAGTGCATCATTTTGTGGGCATCATTCCCACTGGGGTTTACTCTTTTCAAGAGGTTCCCTAGTCAACATATCTTGTGTTATTGTGCAATTGTGTATGATTATCTTTCTATGGTTGATCAATACATTGATTACATTATTTAAAGTAGTTGAATGGATAAATTATCTAATAACTGATTCACCAGCCCCCTCTCAGTTATCTTGGGGATCTTTACTTTCTAACAATTGGTATTAGAGTAGTAGGTCCTTAAAAGAAAAGTTTAACAACTTAAGGAGATCAATGGCGAATTTTAGAAAAGAAATCCCTAAGTTTGATGGAGTAAATTTTGATAGTTGGAAAGAAAAGATGAAGACACATCTATTGTGTTTAGGACCAAGTTATTGGTTGATTACAAAGAATGAGAAGACTATCATTGAGGAAGACAATCTAGAGGTAGGAACTAAAGATGAACTAGATCTATTCATGTGTAACATACTTGCAAGAGAAGCACTTTTGTCAGCACTATCAGAGAATGAATATAGTCAAGTAAGATGTTTGAAAACATCTCATGCAATTTGGAAAGCTTTACATTCTACTTTTGAAGGTGATGAACATGCAAAGAAGGCTAGATTACATAATTGGATTTGTACATTTGAAGATATCAGAATGATGGAAGATGAATCTATTAGAAGATATATTGGTAGGATGTCTAAGATTGTAACAGGAATAAAGTCTTGTGGAGGTGATGAGACAGAGAATGAAGTGATATGGAAAATTCTGAGAACTTTGACACCAGTATTCAAGCAAACAACACAAATGATTGAACAAGTGATACCTTGTACATCAAACTTTTCAAGAGAGACTCTTCTTGGAAGATTAGAAACAACAGAGATGAACTTGAGATTATCAGGAGAGCTACCTAGAATGGAAATAGCATTCAATGCTTTTAACATTAGACCTACGAGGAGTACTAGTGTGAATGGAGACTATGCCAGTAGTAGCAGATCTGAGGAAGATAACAAGATTGAAGAAGGTATTGCATTACTTGTAAAAAGAGAACTAGATGGTAAGAAAATCTTTAAATGTTGGACTTGTCAAGAATATGGTCATTTTGCATCTAAATGTCCTAAAAGAGTTAAGAAGTATAGAAGCAACTTTAAACCTAGAAGATCTAAAGAATGTTATTATGCAAATGATGAAGATCTTGAAGCAGGAATTGAAAAACATTTAAGTGACAGTGATAATGATAACTTTGAGAAAATAGGATTTGTAGCAATTAAAGAAGAAAGTTCTGAATCTGATAAAAGGGAAGAAAAAGCATTAGTTTCACAAGTTGAAAAGAAATCTGATTGGATTATAGACAGTGGTTGTTCACATCATATGACTGGAGATAAAAGAAATTTTGTCAAGTTAGATAATTATGATGGAGGAATTGTTAGGGTTGGTAACAATGCACCTTGTTTGATTAAGGGTATAGGATCTATTACTCTTGATGGAAAGACTAACACTGATGATGTTTACTTTGTTGATGGACTAAGACATAATCTACTAAGCGTTGAACAATTGGCTAATAAGGGTTATCAAGTTTCATTTTTTGAGAAAAATTATGTGATAAAAGATAAAGATGGAAATCTGATTGGAAAAGGATCTAGAACTAGAGGTAATGTATTTTAGTTGAATCCTACTGAGATGACATGTTTGATAACTAGGATTGATGACATTTGGTTATGGCATAAAAGGTTTTGTCATATAAACTTTGATAATATTATCAAGGTGAGCACTACACTTGTGGTAAGAGATTTACCTAGAATTATGAAACCTACTAACATGATTTGCAAAGAATGTATGATGACAAAGTAGAAAAGGAGTTCATTTCCCAACAAGAAGTTCACATCGACAAAGAAGCTGGAGATTGTTCATATAGACTTGAGTGGTCCTACTAGGACTAGACGATTCTATGGAGAAAGGTATTTTATGATTCTTGTTGATGATTTTACAATAATTATGTGGATTGCATTTTTGAAAGAAAAATATGAAGCATTTGATAAATTTAAGATTATGAAAACAAAAATTGAGAATGAATCTGGAATAAAGATTAAGTGTCTAAGATCTGATAGAGGCGGTGAATTTACTGAAATGAATGGTATTAAGAGACACCTTTCAACCCCTAGAACACTAGAACAAAATGGTATTGTAGAAAGAAGGAACAGGTCAATAACTGAAGTAGCAAGAGCTATGTTGTTAGAAAATGATTTGGCTAAGACTTTTTGGAGAGAAGCAGTGAACACAGTAGTATACACTATGAATAGAGTACAAATCAAAGCAGATACAAACAAGACACCTTATGAATTATGGTTTGGACATACACCCTCAGTTAAGTATTTTAGAATTTTTGGAAGTAAATGTTATATAAAGAGAGATGATGATATAGGAAAATTTGATCCTAGAAGTGATGAAGGAATATTTCTTGGATATTCTTTAAAAAGAAAAGCATATAGATGTTATAAAAAAAGAACTAAGACTATTGTTGAAAGTGCAAATGTAAAAGTTGATGAGAAGTTTAAAATTTAGGAAAGAATGCTTGATTATGAATCTGATGGAGAAGCACAACCTCAGCCTAACATTGAAAACATAGAATTATTTTTTGAAACTAACAGTGATTTGCTGAATGAAAGTCATATTGAAGAAAATAGAGAACAAAGAAGAGAAGAATCTACAGTTGGAACAAGATCAGTAACTATGACACCTAACAGGTATACTTCAAGACATCACCCTGTTGAGCAACTTATTGGAAGTTTAGATAGAGGAGTTTTGACTCGAAATAAGGTACACTTATGTTTGATTTCTCAAATTGAACCTAAGACTACTAATGAAGCTTGTGAAGATGAACATTGGATTAATGCTATGAAAGAAGAACTAGAACAGATTGAAAAAAAAAGACATGGGAATTGGTCCCTACACCTGAAGACAAGAATGTGATTGGAACAAAGTGGGTATTCAAAAACAAGATGAATGAACAAGGAGAAGTGATAAGAAACAAAGCAAGATTGGTATGTAAAGAATATTCACAACAAGAAGGAATTGACTATGAAGAAAATTTTGCACCTGTGGCCAGACTTGAAGTAGTGAGAATGTTTCTAGCATATGCAACTTACAAGAAATTTAAAGTGTATCAGATGGATGTGAAGTCAGCATTTTTTAAGGTTTTCCTTTGACACAAGAAGGAGATATGGTATGTAAGTTAAAGAAAGCTTTATATGGATTAAAACAAGCACCTAGAACCTTGTATGCAATATTGGATAAGTATTTATTGAAATTGGGATTTATAAAAGGAACAACAGATAGTAACTTATACACAAAAGAAATTGAGAATGGTTTGTTGGTTATAGTTATATTTGTTGATGATATTATCTTTGGAGGAGAAGATGAAGCTAGTGACAAATTTGAAGATGAAATGAAGACTAAATTTGAGATGAGCATGATTGGAGAAATGAAATATTTTTTGGGATTGCAGATAACACAAAGCAAGGAAGGTATATTTGTAAGTCAGACTAAGTATTTGAATGACTTATTAAAAATATTTGGAATGGAAGATTCTAAACCTGTTGGAACACCTATGGTAACTAGACATAAGTTATCTAGCAAAGATGAGACACCAGCAGTTGAGCAGAAAAAGTACAGATCAATGATTGGAGGATTGTAGTACTTTTCAAGCACATTCAGTGGGGATTGTAGCAAAATTTCAAGCAGAACCTAGAGAATCACATTATGCAGTAGTAGAGAGGATACTAAGATATCTGAAAGGAACAATGGATTATGGATTATGGTATGAGAATTCTGATGATTTTACTTTATGTGCCTATACTAATGTAGATTGGGGAGGCAGCATTGATGATAAGAAAAGCACTAGTGGTGGAGCCTTTTTTCTTGGAGGAAAATTGGTCTTTTGGCTAAGTAAGAAGTAGAACTGTACTTCACAAAGCACAGCAGAAGCAAAATATGTTGCAGCAGCAAATAATTGTAATCAGATTATTTGGATGAAGCAGATGTTGAAGGATACTCGAATAAAGTTTGATGAGCCTATTGTTATATATTGTGATAACACCAGTACAGTGAGTATGTCAAAAAATCCTATTTTACATTCTAAGACTAAACATATTGAGATCAAATATCATGTTGTAAAAGAGAAAGTTGCAGAAAAAGAAGTAAGATTGGAGTACATAAGTACAAAGGAGGAGATAGAAAATATATTTACAAAGCCTTTACCTAAGGATACATTTGTGTATCTGAGAGATGCTTGGGGTTATGCCCCAACCTATTTTTGAGAATTGATGCAGATGATTGCATCTGTCCAGTGGTATATGAGCCCTATCTTTCTTCTGGATTGGCTGTTGGAACTTCCTCTATGGGCGAGTTTATGAGCTGAGTCATGAGGACTCTTGTTATTGTATTTTTTTGAAAAGTGTCTTTTGACATTAAGTTGTTTTTGACTTAGTGATGGAATTTTTGTCATTGATGTCAATGGGGGAGAGATATACATGAAAAACATTATGGATTGTATGAGAGAGCTGAATAGGAAAATGAAGCAAGATTTGATTTGATATTTTGCAGTGATGTTGCAGTATTGGATTTTTGGAACATTGGATGTTTTTCATCTATGTTGCCATCAATGCCAATGGGGGATATTTTTAGGAATGAATGCAAAGTATTTTGGTAATCATTCTGTAGCATTTTTTGTTGCATTCATGACTTGGATTGTCATTGATGTCAACATAGTGATATTCTGGATATTAGCAGGAAAGTAGGTACAATTTTGTTTTGCGCACATGTTGTATTGAAGATTGGATTTTGCACAGTTGATGGTATGTTATTTGGTGTTTTATTAACCTATTTTTAATAGCACAAAAAGAAATTCATTCATTTGTGAGAGTTATGAGCATTTTGGTGAAAGCAGTGTTTAGATAGTGTTTCTGTGAAGCGATGTTTAGAAATTGGAGGATATCTCTTAGCTGGGATGGAATCTAATTTTTTGTAGTTAAAGGGATGTTAGAGACTCATTAATGATGATGTGGTTCATAGTGCAAACTTTGAGGATATGTTTGGAGAAAGTTACAGTATTTGGAAGCCGACAGTTTTATGTGAATTCTGTGTGTAGCGTGTAGAATTTATTATTTTGTAATTGAGGACTGACTCATTTTTAATTATTTGAGTTTGGTATATAAGAAGGAATTTTTTCCTTGTTTTAATGTGTACAATGAAGATTGTGATGTGAATATATGCATGAAGTGAAGAAAAGAGCTAATTCAGTGATGAAGGAAGACTTGTGAGTATAGAGATCTAGAATTGTGATCTTGTGTAGCAGAGAGTGCAATTTTGGCATAGTGTGAAGGAGGTAATATATTTCATATTATTATATTGAATAATTCTAAGATCTTTTGGACAATGGGTTCAGAGATCTTGCCTTGAAGCTGTTTGGGCAGTGGGTCCTTCTGTCTTCCATAAACAGGGATTCAAAATCTCCTAACAGGGATTTATATGTACTGAATGTATTTCATAAGACTCTTAACAGGGTCCATCCTCTAACAAGGAACTTTCATATTAGTGCATCATTTTGTGGGCATCATTCCCACCGGGGTTTACTCTTTTCAAGAGGTTCGCTAGTCAACATATCTTGTGTTATTGTGCAATTGTGTATGATTATCTTTCTATGGTTGATCAGTACATTGATTACATTGTTTAAAGTAGTTGAATGGATAAATTATCTGATAACTGATTCACCCCCTCCCCTCTCAGTTATCTTGGGGATCTTTACTTTCTAACAATTTTGTCTACCCTCTTACATCCATGAATTGATCTTCTATCAACACCTGAATAAGAAACATGTAAAAATTTAAGACAAGTTAAAATCATGTGTTTGTGTGTGTGTGTGTGTGTGTGTTCTCTTCAATGATCAATAAATTTAAAGTGTACATAAATTTAAACTAAAATAAGTGATATGGCATTTATACTTGATATCTCCCTGAATACTCTAAATGATATGACTCGATCCAATCATGATGATGTGTTATCCTAATTTGGAACTACAAAAGGTGACTTTCACCACTTAAATATATCATGAGCATTATTTATATGATATCCCTGATAGTCTAGTTGATTCTTTCTTAAAGCACGTTTGATACAATCTCCTGCACCATCATGCTCTCCCTTTCCATGTCCACTCTCAAGGAAAATCCAAATATGCAGTTGTTGGGATTATGGAAATATAAGTACTGAGAGGGGAGAGGTGAATTAGTACATTCAAAACTTTTCAAGACTAAAACTTTGTAGGTGTAGATATCATTAACCGATATAATCCATTCTATGAAACATACATTCAAATATAACTGAAATTGTAATTGCATGTAATCTAATCAATATACCATACATGAAAACTCATACACATAACAAAAAATATTTTTCTATCATAGAAACCCTTGTAAGAAGGTAAAAATTGTGGTGGGGATGACACCCACAAATCTTTACTACTGTAGTAACAAAGTATTTCGGTTAAGGCTACAAATTGTGATCACTTCTAATGATCTTACCCTATTAGGAGTAACAATTAGATCAACTAGATCTACCTGGTTAGATGATTTGAACAAAATGATACATGTGTGTACTCGGTTAAGAGATTTAGCTAAGAATGGTTAAGTCCACTCTTTTAGGAGATTTTAAATCTGCTACAATGGTTAAATGGTAACAGTAAATATGTCTATAATTCACAACACTATCTTGCCTGATTCAGATCTGTAATATACCATAAACATATCACCTTATAGTGATGTATGTATTATTCTATTCTACTCGATATCCTAGTGTATGTTCTAAAAAATTGAATGCTTCTTACAAACCTTTTGTCAAAAAACCCTTTGTCTGATCTCCTAATGTCCTTAGAGCAGCTACTCCTTCATGATATCTATAGAATGAAATCTTTACTCCTTTTATATCAAACTATCTTGACCTAATTAGGGTTTTATAATATCTTAGAAAACCTAAGATCAATGGTGTAACAAAATAAGCTAGATCTAACAATACATATAAATCATCAATAATTTAATGATTACATCCATATTTAATTCTATCTCGATGTTGGTAAACCATTTTCCTGATCGGCGTGAACCATTTGCATTGATGTTTATGCCATTTCAAATTACTATGCCATTTCCTATTTTACTCAGTGTACACTGTATTCTCCATCTAGTAATGTACTAGTGCTCGGGTCATATGAATGCTTAGTGACCAGTATGCTCATTTCTTGGTAATCATTTGTCTCAGTGAGAGTACTCGGTCAAAGCCATGTTTGGTAAGCTTAGAGAGCTACCTTGAATCCTACTCAATATATAGGCTTTGTGTGTTTGACTGACTGGCCTATTTATCTCCTTTACCTACTGGATAACTGATTGATACTAATGATAACCATTAAAGCTCAAATAGGAGTAGCAGTCTCCCCCTTTGGTATTAGTATTAAAAATTTGTGTATATGTACCAACTATCAAAACTATACTAACTCCAAAAAAAATTTAACTCCCCCTTTGTACATGCTCTCTATGTGAGTGTGAAGTACATACTAGTATCTATACATATAATTTCCCCCTTTCTGAAAGTAATGCCAAAAGAAAAATGTACTTACAACTTGTCAAAAATATGCTGATGTGTTTTCTTGAGTGAATCCAAGAGGTATTCTCATTCCTCTTTTAGGTTCTCAAGAGCAATGTGCTCTAAACTGACTTATGCATGCATGTCAAAAATTTATTCTAGTACATAAATTTCCAGAGTGGCAACTAAATTCTTTTCCTTATTGAGATGTCTCTCCATTATCTTAAGACGGGGAAGCAACTCAACCTGAAGCTCGGTTATTTGATCTCTAATTATATCTTCTTACTTCCTCAAATCAATTATTAACCACATAAGTTATTAAACCTTTTAAAAATGCTAAAGGAATGCATTGGGCTCGGTTAAATAATTATTTTCACTGACCTTTATTTCTTCATCAAGTTTGTTGATCTTTTCAGTAAGCTCGGTAATGAAGTGGTCCACAGTGCATAATTTGTACAAAATTTGGATTATCTGTTGAATGATGGTTTCGAGCTTGGTAACAACCTCTAAGATCTTGACCTTATTTATTTCCACTTCCTCGCTTATTTTCTCTACTAACTTCAAATGTATTTTTTCTTCTTCCCATTCATCCATTCTATTTATGGCATATACATCAAGGACATTGATGTGTCTTGTTAGATTAGCAAGTTGATCAATGATGGGAGTTTCCTCATCAACATTGATGTCGGGGACTACTTTCATTAGGATGTCTCTAACTTCCTCTAATACTTTCTTACTCTTACTTTCTTTCTTCATTTTCTCTTGTACAGCCTTCCTTGTGAACAATTATCCATATCCTCTCAATGCTTTAGGGTCTAAGGTCCGAGGGTCACATTCAAGAATTTCAATAACTTCATCAAGTGTGACAAGACCCTTACCATGTTTATTCTTCTTCTTCTCTGGTGTAGGAGATTTGGTGTAAGGCACTAGAACTTTAGTCTCTATATTTGGCATTTCTATCTCAGTTAAAACTCTCTCTTCCTTAGCTTTCCTGGTGACTGATGTCTTAGTGACTTGTCCTTGGGCATCTTGTGTGGTGTCCATTGCCACTGATTCTATCCATTTCTCATTTTCTGGTTCTTTTGTTTATGCCTCTTTATTCTTAGGCTCATTAGAATATTTTTGCTCTATTGTACTCTCTCCCTTGGGTGTATCCTTTTGTTGTCCGGGGTTTGAGCCTTTGGGTTCCTTTTGTGTGACAATTTAAACTTATTGTACTAATATAGGTAAGTCACCTGGTATATCACCTATTGCTTCCTCACTAGGTACATTATCCTTAGTGGTTTTTGTAGTAGTGTTAGTGTCCTCGTCATTATTTACATCATCAATATCTCCATTTGTGATGTCCACAATCAAAACATCATCTGTCCCGGGGGTTACTAGTTTTTCAGGAGCATCTTGTCTATGTTCTTCACTATATCCAGGTGGGCAAAATTCTATAGCAATAGTGTCATCTACTACCTCAATATCAAAAATGTGGATTGGCTCCTTGGTGGCTAAGTCTGCATCATCCAAGTGCACTTCGTTACCTTTCTTCTTGTTCTTTTTCTCAGGAATGATAGAAAAGGTAAGTTGATCAACTTCTTCTCTAGCTTTCAAAATTGTGGGCCATAGAAGCTTTCTATTTTCATCAACTTCTTCAAGATTTCCTGCCAATATGTCAAGGGCTCTACCCTCCATTAGAAACCATTTTGAGTATTGTTTCATTACTTCTTCTATCTCAGTAACTGATAAAGTAAGCACGACAAAAATCAATGAGTGTTCCCTCTTTTTCTTCTTAGTGTGCAAAACATATGTCCACCTAGCTGACACTTTCTCATATAGTTCTTCAGGTACATATTTAGAAAATTCAATAGGTACTCTTTTAAACTTGATCATCATTTTTATGATAGCTTCTTCAATTTTCTCTTGATCCTCGATAGTCATATATGCATACTGACTTATCTTGGGGTGAGTTAGACTCCCTATGTCCTTTATACTATTTTCTAACTCATCTACCAATTGACTTTTATTTACAAGTACTTTGAATTTACCTTGATCCTCTTCTTCATCATCTTCATCAATATCATATTTTTCTCTTATCAATCCTCTCCTCCTTTTAGGTTGCTCGAAGGTGACTTGGGCACCTCTCTTTTTCTTCTGATATGTTTTGGTAGGAGTTGGCCTTGATATTTTCATAGTTCCTTTCTTTAGGCGTGGAGAAGCTGCTGATGAGGATCTTGTCCTTGCTCTTGTAGGTGCTTCTGCTTATTTTCTCTTCTCCATGACATTTTTTAGTGTAGCTAGGATATCTTTATCTGACTCAACCTCCTCCTCATCATGTTCACTATTCCCTATTAGTAATTGTTCCTTATTTTCTTGGAGCTAAAAAATATAGGATAGTTTTGAGCCCATAATTAGAGAATTTTCCTAAGGCAAAGTTCAGTGTTTCAGAGATCATTTCTAAAGATCCTAGTTTAAGTGCACACAAAGATAGGCCTGATGATTTCATGGCTTGGGGCTTGAGACATGTGTTCCTCACCTTTCATTAAGCATATGCAATTGGTTACACTCCCAAGTTTTAGTTCTGATAAGTTTTGAAGGTACCCATTTGAAGGACATTTCACAAATCTACACTTTGCATTCTGTCTGATTTTCACTAAAGGACCTACTTTGAGGGTTTGCATATGACACCTGGTTGATATTTATGACATGTAAGTTGTTGCATCATGTTATAGGCATGAGAAAGAATATCAATACCAATTTTTGGCCCCCCATGTGCCTGTTTGACATGTTTTCCAGAGCCATTCCATTTGCAAATTGCTAAGTTTGTCCAAGAATGCATAGTTTAGTTTTTTGAGGGGCTTACTTTGGGGTCTTTCTATTTGCACCCCATTCGAGGTCAAACATAATTGAATGATGTTCCATACTATAGACCTTAAAGTGTACTTTCCTAAGAATTTTCAATTTTTTGCCAATCCATTTAACCCCTTTGTTCAATCAATTCCAAATGCAATTTCTATGAATTTGATTGTTTTCAGTTCAGGATGTTATAAGAAGCCGACTTTGAAGATTAATCATTGATAATTGGTTAATCATTTTGAGAATATGATTGTAGCCTTCTTTTCTACATATGATGGTGATCATCTATCCAAGGTTTCAGACCATGAAGGTTCCCTTTGACGTGATTGCAAGATCAGACAAAAGGTGTTCAATAATGCTAAAAAGTGTGGATAAAATAACTCTGCAAAGTAGCTATTTTCTGATATTCATACCTTTTGCATAGATGATCATTTCCAGTTGAGGGTTTCTTTGTTGTGTTCCTTGCATATGATTCTTCTATCAAATTCAGTGGCTTAGCTTCAGCTCACCATTTGATATTTTTAAGTCATCTCTTTCCGAGGCTGTTGGTAGTGTTTTCAGTTTGCATTTTGCCGACAATTCTGAACGAGCGTTTTCAAGTTTTAAAATATCCCACCCTATTCATTTATAGATGAATCCATTTTATAGGGTAATTATATGCACTACAATCATATCCGCCGAGTTTCAATGTCTAGAAATAAGTTTTGCTCATTGTTTCAATGTCGCGATTGGAAGCATTTTAATCAAATTTGGTGACTTTAGCAAAGTTTAAAATCAAGTTTTTTCTTGATTCAATGTTGTTTGAATCATTTCTAGTTTCTGGATTTGGTCATCTGAATCATCTTTAAAGGTAAAGTTGTATGAATTCAAAAATAACTTAGGCCGAACCCATTTGGGATCCAGCCTGCCTCACTATTTTAAAAGGAGTTTTTCCATCTTCATTGCATTGTGCTTTTGAAGAAATCATGCCATAAAGTCACTGGAAGGACATATGTTGGAGCTTTATTAGAAGTTAAAGATGACAATAAGAAAATGTGAAGATGTTGGTGAGAAGCTATTAATAAATATTGACTTTAAGTTAATGATCAGGGAAGAAGATTTAGAGCAGCATATTCTTCAAATGGATCAACAAATAAGTGGTAAAGGATGAATTCCTCAAAGAAAATTAAATAATCATCTTGTGTCTTCTCTTTTGAATCATAATGAAGAAGCTTGAAGTAGTAGAGGGGTTTCTTTGACAGGCTTGTTTCCAGTAAGGATAGCTCAGAATCCATTAACTCATTGATCCCTACCAGGATGGATTAAGCAAAATCTCAGACCCTCTTCATATCCAAAGCTTAGATTGATTTCAATAGATATTCAAAATAGCTTACCTTCTATTAATACATTGCAATCTAAGCACCATGCCATCTCTCCATTTAGTGGCAGCACATTAACAAATATTGAACCAACTTCAGAGACCAGACTGGGTTTTCAAGAAAGTAATGGAATTGGAACAAGGACACACCATTTTTATTAGTGTTGTGTGCACACACCAAAAGATGTTCATTATCACCATTTTCCCCCACATGCACCATGTTGTAGAGAGGGGGCTGCATGCATTAGCCTGATGTCTTACACAGCCTCCCTGAGGTCTTATGCAACCTCACTAGAGTCTCACACAACTTTCCTAAGAGGTTGTGTGAGCCTTTTGGGTTTCTGTGTGACCCTCTAGGTAGGTTTCTCTTTGCAACATAGGGGAATGGAGAGGGAGGCTTACATGTGCCCTCCATTTCATGAGATTGATTATAGTTTGCAAGAGATTGTCTGAGGCTTCCAGCCTTGTGTGTCCTTTTTTGGGTTCTAGCTTGTAGGCCAAATCAAATGCTAATAAATGTGGGGTGTGTGCAAATAGATTCGATGTTGCTAGGTCTTTCTCCCACTCACACCAATAGGGAAAAGGTAAGAACCAAGGCTCATGTGTAGGTATGGGAGGTTGTAATGTTTGATCATTATTTAGGGTTTTATTCCCACATGTATGCAGCTGGGGGTTTTAGAAATGTTTAAAATAAATATTTCCATAGTATGAGGTAAAGAAAGAAAAGGAAGGAATGTGTGGCGCTGGCTAGATTTGGTAGGCCCAGCTGGGCACGAATGCCAAGTTAAGTTTTGATAGGAAAGTTATAATATTCAAAAGGGAAGATTATCCCAGACTTGCTTTATGAGTGCCGCCAAAGCTATTCAAATACCAAAATGCACAATACATGGGTGTCCAAGCACTAATACATTTGGGGGCATTTTGCGATGGCTATGTGTCACAATTGTGACAGCTATGTGTCGCAATAGAAACACCCATAGACGTCGCTATTTTTTAGTCACAAATTGCGATGTCTATGGGTAGCCGTCGCAATTGCGACACATATCCCGTCGCAATGTGACTAAGATTTGTTAGCGGCATGGGCGTCGACCCCCCGTCACATGGCTTCAGAGGGCCGTCACAATCGCGACGAGCCTCCCAAGCAATTGCGACGGGCGCCTGCATCGCATTACGACGGGTTGCCATCGCAATTGCGATGCCCGTGGGTGGATTAAAATAAATAAATTTATTTAATACATTGCTAATGAACCACATTAATGCTTTTTTCTTTCAACAAATGAGGACAGCCACTATAAAGACAACATGATAATGTACACTCACTGTAAGGATAGTCACAAATGAGGACATCTCACAGTGACTGTCCCTTGTGTAATTGCCACTTGAATGTATTGCTATTCAGCCACATTAATGCTTTTATTCTTCAACAAATGAGGATAGTCACTCTAAAGACAACATGATAATGTACACTCACAGTGAGTGTACATTATCATGTTGTCTTTACAGTGACTATCCTCATTTGTTGAAGAAGAAAAGCATTAATGTGGCTGAATAGCAATACATTAAAGTGGCAATTACACTAGGGACAGTCACTGTGAGATGTCCTCATTTGTGACTGTCCTTACAGTGAGTGTACATTATCATGTTGTCTTTACAGTGAGTGTACATTATCATGTTGTCTTTACAGTGTCAATATATGCATTATTACTTAAACTGAAGAGTACTCTAAATAATATGTCATTGTGGAGTTCTGATTGCTTCCAATTTGATATACGCTTGTTCTACTTATGTATCCAGCATCATGTAAGAAAAGTTGATGCTTTTAAAATAGATTCATTTAGCCATGAAATGCCTGTGCATGTTACATACAATATTCCAAGGCCCAAAACTGATTACTCATTATAATTCATGTACAGAATGATAATCAACCAACACGAGGCATGCGTAGGCGCTGCTTAGATTTTGAGGCATCAGAAGCTCATAGAAGAAACTTGACCAATGGCTCATGGAATGCAACAAACTTATTGCCTAAAACAGGAGCATTGGTAACCACAGATGATGGTTTTGAAAAGAACACTTCACCATCAATGTCACGTGAGGGAACTACAATTTTTGATGGCAAGCAACTTGTAGTATATAAGAGAGATGTAGGTACAGATGCTGGGAATACATTGCTAATGAACCACATTAATGCTTTTTTCCTTCAACAAATGAGGACAGTCACTATAAAGACAACATGATAATGTACACTCACTGTAAGGATAGTCACAAATGAGGACATCTCACAGTGACTGTCCCTTGTGTAATTGCCACTTGAATGTATTTCTATTCAACCACATTAATTCTTTTCTTCTTCAACAAATGAGGATAGTCACTCTAAAGACAACATGATAATGTACACGGGCTGTAAGTGTACATTATCATGTTGTCTTTACAGTGACTGTCCTCCTTCAAGTGGCAATTACACAAGGGACAGTCACTGTAAAGGCAACATGATAATGTAGAGAAACGTTGTCATTTGTATTTTCAATAGTGCCGAGAGAGATTCCCTTCGCAAAATCATAGCTACAATTTCTGAGTACGTTGGGTTTATTTTTCTTTTGTCATTATTATGTAATCTGGTATTCAGCTGTTACAGAGCTAAAATACCTAGAAATGAGGACATATCTGTGTTGAATTTATTGTTAGCGGCTTTGGTTATTTAGAAGTTTAATTTTATTTGTTCATCTTTCAAGCACAAACATTTTGTGGACCATAACATCTTCATTGTTTCGGGTATGCAATGAAACAGCCGTAACTTGCAACTACCTTCACGGTACTTGTGTACATTATCATGTTGTCTTTACAGTGATTGTCCTCATTCAAGTGGTAATTACACAAGGGACAGTCACTGTGAGATGTCCTCATTTGTGACAAGGACAGTCACACATGAGGACATCTCACAGTGACTGTCCCTTGTGTAATTGCCACTTGAATGTATTGCTATTCAACCACATTTATGGGCCTGTTTGGACCACAGCACATAGTAGCATCTACAGAGAAGAATATCCCAGGTGTAACAAGTTGTAAGAATATACCAACAGTTCTAAGAAGTTCCCTAGCACATAGTAGCATCTATAGAGAAGAATATACAACATGAGGGCAGCCACTGTAAAGACAACATGATAATGTACACTCATTGTATGTGTACATTATCATGTTGTCTTTACAGTGACTGTCCTCATTCAAGTGGAAATTACACAAGGGACAGTCACTGTGAGATGTCCTCATTTGTGACAAGGACAGTCACACATGAGGACATCTCACAGTGACTGTCCCTTGTGTAATTTCCACTTGAATGTATTGCTATTCAACCACATTTATGGGCCCGTTTGGACCGCGGCACAGAGTAGCATCTACAGAGAAGAATATCCCAGGTGTAACAAGTTGTAAGAATATACCAACAGTTCTAAGAAGTTCCCTAGCACATAGTAGCATCTATAGAGAAGAATATGGGTCAACGAGGTTGACTTCAAAGCCATGCAATCTAATGGTAATAGTAATATCATAATTTGACATACTATCAGAAATACTTCCTAAATAGACTATTCAATCTTATAAGAGATGGATTCATGAGAACTATTATTTATGAAATATGAGTCAATGACTTTAATTAAAAAAATTACACAATCTAATTCTTGTAAAAATATCAAAATTTGACACATTGAAAATACCTTCCAAAAGTATCGTTAATTGATTAATATGAATCACTACTCATGAAATATAATTTTATAAACCTAATCTAAAAACTACACAATAAAAATCTTAATAGCAATATTATAAGAAACTATTCCCAAAAGCAAGCCTAACAAAATTTGACGAAAATAATTTTTGTTTCACTCAACTTTGACATTCACAACTTCCTCTTTTATTATAATAAGAAAAAAAATGTCTTTTTAGATATACCTCATGAACCATACTCGAATAATCTATCATTTTTCTTCTCAAAAACATATTTGCAGAGCCTGCTTCTTTTACTTGTTTGTACTTTTATCTCTCTGATGGAAAGGGTTCCTTTAGGACACATTTTTCCAAGTTCACTGCTTGAGATATTTGAGGAGGGTTCCCCTGCTTGAGTATCCATCCAACCCATATTCGAGTAGTTCTACAATTGCACAGTCTAAATTAATAATACTGACAATTGAATGACGAATGATGATACATAGAATTGATATAAACTAATCCTAAAAACACTAAAACATTATTAATATATTTATATTTCATAAATAAAATTGATATAAAAGATCTAGAAAGATACATTAAAAAATAGAAAAACAGTAATTTATAATAGAAGGAAACTTAAATTGCTATTTAAAAAAAAAACAAGAGTCTTAAATCTTATCATTTTGTTTCATTATCATCCATAAGTACACACCTCTAGCATAATAATTATATTTTACCACCCATAAAATGAAAAAAAGATTTTCACAAGAGAAATTGAAGCTAGATTATAAAAATGAACCATCTTATTGGAAACTAGAACTGTTATCATACCCAAAAGGACTACAAAATTTCACCTTATCATACCCAGATTGTTGCTTTGCCTGGCGGAGGGAAATTTGATCAGTAAAATTGACACAGAGTATGTTGTCTCCATTGTCATGCTGGATAACAAAACACCAACTTTAATGGGCATGTACTGTCCCTTGTGTAATTGCCACTTGAATGCATTGCTATTTGATGCAGGGGCATCCCTAATGCAAGCCAAAGACACCATGATTGAAGGAAGTTGCCATGAAGCCAAAGAGTCAAATCCTATCAATTGGAACATAAGATTTTCACCTTGGAGCTTTGAAGGATTGACTGGTGAAAGGTCCTTTTGATTGACAAATCAGAGTCTTTTTGAATGACAAATCAGAGTCTTTTTGAATGACAATAAATTAGAATAGGAGTTTTAGATGTTTTCTTGGTTTGTAATAAATATTAAGGATTGATTTTATCTCCTTATAAACATCCACTTGTTGGACACAAGACCCCTTGGTGACTTATAAACCTTGGGCATCTTTTGAGTCCTTGGATGAAATGAGCATAGTAAGTGTTTATTAGGTGTCTTTTAGATGTTGTTAAGAAGTTTGAAGGTCCAAAATAACTTTAATAAGGTTCCTAAAGTTTCACAACACATTTTTAACCTTCTCGGCAAAGTTGTTTGCAAAGTTGTAATGCAACTTTAAAAGTTGCTTAGCAAAGTTGACATTTGTTGGATAAACTATTCTAACCACCTAGATGGTTGAACCAACATTTGGAGAGCCTATTTTAGGCTTCAAATGGTCGAAGACAGACAGAGAACTAGTATTGTAATCATTTTGCTTTCATAAAAAATAGAAATAACCCTGTTTTAGTGCATTTCTGGTGAAAAATGAACTCTGTACGGCTGTACGGATGGTGGTTGGATGATAAAATTTGCCTGGAAGTTGTAATAGTGACATCTGATGCTTTTGAAGTTGGTTTGATTGATTCTCTTTATTTTATATCTAAGTTATTTCAAATTTTCTGTGCATTGTTTACAAACCCTCATTTTCAGGGTTTGACTGATGTAAAGACCTTAACTCACATTTCAACCATTGGAATTCCTTCTTCCTTGGTGGAATGAGAGTTAAGGATGTATATTTGTATATTCTAAAAGCCCTGACTACTCTGCATCACTATTGAACCACATTAATGCTTTTTTCCTTCAACAAATGAGGACAGTCACTGTAAAGACAACATGATAATGTACACTCACTGTAAGGATAGTCACAAATGAGGAAATCTCAGAGTGATTATCCCTTGTGTAATTGCCGCTTGAATACATTGCTATTGAACCACATTAATGCTTTTTTCCTTCAAGTGGCAATTACACAAGGGACAGTCACTGTGAGATGTCCTCATTTGTGACAAGGACAGTCACACATGAGGACATCTCACAGTGACTGTCCCTTGTGTAATTGCCACTTGAATGTATTGCTATTCAACCACATTTATGGGCCTGTTTGGACCATGGCACACAATAGCATCTACAGAGAAGAATATCCTAGGTGTAACAAGTTGTAAGAATATACCAACAGTTCTAAGAAGTTCCCTAGCACATAGTAGCATCTACAGAGAAAAATATACAACATGAGGGCAGCCACTGTAAAGAAAACATGATAATGTAAACTCATTGTATGTGTACATTATCATGTTGTCTTTACAGTGACTATCCTCATTCAAGTGGCAATTACAGAAGGGACAGTCATTGTGAGATGTCCTCATTTGTGACAAGGATAGTCACACATGAGGACATCTCACAGTGATCGATTGTCCCTTGTGTAATTGCCACTTGAATGTATTGCTATTGAACCACATTAATGCTTTTCTTCTTCAAAAAATGAGGACAGTCACTCTAAAGACAACATGATAATGTACACTCATTGTAAGGACAGTCACAAATGAGGACATCTCACAGTGACTGTCCCTTGTGTAATTGCCACTTGAATTACACAAGGGACAGTCATTGTGAGATGTCCTCATTTGTGACAAGGATAGTCACACATGAGGACATCTCATAGTGATCGATTGTCCCTTGTGTAATTACCACTTGAATGTATTGCTATTGAACCACATTAATGCTTTTCTTCTTCAACAAATGAGGACAGTCACTCTAAAGACAACATGATAATGTACACTCATTGTAAGGACAGTCACAAATGAGGACATCTCACAGTGACTGTCCCTTGTGTAATTGCCACTTGAATTACATAAGGGACAGTCATTGTGAGATGTCCTCATTTGTGACAAGGATAGTCACACATGAGGACATCTCACAGTGATCGATTGTCCCTTGTGTAATTGCCACTTGAATGTATTGCTATTGAACCACATTAATGCTTTTCTTCTTCAATAAATGAGGACAGTCACTCTAAAGACAACATGATAATGTACACTCACTGTAAGGATAGTCACAAATGAGGACATCTCACAGTGACTATCCCTTGTGTGATTGCCACTTGAATGTATTGCTATTCAGCCACATTAATGCTTTTCTTCTTCAACAAATGAGGATAGTCACTCTAAAGACAACATGATAATGTACACTCACTGTAAGTGTACATTATCATGTTGTCTTTACAGTGACTGTCCTCCTTCAAGTGGCAATTACACAAGGGATTTGTGTTTTCATTTGTGTTTTCAATAGCGCCGTAACCCTCCGCGAAATCACAATGGGATATAAGGGCAAAACAAACAAGAACATTGTCATTTGTATTTTCAACAGCACTGAGAGAGATAAACAAACTTAAAACTCAGACTTAAGAAAGATGAAGGCAATGCTTCAAAAGGTCGATGCCCTAAATACGAGAAAACACAATACCACCATTAAACGATGCCCTAGTCACCGTATCAATGCTGCCAGCTCCGTACCAATATGCTGACTGCTCACTTTCATCCTGTGATAAAGGTAACTTCATTAATCATACTTGAAATGGCAGCATACGAACTAAAGCTGATGAACATTTATAAACTAAAAGTTTAAAACTACAAATTACAAATGTAGTAGTTTCATACGAAAAGAACTTGATGTCTGAAATTTACCATTAGAAGTATCCAAAGGAATACCACAGTACTGTTGAACTTGGAGAATCGGAGATGATCTACATAGCAAGGTTCAACAGCTGTAAGGACTATTACACCATCTTTAGCATTTGAATACATTTTCTCCTTGGCTTCTGGTGGATCCTCAAAGACCCCCAATGACGTTTTCCCTACAATTATCAATTGTTTGTCAGTATGAGATATTAATAAATAAACATTAATCACAATATTAGGCAAACAATGTTCTTGATGTCTGAATCTAAATCACAGAAAGCTCTAATAAAGCAGTTCTCAGTTTCACATTAAACTAAGTTTCAATTTCAAATGGTTATAATAATTTTTGCAAGTTATAAGTAGCTGGTTACAATATATGACATAAAAAGAAAAAAAATCATTTCTATTCTTTTCTTCTTTTTCTCTTTCAACGAAGTTTTTGCACCACACAAATGCATACCAAGAATTTCTTAGGAGGTTTCAAGACCATTGCATACCAAACTTCTTCTCTGTAGATGCTACTGTGTGTCGTGGTCCAAACGGGTCCAAATAGACCTAGTGACTCTAGTAGGTCTCCAAAACCTGTTTTGCAGCAATAACTCTTCAATTTGACAAAGGACCTTATGAACTTATATGTTTTTTGAGTACCCTTTTTGATGTTCTAACAATCCTCCAACTCCCAGACCCTGACTCCACTCCAGCATATCAATGTCCTTATTGAGTCCGCAGACCTAATGCATGCCTTTGGGTGTGGGTTCCAAAACAAGGCATTGAAAATGGGTGTATGAAACCAAGATTAGAGTTTGAAGATGTCCACCATGCTCTAAAGATCTAGATTCAACAAGGTTTGAGGTCCTTTACTTACCGCTACCCTCTGATCTTGCATAATCCATCAACTCCTAGTCAAGAACATTGAGATTCTTGACCTAGGGCTTGCTCTTGAAATTCTCTGGCTTAGTATCCTATTCCAAAGCTTTTAAAATATGAAAATAAACCCCCTTAACTTGCATTTTACAAAGAAGAGAGGATATCCTATGGTTTATTTGCAAGTTAAGGCCATTTGAATGCAATAACCCAAAAAATGAGGGTTTGACAGAACAACAGATAAGAAAAAGGAATAACTTTGATATAAGGTGTCTTGAATCTACCAAATAAACTCTCAAAGCATAAGATATAAATACTCTAACTTCCACACTGGTCTGCCCTCCCTTTCACATCCGTACACTGTACAGTGCTTGAAGGAAATGCACAGAAAAGGCTCTGAAATAGTGGCTCTATCTGACTGAGAGTCCATGCTAGGCTTCATGACTAACCTAGAGCACATTCCTTGTTATGGAGGAAGTTTGAATGGTGAAGAACTTATGGAATGGATAGAGGACCTAGATAACCATTTTGACTACAAGTATCTTATGGATAGAGGACCTTGATAACCATTTTGACTCATTTAGTATCTTATTGAGCTTCACTTTGTTTCAAGAATATAGTTTAATATTCTCTACTAAACAGGGCCAACCACGTGAAGGTGGAAGCTCATTTGGCCCCACCCCCCTCCCCCTAACATCACTCTACATTCCCCGTTAACATCTAACATTCATTCATTCTTTCAATTATTAATAAAATGTAACATTCAATCAATATCACATGATAACATTCATTAACACATTAGATTCGTTAACACGCAACATTCATCAATATGAAAATAAACACATAATTCATGAACATTCATTAGCACATAATTAAATTCATTGAGACATAAAATTCAGTCATTATCAATTAAGGTATTTAGATGACAATCATTTCTTTTTTCTCTTTCTAATTTTTTTTTCTATGTAAACTCTAAGAGGAGCATCAGTGTTATCATCAATACCCCCCTCATCAGTTGTTTTGTTCTCTATTCTTGATGATCTCAAATTCCTATGCTGCTGCAAAGGGGGGTCCTCTACAATAACAAATAAAAGAGTTAAATTTAAAATATTTAATTATAATTGTTACAAGTATTTAATTATTTTAAAGAACATAACTGTGGCGCTCTTTAATTACCTGATCTGGCCACATCATTTTGTCTAGACTCAACCTCAACATGCTCATGAGCACCGACCCCTCGATCCTCTACAGTTGCTATACAAAATGTTACATTAATCCAAACACCAATTGTAATTACATATAAAAATTTTAATAGCAAATGTATACCTCCACCACTAGGATGCACATCATGCGAACCTTCATTATGCATAGATTGTGTAGAAGGATTGTCAGGCTGCATTCCAATATCCTACACATTGTTATCATTGCTTTCTTAAAACATATATACTCACTTTATATTAGAACTTAACATCAAATAGACTAATTGGTAAAGTATTCAATTTGAAATAAATTTCATTTAGCTTATTTACCTGTAGCTCAGATGCATCATTATTTGAACCTTGCACACTGATTTCAGCTCGTAGCCGTTCAGCCACGGCTCTATAGCCTTGTTGGAAGCCAATTCTCTTGTCCTCTTCTGTGAGGCATCTATTGAACTCTGACCCCTACATTTTTTCTTGGTATGGTGAATTTTACTTGCATTGTTTGATCAAAAAAAATTTCCTTGCAATATATAAAAAAATTGATACAACTTTTCATTTACTAATACTTACAACTCATGCTTGAAGTTTGGAAAAACCACCAGAGCCGAGCTTGTGTGTCCCATGCTTTTCTAATCTTGCCTTTGTTGCCTTTGATGTGTCAGGCAATCTATGAAAAGTTTGAAATATGTTAGAGACCAGTATAGGAAAAATTTAGAGGTTAATTAGTACATAATTACATTCTCAAAAGTATCACATACCTTGCTCTACTCTCTACTGGCGTAATTCCTTTTTTCATGTCGGCTTTATACTTTCCATCCAAAATCAAACCCTGCCACTCAGCCTCAAGAACACAGGGCGGACGCTCGTGCCTTGGGTTAACCTCTAAATATTTCCTGTACTGGTCCCTAATATACTTCAAACATAAACCAGCTCTTTCAAGGAGCTTGTTTCTCTCGAATGCACGAGGTCCAAAAAGCTGGGTCATACTATGTACAAGATCATCCTTCAACTTTTTATCTTGGTTATTCCACCTTTTAAGTTAAAAAAAAAATGTTAGACTCATAAATGAAGAGAAGCTACCTTTAATATAGTTCAAGAAATTGATGAAAAGGAAAACTATTCTAGCAATGATATGAAATCAAAATAGTGGTTTGGGGTTTTAGTTAGGATATGATGTTCCACCATGTACGTATGGTGGGCCCAAATATCCGCAAACACTCATCACCAAGTTTTCACCAAAAAATATCATTCCCTACAAAATAATCATGGGATCATTAGTCGATGAAGAGTGATAAAAAACTAAATTACTATTATATCACTGTAGAATAATAATAACTTTAAAGTACCTAGAAGTTTGGATACTTTTAAGGGAATGCCTTCATCATCGCTGATGATCAATACACAATCCTTCACCATTCTTGTACTAGGAACACGGGAACATCCAGGAAATGATGTTGCATCGGGACTTGTTGCATCTCCTATTGCAAAAAATGAAAACCATTATCAAATGCCTCCAAGAAATAATACTTCAAGGGAAATAAATTGGTGCAGAGCACCCATGGCACAAACACAATCAAGGGATCTACATCATAAACATATAACACTTAAACACATAACAAAAGAGAGAAAAAGAGGGATTTGTGTACCAGTAGA
The DNA here is from genome assembly GCA_027943335.1 of Chamaecyparis obtusa. Classification (NCBI taxonomy): domain Eukaryota; kingdom Viridiplantae; phylum Streptophyta; class Pinopsida; order Cupressales; family Cupressaceae; genus Chamaecyparis; species Chamaecyparis obtusa. The sequence goes on along the minus strand of BSBK01001476.1, from coordinate 450,359 downwards.
TGGTGCAACAGTTGGTGCATTTAGGCTGTGTGTTGTTGACATGGCAGTCAGCAAGACATTTGTGGCTGTCCTGGATGGAGGTGGCGTTGTCATATCATCATGGAAAGGAGCTGAAGAATAAAATTGTTAGAGCATGCATAAATATAGAACGCGTGGACTAGCATGGACAAGATTGTTCGAGCATGTATTGTCAATGATTATGATCATTCCTATATATATTCAGTGGAAAACACAAGTGGGGAATGGAACATGTGATCTACCTGAACCACTTGCAATACCAGCCTCATCATGGGAATGGGGTTCAAAATTACGCAAATAACTCTGTAAAGACAATGCATCCATATTTTAATTAATGTCATAAAAGAGCATAACATAAAAACCATTATTGAACTCTTGTAATAATTAAAAATTTCATTAATACTTACTTTAAAGTTTTCAGAAGTGCGCAACAACTCAGTTGCCCTGTCTTTTATTTCCTGAGTCTGAGGATGTATGGATACCAAACGTAGAAGTTCTTTCCCAATTTTCTTTAGCAGCTTTTTAATGGAACCGATCGGGTCATCGGTCTCTGCTAAATCAATAAAAAAAGGGTCCACAAGGGGGGACTCCTGAGGGACTACAGGTTGCTTTCCCTCTCTCTGACCACCGGCCCTCTGTGACAACAATAGTATTAGTATTATCAAAATTACTCCAAAACAATGAAGAAAATAACATTAAAAAAAATAACATTTTGCTTCTATCTAGTTTGCACAATTACAATGAGTTTTACCTGCTCATGTGTAGATGAGCTAGGAATATCATCACCATCACCTTCGGGTAGTTGCTCCATATTGTGCCCCTGTGTCAAAGATCAAGTATAAAAATGTTAGCCAAAAATTTAATAACTAAATGGTATGTTGGAGTCATTGATTAGAAGTTGGTTTAATAGTATGTACCACCCCCATGATAGTAGCCTCGTTTGTATCTATGCGGTTCAAATTGTAATCAATAAGCAGCTCTTCCCCTGCACGTATTGATTTTATCGCACAGATAAATACACGATTTCCCTCGCGCGCCTCAAATATGCAATTGGGTTGCTTTATAGTTGACCCAGGTCATGTACTATTTATAAAACCTGCAATATTCCCTGTTTCTTTTGGCCTTCCATCAATGTATATAGCCACACTTTTACTTTGATTATTGTCTTGCTGTTGTATATAATTTGCCAAGAGTGCATACCTACGCATACTTTTTTTATATTGAACAATATGCATCCAAATTTTGTAATCGTAACATGGTCCAACATACTCCATCAATTCAGAAACTTTGTTGTAAGACACCTTTATGCCATCCATATAAAATAGGCCCAAACCATGTAATGATGATGGTGCTATGCGATATATCCTCTCATTAACACAAAAATCAGTGTTTATTGGAGGAAGTTCCTTGGGTACCCAATGTTTCTGTAGATGTTGGTACCTCAAGGGCACCTCGATGTCGCCTTTCGTCTCATCATCATAAGAACATGACCCCCCTTGAGCAAGGAAAAATTTCATGTGTTTATTGAATTTCCTTCTAGTCCTTTGACCTCTAGTTAATCTCCCTATTCTAGATAAACTGCATGTCTCACTTTCCTCTTCTATTCCTATATTTCCCTCACTCGAGGAAGACACTTCTGACAAATACCTATTTGCTGGTACTTGCAAATGGGAGAGATCTTAGAAGACATCAATCTTACTATTGATAAGTGTATTAAATAGACTTTCTATAAGGTGTATTGACTTATACCTGTCGATCCATGAGACTGTGCGGGATGCTCTTGAAAGGGGTTCAATTTCCTGCAAATGTAATTCAATTATCGTGAGCATAATCACATCATAATCATAATCACATCCATCATAAGCATCACATAAAAATTAAAAACATTAAAATGTACACATTATAACACTTAAATCAGGCTCACATTAATATGTGTTTTAAATAGTTTTATTTAATTAATTTAGATTAATAGTTAATTTAGATTAGCAGTATTCTATTTGTAGTTGAAACTTGTAGCTTTTAAATAGATAATGAATAAACTATGTAACCATTTAAGACAAATATATTTCTATCAAGAAATGAATATTAAATACATTAAGGATTGATGGCATACCTTTAAATTTCATCATCATCATCATCATCATCATCATCATCATCATCATCATCATCATCATCATCATCATCATCATCATCATCATCATCATCCTCATCACCATCATCATCATCATCATCGTCATCATCATCGTTGTCGTCGTTGTCATCATCATCAACATCATCATCAACATCATCATCATCAACATCAACATCATCTTCATCATCATCATCAGTAGCAGCATCATCGTCATCATCTTCTTCTTCTTCTTCATGAAAATTTGTCTCAGGAACATCATCCAATAATTGTCGATCATGATCATCATCTACATCATCTTCTACTTCTTTGGTATCTTTTTCTTCCATCGCATTATACTTTATCGGCCTTCCTCTCGGTTCATGTCTAACAACAAATGACCAACCCAATTTATGTGAAACCTCTGAGTAAAATACCTGCTCACATTGGCTTGGAAGAACATAGGGCTCATCCCCAACTGGCTCAAATGACCTTGTATTAACCATTGTAAATCCATTATCATGTTCAATAACAGTTCTATTAGGATCATTTCGATTAAGTCGTAGCCTGTACCATTTGACAACAAAGAGTACTAATTTGAAGGAACTAAAGTCGCACTCAAGTATATCATCCAAAATGCCATAGTATTGATTTTTAGACTCTTGAGGATCTAAGTCATTTCTAGATGAAATATTAGTCACTTGAAAGACTGCAGTTATTCCAAAATCACAAGTTTTCTTCGTGTCATCCAACACTTTGATGCGAAATTTTTGACCATTACAGAACATACCCTTGTGGTGTTTAACCTGCAATAATATGTGAAACATGTCAAAATTATTATATCGTGAGTTGATAAACATACGGGTGATTAATAATTTTGTACGTACCTGGAAATCTCTTAAACCATATGCTAAATCTATTTCCCTTTGCGTAACATTAGAATCTCCATTACGATGAGCTTCTTTAACCAATGAAGATACACCTTCCCATGTTAATGTGTGACCAAAATGTTGACATCGTTCAATCCATACCGTCATCCAATCAAGATTGTTTGCAATATACAAATGTAGTGCATCCCACTCTCGAGCAACTGTACAAAAAAAAAATAGATGACTTACAACCGATTTATTTTGAAGATTAAGAAATAATTTATTACAATAACATCTTATAATTTATTACCTGTCACTTTCCTCAATCTACCTTTCCCCATCAAGTACTCCCCTTTGAATTTTTTAAAAGGGTCGAGATCCCAAATGCGATCTACATGGATATTTGAAGCAAACTTAGGAAGATATTCAGTAATGTACACCATAGTCTGGTATACCATGTATCCCTCTACCATAGAACCCTCAGGATGTGCTCTTTGTCAAACCAAAGCCTTCAAATATTTCAAGTGCCTATCAACCATCCACATTGACCTAGTGTGTGCAGGTCCACACAATTCAATCTCCTCAACTTGGTGTATGAGGTAGTGTTCTTGTGCATTGAAAAAAGTTGGAGGTAGACACTTTTGCATTTCACACAATAAATGAGGAATTCTTCTCTTCCAATAGTTTATATCTTCTTTATGGATTTCTTTAGATGACAACCACCTACATTAAGAGATTCAAGTCATAAAAAATATATAAATACGAGACTTTACAAAATAATACACAATAGATTACATAGCAAGAAAAAAAAATCACGAATATAATAAATATATACAACAAATTGAACAGATATTACTACTTACCTCATGTATTTTCCAAGATCATATATCACTTGTTTGATGTTATTGTTGAAGTGCTCTGGGAGAGATAGAGGTAGCACGTACTGCAGTAATTATAAACCAATCATTTCATTATTTTCTAACATAACATAATGAATAGTACACATAGTTTATGAATATATTGTAAATACAGAAGAACATAACTTACCTTGATGAAAGTATGCCAATCATGCATTTTGAGCCCTGGCCCAAATTCACTTTTCTTTGATATGAGATTGCTTATGTTCCCAGCAAATCCTGTGGGAAATCAAATTTTTCGTATGACTTCTTTTATGGCATCACTTTGCTGCTCCATTAATAACCAAGGAAGGGCACTTATATTAATCTGATCTCTATTGCTATTTGAGTGAATGAAATTCTTCAGTGCATGATTGGATTCATGAATGTCATTACAAATTTTGACAATTTTTTCTTTGTCACGCCTTCCATCCAGTATTTTCCACAATGTCTCTGTTATATTCTTTCCAACATGCATAAGATCAAACAAATGCATAATTTGTAGGTCCTCGTAGTAGGGCAACCTACTAAATTGTCTGGGATAGCTTTTTAGTCCCTTTGGAAGGTTGTCAGTAGTGCCTTGATGACCTTCACAATCATCAATTACATAATTAGGAAACAAAAATCACAATAGAAATATATAAATTACAAACATAAACCATTAAGTGGAACGACATTACCTCGATGATTAATTCTATTATATTCCAACTTCCATAGGAGAGGTGTCATTCTTCATGGCTTTGATGTAGTCTCTTCTTTCCCATTGAAAAGATGTTTTTCCATACTTTGATACTTATGATTCCTGTGGAGGAAGTGTCTGTACTCATCAAACACATGCTTTCCTAAACTTTTTGAATGACGAGATTTCATCTTTGGACCACAAACTGGACATGCAAATTTTCCCTTTATTTGAAGACCTACAAGATAATGATATAATTGGATTATTAAATATGTTGATTTTTATAATTAGAATTATCATGCGCAACTTGAATTCACTATAACATACCACAAAAATGTGTTAGCCCTGGGGCATCATGTATTGTCCATACAAGTATTGCATGGAATTGAAACTGTCTTTGTCCTATTGGTCTAGACACATCATACATAGTGACACTGTTCCATAACTCCACCAACTCGTCAATAAGAGGCTCAATATATACATTCATATCTTTAACTTGATATTTACCTACTTGAATGAACAGTAACATTACATAATTATTGTGACCATTTTACTGTAAGATTTGTAAGTACATGTAAATTAATAACTATCAAATGATAAAATACATGGAACAATCATTGCCAACATAATGTGCTCCCTCTTTATTGACATCCACGGAGGAATGTTATTGTTGATAACAAAAACAGGCCACACCGAGCAAACAGATCTCATCTCTCCAAATGGATTGACACCATCCGCTACCAATAAAGCCTGAGATTACGAGGTTCTTCTTTGAAGTGTTGCCACTTTTCCTCTATGTGCATAAATGTCAAACCATCCGCAGGGATTCGAATAATGTCATCTCGACTTCTATTGTGTGTATGGTAATCCATAAATTGTGCCAAGCTAGTACACCTGAATAATTGTCGCATCCGTGGAATAATGGGGATGTAACGAAGAACCTTGTGAGGCACCTTTTTTGTTATTCGATCTGTTCGATATCTACTCGTATGACATACAGGGCATTGTGTTGCAAATTCATGTTCTTTATAATATATAATATGATCATTGGGACAAGCATGTATTGCTTGATACTCCATTCCAATATCTTTCATAATAGCAGATAATTCTCGATATGAGCGAGGTAGAATATTTGATGGTGGTAACAAAAAATCGCCTATCAATCTACAGCAAAAAATATAAGTTGTTAATATAAACAATATTAGTGGTACATTATTCACCCTTTGTTAACTATAAAGACATATATGACATACCTTAACATACGTGACATTGTTATGTTGGATAAACCATTCATAACCTTCAAGTTCAACAACAACAATACAACAGAGAGAAGAGTTGTTTGGGAGTCTTTGTATAGGGGCTCGTATGCCTTCTCAAGTAGAGGTACATCAAGGCTATCATCATCATTATGATCAGATCCGCTTGGACTAAATGTGTCATGGATCAATGTATTTATACCATCATCTTCAATTGTGTTTTCTGGCACATGATCGTCATCTTCCATGGGATCATTATCTTCACCTTGGATATTCGCACCCCCATGTTCCTCCATATCATGTACTTCCCTGGGGAGATCAACCTATATAAAATTGATTAACATAAATAAACCATGATCTTCAACTCATCATCAAGTGATTTCATATGTATATAAATTGTTAAAATGATATAATGAACAACTTACCAGTGGATGATAGTCATGCCCCCCTTCAATGTGACCATTCTCCCTACAATGTCTCTTAACTGTTTTGATTAGCAATCTTCTACGGTTTAAGCCCTTACAAATTTTGTAGGAACAATAACATTGTCCATCACCTTTTCTTTTCAAGTTAGACCACAATCTAGCGATTGTCTCCCTATTTTGTTCTTCACTTATATTATCTGACATGATCGTTCTTCGCAGGAAGCAAAAATTGGGCTATGAAAACTTCGGTCTACAACTTTCAGTGACTAAGCAAAATTGTCAAAAGTACACAAATCTTCTTAGACCTAGTTAAATCCTTTAATATTTTAAAAGTCTAGTTAAAATATACATTAGATTAAAAAATATACAATTTTCATTCCTGAGCGCGCGGCTACGACTAGTGCAATGGTCTTCTTGCTTAGCTCTAGAAGCTCTCTAGCAATCAAAACATATAAGCTACAAGGCCTAACAGCAATTTCAAAACATATAAGCTACAAGGCAAGACATATTACATGACATGGCAAAAGGATTAAAATATACATTAGATTAAAATATATACAATTTTCAAACCTGAGCGTGCGGCTATAACTCGTGCAATGGTCTTCTTGCTTAGCTCTAGAAGCTCTCCAGCAATCAAAACATATAAGCTATTAGAATTAATTAACTTTCTGTAATTGGAAAACTCTATTTGATATTAGACTGTAAACTACTACTATTCTCTCCATAAGAACTAAGTACAAAATTCTTTCAAGTTCACATCCATGATTCCCTTTAGATTAAAATATACAGCAAAAATAAGCTAAAAGTCTAGTTAAAATATACATTAGATTAAAAAATATACAATTTTCAAACCTGAGCGCGTGGCTATAACTCGTGCAATGGTCTTCTTGCTTAGCTTTAGAAGCTCTCCAGCAATCAAAACATATAAGCTACAAGGCCTAATAGCAATTTCAAAACAAGAGTCATCAAAAGAACCAAAAACAATGTGTGCAAACAATACCTTGTGAAGTGGTATAGACAATTAGAAGATGCTACTATGTGCTAGGGAACTTCTTAGAACTGTTGGTATATTCTTACAACTTGTTACACCTGGGATATTCTTCTCTGTAGATGCTACTGTGTGCCGTGGTCCAAACGGGCCCATAAATGTGGTTGAATAGCAATACATTCAAGTGGCTTACACAAGGGACAGTCACTGTGAGATATCCTCATGTGTGACTGTCCTTGTCACAAATGAGGACATCTCACAGTGACTGTCCCTTGTGTAATTGCCACTTGAATGAGGTCAGTCACTGTAAAGACAACATGATAATGTACACATACAATGAGTGTACATTATCATGTTGTCTTTACAGTGGCTGCCCTCATGTTGTATATTCTTCTCTGTAGATGCTACTACGTGCTAGGGAACTTCTTAGAACTATTGGTATATTCTTACAACTTGTTACACCTAGGATATTCTTCTCTATAGATGCTACTGTGTTTCATGGTCCAAACGGGCCCATAAATGTGGTTGAATAGCAATACAGTCAAGTGGCAATTACACAAGGGACAGTCACTGTGAGATGTCCTCATGTGTGACTATCCTTGTCACAAATGAGGACATCTCACAGTGACTGTCCCTTGTGTAATTAAGTATTGTGGGGAAGAATTCTAAATAACCAAAGCCGCTAACAATAAATTCAACACAGATATGTCATCATTTCTGGGTATTTTAGCTCTCTAACAGCTGAATACCAGATTAAATAATAATGACAAAAGAAAAATAAACCCAACGTACTTAGAAATTGTAGCTGTGATTTTGCGGAGGGAATCTCTCTCGGTGCTGTTGAAAACACAAATGACAACCCACTTGATTTCACAGAGGGAATCTCTCTCGGTGTTGTTTAAAACACAAATGACAACCCGCTTTGTTCAAAACACAAATGATAACCCGCTTGATTTCGCGGAGGGAATCTCTCTCGGCGCTGTTGAAAACACAAATGACAACGTTCCTTTTTTTTTTTGCACTTATATCCCGACCAACATAAGGTCCATTTGTAATAAAACATGATAATGTACACTTACAGTGAGTGTACATTATCATGTTGTCCTTAGAGTGACTATCCTCATTCGTTGAAGAAGAAAAGCATTAATGTGGCTGAATAGCAATACATTCAAGTGGCAATTACACAAGGGACAGTCACTATGAGATGTCCTCATTTGTGACTGTCCTTACAGTGAGTGTACATTATCATGGTGTCTTTAGAGTGACTGTCCTCATTTGTTGAAGAAGAAAAGCATTAATGTGGTTCAATAGAAATACATTCAAGTGGAAATTACACAAGGGACAATCACTGTGAGATGTCCTCATGTGTGACTGTCCTTGTCACAAATGAGGACATCTCACAATGACTGTCCCTTGTGTAATTGAAGTGGAAATTACACAAGGGATAGTCACTATGAGATGTCCTCATTTGTGACTGTCCTTACAATGAGTGTACATTATCATGTTGTCTTTAGAGTGACTGTCCTCATTTGTTGAAGAAGAAAAGCATTAATGTGGTTCAATAGCAATACATTCAAGTGGCAATTACACAAGGGACAATGTCATGAGCCGTGACATATTGAACTTAGTATAATAATAAAATGATTAGATGATATATAATAATCTATTATTAACGGTATATAACAATAATATATAATTATTATCAAAAGATAATAATAATATATAGTTAGCATAATAAGTAATATGTTAATTAAATAATATTAAAATATTAATAAATAATATAATTATGATTATAATTATAATATAAATTAATAATAAATAATTATTAATAAATTATATATATTATATTATAATAATATATTAAGTAATAATATTAAATCAATTATTGATATAATAATTTTAATATATAAATAATATTAATAAACCTCTCAATATAAAATAATATGTTATCACTATAATAATATTTATTATAATATTATTAATATTACTAACATCATTAATTATAATATTTAATAATAACAATAACATTAATAATAATAATAATAATAATAACATTTAAAGCAATATCGAATATCTGTAATCGATATACATCTACATTAAACATCTGCATTATCTATCATGATGAGGAATGAAGAAGTGATACAACAATCACTAGTCATTACACATCGATACCATGAGAGGATGATTAATGAACCAAATACTATGAAGTCAAGATCAACATGATATGAATAAGGGATAGGTCGCTATGTGTTTCAGAAGATGTATTGATAAGCAAGAAGGATAACCATTCATATATTATAAATAATCATTAATTGCACAAGTTTAGACAATGACATATCCAATAAAGCAATATCAAACATGAAGACCCGCTAGCAAATATGCACCATCACTTCCTATGTTATCATGACAATAACATAAACTAGATTGAATTCTACTATCTATATCAATAGACACCACATAGGAGGATATCGACTAAAGGATTGAAAGATTATCGATTGTCTGAGATAAACCACATCTTGTAGAAACACAAAAGCATCAGTGATTATATCACAAGCTATTGATGAATGAGGCATCAGTCATGGATAATAAGTACAATGTATCCTTAAGTATTAACAGGAATGGAAGTCAATTTGAAGATCAAACTCCATTACCAGCAATCAACCAATAAATGTACAATTATCAGAAAATGATATCGACTTATATCAGAGTAGAAAGATTGGATATCATCATAACAATATGGGATAAGGCAAGAGTTAATATCGATTGACTAAATACTAATGATAGTTAGACCAAACTAATACAAACACAATGGATGTTAACTACTAGTTGCACTACCAATTAGGGAAGATTACCTTCATAAAAAGATTTGATATTGAGTCAATCTGGGAGTTATCTATGATCAGAAAATAATGAAATAATATTATGTGAACTGTTGGATTATGGAAAGGTGTGATTAACAAAGGGACATGGAGGAAGAAACAAGACACGTCTCATTCATAGCATCTCTTCATTTGTTAAAGACAATATAAGAATGCATTCTCGTCAGTCACTCAAGGCATCATTAGAACTTTATTTACTTATCCATATTTGGATATACTCAATAGAGCATCTGCCTTTGGCAGTTTGGTTTCAAGTTTATCATTGCAGATCAGAGACAACACCATGATTGCACAGATAGAAAGGATAGTTTGTTGAAGAAGAAAAGCATTAATGTGGCTGAATAGCAATACATTCAAGTGGCAATCACACAAGGGATAGTCACTGTGAGATGTCCTCATTTGTGACTGTCCTTACAGTGAGTGTACATTATCATGTTGTCTTTAGAGTGACTATCCTCATTTGTTGAAGAAGAAAAGCATTAATGTGGTTCAATAGCAATACATTCAAGTGACAATTACACAAGGGACAATCACTGTGAGATGTCCTCATGTGTGACTATCCTTGTCACAAATGAGGACATCTCACAATGACTATCCCTTATGTAATTCAAGCGGAAATTACACAAGGGACAGTCACTGTGAGATGTCCTCATTTGTGACTGTCCTTATAGTGAGTGTACATTATCATGTTGTCTTTAGAGTGACTATCCTCATTTGTTGAAGAAGAAAAGCATTAATGTGGTTCAATAGCAATACATTCAAGTGGCAATTACACAAGGGACAATCACTGTGAGATGTCCTCATGTGTGACTGTCCTTGTCACAAATGAGGACATCTCACAATGACTGTCCCTTGTGTAATTCAAGCAGCAATTACACAAGGGATAGTCACTGTGAGATGTCCTCATTTGTGACTATCCTTACAGTGAGTGTACATTATCATGTTGTCTTTAGAGTGACTGTCCTCATTTGTTGAAGAAGAAAAGCATTAATGTGGTTCAATAGCAATACATTCAAGTGGCAATTACACAAGGGACAGTCACTGTGAGATGTCCTCATTTGTGACTGTCCTTATAGTGAGTGTACATTATCATGTTGTCTTTAGAGTGACTGTCCTCATTTGTTGAAGAAGAAAAGCATTAATGTGGTTCAATAGCAATACATTCAAGTGGAAATTATACAAGGGACAATCGATCGCTGTGAGATGTCCTCATGTGTGACCTTTGTGAAGGCAAGTGCCAATTTGTACCCAAGATACCAATATTGTGGCAAAAGTGGGAATGAAGCATTTAGGGGTCAAATTGGGCAAAGAAGTGTAGAAGTGGCCTATGTGAGGTCTAAATAGCCTAACTAAGTCATGGTTAGGGTCTTATGGTGTTTGAACAATAAGTTTTGAACCAAAATCCCAAAGGTTGTAACAAGTTGTCAATGTTGTCATTCACAACATTGACAACATTTGTGCAAGGGAGCATTTTTGAGTAAGATGGTTATGTAACTATATGAAACCATTGAATTAGGCATCAGATCAACTATAAGAGGCCTCCATCGATCTGTGCAAAAGGTTGGGGGGAAAAACATTTGGAATTAAGAAGATTTGTAGAGTAACACGGTTTTAGTGAATTCTTGAGTTTTTTTGTTTCTTTGTTTTCAGTTGATTAATGGATTAGATAGCTCGCAGTGTCTATTGGAAAAGTTAGTACAAGTTGTTTTTTTATTTTGTGTTGTGTTTTTTTTGAGTTTTGAAGCATTCCAACTAGTTTGTTAATTCTTTTGTTAAGTACCCTATCATTGGTTTGAACCAGGCAGGTTGAACAAATGGAGTCTTAGCTCATCATTCCATTGTCAATTTTGTACGGGCTCTTGGAATGGGTGAGGAGACTCCATGTACTATATGTTTGGAAGGAGGGGCCCTGGGAAGCTCATTTTCTATGTTTGCAATGATGTCCTAGGTGAGTCAGTTGAGCACAGTTAGGGATGACAAATCATTACAAGAAGATTACAACAAGTTGAATGCATTGGTTGCTTCAACTAAAATCTCATGGAGAGGTAGACACACATCTAAAGAAGCCCCAAGTCAAATTAGAAGATTGGGTGAGTTTTTTGGCTGCTAAGAAAACAAACTCTTAGTCAGACTGTCCAAGTTGTGTCAAAATACTTGTTTTCAGGCATGGCTGTAGCAGTTGGTGTACAAAAAATCTAGGAGGAGAATCCTAAGCCCTTTAGGTGGCTTAATATAAACAAAAAGGCTTGACAAAGGCCTAATTGCTAGCAGCCTATTTTTGGGTGCAATTGGCATGGTTTGATGAACCGGATTGAAGTACTGATGAAAAGTATAGGTGAAGGAGTAATATTGAAACCAATAGAGGTCCTAGTGGCCAGCCTCTCCATGGAGTAAAGTTCTAGTTGAATGTGTTTCAATTTGTGAAGACAAGACTAGGAGTGTCTTAGTAGCTAGATTGGTATTGAGCAGAGTTCGTTGTATTTCTTGTTGGTGTGCACTAGTTGAAGGAGTGGGATCTTGGGTAGAGATACCTAAAGAGTGTAGGGATAGTTAAGTACCCTATCAAGTCAAAACATTGGCCTAAAGAGACCCTAGTGAAGGATAGGGAGTGAGCAAGACAAAGTGTTACATCAATTAACAAGATCATTTTTTGGTAATTGTGTACATTATCATGTTGTCTTTACAGTGACTGTCCTCATTTGTTGAAGAAGAAAAGCATTCATGTGGTTCAATAGCAATACATTCAAGTGGAAATTACACAAGGGAATATCACTATGAGATGTCCTAAGTGTGACTGTCCTTGTCACAAATGAGGACATCTCACAGTGACTATCCCTTGTGTAATTGCCACTTGAATGAGGACAGTCACTGTAAAGACAACATGATAATGTACACAAGTACCGTGAAGGTAGTCGCAAGTTAGGGCTGTTTCATTGCATACCCGAAAAAATGAAGACATTACAGTCCACAAAATGTTTGTGCTTGAAAGATGAACAAATAAAATTAAACTTCTAAATAACCAAAGCCGCTAACAATAAATTCAACACAAATATGTCCTCATTTCTGGGTATTTTAGCTCTCTAACAGCTGAATACCAGATTACATAATAATGACAAAAGAAAAATAAACCCAACGTACTCAGAAATTGTAGCTGTGATTTCACGGAGGGAATCTCTCTCGGCGCTGTTGAAAACACAAATGACAATGTTCTTTTTTTTTTGCCCTTATATCCCGATGTGATTTCGCGGAGGGTTACGGTGCTGTTGAAAACACAAATGACAACGTTCCTTTTTTTTTTTGCCCTTATATCCTGACAACATCGCAATTGCAAGTTAGGGCTGTTTCACTGCATACCTGAAACAATGAAGATGTTACGGTCCACAAAATGTTTGTGCTTGAAAGATGAACAAATAAAATTAAACTTCTAAATAACCAAAGCCGCTAACAATAAATTCAACATAGATATGTCCTCATTTCTGGGTATTTTAGCTCTCTAACAGCTGAATACCAGATTACATAATAATGACAAAAGAAAAATAAACCCAACGTACTCAAAAATTGTAGCTGTGATTTCGCGGAGGGTTAAGGCGCTGTTGAAAACACAAATGACAACGTTCTTGTTTTTTTTGCCCTTATATCCCGATGTGATTTCGCTGAGGGTTACGGCACTGTTGAAAACACAAATGACAACGTTCTTATTTTTTTTGCCCTTATATCCTAATGTGATTTCGCAGAGGGTTACGGCGCTGTTGAAAACACACATGACAACGTTCCTTTTTAATTTTGCGCTTATATCCCGACAACGTCGCAATTGCGACAGTGCCAAATGTATTTTCGTCACAAATTGTGACAGTGTCGGGCTATATTTGAAAAAAAAAGGCCAAAACCGCATGACATTTGCCTGCCGTCGCAATTTCACCCCAAATGTATTAGTGAAGAGTGGATGCCTGGTTGGAGGCCACAATGCACATGCCTAGCTTGAGGAAGACAAATGGTGATGATGTGGACAATGACAAAGATGGTGGGCCCCATACATAGTTAAGTAAATTTTGACATAAAATATAGGTGTTGGTCAAATGCATCGATATGTGTGCCACTAGATTGACGGTCACCATTGTCCCACAATAAGGAAGATGTAGGATGGATAACATTGTGGGAATGTGACAGAAAGACAAGTGTCACCCATTGATGTGGCAATGAGATGTAGTTTGGCACCAAGTGGACATTGCAATGAACCAAAATATGTCATGTGGTGGGGGACCGATGACAGAGCAGTCAAATAGACAAGCCAGTTGGCCACCTTGAGATGTGTGCCAAGAGATCTTATGGTGGTCTCTATTCTAGAAAGATGTAGATGCATGAGATTTACTTCTCTAGGGAAATGACATGATGCCATGTGGAATGTAATGAGCTGGCATGAATACTACAGATGGACATCTAGTTAACAAGACAAGCCAACTGGAAAGAGACATGTGTCATAGGTGTGTGCAGAGGTCCAGCAAGGTAGATGAGGTGGTTAGTTGACCCAATTAGGTGGTGCCACATGGCACATGGGGGGCCCACCTTGAAATTCAAGGTATGCATAGAATAATTAAAACAAATGATAAAGTTTCAACAATGCAGAAATTCAAAAATTTAAATGGTGGTTGTCTACTCACGGAAAGTAATGTTTGGAGGCTCATTTTTTATCAAAATATATGAGCATAATATGTCTTCAGAAATACCAAAAAACTAGGAATACAATGGCAGTGGTTAGAACTTAATTTGACCAACTTGGTAAGAGCACTAATGGACTATGTATTCTAAGATCAAATTTGTGTAAGGAATAGATATTTTGCATAGATATGTTCTAGAATTGAAATAGTATTATATTTGTCTAAGATATTTTGGATAGTCTTAGGGTTGACTGTGTTTCCCTAAGAATGCCCTAAATGGTCTTGGACTTGTTACAATCCTTTATAAGGATTTCCAAGACCATTTACAGAAGCGGCTGGTTTTCTGGTTCATAAGGTTATATCCCGAACCTTCAATCAAGGAGTAGGACATGTTTTGTCCAATTTGTATCAAAATAGAGTAGAAATTTGCAGATCTTCTGCATACTATTTCAATGGCTTTGAATCTTCAAGCAAGTTGTATGTAGAGGCTTAGATCCTCATTTTTAATTCAAGTTTTCAGTTCCATTTCTCTCCATCTGTGTCAAGTTTTATGGGTTTTGAATGTTCTGATTCTTTTTGTGGAGTTTATCTATGCATGTGTTATCTGTCTTTAGTTCTAGTTTTAATTAGATTAAATTATGCTCTAGATGAAATACAAATTCATGGGATTTGCACAAGGATTTTTATAAGCAATATGGTTTTGGGTATTTGTATGTATGACTTGGATCTTTGATGAAATGATAGTAATCAGTCTTTGTGTTCTACAGTGCACTAGATAATTTGCCCAATAGAAAAGGCACTAATCTAAAACAAGTAAACTTTATGCTGATATATGTCTAGTTGGGATGTGTTGTATTCTGTAAAAGTTAAATCAAATCCTTTCAATCCTTTTAGTTTTATGTATTTAGGCCTTAGTTATTTCATAGGAATGAAGAGTCAATGAATGGCTGGTTATCATTTAGTACTTTCTTTCTATTATCTACTTTATTGAATCTAGTTTAAAGTGGTAAAAGTGTTATATGTCACTGGATTCAGTGCACCCACCTTGGTTCTACAGATCCAGAAGTGAAGAGGGTAGTCTTGTCCCTATAGTTGGTCCAGTTACCTACAGATTTCCCCATATTTGAAACTGACCATTCCCAAAATCAATCTTAGGTATATTGTTGTCTCATGGAGTGTAAAATATTTTCAAGAACCAACAAAATGGTGACTCTTCTAGGGAAGAGAACATAACAAGGAAATAAATCAGTTAAGAATCTCTAGTTATATTAAAAACTTTTAATATCTTACTACCCAGATTGATTCAGCCCATCCGAGTCACCAACAAAATGGTGACTCTACTAGGGATATGTTAAGTAAAGCTAAAATAATGCAGGCACAAGTAGAGCTAGATTCCTCACCGGCTTATTTGCTATCCAGTGGTTTCCATTGAAGTGTATGAGAGTCTGATTTAAAATTTTTGATATCATCTCACCAAGTTGTGAGTGGCAACTCTGAGATCCTCAATTTGATCAGTGCAAGCTCAAAATAAATATATGATGTATTTAGCTCTAATAAACAGTGTTTGAAATTCTGGTGAAGTTTTGTGTTGGCTGGAAAAGAATATACATAAATAAAGATAAAGTGTTTTTCCTCTTTGAGGAGGTGGCAACTCTATAAAAAGAAACCCGATGGAGCCATGAGGTGAGCTCTGAAATTTACTATTGTTTCCAACCAAAGAAAATAGTAGCACCAAAGACCATACCAGGTATTTCTCAATGAATGTTTTGTATTTGTATAATCCTTATTGGGTGAAAAAGTCACCATATAAAAAGGATTTTAGAAGTGTGGGTCTGCATGTTTCTCTAGATTTATTAAAAAATCTAGGTTGTATCTTTAGAGGAATATGTATGATTTGATAATCTTTATGGTTGCATAAGTTGTTTGTAATAAAAATCTGAAAGTCTCATTAAGAGGAAGTACAGTCCATTATGGATTCAAGTAGAAGTATTTCTATACAAAGGTATGCACCATTATGTTTTGATGACATACATGGTTTCCCAAATGAGATTCCTACCAAGATTAGAAAATATTTGTAAGAGTTTAAAGGGAAGCGATCAGATTCAACATGTGAGCATTTTAAGGGTTTGCTGATCTGATGGGAGACTTCAAGATTTTTCATGAAGATGTCATCATGAAGTTGTTGGTTTAGAAATTGAAGGATGATGCCAGGGTCTAGTTTTATTCCTTGCCAGCAAATTCTATTTCGTTATGGAAGGACTTCAATTTAGTTTTCATGAAACAATTCACTGAGAGAGTTGATGTGAGCATTCTACTAAACAGATTGATGGAGATTCAAATAGAAGAAGATGAGTTAGTCCCATATTTCAACATCAGATTTGTCAAGACATTAAGTGATATTCCAAAGAGTTACAGACCCGATGATCAAGTATGTTTAGTAATTTATTTGGGTGCTTTCGATAGAAAGATGAGCTTCATGTTAAGAAATAAAGAGCCAGATAATTTACATTAGAATTTTATGACAGTGATGGACATTGAAAATAATTTGAGATATAAAATTTCTAAAGGGTTTTTATCTGCTAGAGTTTGTTGTCATAATGTTCTGATCGACAAAAATAGGTGTAAATCAGAAAATGAAATTCAATGTCAAAGTGTCTCCATCTCTACCAATCTTACTGATCATGTTTCAAGTTATGCTTTTGAATAGAATGTGAATGAAGAAAATTTCCAGCAAACAATGATTGTCCCCGATAGAGAAGTTAACATGGTATTGAAGAATTGCAGCATTTTCTTGATGCAGAGATAGATATAGACAAGGGGTATACACCAAGTATATTTGAAACTAGTTCTTCTACTTGTCAGGCTGCAGAGACTTATTGTTTGTAGTCAAGTACTGAAAATGAGGAGGGGGCAGATCTTTCATCAGATGATGATAAAGCCCCGAGTAATGAAATTCTATTAGATTTCAATGATGTTGATAGTGAAGAAGAAGATTCAAGGAGTCAGAATGATCCTAATCTTATTGAAGGCAAAGTAATAGTTTATGGACATCCTTGTGAAGAGAATGAAAAGTTGTCATATGCTGAAGATGATTGTAATAAAGTTGATGTGACTAGAAAGTTAATGCACTCTTTTGTTTCAAATAATAGTAGTGATGAAACTGATTTTTTAGTTTGTATGTTTTCAGCTTTTGATTTACCATATGAAATTATTTATCATAAGATAGATAAAGGTTTCTATGAGCCTAAATATGAAACCATGGTAGTTCAATTTGCCCTTGAACCAGAAATGGAACTCAGCTAGTTTGATATGGATATTGAAGCTTTTGATATTGTCAATAATATGGAATCAGTGTCTTATCAAGAGGAAGTTAATAATGTTGACAATTTTCCCTACAACAACAAATTATGTCAAGGAGACATATGCCAAAAGGAGGACATGTGCAATGGGCTGCCTACAGATTTGTTTGAACCACAATTTGAGACAGTCAATGAAAAGCTGAATGATATTTCAAATTCCATATTAGATTTTTTGCTCTGGTTAGAGGTGTGTTCTTTCTTCCAAGATTTGGATGAGAAGAGTGTTGATGTCCTATTTCTAGAAGACATTGAAACAAGTCAGCAAGGACATATCAGTTACCAATTAGAAAATGAATCTTTTACTTTTTTAGTCCAACATGATGTATCTCTCGGAATGATTTCAATTTAAAGCCATGAATCACACTTCAAAATGATTTTCTTGAAGACTCATGTGATATGCATTCGGTTGAACTTCAGAGCTTCTCTTTTGATGTTCAAACATATGATAAAGGTGATGATTATTTTCCATATACAAGCCTGTAAAGTCAGGACAACATGTCTAATGGTTCCAAATTTTATATTGGTTGTGATTTTGTACCGAATAAAGAAGTATGTTCTTTGTGTGATCAAAAATCAAATTATCAAGATATGACAATAAGGTCTCCTTGTGAGCAGCCTTGTGCAAATAAAGATTATGATGCTAATAGTGAATTTAGTGAATATGAAGATGGTAAGGAAGAGTTCACAGTTGATAATGTTTCTATTAAAAAGCTCGTAGAACTTTCTTTTCATTAGAAAAAGAGAGAAACTTTCGTGTCTCAGTATAAGAAAGATGTGTGCAAATAAAAAGATGATTATGATGCAAATGAAAGTTCCTGCAGTGATGGCTTTGCACAAGATGACATGGGCCAAGAGTTTGCAGCCCTTGTTCCAAACAAGAAAGAAGTTTTCAAAATCAATCATGAAGCCAAAAAGAATGAAAATGAAATCTAGTGCACACTAAGAAGTGATGAAATCTCAGACCTCTTAGAAGCTGATTTTCAAAGATTGAACACTTTGCAAGATTATGATGCATATGAGTGTGAGGAATATAAGAATGTCATGTATGATGATTATGAGGATTCATATGATGGTATGAATTTAGGTTTTGATGAGCTTAGTGTCAGGGATCATTGTATAAGTTAATATACTGAGGAAAGTAATGAATCTAAATGTGATCTCTCAACCCTACAAGTTTTAGAAGAAACATTGTCTCATCATACAGATTTATGTGTACAAAACATTAATAGAAGTTGTGAGAAAAATGTTGGTTTTCAGTCATTTTGTGAGAAGATGTTTCCCCTTAGTTTTCAAACCAATTTTGTAACTGACCACATTTATTCTTCACAAACTAATGAACCAAGTTATTCAATGACTGAGCTATCTCACAAGGATAACTCTGAAGATCCAGTTCCTTCTCAGTCAGGTGAGATTTTAGTAATGCAAGATCATCATTGTAGTGTATATTTTGAGGCATTAATAGATAAGTTTTATACTTCCAGTCCTCAACAAGAAGAGATAAAAGATGTTCAAAATTTTTTGGAATATACACATGAGGTTGGTTGTGACTGGAAGAGTGTGGGTTGTGACAAGTACATAACTACTTTCCAGCTCAAGTTTTTTCATATATGTTGGCAGCATATTTGTCAAAAGTTTTTTAAGCGGGTGGTCTCATATATGGATGAAAATCATATATATGAAAAAGGTAAGAACTGGTTCCAATTTTGAGGCTTTGAGCCTTTGCAAATAATGTATATTTTGTATAGTTTCTTTCTTTCAGTTGTGTGGTGTGTTTCTTTCAGTAAGGTTCTCTATTTTTGAGAGAGAGAAAGAAGTCGCTTTTCATTTTTGAGTGGTCTGTTGTACCAAAGATTCCTGAATTCTCTACATACCCACAAGGGGCATGCATCCCCAATCAAAGCCACTATTGGAGCTAAAAAATATTGGATAGTTTTCAGCCCATAATCAGAGAATTTTCCTAAGGCAAAGTTTAGTGCTTCAGAGATCATTTCTAAAGACCCTAGTTGAAGTGCACACAAAGATAGGCCTGATGATTTCATGGAATGGGGCTTGGAACATGTGTTCCTCATATTTCATCAAGAATATGCAATTTGGTACACTCCCAAGTTTCAGTTCCGATAAGTTTTGAAGGTACCCATTTGAAGGACATTTCACAAATCTGCACTTTGCATTCTATCTGATTTTCACTAAAGGGCCTACTTTGAGGGTTTGCATATGACACCTAGTTGATATTTACGACATGTGGTTTGTTGCATCATGTTATAGGCATGAGAAAGAATATCCATACCAATTTTCAGCCCCCCATGTGCCCGTTTGACATGTTTTCTAGAGCCATTTCGTTTGCAGATTGCTAAGTTTCTTCAAGAATGCATAGTTTAGTTTTTTGAGGGGCATATTTTGGGGTCTTTCCATTTGCACCCGGTTCGAGGTCAAACATAATTGAATGATGTTCCATACTATAGACCTAGAAGTGTACTTTCCTAAGAATTTTCAAGTCTCTACCAATCCATTTAACCCCTTTGTTCAATCAATTCCAAATACAATTTCTACGAATTTGATTGTTTTTAGTTTAGGATGTTCTAAGTGGCTGACTTTGAAGATTAATCATTGATAATCGGTTGATCATTTTGAGAATCTGATGGTGATCATCTATCCAGGGTTTCAGACTATGAAGGTTTTGTTTGACATGATTGAAAGATTAGACAAAAAGGTGTTCAATTATGATAAAAAGTGCGGATAAAATAACTCTACAAAGTAGTTATTTTCTCATATTCATAGCTTTTGGGTGGATGATCATTTCTAGTTGAGGGTTTATTTTTTGTGTTCCTTTCATATGAGTCATCTTCCAGATTCAGTGGCTCACCTTTAGCTCACCATTTGATATTTTTAAGTCATCTCTTTCTGAGGTCGTTGGTAGTGTTTTCAGTTTGTGATTTGTAGGCAATTCTGAATGAGCATTTTCAAGTTTTAAAATATCCCACCCTATTCATTTCTAGACAAAGCCATTTTACAGGGTAATTATATGCACTACAAGGTTCATATCCACTGAGTTTCAGTGTCCAAAAATAAGTTTTGCTTAGTGTTTTAATGTCGCAACTAGAAGCATTTTAATCAAATTTGGCAACTTTAGCGAAGTTAAAAATCAAGTTTTTTATCAATTCAACATGGTTTGAATCATTTCTAGTTTCTTGAGTTGGTCACCTGAATCATCTTTAAAGGTTAAGTTGTTTGAATTTGAATTTTTTTTAGGTTGGACCCGCTTGGGGTCTAGGCTGCCTCACTAGTTTAAGAGGAATTTTGTCATCTTCGTTGCATTGTGATTTTGAAGAAAGCATGCCATAAAGTCATTGGAAGGACATATGTCAGAGCTTTACTAGAAGTCAGAGATGAAAATAAGAAAATGTGAAGATGCTGGTGAGAAGCTATTAATAAATATTGACTTTAAGTTAATGATTAGGGAAGAAGATTCAGAGCAGCATTTTCTTCAAATGAATCAGCAACTAAGTGGTAAAGGATGAATTCCTCAAAGAAAATTAAATGATTGTCTAGTGTCTTCTCTTTTGCATCATAATTAAGAAGCTCGAAGTAGTAGAGGGGCATCTTTGAAATTCTTGTTTCCAGTAAGGATAGCTCAGAATCCATTAACTCATTGATCCCTACCAGGATGGATTAAGCAAAATCTCAGTCCCTCTTTATATCCAAAGCTTATAGTGATTTCAATAGATATTCATAATAGCTTGCCTTCTATTAATACAGTGCAATGTAAGGACCATTCCATCTCTCCATTTAGTGGTGGAACATTAACAAATATTGAACCAACTTCAGAGACCAGACTGGGTTTTCGAGCAAGTAATGGAATTGGGACAAGGGCACACCATTTTTATTAGTGTTGTGTGCACACACCAAAAGATGCCCGTTGTCACCATTTTCCCCCACACGCACCATGTTGTAGAGAGGGGGTTGTGTGCATTAGCTTGAGGTCTTACACAGCCTCTCTAAGGTCTTATGTAGCCTCACTAGAGTCTCATATAGCTTTCCTAAGAGGTTGTGTGAGCCTCTTGTGAGGTTTTGCTTGAGCCTTTTGGATTTCTACGTGAACCTCCAGGTAGGTTTCTCTTTGCAGTATAGGGGAATAAAGAGGGAGGCTTATGTGTGCCCTCCATTTCATGAGATTGATTATAGTTTGCAAGAGATTGTGTGAGGCTTCCAGCCTTGTGTGTCCTTGTCTGGGTGTTGGCTTGTAGGTCAAATCAAATGCTAATAAATGTGGGGTGTGTGCAAATAGATTCGGTGTTGCTAGGCCTTTCTCCCATGCACACTAATAGGGAAAAGGTAAGAACCAAGGCTCACACGCAGGTATGGGAGGCTATAATGTTTGATAGTTATTTGGGGTTTTAGTCCCACATGTATGCAACTGGGGGTTTTAGAAATGTTTAAAACAAACATTGCCATAGTATGAGGTAAAGAAAGAAGAGGAAGGAATGTGCGGAGTTGGCTGGATTTGGTGGGCTGAGCTGGGCATGAATGCCAAGTTAATTTTTTATAGGAAAGTTATTATATTCAAAAGGCAAGATTATCCCACATTTGTTGTGTGAGCACCTCCAAAGCTATTAAAATACCAAAATGAAAAATACATGGGTGTCCAAGAGTGGATGCCTAGTTGGATGCCACAATGCATGCACGTGGCATGAGGAAGACAAATGGTGATGATGTGGATGATGAAGAGGATGGTGGGCCCCACACATATGTAAGTAAATTTTGATAGAAAATGTAGGTGTTGGTTAGATGCATCGAGATGTGTGCCACAAGATCGACATCATTGTCCCACAATAAGGAAGATGCAAGATGGATACCATTGCAGGAATGTGATAGAATGACAAGTGTCACCTGCTGATGTGGTGATGAGATGTAGTTTGGCACCAAGTGGGCATTGTAGTGAACCAAAATATGACATGTGGTAGGGGACCAATGACGGAGTAGTCAAACAAACAAGCCAATCGGCCACCCTGAGATGTGTAACAAAAGATCTGATGGTGGTTGCTATTCTAGAAAGATGGAGATGCATGGGAGTTACTTATGTGGGGAAATGACATGCTTCCATGTGGCAGGTAATGAGCTGGGAGGAATACTATAGATGGATGCCTAGTCAGCAAGACAAGCCAACTGGAAAGTGACACATGTCATAGGTGTGTGCAGAGGTCCAGCAAGGTAGATGAGGTGGTTGATCGACCCAATTAGGTGGTCCCACATGCAACATGGGGGCCCACCTCAAAATTCAAGGTCTGCATAAAATAATTAACACAAATGATAAAGTTTTAACTATGCAGAAATTCAAAAATTTAAATGGTGGTTGTCTGCTCATAGAAAGTAATGTTAGGAGGCTCTTTTTTTATCAGAATATATGAGCATAATATTTTTTTGGAAATGCCAGAAGACCAAGAATACAATGGCAGTGGTTAGAACTTTATTTGACCAAGTTGGTAAGAGCAGTGATGGACTATGTATTTCAAGATCAAATTTGGGTAAGGAATAGATATTTCGTAGAGATATGTTCTAGAATTGAAATAGTATAAAATTTATCTGAGATATTTTGGATAGTCTTAGGGTTGACTTTGTTACCCTAAAAATTCCCTAAATGGTCCTAGGCTTGTTGCAATCCTTTATAAGGATTTCCAAGACCATTTACAGAGGGGGCTAGTTTTTTGGTTCACAAGGTTATATCCTGAACCTTCAATCAAGGAGTAGGACATGGTTTGTCTAGCTTGTATCAAAATAGAGTAGAAAGTTGCATATCTTTTGCATATTGTTTGAGCGGCTTTGAATCTTCAAGCAAGGTGTATGCAGAGGCTTAGATCCTCATTCTTAATTCAAGTTTTCAGTTCCATTTCTCTCCATCTGTGTCAAGTTTTATGGGTTTTGAATATTCTGATTCTTTGTATGGAGTTTATCTATGCATTTGTTATCCATCTTTGGTTCTAGTTTTAGTCAAATTAAATTATGCTCTAGATGAAACAAAAATTTATGGAATTTGCACAAGGATTTTTGTAAGCAGTATGGTTATGGGTATTTGTATTTATGACTTGGATCTTTGATGAAATGATAGTAATCAATCTTTGTGTTCTACAGTGCACTAGATAATTTTCCCAATGGATAAGCCACTAATTTGAAACAAGTAAACTTTATGTTGATATATGTCTGGTTGGGATGTGTTGTATTCTACAAAAAATAAATCAAATCCTTTCAATCCTTTTAGTTTTATGTATTTAGGCCTCAGTTATTTCATAGCAATGGAGAGTTAATGAATGACTAGTTATCATTTAGTACTTTCTTGCTATTATCTGGTTTGTTGAATCTAGTTTAAAGTAATTCCCAAAATCAATCTTAGGTATATTGGTGTCTCATGGAGTGTAAAGTGTTTTCAAGAACCAACAGGTTTCTTCTTCAACTAGATTAGCTTCTTATGTTTCTTCTTCTTCTTTTGCTTCATTTCCAAATTATTTTACCAAAGTATCCATCATCTTCTTGGATTTCCTACTGGCTTTCACTCTAACTAGATCGATCTTTTTTCTTAGTTTGGTCTCTTCATAGGTTCTGAACCTAGTTGCCTTTGTATCTTTGGGCTCAGCTAGTAATGCCTATATTTACTTAGAAGCTTGGTCAATATCTAATTCATAGCCCATTGGGTATAACCAAGTAGTCCTTGGTTCAAATACCTTGATTAATGTGGTGTCAGTGTCCATTAGGAAGTAGATATCATCCTTATTTCTTTCTACCAACTGACCTAGTATCCTACTCCTTTGATGCATTCTTTCTTTGAATTGTTCAAAATAAACATCCATAATACTAACAAAATTTTAACCCGAACTTTGAATAAATTCACTGACTTGCATAATACTTGGTCATTCAACATCCCAATCAACATTACTAATGCAAGAGATGATAGGAGGGGCCAGCAATGGCATGCCCTAACTAGATCCACCTTTCTCAACAACATGCGGAAGCAACAACACACACAGTGAGAGAGAGAATGAAGAAAAATTTCATATATTATCTTCAAATTGATTCATACATGTCGGGCTATAAGGCCTTCTTGATTTTAGCTAGATATTACAATCAAGTACAAAAGTCCTCAAACATGTAAGGATCTATCAACTATCTCTCAACTTCTATCTTCTGTCTTCTATCTTCTTTCCAAAAACTTCCTGTCTAAATTCTAACCAAACAACTACATTTATACAAGAGGCTACTGAACTAAGTCAGCCATCAGATCCATAATCAATAGAAGGAATGACCAAATCTAGGTCCACATGCTTCCCAATGATGGATACCAACATTAAATCCATCACCTAAATTAACTACATGAATCGGCCTCAAAAGAAATCCAAAACAAACAACTTGGTAAGCAAGGAAACCAAGTGCTAGACAAGCATCACCAAGTGCCAGTGAGATAACCGACCAACACTAGAGAACAAAGGAAACTGAGCAACACCAAACCAACTTGGTCAAAGTAGGAACCGAGCAACACAAACAAAATCAAATATGTTTTTGGTGACACAGGATTGCCAAGGACCCGAGATGCCCCTACATCAGACACTTGGTGTTATTTGAAATGATTCTCTGAATCATAAAATAGGTATGATCTAAGCTGCATCTAACTCAGATTGTGAAATGCAAGAACTATCTTCCATTGGTCTATTCTTCCACTTTACCAAATATTCGATATACTATTTTCCTCTTGTACTTCTGCCAACTCTTTTCTCCAAAATATTTTCAACTTCTTCAATCTGCCTCTTAGGACAATCTATTAGTATTGCCATGTCTTCTTCAGGTTCATGAAACTCATACAAATCATTAATGTTGAATGTAGGTGATATATTCATGTCATCAAAATCTTGCAAGGTCCAAACTTCTTTATCTTTAGCTTTCCATATGTTCCAATAGGAAATCTGCCTCTCCTCAAATGAACCATCACTTCATCACCAACATCAAAACTCTTATGTCTTCTTGATCTATCAACTCTATCTTTGTATTTCTAATTACTATTTTCCAGTTTAAGCTTCACATCTTCATGCAATATCTTCATATACTCAGAAAATTTTACTCCTTCAGCACTTCTTTTTCTTTCATTAGCAATGTCTCTCAAATCTAATATACCTCTCAGTTGTATGCCATTTACAATCTCAAAAGATGTTTTTCCATTAATCCTATTCATTGAATTATTGTATGTAAACTCTTCTTGTGCCAACATAGAATCCCAATTACTCAGTGTGTCTCCAACTAAACATCTCAAAAGATTACCCAAGCTTCTATTCACAACTTCTATCTATCCATTGGTTTGTGGGTGAAATGTAGAACTATATTTCAACTTAGTACCCAACTTTCTCCAAAGATTCTTCCAAAAGTATCCAAAAAATTTACCATCTCGGTCAGACATAATACTCCTCGGTAATCCATGCAATCTAACAATTTTCTTAAAGAAAAGATCTGCTACACATACTGCATCTGATGTCTTTCTACAAGGTATAAAATGTGCCATTTTAGAAAATCTATCCACAACCACAAATATAGAATCATTACCTATTACTGTCTTCGGTAAGCCAAGAACAAAATCCATACTGATGTCAATCCAAGGTTTCTCAGGTACATCAATTGGTGTATACAATCCAGTATTCTGACTAACTCCTTTTGCAACTTGACAAACTCCACAACTTTTCACAAATTTCTGAACATCTTTATATAACTATGACTAGAAGTATTTCTCCTTAAGCAAATTCAATGTCTTATCAACACCAAAATCTCTAGCCAAACCACTACTATGTCTCTCTTTTATCAAATTAGTTCTCATTGCTCCTCTCGGTATACACAAATGAATACCGTTAAACAACATACCTCCTTGCATAAAATATTCATCCTATTTAGTACTTTGTTGATCTTGAATAGGTGCTCTGCACTTTCTGCATAGCTCAGAAAAATCAAGATCAAATTCATAAGAATCCCTCATGTCATCAAAACCTAGAATTCCAATTTTCATTTCGGTCATCAAAGATATTCTTCTACTCAATGCATCAATAACTCAATTAGTGACTCCACTCTTATGCTTTATCACAATTGTATAACTCTGCAAATGCTCAATGCATTTCATATGTCTCTAATTCAACTTATTCTGACTACCCAAATATTGTAAAGCTTTATTATTGGTATACAACACAAATTCACTCGGCATCAAATAATGTCTCCATTTCTTCAGTGCTTGAACAATAGCATAGAATTCTTGATCATACACAAAATATTTCCTTTTTGCATCATTCAACTTTTCACTAAAGAAAGAAACAAGTTTACCTTCTTGACTCAACATAGCTCCAATTGCACTTCCACTTGCATCACATTCCACTTGAAATACCTTATTGAAATCAGGCAATGCTAAAATAGGTAATTCAGCAACCTTCTTCTTCAGAGTCTCAAAAATTTTATTAGCTCCATGTGTCCACTTGAATTCTCTTTTTTCTCCACTCATAGTCTCAATCATAGCATTACAAATTGAACTAAAATTCCTAATGAACTTTTGGTAAACACTTGCCAAACCATGAAATGATCTTACCTCACTAGCATTCATAGGTGTAGGCCAATTCAAAATATCTTCAACCTTTCGAGGATACATTTTCAAACCATCAGCTGAAATCAAAAATCCAAAATACACAATCTCCTCTTTCATGAATGAACACCTTTTCAGATTTATCAGCAATTTTTCTTCTTTCAATCTCTGCAAAACTTGTCTAACATGCAACAAATGTTCTTCTCTAGTCTTACTAAATATTAAAATATCATCAAGATGTACAATCTCTTCAAAACTTCATTCATCAATCTCATAAAAGTGTTAGGAATAAGGTGTCTCAACCTTGGATAATTCCTATTCTTATTATTTGTTTTGTAAAATGTATTTCTTGCAAATAATGTTGATGTGTTGGCATCTTGAATTGTGTGTAAGGAGATCATGGTTAAAATGGTTATGATGGATTCCTATGACACGTAAGAGCTATGTCAAGAAGATTCAATGACAGGTGAAGACATGTGGCAACTAATAAATTTGAGTACTATACACTGTTCCCCAATTGTGGGGTTTGGGGCATCACCCTGAAAAAATTTTTGGGGTTCCTATTTTCTCAGAGAATGGTAAAACCCTAATACGGTTATCTTTGGGAGTAGCCCTAAAAAGTGAAGCGCATGATATAAGATTTTTTAGGGTTGCGAAGACAAGTGATGCGAGTGTATTGTTGGAACATTTTTATGCTGTCGTGTTTTGTCTTCAAGGTTTTGGAAATCTTCTGAAAGAACTTGCATTACAAGTGTATTGTAAGCTGTAATAGTTTTGATCAATACATTGTGCAGGTTTTGGAGTGCTGGGGTTTTTACCGAAAGGTTTCCCCAGGGTATATCATTGTGTCATTCTCTATTTTTCTATATGCATGGTATGTGGTTGCAATATCTTTCTTAAATAGTTAACAAATCTGAAATTGTAAGGATTTATAAGAATTTGCACAATACTCTCCTATAGAGATTAGCATAGGAAGTTGTTTCCACACCTAAGTTTCCTTACAAAAAGTACTCGGTCCATTAGTTAAACCAAAAGGAATAACCAACCACTAATACAAACCTTCTTTTGTCTTGAAAGTAGTCTTCCATTCATGACCTTCTCTGATTTTGATCTGATGATACCCAATTTTCAAATTTATTTTAGTAAAATACTTTTCTCTAGTCAAACTATCCATTATATCATCCATTCTCAGTATAGGAAACCTATACTGTTAGGATTAACAAGGCAAAAATAATAATTACATGAAAATATAACCAATATCAGACAATAATAAACCACACTGAAGAGAACACAAGACACAAAGATTTAACATTGTTCACCCAATCCATGGGCTATGTCCACCAACAATGAGTCCAATACTTTATTATCCAATGATTACAACATGATTACAATCTGTAATCCCCTTACAGCTCAATTCTGCCACAAGTACTAAAATGATACATCATGATATCGCTAACCCTAAGTCATATTATACAATATTTTTCCACTTTAGGGTTAGAATGAGTTACAATCATGTCAGCCCAAAAATAGCCAAAAATATGTTGACCTCAAAAAAATTCACCCCAGCGAGGGAAGGAGGAAAAGTGTATAGTACTTTCCTGATCAATCACCACAAGCTAACAATCTCCCACTTGGTGATTGATCAATACCCACACTAAAAAACCTCCCACTTGGAGACTGATCCTATAGCAATACTGCTACCATATGAGGCTCCCACTAGATCAAACCACCCTAGACTTAGTTGTTCCTTTATTTTGTTCAGTCTAGAAGACCAACTGAAGTTGAACATGAGTTCAACTTCTCCCTTGTTACTACCTTCGTAAACATATCTACTGGATTATCATTTGTATGTATATTTTCCATCTTTAACTTCCCATCATCCAAAACTAGCCAAATGAAATGGTACCGCAACTATATATGTTTTTTCTTCTAGTGCAAAGAAGAATTTGTCACAAGATGAATGGAACTTTGGCTATCTGTATGTAGAAAATTATCCATCTGTGGATGTCCCAATTCTTCCATGGAGAATTTAAGCCATATCATCTCCTTGGCTACCTCTATGGTAGCAACATACTCTACCTCTATAGTGGATAAAACAACCACCTTTTGTAGTTGAGAAATCCAACTCACTACTGTCCCACCAATAGTAAATACATAGCTTGTAGTACTCTACCTTCTATCTATATCTCCTACCAAATCTGAGTCAACATAGTCTTGTATAGTAGTAGATCCCCCAAAGTATAAACACTTATTGGATGTACCTCTCAAGTATCTGAGAATCTATTTGACTACATTCCAATGCTCAATACCAAGGTGACTCATATATCGGTTAATGACTCCCACTACATGTGTAATATTTGGCCTAGTACATACCATAGCATACATTAAGCTCCCTACAACTGAAGCATAAGGTACCTTGGACATTTTAGCCTCTTCTTCTAATGTCTTAGGACACATCTCCTTAGTCAATTTTGTTGGTAATTTGGCTAATGTGGATGCATAGATGTTGTCATTATGGCAACATATGATCTCTACTTAGAGTGCAGAATCTGGAATGCAAGTATGGCAAGTTGAAGGAAGAAATTGTCTAAGTATGGATACAGTGATCCTGACAGAGCACCCGATGAAGATTTAGTTGGCGACATCCACTGGAGTAATATTTTTTTTGGCATAGTTAACTAAAGCTTCTACAAAGTATGAGGATATCCCATCTCAGTGCACATAAATTTTGGAGTAATACAGATGAAGTTATTCAAAGTTTACCAAAGACAGTTTTGCAGACATAACAGTTTTGGAGACAGTATTAGCGAAAGAGTTAAGGAATTATTTTGCTTGTCAAAATAATGACTTAACATTATGAAGGGATGACATCCTAGATTTTTACCCTTGGATAAAGATTTTGGAAGCTGACCATATGAAGTTATTAGCTCTAATAACTCATATATTAGGCATACTTGGAATGTAATGAGTATGATGTTTTTTTGTAAAAAGAAAGAAAAGGATAACTTGCGAAAGTTGTATATTGTAATAGCAGCAAAGGCTATTGATGCAAAGTTGTAAAAAGTACCATATTATAGTCAAAAACATTTTGTATTACTTGTTTGGACAGTGAGCTCAACTGGTGATCAGGTTTTGTAATCTAACTCCTAACAGGGTTAAGGCTTCTAACAAGGCCTAAAGTCCTTTAACTAGGATAGATCTACTATACATTGTAAACAAACTCTTAACAGGGTCCAATATCTCTAACATGATACTTTTGATTAGTGATCTTTATGGGTACCATCCCCACTGGGGTTTTCCCTTGGCCAGGGTTTCCTCGAGAACATATCATGTGTTATGAGTTCTTTCTATTTACTGCTATGTCTATTAATTAGCTTGATAATCTTTGTATGCACTAAAGTAATCTGTTATATCCATAAGTGGGAAAAAGTAAAAGTTTGTGAAATACTAATTCACCCCCCCCTCTTAGTATTTCCTATTTCTAACAAATTTCATATGACCAGGTAAAGGTGTGCTGATAGATTTGTCATTCTCCATAGAGAAACATTGCAACACCTTCTCAATATTATTAGCCAGAGATAGAGACAACTTCCTATTTTTCCTATCTCTGCAAATTTTCATACCAAGGATTTGTTTTTCTACCCCCAAATCCTTCATACAAAATGAATGTGCTAACTATTGTTTCAACCCCTTAATGTGAGCCATGTTAGACCCAGCTACAAGCATATCATCAAAATATAAACATAAAATAATGTAGTTGTCATCATCCAACCTCTTAAAATAAACACAATGGTCATAATGACAATGACTGTATCCATGCTCATTCATAAAAGTGTCAAATTTAATATACCATTGTCGAGGTGCTTGCTTCAAGCCATATAAACTCTTCTACAATCTACACACCAAATTCTCCTTACCCTTGACCTCAAATCCTTGTGGCTGTACCATATATATTTCTTCATCCAAATCACCATGAAGAAAAGTTATTTTAACATCAAGCTATTCTAAATGCAAATCTTTAGTAGCCATAATACTTAAAATGGTATGGATAGAAGTCATTTTAACAACGGTTGAAAATATCTCATCAAAATCAATACCCTTTTTCTATGCAAATCCTTTTACAACTAACCTGGCTTTAAATCTTTTATTACCTCCATCCTCTTCTTTTATCCTATAAACCCATTTATTATATAAAGCCCTTTTACCTACAGGTAACTTACATAAATCCCATGTTTGATTTTGTAGAAAAGAGTCCATTTTATTTGTCATTGCAAACTCCCACTGAAGCTTTGTATCCACATGCACAACTTCATTATAACATTCAGGTTCACCAACATCTGTTAATAAAATAGAATACAAGGAGAGAGAGAATCTATCGAGAGGTCTACTTAGCCTTGTTGACCATCTAACATTTATTAGGGTTTGTGGTATTTGTTGTTTCTATTGTTATAGAGCATAAGGAACTACTGTAACATTATATTTTGGAGTATCATCTAGTACTACATAATCATTTTCTTTCTTCTTATGCTAGTGCAAAAAATCTTTGTACAACACCTGCTCATTGAATATGACATCCCTGCTTCTTACAATTTTATGATTTTCAAAATCCCAAAGCCTATAACCAAATTAATCAATGCCATATCCAAAAAATACACATTTCTTTGACTTAGCTTCTAGCTTGGTTCTATTTTCAGAATCTATATGTGCAAAATCTTCAAAACCGAAGGTTTTGAGAAAAGAATAACTCACCTTATTACCACTCCATGTTTCCTCTGGAATACCATAGTCCAAGGGAGTAGAGGGGCCTCTATTGATTAAATAAATAGCAGTATTCACAACCTCTGCCCACATGTTTTTGGGCAGCCTAGCATGCAACCTCATCCTCCTTGCACACTCCATTATTTTCCTGTTCATGCATTTAGCCACTCCATTTTCTTGTGGTGTCCTTGGTACAATTTTCTGCCTATGAATACCATTAAAAGAACAATAATATTCAAATTGTATACTACAATACTCACCACCATTATTAGAGTTGAGACATTTTAACCTTTTACCAATCTCATTCTAAACCAAGCATTTCCATTTCTTAAAAATTTGAAATACATCATATTTTTGTCGAAGGAAATAAATCCATACTTTTATTGTTGCATCATTTATAAATGTAAAATAATACAGAGAGCCACCAAGGGAAGATACCTGAGCTGGTCCCCATACATCTATATGCACAAGCTCTAATCTGTCATTTTTCTTTTCCTTCCCACTCTTTACAAAACTAACTCTCTTTTATTTTCCATAAACATAACTTTCATAGAAATCCATATTGACACATTTCAGACCAGGTAAAACTTTGTTTGAATGAAGTAATTTCATACCTTTTTCACTCATGTGCCTGAGTCTGTTGTGCCAAAGTGTTGTGTCAGAACCTACAACAATAGTTTGATGTTCTTCCTGCTTAACTATAGCCATTGTTCCTAAACATTCATTATCTTTCAAAACAATTAAAGTAGAAGGAACATTATGACCTATACAAAGATATAAGGTGCCTACTTTCACACCTTTTGCTACTACTAAGGAACCTTTTGAAACCTTCCATTTTCTATCATTAAAAGTAACTGTGCAACCCTCATCATGCAGTTGCCCTACTGAAATTAAATTCCTACTCAACCTTGGAACATGTCTTACCTCTTGTAGTAGCCAATGATTCCCATTCTACAACTTAATCTTAATTTTTCCCTTTCCAACTATTTGACAGGGCTCATTATTGCACAAATAAACTTGCCCAAAATCCCCTTGGACATAATCAAGAAAGTAACTTCTATGGGGTGTAGCATGAAATGAAGCCCCAGAATCTAAAACCCATGAATCATCAATACTTTCTAAAGAAAGAAGAAAGGCATCCTCTTCAGGTTTATTACTTACCACATTTTCCTCCTTGTTACCTTCTTGTTTGTCTCCTTCTTTATTCTTCTGAGACCAGCAATATTTCTTCTTATTTCCTAGTTTTCCACAGTACCAGCAATCATTTGGCCCTTTGGATTCAGACCTCTTTCCCTTTGATTTTCCTCTTGACTTCCCATAATTTCTAGATTTGTTTCCTCTCTCATTGGTTATACCTCTTCTTTGTGCATTTAAGACACTACCTAATGTGGATCCACCCGAGCTTTTCCTATGAATGTCCTCACTTAGAATAACACCAATAACATCATCAAATTTTAAGGTGTTAGAACCAGGAAGAGAATTACTAACAGCCATTACCAAGCCATTCCAGCTTTCAAGAAAAGAACACAAAATCAAGAGAGCCCTAACTTCTTCATCAAAAATAGCATTGAAAGAAGTTAATTAATTGGTAACTATATTAAACTCATTTAAATGATCAGCAACTAACCCACCTTCCACCATTTTCATATTAAACAAACACTTCATGAGAAATACCTTATTTGAAGCAAAGGGCTTTTCATACAACTTCGCTAGGGTTTTCATCAAATCTTCAGTCATCATTTCTTGTGTAATATTGAATGCCACCGATTGTGTTAGGCATAATCGAATACTACCAAGAGCCCTTCTATCAAGAATTGTCCAGTCCTCATTAGAAATGCTTGTCAATTTTTTGGCTTTTCCTTGCAATGGCCACCATAGATCCTTTTGATAGAGATAGTCCTCCATTTGCATTTTCCATAACTAAAAGTTTTCCCCATTAAACTTGTCAACCTTTAGCCTACCCTTGTCTACCATTTCTCCAACTCAACCATAAGACTCCCACTAAACCATGAGATCTTCCTACAAAGGATAACTGAAAACAACCTCACTCTGATGCCACTTGTTAGGATTAAAAAGGAAGAAATAAAAATTACATGCAAATATAACCAATATCAGAAAATAATAAACCACATAGAAGAGAAGACAAGACACAAATATTTAACATGGTTCACCCAATCCCTAGGCTACATCCACCAACAACGAGTCTAATATTTTATTATCTCACGATTACAATCTGTAATCCCCTTACAGTTCAATTCCACTGCAAGTACTAAAATGATACATCATGAAATACCTAACCCTAAGTCATATTATACAATATTTTTCCACTTTAGGGTTAGAATGAGTTACAATCATGTTGGACAAAAAAATAGCCAAAAATATGTCGGCCTAAAAAAAATTTGCCGAACCCCAGTGAGGGCAGGAGGAAAAGTGTACAGTATTTTCTTGATCAATCACCACAAGCTAACATATACTTCACTATTATTTTTTTTATTTCTTTGGAATCAATACACATTTTCCATTCTCCATTCTTCTTAGGTGCAAATACTGTAGGTACTGCACAAAGACTCAAACTTTCTTTGATCAAACCTTTCTGCAATAATTCTTGAATCTGGTGATTCAATTCCTGATTCTTAGTAGGTGTCAACCAATGAGGTGCCTTATTTGATAAAATTGCTCCTAGGATGAGATCCATGTAATTATAAATGCTTCTCTTAGGTGGAAACTATCAGGTACATTATCAAAAATAATTTCACTGTACTCAGTGAGTAGCTTATCAATCTCCTCAGGGACATTATCCTATTTTTTCTTACTCGGTTTGTTAGGAATCACAACAAAACATACATCATTTCTCTTTAAATCCTTAACAAAATTTCTTCCTTCAATCAAGAAAACTTTCACAGATGTGCAAACATTACTAACAGGTTCTTCCATCAAAGGTAACAAGATTTGTCTTCTTCCATCAACCCAAATAGTATACTTATGCAATCTCCCATCATATATAGCATGTCTATCATATTGCCAAGGTCTATCCAACAAAATATGACAACAATCCATAGGCATGATATCACATAACACCTTATCATAGTAATTTCCAATTTTCAAATTCACATAACATTGTTCACTTACCAAGAGTGTATGCTCATCTTTGATCCATGAAATTTGATAGGGTTTCAAATGTTCCAACCTTTTCAACTGTAACTTTGTAACCATCTCTTCAGATGCCAGATTCTATGAGCTACCACTATCAATGATTAGCTTCCAAACTTTATTAGAAACTCTACATCTGGTCTTGAACAAAATTTTCCTTACCGGATCTTCCTTTTTACCTTCATTCCAAAGTGCTCTTCTTACCATCAAGTTACTTTCCTTCTTAGGTTCATTCGGCGAATCTTCTTGCACCAAAGCATTTCTAATGCTACTAGCCTTCTTACTTGCATGTGTACACTCAAATGATCTATGTCCTTCTTCTCCACAATTGTAACAAGTTCCTCAGAAACCACCTCTATTATAACCACCTTGGTAGTTACTATCTCTGCCTCTAGATGAACTTTCACCTTTCCACTTGGTCTTTCCTTTATCCAGAGTTGTCTTTTCTAGTTTATATCTACTATTTTCACCATGAGATCTACCTCTTCCTCTAGGGAATCTACCACTTCAACCTCTTTTTCTTTTCTCATGTTTCTTATTCAATTTCTCCTCAGCTTTCAATGCAAATTGATAAGCCTCTTCAATGTTCTCCAATTTGACCAAACTAATTTCTTCTTGGATGTAAACTCTCAAACCATTCAAGTATCTATCAATTCTTTCCACATCATCTTTATCATGTCCAAATCTGATATCTAATCTATAGAATTCCTCAGTATATTCCTTTACCGAGCTATCTTTCTACCTTAAACTTTGCATTCGCTTAACTAGGTTCATTTGATAATCACAAGGTAAGAACTTTCCTTTCAATTTATTCATCATTTTACTCCATACCTTGATTTTGTCTTTGCCTTTCCTTTTTCTGTCCAACTACAGATGTTCCCACCATAAGGATGCATGACTTTTCAACTTTGTGCTTGTAATTTTCACCCTCTTTTCCATAGGTACATTTTCATACTCAAAGTACTTTTCCATTTTAGTGATCCAATCCACTAATTCATCAGAATCCAACTTTCCACCATACTCAAGAGGGTTAAAATGTGGTGTAGACTTCAAAATTCTCAAATCTTTCAAGAATATTTCATCACCTTGATCTATCATAGGTGCAGGTTCTACATCACCTCGTTCTACTTCAATTTCATCATCACTAACATCTTCAAGATGTCTTCCTCTCCTATAGGCTATTTCAATAGCTTCTAATCTAGTATCAAGTTATCTCAACATGTCTTCCAATCCTAGATCTCCATCTCACCTCCCATGAACCATCCTAAAAATCCTTTGAAATTGTAGGTTAGATTGCAATATGTTACCCCACAACAATTCAACTAGGGCTTCGTAAGAAGGAACCTTCAAATCTAGATTTGTAAACCTAGATCCAGATCTAAACTCACTCTAATACCACCTAACATAAGAGAGGATAGGAGGTGCTAGCAATGGCATGCCCTAACCAGATCCACCTTGCTCAACAACACATAGAAGAAACAACACACAATAGTGAGAGAGAGAATGCATAAAACTTTCATATATTATCTTCAAATTGATTCATACAATGTGGGCTATAAAGCCTTCCTATTTTTACCTAGATATTACAATCAAGTACATAAGTCCTCAAACATGCGAGGATCTATCAACAATCTCTGAACTTCTATCTTTTATCTTATATCCAAAAACTCCTTGTCTAAATTCTAACCAAACAACTACATTTATACAAGAGGCTACCAAACCAAGTCGGCCTTCAGATCCACAATCAATAGAAGAAATGACTAGATCTAGGTCCACACGCTTCCTAATGATGGATACCAACATTAAATCCATGACCTAGATTAACTGCACAAGTCAGCCTCAATAGAAATCCAAAACAAACAACTTGGTAAGTAAGCAAAGTGAGCGCCAGATAAGCATCACTGAGTGCCAACAAGATAACTGACCAACACCAACAAACAAAGGAAATTGAGCAACACCGAACCAACTCAGTCAAAGTAGGAACCAAACAACATAAACAAAATCAAATATTTTTTTGGTGACATAGGATTTCCAAGGACCCGAGATGATCCTACATCAATTACCGACTGAGCAAAAAAAGTTTTGCATGTAGAAAAATACACAAACCAATAGAGAACCAAACTTACAAGTGTTTGTATTTTCTATCCTAACGGTTCTCATATTCCCATCCAATTTTTTTAGTAGAACCTCAAAGAGGTCAAATTGAAAACCTTTCTTAACAATCTTGTAGGTGATATCTATAGCTCCACAAGGTACACTATTCGGCTAGCTTGATTGAAATATCTTGTAACTGACTACATAAGCTTTGAAACTTATCTCAGGATCAAAAATTGTGTTGAATCTCATACCTTGTCCACCCCATTCTACTCTTGTAAGATTCTCAGTCTTAGTCCTTGGTGCACTCCTTATGGCTTTAATGGGGTAACCGATGACTGCATGTACAATGTCCTTTGTTATTTTGACTAGTTCATCTAGCCATAACTTCACTTCATGCACTCAACTCAAAAAACCCTAATCTACTCTATCTTGAACTCCCTCAGGAAATGCATGGCACTCATTAATCCCTTCAACTCTAGGTGTTTGTGCTCATCTTTGAGCTTTAAATCCACACTCAGCTCCTAGTAAGTGGATTGAAGCTTGAAATCTCCAATTTTACCAATCTTGTAGTGGATGTAAGCGTGAATGTCTTGAACCAGAAAAACCCTAGGTGAAATACGTGAAAACACATCAGTTTGGTCAATATATGTAATCTCAGGGTGAAATTTATATGTTGGTTCATCATAGGTTGCAGACTTTATCAAGATGACCTTCTTATCACCTCTAGACTTAGATTTCATGACCTTGGACAAGGATGCCATAGTTTCTCAAATTTAGGGCTACACATATATTACTGTTAAACAACTCAGTGACTAAGAAACTTACTTACATTGTGATAAACTTGCTAGGGATCACTTTAAATGTTTTCTCAAAGCTCTAAAAATTATTCGCTTAAATTTTCTAAAGTCTCTCTAGTTATCACACGATCGATATGTGAAAAATGACTAAGTTCATTGTGTATTTATACCAAAATTCTATTTTCCCACTCAAACTTTTGCATTTAATACTTTACCTACCATGTCTCGGTAGACATAGTTGTGCTCACTTTACACGTTATAGACCTTAGACCAGTTAACACTTAGTATTACTTGGCTGATACCATGACTTAGTTAACCTTGCCAATATTTACTAAGTAGAAAATATCTACTCAGTCATGCTTTTACCGACTGTAAACAATTTAAGTTCAAAACATGTAATCTCATAGTGAATCTTATTTCATGTTGATTTGGTGTGCATTTACTTTATATAAGGAGCAATTTTTAAAATTTAACTGATTGAAATTCACTTCCATCCATACCTTCATTGATTAGGTGGAGGTGATGATATCACCTAATTTGATGGATGAGGTGTCACCAACTGTAGTGCTTGATCTAACATTTTCATTTGATGTTTTTCTCCACATTTGATTTTTGGGTATGTGCAAGATCATGAGGGGCCAAAGTATGCCCTTAAGTGGCAACAAAAAATCAGCAAATTAGGGTTAGTCAACTTGACGTGAAAATTTCAACTAGCTATCAATCTAATATCAAAAATTTGTAAAAATAGAATATGTAGAAAATTGAATGTAGCTTCTAAAATACTAGGCCTTTTTTGAAAAAAAGTTAGTATGATTGGTGAAAAGTATAGATTTCAATGCAATAGTACAAAATTTTTTGGAAACAAATAAGAAGTAGCTGTATGTTTGACCACCTTAATTATAATCAAATGATAATATTTTATTATAAGATTTTATATATAAGTAGTAGACTCATGCCCACATGTGGTGCATATTTTTTTGTAATTTTATTCCAAAAAAATAATTAATTATGAATTTTCTGCTACAACATTTTCAGAATAAAAAAACTCTCATGTCTGACCAACTTAACTCATTCAAAACTTTACAAAATTGAAAAAAAAAAATTCCTTATAGTAGGTGAAGCATAGAATGTGACACATTTTTTGGATTTCAAAAATTTCATACCGTTTGAAAGTTATAGTATTTTTTCAATCAGTATATAAACCAACACTTTAGAGGTAAATCAATTAGAAAATAACTAATAATTACTTACCGAATTCAAAATTTGATAGCAATTATATCGATAGAAAGCTGATAATCTCCTTAAGATACCCTTTTCATTTCATCAAATTCGAGTGAAAAAAAAGTCATCAGCTACATGGTCAAAGTCTAGAATTTAGAGAAATAGGGTAAAACACATTTTTGAGACATTTCAATAGTTGACCCTATAGGTTTGGTGCACAAAGCAATACCGATCCTAATCGGGTAGCTAATATTTTTGTGTACCCGAAAAGGCCGATAGAATTTTGATTTTTCACTTTTCCCTCCTCTTTCTCCCTCCCATTTCTCCATCCTTCATATGATTATATATATTAGATTATATCAAAATAAAAAACTATATATTATATCAAAAACTATCTATTAGATTATATATTATATATATTAAATATTATATAATATACATTTTACAATAAATATTATTTAATATATACTGATATTAAATGTTACATTATATATCATATATTATATATTATTTTATATGTATAATATATTAATATGTATTTTACAACTATGTACAAAAGGTTGAAAGATTGTAGAAAAATTATGGATGGCCATTGAAAGAAGCAAAGGAAATCAATCAGCCACTTAAAAAATTCATGGGCAGCCATTGAGGAAGAGACAGAGTGAGAAGGTTGTGGGGGATGTGAGAGAGAGAGAGAGAGAGAGAGAGAGAGAGAGAGAGAGAGAGAGAGAGAGAGAGAGAGGAGAGAGAGAGAGAGAGAGAGAGAGAGAGAGAGAGAGAGAGAGAGAGAGAGAGAGAGAGGAGAGAGAGAGAGAGAGAGAGACAGAGAGACAGAGAGAGAGAGAGACAGAGAGAAGGGGAAGGGGAAGGGAAGGGGAGAAAGTAGGAGAGATAGAGAGAAGGAGAAGGGGAGAGAGAGAGAGAGAGAGAGAGAGAGAGAGAGAGAGAGAGAGAGAGAGAGAGAGAGAGAGAGAGAGAGAGAGAGAGAGAGAGAGAGAGAGAGAGATAACCAATTCATTATAATATTAATCAGTAAGGAGAAAGGAAAACTTAAGTAATATCACAATAGGCATTAGAAATCCAAATTCTAATTAGGAGTTTTAAGAAAAGTGAGTAAGGTCCTAGATAGGGAAATTACAGATCCACACATTGTTCAGTAGATACCTCCAAGAACCCACATACACAGGAGTAGGTTGAAGTAAGACTAAGATTGTTTATCGGTTCAAAAATATTACTGTGTTGTACTTTTGATTAACATCTAATGATTGGATGTGAAATTCACAAATTTGATTATATTACCACTGGTTCTATTTCAAATTTTGGAAAAAATGGATATTTGACATATGTTGATAAATTTCAGGTGAACACCATTTTAAAATAACACATCAGTTTATTTTTACACATTGAGAATACCATCAATAGGAATTGAACTGAAATTGACACATTGGAATGCTCAAGTGTGTCCCAAGGGGTCCTACGACCCCTTCGAACAAACTTGAGAATTCAAATGTGTCAAAAGGGGGTCATGGGGGCTTCCTAGGGGTCCTAATACACCTTATCATGCGTTAGGACCCCTAGGAAGTCCCCATGACCCCTTTTGACACATTAGAATACTTAAGTGTGTCCTAAGGGGTCCTACGACCCCTTTGGACACACTTGAGCATTCAAAATGTGTCAAAAGGGATCATGAGGACTTCCTAGGAGTCCTAGTATGCCTTATCATGTGTTAGGACCCCTAGGACGTCCCCCATGACCCCTATGGACACATTGGAATGCTCAAGTGTGTCCCAAGGGGTCCTACAACCCCTTCGGACACACTTGAGCATTCAAATGTGTCAAAAGGGGTCATGGGGACTTCCTAGGGGTCCTAGTAGGCCTTATCATGTGTTAGGACCCCTAGGAAGTCCCCATGACCCCTTTCGACACATTTTAACCCTCAAGTGTGTCTTAAGGGGTCCTACAACCCCCTTCAGACACACTTGGGAGTTCAAATGTGTCAAAAGAGGTCATGGGGACTTCCTAAAGGTCCTAGTATGCCTTATCATGCATTAGGACCTCTAGAAAGTCCCCATGACCCATTTCGACACATTGGAACCATCAAGTGTGTCCTAAGGGGCCCTACAACATCTTCGGACACACTTGAGTGTTCAAATGTGTCAAAAGGGGTCATGGGGACTTCCTAGGGGTCCTCGTATGCCTTATCACATGTTAGGACCCCCTAGGAAGTCCCCATGACCCCTTTGGACACATTAGAATGCTCAAGTATGTCCTAAGAGGTCCTACGACCCCTTCAGACACATGTGAGAATTCAAATGTGTCAAAAGGAGTCATGAGGACTTCCTAGGGGTCCTAGTACACCCTATCACATGTTAGGACCCCTAGGAAGTCCCCATGACCCCTTTTGAAACATTGGAATGCTTAAGTGTGTCCCAAGGGGTCATATGACCCCTTCAGACACACTTGAGCATTCAAATGTGTCAAATGGGGTCATGGGGACTTCCTAGGGGTCCTAGTATGCCTTATCACATGTTAGGATCCCTAGGAAGTCCCCATGACCCCTTTTGACACATTGGAACCCTCAAGTGTGTCCTAAGGGGTCCTACGACCCCTTCAGACACACTTGAGCATTCAAATGTCTCAAAATAGATCATGGGGACTTCCTAGGGGTCCTAGTATGCCTTATCATGCATTAGGACCCCTAGAAAGTCCCCGTGAGATGGGAAAAGTGTACCATGATGGAGAGAGGTGTACCTCATATTTTGAGAGTTTTTGAGTCAAGGCATGGGAAAGGGGAGGATGATGGAGCAGGTGTGTGTGTGTGAAGAGAGCTCTAGTTAAGGAGAAATTAAGGATTTCATGTGTTGTACTTCTTGATGCTCATTCTATTGTTGATTGGTGTACTTTAGCATTGTCACAGGGGGGACTCTTGATTCTATAGTGTGTAGATTATTTT
Source organism: Chamaecyparis obtusa (assembly GCA_027943335.1). Classification (NCBI taxonomy): domain Eukaryota; kingdom Viridiplantae; phylum Streptophyta; class Pinopsida; order Cupressales; family Cupressaceae; genus Chamaecyparis; species Chamaecyparis obtusa. Next base: position 407,660 of record BSBK01001476.1, on the reverse strand, counting down.
GGTTGGTTGAGGAGGGAACTATAGGAGATAGATTGGATTATCAAATAGTGAAAGACTCTTCAAAAATATATTCATTCCAAAGCTCCAATAGTGGTACATGGACCATTTAGACATGAGAGTTGGCTTGTTTTTGCCCCATGTGTTTTCAATATGATTGGATCATTGTGAGTCAAGTGAGTGGTTGGATACATGGGTTCCATAGTATCTAACTCCTTTATCTTTGACACTCTCTATAAGAAATGATAACATGGGCACTTCAATTGAGTATGACCATCTCTCAGATCTTCTGCAGCCAGGAGATATTTTTGCATTGGTTGCACCACAGGGGAATGATGAGAGGTCATATTATTGTTTAGCACATTGTGTACAAGGTAAATAGAAGCTTGTACAACTGATGACAGATGGTGATAGGTTCACATATCCTACTAGTCCAGTTGTTGATGGAGGAACATGACCGCAAACATACATGATTATAAAGAATGGAATTCCCACATTTGAAGACTATGAGAAGCATAAAACTATTCTCATGTATTCACACCTTGTTATAGCAACAAATGTCAAGTTGTCAAAGCATCAAGGAAGACCAAAGACAAAAGAACTTTGGACTATTAGTACTATTGATCATGAAGCACTATTGGAGACCCTGAAGCAAAGAGATGACCCTTTAGGAACACTTGACTAGGTAATAAGTTAACTTAGTGCACTTTTTTCTAATTTCATTAAGCTTAATTTCAATGCATTAATTTCACCTTTCTTAGATTGTATTTTGAGTCAATAAACTTGGTTTTGTATGTGGATTGTAACTTGTGCAGGAGCACCTATGGTCACCATGGATCCAATCAGAGATAGCAAGACAAAAGGATCCTTAATGGTAAATTGAGATCTTTTGAAGCCTATAATGGTAATTTGTAACAATCAATTTGATTTAAAAGTTAAATGTCCTAGAAGTCTTGATAAGGACTTATGACCAAAATCATGTATGGGTGGCCAATAGTGCCAACAAGGGATCTTACATGTCATTTATTTATGTCATTTGAATGGTTTGAATTATTACATGTTTGATCGTTGTTTCTAATGCTTTAAGGATATTATTTTTTATCATTTCAAACAATCTATAGAAGTTAAACCTCAAACATAATAAGCTCCATGAACAGGGTATTCCAAAGTAAAGAAAAAAAAATGTCCTAATATTTAGTCTTTGTTATTGGGTTTTGGGAGGGGTGGTAGAATATTAAAAATAATAGAATTTTAGTAGAGTGATGACTAGCTTAATCATGATCAGTGTCACAGTTCAAATTTCAAACATACCACTAACAGTCATTGCAATAGAACTGGGTCAGGAAAAGAAGTGTGCATGCTTTCCCATTTGGGTCTTCTCTTGTTTTAGAATGAAAACCTAATTATTTCCACTACATACAAGGACATGCTCTTAAGGACTACTTACTCAATCTGTAAAATACAACTGCTTGCAGGCTGCCTAGTATACCATAATGCATTGTGTGTTTTATGGTCTGCAAGTGACGTGCTTTCTGAGTTTGCACGGGAGAGTAAAATGGTGTGGACTATAAGTTGGTGGTTGAATTTCTTGACATTGTAAATTCTAGTGACAACCCTTTCCGCCCATGAAGTCATTGGAATGCTCGCAACCACGCTTGACCCAAGTGACCCCAAGGTGCACTAAGCACGATTAGGTAGCGATCTTCCAAGTCTTGTATCTTAGACCTCATGAGATGTATTGAAAAACTGTTAGGGGCTACGGGATTGTGATTCTGAGGTCTACAATAACCTCTCTCAATTTTGGGTGATTTGACTTCATTTGCATTTGGCAAGGTGATCTCAGTCGATGCCAAAACTTACAGTGAGGGTCAATTGAAAGTAGCTCAGTAGCGTATCTTTCAAACCATCTATCCTGGCATCAAACCATCTAATCCATCATCTCTAGTTGGCTTGTTAAATTCTAGTGACAACCTTGTTCCACCCATGGAGTCACTAGAACACTTGCGACCATGCTCGACCCAAGTGACCTAATAGTACAAGTGCTACATTTCTCTATGGATTTAGTAAACCCCAATATGATGAGTTATAGTCACACTGAGTATATTCATAGTATTGAAACAATGTAGTACTAAGTGGCTCAAGTGGGATTACAAGTTGGGTTAAGGGCCGTGGGATCTATGACGTAGTAGAGTGGGTATATAGAGTATAATATCAACACTTATCTTTGTAATTTAACTTCAACAAGATATAATTTAAATCATAATGATAATCATAGTCAAGATATAACTTCACCATTCAATTCCATAAACATGAATAATAAATATGTATACAAAAGATGATGCAAATATAACATAAAAATGAACATGTTCTATATATAGAAAGTATCAAAAGTATCTCCATATACAAATATGGCACATAACATTTCAAAATGTCTACAAAATCAATGTCTCAAGGTGTACAATGTGGCATATATGCCATCTCAAAATATGCCAAGTGGCATCTCAAAATGACCACAAAACTAAAACTACATCCTATGTCATAGGGGGATAATGAAAATGTCACCTCTTTGAAGAAGTGTTTGGCTCTAATTGATCCTGCATCAAAAATCAGTTCAAACCCAAGTTAGATTGCTTAATTTATATGATTTGTACACACACACACACACACACACACACATATAATTCATAATTCAAACACTAATTTAATTAAAATTATAACTGAATACAAACATATGTACCTGGCCTCTCAGTCACCTACCATGATCAAGTGTCCTAACATAAGTCTTTGGTAGCGAAGGGACAATACCACCATAACCAACTCCGACCTATAAATATATATTTGTAATAATGAGATTAGTAGAGTGGTGCAACATAGAGTAATAAATATAAAAAATCATATGATAGCATAATAAAATTACAAATTGATTGAACTAAAATTAAAACTTACATCCATTGATCCCTCCTCTGGAATAGTGGGCTAGGTCAACAAAGATACGAAGGATTCTCGTGGGCCCTCCCTCACACTGGGAGTAACCTATGAGTATAAAAATATTGTCAATTATATATAAATTTACTTCATCATAACAAACCTAGTTAAAAAATACAAATAACCCCTTGTAAAAGTCTACGTACAATCGGGATATCACTCTAAATCAAGATGCCTATCAGCCTAGGCTCCTGAACTCATGTCGGGACATCATCAAGAGTCACACCCTATATAATAAAGTGCAAGTAAAATATTTATTCCTACACACAAGTGGCATACAGATGCATGCATAATTAATCTTAAATAATTAATTACCTTTCCTTTGTCGACACCTGATGAAGGAACCCCCTTGTACCCCCCACTAACATCACCTATAGCCTACAAGAGTACAATAAGATGACAATATATTAGTAAATGTATGAATTTTATTGCTCTAATTGATAGAGATTTAAGAATGTATACTAAATTATATAAAAAAAACTAATGGGTACATGATTTATAATATACCGTATAGGCATCAAGGCCAAATGAAATAGCCAAAAGTGTGGAGTCATCCACCTATCTCAACTCCTCCTTTGTTATCGATTGAACATAAATGGAAAAAATATATATACATAAGTGCATGCAATCATTAAAACTAATCTAAATAAATAAATTATTTTTAAATTAAATAAGTCATGTGACAAATTTATTTATAATGTTTACTCTTACCATATCAACAGGAGTCCATGGCTCTGCATACACCTCCTAAGCACTCTCATGAGATGTAGATGCTCCATGAGGTGTTGTAGCCTCTGCAGCTATGTCTCCTATATCCTCCTCATCAATAACATACTGATATGTGTAGACATGGAAAATTGGCAAAGGCTTAAATTGATCAAAAGGTGCATCAAATCATCAAAATAGCACGAAAAATCAATAAATGGAACAAAGGCAATTCAAATCAAAGGAAAATTCAATTAAATGATTAAATGATTAAATAAGGCTTGAAAAGGGGAAAAACACTAAGAAATTGATTAAATTCAATTAATGACATAGTTGTTGAAATGAAAAATCAAAATGAACCTCTTACCCTTCATGGCTAAATTTAATTACTTTAATTAATTAATAAATATGAAATTCTCTCAAACAAAGGAAAAAGGAGACAAAATGGACACAAATCACTCACCTTTGTTGAAATGGTCCAGCCTTTTGAAACCATTTAAATGTTTGTCCCCCAATTTAGGGACAAAGCAAAGCCAATTGACCTTACCCAAGCATAACCATGGTTATCTCACTCTACCCCCTACCCTTGGGAAAATCTTATAAATAGAAGGCATTTTGAGGCATTATTCATCCACTCCATATCTTTGAATTGCAGCAAAGCTTAAATTGTTGATCATTTTAGAGATTTTCTTATCAAATAGAGCTAGAATTTGATAATTAGATCTAGTTTGCATATCATTCTTAGTTCAATTCTCATAATTAGAGTGTCACTAGTGAGGATTTGCAGCTGAGAGCCTCACTTACTACTTCAATTTAGAGAACCATGAGATGTTGATAGATTAATTGTGCATTTGTTAGATTATTTTGCTCTAATTCTTGTTGTTCTTAGTTAATCTTGTAATTTCATGAAGCTGTAAATCACTCACACACAAATGGCACCCACCGTGGGGCTCTAGGCCTCAAATTTATCATAATTTCCACGTTATTTGCAAAATTTAGGCTAGAATTGCATATTTTGCTCACTGTTTGTAGGTTACAGGAAAGAAATCATGCCTGCCAGTAAAGAAATCACACCTAAAGCAAAGAGATGTCACTTCTGGAAATTAAAATGTCACCTAGAGTCTGAACGCTCACGCTTCTTAGCCTGCAAAATCACACTTCTGGAGAAAGAAATCATGTCTGCGGACATTAAATTCTTGCCTCACGGACAAGCAGCTGATGCCTTTGGCTATTTAGATGTCGCCTGGAAAGAATTAAAAGCCACGGCCGAGCAATGAGTTTACGCATGGTGTAAAGGGAGTTTACTGCCTTTCACATTTAATTTGTCACTTTGAGTATTTCAAATGTCACTTTGGATTAATTAAATGTCACTTCTATGAATTAATTTGTCGCTTGAAATAAAGAATTTACGCGGTCATTTAATTTGATATCGCACTTAATTACTTTGATCTCGCTTGAGCCCCTTTTGGTGATGCTCGCGGTTAAAGTAATTACGTCTTTATTAAATTAGATCTCGCCTTTAGCATGGAAAATGTCACCTGGTTTAGCATTTATATTGTATCAGAGTAATTGCTGTTGTCGCATGTATTAAAGATTTCACGCGTTTGAAAAATTTTATATCGCACTTGTCTATTTTAATCTCGCTTGAGCCCCTTTTGGTGACACTCGCGGTTAAAGTAGTCACGTCTTTGTTAAATTCAATCTCGCCTGCAGTCTGGATGATGTCGCTTGACTGTATTTTCTCTATTTTGTCAAAATAAGGACTGTATGCTAACTTTACTGTCATTTTTTTTGTCTCAGGTACAGGCTCTGTCACAGAAAAGTGCTCAAAATTTTTATATACCTTGCACCTTTTGGATTTAATTTGCAAATATTTGAGTTCAAAATAAATCAAGAGCATAATCAGTTTGATCATTTTAAGCTTTTTGATTTTTGTTTCCCCTCACTTTGTATGAATTTGTGTTGACTAACTTGTTGGTGGAGGGAACATTTTGCTAAGGTAAGGGAAGGATTTGGAGAGAAAATGAAAAAAACTACTACTTAAAAATGTGCCTCACCTTTGCTAGCATTGTTTGAGGTATTTTTCTCATCAAGCTTGAACTTCCCTTAAATTGTGGCATTTTCAAAGTTCAAAACATAGTTTAATCATAAAAGGAAAAAAATAAACACTTCAATTCTAAGAATCCCTTTGTCACGGGGTTGAAAAAGAACCAAATTGATTGTGAGTGTTTGGGATAAGGGAAAAGCAATAGGGATATGCTCTTCACTCTTTGAGTGAATCAAATTCCCAAACTTGCTCTACCAAATCCACTTTTCATGCTTTCAAATGAACATGTTTAAAACTTAGTGGGCTCACCTCCCGAGATTGCCTTAGAAGGGCCGGTGAGAGGGACAGCCCAAAGTGGGATACACTTGCTTTTGCCGTGAGAATCTGACCCACTATAAAAAGAAACGCGTGTATCCTTAATGGGGTGCACGACAAAAGGATTTTAGCTCTTTCAAACTTCCTCTAGTAGTCTTAATAGATTGCGCAAAATCATGCTTCGGTGCATGTGGGAAGCCCCTTAACATACTTGGGGGATGAAAGGCTAAGATCTATTTTGAATGGAAAACTTACTACAAAATGGTAAAAATAGCAAAAACTACCTAATAGAGCCATTTAAAAGCCAAATTTGTGCTAGGTAGCTTGCTTGGAAGTCTTTCTTGTGATCAAACCCATGGAAACATTTGAGAATATACACATTAGAGTGATCTAGGGATATGGTGAACTATTGATGTGTGTGTTGAGATTGTCTTCAACTTTTCAAACAAGAAGTTCCAAAGTACTTGATCAAAATACAATAAAATTTTTAAATCTTATAAACTGATCAATACCATTTACCCATTCCAAACCAACCCAACCGGATTGAAATTCAGAAAGGAAGTTTATCTAGGAAACAAATCAACCCTATTATGGAGCATAATTATCAAAGTCAAGATCAAGATCTCCATAGGAATCAAAGCGATGAGGTTTTTGAAGATGACATTGTTGAAGCATCCCAAAGTCCCAGGTTTCTGGAAATAATGGAATTACTTTTGAAGTGGGATAAAGACACATATTTTCTAGATTTAGCTCAAGCAGGAGCTAAACTTCCTTATAATTATGACACATCAACCTTGAGAAAGAATGAGGTAAACCAAAGAGATACATCATATAAAATTCCATTATTAATATCAAGCTATTCTTTTCAAAGTGATGAGGTGTCTAAAGATGATGTTGTGAGAGCATCCCAAGATCCCGTGTTTATAGAAATAATGGAACAAATTTTGGACTAGGATAAAGAAGCATATTTCCTAACTTTAGCTCAATTTGGAGCTAAGCTTCCACATAATTATGACACATCAACTTTAAGAAAGGATGAAGAAAAGCAAAAAGATACTTTATCTAAAGAGCCATCATTAAGATCAATTTGGCCATTCCTTTATGATGATGGGCCATCCATATCTTCATCCTCCTCACAAAAGGAAGCATTTCAGAGAAACAAACTTATCTTGGATCAAAGGAAATTGCATAATCAACCTATTTGTGATGAAGATAATAAAGAATATGGAGTGAAAAATACCATTCTCAAGCAAGATCTAATTCAAAAACCTCCATATAGCAAGAGTACTCCATTCATCCTTTGTCCATCTCCTAACAAGGTTTCTCCCTGGATGACTTGTACACCTTTCATCCTTCATCCATCTCCCGAACCTCTATCTAGCAAAGACCCTCCCATAGCTAGCATTCCATTCATCTTGCAGTCATCTCCCAAAGCTCCACAATTATCCAAAATTCCTCCATCAAAGAATGAGCCTAATGATGACACTTTTCCCGTTAACTATGTCTACCCTCAAGGGCTACCTCTAAAAGAAACCCAAACTAACTCACATCTTGCTGCAGATTGTTTCCATGCTTCAAAGATCTTAGAACCCAAAGCTTCATGTGCCTCAATGCCTATTATACCTATTCAAGAGGATCCTACACCATTCTTCCAAACATTCCCCACACATATCCAAACATCTACCTTGTCCTTAGAAGTAGCTTCATGTCAAGAAGATAATCTAAAAATAAAAGAAACAAATATTGATAAAGATCAAGATCAAGATTATATACAAACCCCTCCCATATTTGATGAAGGTCCCATATCCCTTGAACCTTGTGATGATCCCCTTGCATCCTTTCATGTCTTTCAAGATGATATCCTTCCATTCCAAGAACAAAGTACCCTTCCAAGTTCCATATTTTCTCCACTCCCCAAGCAAGATCAAGATATCCCTTCCATAACTTCCAATGAGCATATTGAAAATCAAGAGCAAAATACCTTCGCTACATCATTCGAAGATCCTTGTCAAGATCAAAGCATCCCATCATTTCCTTGTCATATTCCTCCATGTTCACCTCAAGAAACCATCATTCTTCCAAATCCCTTGCAAGATAATAAATCCCTTCAAGATTCAGTTGATCCTATCAAATGTGTTCCTATCAAAGCTACTCATGAGCCTATTAGTATAAAGATAAATCTTAAAGATGAGAACATTGATGATGGAGCTCCTTCCAAAGATATTGATATCCCTTTCACACCTTATATTCCTCCATTCAAATACAACCACATACCTCCACTATCCTCCAAATCCATTTTGGATGCCTATGTCCCAAAACAAAAGTCTTCATTCCTTCCATCCATATTAGGTCCATATATTCCCCCATCAACCATTCCTATCATCCCTAGCTATCCATTCACTTACCCTACCATGTATCAAGATCAATGAAGACACACATACTTGAAGAATGTCCAAACACCAATCCATATGAACCATCCATATTATTCCTATTCATCCACAATTCCTAAGTCTTTTGGAAGCAATGTTGATGTGCAACATAAAAATCATAAATCCAAGAATCCATATGTGCATAAAAATCACAATGTCCCATCTAATCGACATGTGAATGAAAAGAAAAATGAAATATCCAAAAGGCCGCAAAGGTCCATCAAGCAAAAAGAAAAAAAAAAAATGTGGGTTCCTAAATCCCTCATTAAAGAAATGCATTCAAAAGCATTCCAAAAGGAAGAAAAATCAAAGAATATGTGGATTCCCAAGTCATTGTTGAAAGACTTGCACAAAAAAGAAGAATCAAAATTGACATTCAAGCTTCCAAAGGCTTCCATTCCATCTCCTTCCAAACATCCTTCATCTTCTTACATCCCAAAATCCACTACCTCTCATCAAAGATCCTTACCTCCATCATCTATTGTTCCTCCATCATTCTACCACTCTTCAAAGTGTGTGTCAAAGTTGATCTTGCCAACATTTCCATCTTCAACATACCTTTTTCTTATCCTCACATTCATTTTCCAATGCATACTTTTTATACTTCCATCCCTCTTATCAATATCTTTGAGCATCCTAGTCATACCCATGGTTTATTATAGCATATCTTTCAGAGGAGCATTGTCCAAAGATTCTAATGTTGGGAAAATATTGAAAAATACAAAAAAAAAAAAAAAACAAAGAAAAAAAGAAAAAAATGAAAAAAGAGAAAAAGTACCTTGGTGAAAACCTAGCAATAGGCACCTTGGTAGCAAAAATAAAAAGAAATAAATCTAGGGTGAAAACCACTTCTTGTGGCACCTTAGACAAGTACCATGATGAAAACCTGGCAAACAGGCGTCATGCGTAATTCTTCCTTCTTGCACTCTACACTTGGGGGTAAGTTTCATCCATGCCATCTTCCATCTTCCTATCATTTACCTCACTTTCGTCCATATTTCCATCTTTCACCTTCATCTTGACAAGGTTGAACACATCCATGAGCATTAAGTATCTTAACATCTATTATCCTTTCCATCAGGTTATGTACTTGTTGCATCCATGTTACCCTATCATGATCTTGCTTATCCCAAATTCACCTTCATCATTCCTTGATAGCTTTTTCATAATCCCAAAACATCCCTTCCTAGCCTCCATCACTCCTTTATCATGATTGTGTTATCTTATCCACATCTTACCCAAATTGACCCTTGGTCTTGATCAAGATGAAAGAAAAAAATTGTTATCAAAAACTTCTTGACATGTCCACTCTTTTGGATCCCTCATTTTCATGGCAGCAGATTGTTATCCTATACACTATCTATCCTTGCACCATTGGCTTCCATGGCTTATCCAAAAACATGCTTCACGTTGCTATATCATTTTTTTCCTTAGCTTGGGTACTCTTGAGGAGATAGTCCTATGGGTCACATTCGCATACTTCTTCCATCATAGCCTTTCCATCTCTAATCCATCAGCTTGCAAATCCATCCTTCATGTCCTATATCTTGCTAGACATTGGGGGCAAACCAATGTGATCTTGTTTGAGAGCTTGTAAAAAGGAAATCATGAAGTGCTTTTGAGCTACATCTTGCATAAACCGAGCTTCGGTAATATTTTGGAAGTTTGTCCAAGTCCAACATTTTTTTTCTATCCAACTGGGGCATTTGATCTTAATCAGCGGATTTCAACAACAAGCATGAATTCACATGAAGCAAGGCATTAACTTCAAAAGGATTCAATAGTACAACATTCAGTCACATCAGAGAGAGAGATCAAAATTTCAGAAGAGAGAGATTTTCATGAACCTTTGATGGATATCATTGTTCACTAACCAAGAATTCAATTACCACAACTTGATCCATGAGCCTTCATTGACTTTATTATTCAGGATTAAAAATTGACAACACTTTAAAGATCAGAATACTTGGAAATACTTTTTGAAAATCATGAAACATTGCAAAACACTTGAAGCTTTCTTTTGATGATCTTTACTTACATTGATTTTTATCACATCTTTTTAGCTAATCGATGATGTTTCGACTAGATTGGCGATGATGGAGACATGATATTTTTCTTGCCTTTGAGTGACTGTCTTGAGGGATATCCAAAAACTTATGTGAATTCATCTAATGATATGGTCATCAAAGAACCATTGAGGACTTTCATATAGGGTGGAAGGTTGACCTTTGTTTTTTTATGCAACATTGAATTCGTTGAAACTGGTATTTGTACTCTCATAGTTGGTTTATTCGACTAGTGTGGGTTGTACTAGTTTCAAAAAGGAGGTTACCAAATGTGATACAAAGTGGTATTCATATCATCATGTCAGTGGGCAGTGGTGATTGTATCAACTTTTTAGTCCCAAAGTGCTCAATGATGAAAATTTATCCTCAAGGCATTTATTTGCTAAAAGCTAGTGACACTTAGCTGCATTGCATTGCATTATCATGGAAGGTTAATTGCATTATCATGTTAGATTAATTTCATGTGCATTTGTTTGTAGTATTTTTCCAAGGGAAAAGGGGGTTTCATTTAATTGAAATCTTGATCAATCATAAAATGGGTCATTCAATCAAGAATCAAGGAAAGTCCATAAATCATAAGTGTCCATAATATCAAAGATCCATGAACTTTGTCTAATCAAAGATACAATGTCATAAAAGTGATACATCCAAGTCCTGATCAATAACTAAAATATCATGATACAATATCAACAAACTAAAAGAGCTCCATAATCAATCATCTCAATAACCTATACTCTAGCTGGGTCAAACTCATGACTTAAGTCCAAATATCCAAGAAGCTAAGGTCCGTATATATATCATTTATGGAAATGTGCCTATTTCACAAATCAAGGGAATCATATCAGTATTTTATATCAGTGAGTCATCTTACGTCAATCAATCATATCAAAGTATCAAGCAATCACACCCAGTACCATCGTTCGTGTCTCTGTGTCCTGAGAACGAAGCAGCAGTATCAAATCATATCGGTTTTCACACTGATTGATTTATCCTATCAGAACTATCCTATGAGATTGACAAATCACATTCATTGGTACCATTATCCTGTTATCCTAATCACTTGTTTTTCTTAACTACAACAGACCTATCTATCTTGGATATGAAAATTTGTGAGTCATGGCATATCATCAATATTTTTTCAGAAATCAAAACATATTCCAACTACTCAAAATCGTTCAAATCAAAGAATCAATATGTTTTATTTCTGAGGGGGCATCAGAGTATCAAATGGGCATCACATCAAAAACATTTATCAGTGGGGCATATCATATCAAGTATCATATCATATCAGTATCATATCATATTGTTATCATATCAGGAGGCAAGTTAATTGCATATCGGTTTCATATCAAATCTGCTATCATATCAAATCTATCAACATATCAGCAATCAATCAACCTAGGACCTTTATCAGTAAACCCAGGACCTTTATCAGTAAACCCAGGACCTTTATCAATGAACCCAGGACCTATCATCAAATCAGGACCCATATCATATCAGAGGCATCAGAATCATATCAGCACCATCATCAGAGGCACATCATCGTCATCGGGAAGTACATCAATCAGAATGATCAGAGGCATATCAGAACCAGGACCTGAATCAGATCATCATACTAAGGGAATCTTTGAATCGGTGTTCTTCGCACATCGACTCAAAGAGGGGCATTTGTAGACATGGAAAATTGGCAAAGGCTTAAATCGATCAAAAGGTGCATCAAATCATCAAAATAGCACGAAAAATCAATAAATGGAACAAAGGCAATTCAAATCAAAGGAAAATTCAATTAAATGATTAAATGATTAAATAAGGCTTGAAAAGGGGTAAAACACTAAGAAATTGATTAAATTCAATTAATGTGAAAAATCAAAATGAACCTCTTACCCTTCATGGCTAAATTTAATTACTTTAATTAATTAATAAATATGAAATTCTCTCAAACAAAGGAAAAAGGAGACAAAATGGACACAAATCACTCACCTTTGTTGAAATGGTCCAGCCTTTTGAAACCATTTAAATGTTTGTCCCCCAATTTAGGGACAAAGCAAAGCCAATTGACCTTACCCAAGCATAACCATGGTTATCTCACTCTACCCCCTACCCTTGGGAAAATCTTATAAATAGAAGGCATTTTGAGGCATTATTCATCCACTCCATATCTTTGAATTGTAGCAAAGCTCTTGCAATTTGCATCCACATCACTCACTTAGCAATTTTCATTGATAATTAGCTTAAATTGTTGATCATTTTAGAGATTTTCTTATCAAATAGAGCTAGAATTTGATAATTAGATCTAGTTTTCATATCATTCTTAGTTTAATTCTCATAATTAGAGTGTCACAAGTGAGGATTTGCAGCTGAGAGCCTCACTTACTACTTCAATTTAGAGAACCATGAGATGTTGATAGATTAATTGTGCATTTGTTAGATTATTTTGCTCTAATTCTTGTTGTTCTTAGTTAATCTTGTAATTTCATGAAGGTGTAAATCACTCACACACAATATGTATCACCACCAATAAGCGGCACGAGGCACATATTCTTGCATATAATGCAAATATGGGGCTCACATACATGTGAACTCCGGTGAGATGTCAATGCACCAGCATCATCCACACCAGGAGGCAACACTGACCTGGTCTACATGATCAACTAATCACTCAACAAGTGAATGGCCCTAATAGTCTATGAGGCAGCCTTTGTAATGATATCAAGATGTTGCACTGGAGGAGGGGGTGCGACATCAGTGGGGGGGATGAAGGTAGTGGCCTTTTTGCACTAGGAAAATGACCTATTCTAAGGAGATCCTCTACCTATGCCCATGTTCGGCCTCATGCTAAAATAATTAACATTGTGACCAAGCACAAACTTAGCATACAATTTTTTTATGAAATAGAAAGGGAGCTCCAAATTTCTATGGGGTAGTTTATCAAAAATCATCCACCAGTGATCCCAAAAGTGTGCACACATTGCTTCATTTGTCCACCATTTTATTGATAATTTGGGATTTTGGGGGTCAACTTGTAATCCGGTTTTAGGATTCACAAAAAGGGAGGCTATATCTTCCTTAGTTATAGTAAGGGCTGCAATCCCATCATGCTTAAGCCCATCATCAAATTGGTCATGCATATCATCATGTCAATGAACAGTAGCATTATGTTTCCACATGAGTGTGTCAATGTTTTCAATAATAGTGTTTAGGGTAGCAAGCATGGGACCTAATGTAGGTATATTATGATATGTGTTTTGGAAACCTCATATTGTGTTCAAATTATCTTGTATCAAATCTTCTAAAGATCGAGGGTTTTGAGATGGGAGATTGTTTTGGGGATCGTTATTTGGTGTGGGAGGGTTATTTTCTTCATTGTTGTTAGACATGCCTAATTAAATAAATAAAAATTTCAATTTCAATTTGATTTCATATATTATTAAAAAAATAAATACAAAACCCTATTTCAACCAAAAAAACTACATTGAGCATCAAAATTAAATAAAATAATTAAAATATACAAAGAATTTACTTACCGTATATACTGTGGAGTCGAATTCATTTTTTGGGAAATCAGATACCTGAAAAAATTGAGTATCGGATATATGGAGCCGTTTTACAAACTAAAAACAATGAGAGAAATGAGAAACACAAACCGTGGGTTTTGATTAATGCCACAAGTTTTAGGTACCCAATTTTTTCGAGTACCTAATATTTTTGGGTACCTAATATTTTCAAGTACCTGATAAGGATTGTGCTTTGGTGTTAGGTTTTCCCTAATGTACTGACACCCAATCCTACTAAAAAGTCAACAAGCATTTTCATGTGCTTTTGGACGAGTGAAAAGTGAATATTTTTCACATCGCCACTTTTTGGCCCCTCATGATCTTGCACATACCCTTCTTATCCTCATGATTTCTTCAATTGTATTTCCATTTATATTTGTATCTATCTCTAGTTCTAGGTCTCTTCAATCCTTTCTTAAGTTACCAACCTTGTGACAGTGCAAACATGTTATTCCAATACTTGTCCAATTACGAGATCTTCCTCTCCAGTTCTTTTTCATGAAGTTTGTTGCTACATGTCAATTCCTGCCACATGTGCAATTAACCCAAGCATTGTAATCCCAAGTATATGCATTAACTTGCCTTCTTGGTTGATATGATTTGTTCTATTCCTTTGGTGTCCAAACTTGCTTTATTTTTTTCCTGCATTCTTGTGACATATGTCCATGCGTGTTGTAATTGCAAAAACATTTCTCCACATAAGGTTTCATAGGTGTCCTATTCAACTTTTATCTACACTCATGTTCTTGATCTCCATACTTACTACAGTTATAGCAATAACCATTAAATTTAGGAATACATTTTTCTTTACTTATGCAAACATTTGATGTGTTGCCTAGCTTTCCACAATGATAACATGATAGATTCTTTGGCCTTGGATTAGTGTAGGCATTCTTTTGTTCATCTTGTCTTGATGATTCTCCCTTCTTGGTGTAGCCTAAACTAGTTGTGCTATCAAGTCTTTTCTAACTAATAAGAAATTCATCCATTCTTTTAGTACTATCTTCATCTTTCTTGATCATCTCACTATGTTGTTGTTGCAACTTTACCTCATTCTTCAATCTTTCATTTTCCTCCCTCTCTTAATTTACCAATGTATTCTAGTTTCCTTGTAAGCTCATTGTTTACTTGGTTGACTTCGTGACTTATGACAACCATCTTATTAGAGATTTCAAAGTTATACTCGGTGAGTCTCAATATCTCAGATTCCTTCTCTTGCAACTTGTCATTCATTTGCCTCCTATCTTCAATAGCCAAGTTTCTTTTATGTTCTTCTTTCCTTGATTTTTTAATGACATCAATCATTCTAACCATTTATGTCTCTTGACCGATCTATAATGCTTTCACTTGTTCAGTAAGATGTAGATTCTTTTCAGATAGATCTGATATGGTTCCTTCAGATGCATCAGATATGCTATTAGATCTAGATCCATATACCTCAAATGGATAATCTATCTCTTCTTCATGATAATTAGTCTCACTATACCAAATTTCCATATCCTTCCTCTTGATCAGTAACTTCTTTAGTTCTTCTTTGGCTTCTTTGAATTTCTCAATATAGATTTGCATCTTTAATATTTGATTCTCAATAGTCTTATCCAACTTATATCTTTCCATCCTTAGATCTTTCCTCTTTAGTGATTATGGAAAGATAAGTACTAAGAGGGAAGGGGTGAATTAGTATCTTCAAAACTTTTCAAGACTAAAACTTTTTAGGTGTAGATAGCATTAACCAACTAAATCCATTGTATGAAACATACATTCAAATATAAATGAAAATTGTAATTGCATGTAATCTAATCAATATACCATATATGAGAACACATACACACAACACAACATATTTTGGTATCACAGAAACCCTTGTAAGAAGGTAAAAACTATGGTGGGGATGACATTGACAAATCTTCACTACAGCAGTAACAAAGTATGTCGATTAAGGATACAAATTATGATCACTTCTAATGATCTTACCATGTTAGGAGTAACAATTAGATCAACTAAATCTACCTGGTTAGAGGAGTTTAACAACACAATACATGTGTATACTCGGTTAAGATATTTAGCTAAGTACGGTTAAGTCCAGTATGCTAGGAGATTTTAAATCTGCTACAATGGTTAAATGGTAATAGTAAATGTATCTGTAATTAGAAACTCTATCTTTCTTGATTCAGATATGTAATATACCATAAATATATCACCTTGTAGTGATGTATGTGTCCTTTTGTTCTTCTCAGTAGCCTGTGTATGTTCTAAAAAATGGAATGCTTCTTACAAATCTTGTGTCAAAAAACCTGTTGTCTGATCTCCCAATGTCCTTAGTGCGGATACTCCTTCATGATATCTACATAATGACATCTTTACTCCATTTATATCAAAATATCTTGACCTAATTAGGGTTTTAATGTTGGATATTGCTAATGCATGGAGAGGTGATTAAGACATTTAATATGTTTAATCACTACGTTACTGAATGGGCATTCATATTGTTGTCATTTGTGTTTTGTCACTAATGTCAACATATGTTTCTGAGGGAAGATCAAGCTGGTTATCACAGTGTACAAACACTATACAGATGTTTCCAATGTTGCAAAGTTGGACAAGAGTTGAGATGGATGTTGTGATCTTATAGCTAAGATCGCATCTTTAAATGCTTCATATTGAGAGAGATACATATGGTTTAATGAAGATTGGTCACTGGACTGTGACAGTGAGAATTGACAGAGTTAGTCTCTGGGTTTTTGATGTATCTTTCAAAAGACTTGGATTCAAGGTATGTGAGCTTGAAGGATGAAAGAAAGGGTACTGAAGGATTTTCATTGTTTAGTGCAAGGTACAGAGTGATTGGTGATGCCATCTATGGTGTGTGTTCTAGAGACGGTTTATTTAGAAGCCGACTCAGGAAAGGAACCATGTGTTTTATTTGGAAAGCATGAATTAAGGATGTCAGTCCTCAATTGTTGCATTGTAATCATTGTATACTTGTTCTAGATACTATTTGTATCTTAGTAATAGTTTATGTAATCATTTGTAAATTAGGAAAGCCTCATGGGCTGACCTAATCATGGTAAAATGTAATAAGGTATATATGTAGAATCTTTTCTTTGGAAAAGATATGGATGGAATATATGTGATATAGAGAGGTTGTGAATGTTGTGAGCTTCTATCTATTGCATGTAGAGAAGAGGTTTACTGGTTGACTCCATTGGAATTGATGAAGCAAAGACAGTTGCTGGAAAATAGTTCAAAAGATTGTGTATTTCTTCATATACACCCATTCTGAACTAGTGACTTCTGAAGGTTGATTTAACCTTCTTTGGGTAGTGAGCCTTGGAAAGTGAGAACTCTTTTGTTCCTTCACTCCTAAAAAGGTTTGTCCTCTAACAAGGACTATGTATTGTAATGTTTCAATAAGCTCCTAATAGGGCTATATCTTCTATAAAGGATTACTATACTCTTAGTACATCATTTGTGGGTGCTAATTCCCACCGAGGTTTTTTACTTTTAATAGGGTTTCCCTGAAACCAAAATATTGTGTTATTGTGTTGGTATTCATTGTTTTTGATATTGATGAGCTTAAAGTTTAAAGTTTAATATTCTATTATAAAACTGATTCACCCCCCCTCTCAGTTGTATTGTGGATTGTTGTTCCTAACAATTGGTATCATAGCTTGTGGTCCTCAGAGAGAAAGCTTAACAACTTGAGGTGATCTTGGAGATGGCACTCTATAGGAAGGATGGTCCTAAATTTGATCTTGAAAACTTTGACAGTTGGAAGAACAAGATGCGAAAACACCTATTATGTTTAGGCATAGATTATTGGATGATTACAAAGAAGAAGGTAGCCCTGAAGACTGAAAATGATTTTCCATCTATTACTGATGATGTAAAGAAGCTATTTTCATATAACATGGTCTCAAGAGAAGCACTGATCAACACACTATCTGAACGTGAGTTCACTAAAGTTAAAGACTTAGATTTGGCACATGAAATCTGGAATAGATTAGAAGCATTATATGAAGGGGATAAATATACCAAACAAGCAAAGTTACAAAACTAGAAAACAAAGATGGAAAAGCTGCAAATGAATGAGGTTGAAAGCATTAGAGCCTATGTTCAAAGGGTCATAGAAGTAGTTGTTGGAATCAAAAATTGTGGAGGTACTTATGATGAAGAGGAAGTAATTGCAAAGATCCTCAGATCATTGACTCATGTATACAAATTCAAGGCAATTTCTATTCAAGAAACTATTCCCCTGACTCCAAACTTTACTAGAGAGATGTTGATTGCAAAGTTAACTACTTTTGAAGCTACAAAATTAGGAGAAGTTGTACCTAAAGTTGAATCTACATTTAGGGCATCTACACACAAGAAAGGATCTACACTTTTGAGCACAAGCAAAGAAGACCTAAAAGAAGAGCTTGTTGATTATGCTGAGGAATGGGAAAAGATAATGGAAAAAGAAAGAAATATGGAAGAACTTGTTGCACTAATTTCTAGAAGAGAAAAAAGAGGTAAGGGAAAATTTGAAGGCAAGTTACCCTTGAAATTTTTTTCATGAAATAAAATAGGTCATTTTGCATCTAGATGTCCTACAAGAGTTTATAAATACAAACCTGATTATGCAAAGATTAAAAAGACAAAGAATGTTATTATGCTAATGAAGGAATCTCTGATGATGATGATTTAGACAATGAAGATATTGGATTTGTTGCTATTAAAGAAGAACCAGTTCATGAAGAAAAAGCCTTAGTATCTCATGTTCACAAGAAAATTGAATGGATAATTGATAGTGGATGTTCACATCACATGACTAGTGATAACAATAAGTTTGTTAAATTAGTAAATTATGATGGAGGTTTTGTAAGGTTTGGGGACAATCTCCCAAAATCCATCATAGGAGTAGGATCCATTACTTTAGATGGAAAGACTAATATAGACAATGTAGTACTTGTTGAAGGACTGAAACACAATTTGTTGAGTTTCAGATAGTTAATGGATAAAAATTTTTAGTTAAATTTTGTTAATGGTAAATGCTTCATCAGAAGCAAGAAAGGAAAATTGATTGCTACCAATTCAAAATCTAGAGGTAATGTATTTGAACTAAACACATCTGGAGCCTCTTGTTTTGTTGCGAAGGTAGATGATAGTTGGTTATGGCATAGAAGATTTTGTCATGTTAATTTTGATAACATTGTGAAGGAAAGTATGGCTAATCTAGTAAAAGATCTACTGAAGATTGTGAAACCTTCTAACACTGTATTCAAAGAATGTGTTATGGGAAAGAAAACTAGAAGTAGTCATAAAAGCAAATCATTTACATCAAAAGGAAAGTTGGATCTAGTACATACGGATCTATGTGGGCCTACAAGAACAAATTCATACTATGGTGAAAGGTATTTTATACTCTTTGTTGATGACTTTTCTAGAATGATGTGGGTTACTTATTTGAGAGAAAAATTAGAAGCATTTGATAAATTCAAGTTGTTTAAAGAAAAAGTAGAAAATGAATCAAGATTGAAAATAAAGTGTTTAAGATCAGACAGAGGTGGAGATTTTACATCAAATTTATTCAATTCATACTATGAAGAGCATGGGATAAAAAGACAAACATCTACTCCTAGGACTCCACAAAAGAATGGGATAGCAGAGCAAAGAAACAGGACTATACTTGATGCTGCTAAGACAATGCTAATCGAAGGAAATGTGTCTCATGTACATTGGAGAGAGGCTATTAAAACAACAATATACACATTAAACATAATTTAAATTAGAGATGGTACAAGTAAGACTCCCTATGAACTATGGTTTGATCATACTCCTATTGTAAAATATTTCAAAATTTTTGGTAGCAAATGTTATATCAAGAGGGATGATGAGATGGGGAAATTTGATGCTAGAAGTGATGAAGGAATCTTCCTTGGTTACTCTATTAAAAGAAAGGAATACAAATGTTTCAATCTGAGATTGAGGAAGATGGTTGAAAGTAACAATGTAAGAATAGATGAGAAATTTTAGATACAAAAAAGAATGTATGACAGCAGTCAGATTTTAGAAATGAAAGAAACCACTACTACTACAGAAGAAGAAGAATTTATTGAGGAAGAAAGTGAAAAAGAGGCTTGTGATGTTGATAAAAGAATGACTACTGAGACTCCTAAAACTCCAAGGTATGTAAAAAATAACCATCCTAAAAATCACATTATTGGAAATACCAATCAAGGAGTGCTAACTAGATCAAAAGCTAGAGAAGAAATTTGTTTGATTTCTCAAGTTGAGCCAAAAACTATAGATGAACCCTTTAAAGATGAATCTTGGATAAATTCCATGAAAGAAGAATTGGATCAGCTAAAGAAGAATAATACTTTTTAATTGGTTGCTAGACCTAAAAATAAAAATGTTATAGGAACAAAATGGATGAAGAAGGAAGAGTTGTAAGGAACAAAGAAAGACTAGTGTGTAAGGGATACTCATAGCAAGAAGGCATTGACTTTGAAGAAACATTTTCTCATGTTGCTAGAATAGAAGCAGTAAGATTATTCCTATTTTATGTTGCACACAAAAAATTCAAAGTGTATCAGATGGATGTTAAATCTGCATTTTTGAATGGACATATTGAAGAAGTATATAGAGAACAACTAGATGGGTTTCCTCTATGCAAAGATAAAGACATGGTGTGCAAATTGAAGAAATCCTTGTATGGGTTAAAGAAAGATCCTAGGGCTTGGTATGCAAGGTTAGACAAGTATCTACTTGGGCTTGGATTTAGAAAAGGTAATGTAGATAGTAATTTGTATTTAAGAACTACTGAAGATGGAATCTTGATAGTAGAAGTATTTGTGGATGACATTATCTTTGGATGTAATGATGTTCTATGTAAGAAGTTTTCTGAAGAAATGGAAAGTGAATTTGAGATGTCTATGATAGGTGAAATGAAATTATTTCTTGGACTGCAAATAACTTAGAATGAGAATGGTATTTTCATTTCTCAGACCAAGTATCTCAAAGCATTTCTTAAGAAATTTGGAATGGAAGATTGTGAACCAGTAGGAACACCTATGGTGACTGGAAACAAGCTAACAATTGATGATGAATCAGAATGTGTTTTTTAGACTTTGTATAGATCAATGGTTGGAGGGATACAATATCTGACTCACACCAAACTAGATATTGCTAATGTTTTTGGAATTGTGGCTAGATATCAGGCAGAACCCAAAGAGACACATCTAGCTACTGTGAAAAGGATATTGAGGTATCTCAGAGGAACCATAGTGTATGGTTTATGGTATGATAGAAATGATAGCTTTGAACTTCATGCTTATACTGATGCTAATTGGGAAGGAAATATTGATTGCAGAAAAAGTACCAATGGCGGTTCATTTTTCCTTGGGAAAAATTGGTTTCTTGTCTAAGAAAGAAACAAGATTTTATAGCATAGTCTACTACTGAATCAGAGTATGTTGTTGCTACTATAAAATGCACTTAGATTATTTGGATGAAATAAATTTTGATAGACATTTTAGTAATTTTTGAAGAGCATGTGGTCATCCATATTGATAACACTAGTATAGTAAACATGTCAAAGAATCTGGTGATGCATTCCAAAACTAAACATATCTCTATTAAGTATCACTTCTTGAGAGACAAGGTGGCACAAAAGGAAATCAAAATAGAATATATCAGTACAAAAGATAAAATTGCACAAATCTTCACAAAGCCACTACCAAAAGATACCTTTGAATATCTTAGAGGTATGTTGCAGAAATGCATTAGTCCATAAGTATTCAGAGCCTTAGCATTATCTAGACTGAATGCATTGATCTACTCCTCAGGGGGAGTGATCGTGGAAGAAATTTTATCTATGAAGGTAGCCAAAGCCTCATGGAATCCTTTGCCATTATTTTCAAAGGGGGAGTGTTGCTATGAGAAAATCCCTATTGCTTAGCGAGATTGTATGAAGAATTATTGTGAGAGCACTGTATGGTTTCAGAACACTTTTGGATTGATTAAACCTTGGGATGGATTTTCCCATATGTTGACATCAATGCCAAAGGGGGATATTTTTGGATATTGCTAATGCATGGAGAGGTGATTAAGACATTTAATATGTTTAATCACTATTTTACTGGATGGGCATTCATACTTTTTCCATTTGTGTTTTGTCACTGATGTCAACATATGTTTCTGAGAGAAGACCAGGTTGGTTATCATAGTGTATAGACATTGTACAGATGTTTTAGATGTTGCAAAGTTGGACAAGAGTTGAGATGGATGTTGTGATATTATATCTAAGATTGCATCTTTAGATGTTTCATATTGAGAGAGATACAAATGGTTTAATGAAGACTAGTCATTGGACTATGACAGTGAGAATTGACAGAGTTAGTCTCTGGGTTTTTGATATATCTTTGAGAAGAATTGGATTCAAGGTATGTGAGCTTGAAGGATGAAAGATAGGGTATTGAAGGATGTTCATTGGTTAGTGCAAGTTACAAAGTGATTGGTGACATCATTTATGGTGTGTGTTCTAAAGATGGTTTATTTAGAAGCCAACTCAGGAAAGGAAGTGTGTGTTTTGTTTGGCAAGTATGAATTAAGGATGTCCATCCTTAATTATTGTATTGTAATCATTGTATACTTGTTCTAGATACTATGTGTATCTTAGCAAGATTTTATGTAATCATTTGTAAATTAGGAAAGCCTCATGGGCCGACTTGATCATGGTAAAATGTAATAAGGTATATATGTAGAATCTTTTCTTTGGAAAAGATATAGATGGAATATATGTAATATAGAGAGGTTGTGAAAGTTGCAAGCATTTGTTTGCTACATGTAGAGTAGAGGTTTACTAGTGGACTTCACTGGAACTGATCAACCAAAGATAGTTGCTAGAAAATAGTTCAAAAAATTATGTATTTCTTCATATACACGTATTGTGAACTAGTGTGTTCTGAAGGTGGATTTAACCTTCTTTGGGCAGTGAGCTTTGGATAGTGAGTGCTTTTTTGTTCCTTGATTCCTAATAGGGTATGTCCTCTAACAAGGACTATGTACTGTAATGTTTAAATAAGCTCCTAATAGGGCTATATCTCTTAACAAGGATTACTATACTCTTAGTACATCATTTGTGGGTGCTAATTCCCACCGGGGTTTTTACCTTTAATAGGGTTTCCCTGAAACCAAAATATTGTGTTAGTGTGTTGGTATTCATTGTTTCTAATATTGATGAGGTTAAAGTTTAAATTTTAATATTCTATTATACAACTGATTCACCCCCCCTCTTAGTTGTATTGTGGACTGTTATTCCTAACATTTACAATATCTTAGAACACCTAAAATCAATTGTGTAATAAAATAACCTTGATCTAGTAGTACATAGGAATCATCAATAATTTAATGTTTACATCCATATTTAATTCTATCTCGATCTTGGTAAACTATTTTCCTGATCAGTGTGAACCGTTTGCATTGATGTTTGTTCCATTTCAAATTACTATGTCATTTCATATTTTATTTAGTGTACACTGCATTCTCCATTCAGTAATTTACTGGTGCTCGATTCATACAAATGCTCCATGACCAATATGCTCATTACTCAGTAATCATCTGTCTTAGTGAGAGTACTCGGTCAAATCCATGTTCAGTAAGCTTAGAGAGATGCCTTTAATCCTACTCGGTGTATAGGCTTTATGTGTTTGACCAACTATCCTATTTATCTCCTTTACTGACTGTATAACTGATTGATACTAATGACAACCATTAATGCTCAAATAGGAGTAACTGATTGATCTAGTCAGAGTGAAAGTTAGTAGGAAGTCCAAGTTGCACCGACAAAGGCTACAGGAAAGATAAAACAAGCACAAGCACCTACAAGAGAAAGGAAAAGATCCTGAAAAACTACTTGTCCACCCCTGAAGAAAGGAATTGTGAAAATATCAAGGCCAACACCTACCAAAACATATTAGAAGAAAAAGAGAGGTGCCCAAGTCACCTCTAACAAACCAAAAAAGAAGAGAAGATTGATAAGAGAAAAAGATGATATTGATGAAGATGATGAAGAAGAGGATCAAGGTAAATTCAAGGTAGTTGTAAATAAAATTCAATTAGTAGATGAGTTAGAAAATAGTATAAAGGACATAGGGAGTCTAACTCACCCAAGTTAAGTTGGTATGTATATATGACTACCAAGGATTAGGAGAAAATTGAAGAAGCTATTATACAAATGATGATCAAGTTTAAAAGAGAACCTATTGAATTTTCTAGATATATACCTAAAGAACTGTATGATAAAGTGTCACCCAAGTGGGCATATTCCTTGCACATTGAGATGAAAATGAGGTAAAACTCATTGATTTTGGCCATGCCTACTCTATTAGTTCTTGAGATAGAATAATTAATGAAATAATACTCAAAATAGTTTCTAATGAAGGTAAAGGAGTACACTTGGATGATGCAGATTTAGCCACCAAGGAGCCAATCCACATATCTGATATTGAGGTAGCATATGAAACTATTACTATAGAATTTTACATGGTCAGATATAGTAAAGAACATAGACAGGATGCTCTTGAACATCTAATAACCCCTAGAATAGATGATGTTTTGATTGAGGACATCACAAATGGAGATCCTGATGATGTAAATAATGATGAGGACATTAACACTGTTGCAAACACCACTGAGGAGAATGCACCTAGTAAGGAAGAAATAGGTGATATACCAGGCAACTTACCTATATTATTACAAGCAATTGAAATTGTTAGGATTAACAAGGCAGAAATAAAAATTACATGGAAATATAATCAATATCAGAAAACAATAAACCACATAGAAGAGAACATGAGACACAAAGATTTAATGTGGTTCACCCAATCCCTGGGCTATGTCCACCAACAAAAAGTATAATATTTTATTGTCCAGTGATTACAACCTAATTACAATTTGTAATCCCTTATAGCTCAATTCCACCAAAAGCACTAAAATCATACATTATGAAATCCCTAACCCTAAGCCATATTATACAATATTTTTTCACTTTAGGGTTATAATGAGTTACAATATGTTGGCCCAAGCTAACAATCTCCCACTTGGTGACTGATCAATATCCACACTAAAAAACCTCCCACTTGGAGACTGAACCTATAGCAATACCGCTACCATATGAGGCTCCCACTGGATCGAACCACCCTGGATTCAGCTATTCCTTTATTCTGTTTAGTCTAGAAGACCAACTGAAGCTGAACATGAGTTCAAATTCTCCCTTGTTACTACCTTTATAAACATATCTATTGGATTGTCATCCATATGAATCTTTTCCATCTTTAACTTCCCATCATCCAAAACTGACCAAATGAAATGGTACCACAACTATATGTGTTTTGTCTTTGAGTGCAAAGAAAAATTATTCACAAGATGAATGACACTTTGGCTATATGTATGCAAAAAATTATCCATCTGTGGATGTCCCAATTCTTCCATGAAGAATTGAAGCCATATCATCTCCTTGGTTGCATCTATAGCAGCAACATACTCTACCTCTATAGTGGATAAAGAAACCACCTTTTGTAGTCGAGAAATCCAACTCACTGTTGTCCTACCAATAGTAAATACATAACTTGTAGTACTCTATTTGCTATATATATCTCCTACCAAATCTGATTCAACATAGCCTTGTACAGTAGTAGTAGAACCCCAAAAAGGTTGGGAGGAAAAGTGTATAGTACTTTCTTAGATAGTACTTTCCTGATCAGTCACCGCAAGCTAGCAGAAATTGTCACACAAAAGGAACCCAAAGGCTCAACCCATGAGAAACAAAAGGATACACTTGAGGGATAGGCTACAATAGAGTAGAAAGATTCTAATGAGCTTGAGAATAAAGAGGAAAAAACAAAAGAATCAAAAAATGATAAACTGGTAGAATCAACTACAATAGACACCACACAAGATGCCCAAGGATAAGTCACTGATACACTAGTCACCAGGCAAGCTAAGGAAGAGAGTGTGTCTACCAAGATAGAAATGCCAAATTCAAAGACTAAAGCTCTAGTGTCTTACACCAAATCTCCTACACCAGAGAAGAAGAAAAAGAAAAAACATGGTAAGGGTCCTATCATACTTGATGAAATTATTAAAATTCCAGAATTTGACCCTATGACATTAGACCCTAAATCCTTAAGAAGGTATGGTTAATTAGGCACAAGGAAGGCTACACATGACAAAATGAAGAAAGAAAGTAAGAGAAAGAAAGTATTAGAGGAAGCTAGAGATATCCTAATTCAAGTAGTCCCTGACATCAATGTTGATGATGAAACTCTCATCATTGATCAAATTGCAACTCTAACAAGACACATCAATGTCCCTTATGTAGATGTTGAAAAGAGAATGGAAGAACAGGCAGAAGAAAAAATGTAGTCGAAGTTAGTAGAGAAAATAAGCCAAAAAGTGGCAATAAATAAGGTCAAGCTCTTAGAGTTTGTTACCGAGCTTGAAACCATCATTCAATAGATAATCCAAATTTTGTACAAATTATGCACTATAGACCACTTGACTACCGAGCTTAGTGAAAAGATCAAGAAACTTGATGAATAAATAAAGTTCAGTGCAAATAATTCTTTAATCGAGCCCAACACATTCCTTAAGAATTTTTCAAAGGTTCAAGAACTTCAGTGGTTAAGAATTGATTTAGGGAAGAAAGAAGATATAATCATAGATCAAATAACCGAGCTTCAGGCTAAGTTGCTTCCCTATCTTAAGATAATGGAGAGACATGTTAAGAAGATAAATAATTTACTTGGCACCCCAAACATTTCTGTACTAGAAAATATTTTTTACATGCATGCACAAGTCATTTTAGAGTACATTTCTCTTGAGAACCTAAAAGAGCAATGGGAAAACCTCTTAGATTCACTCAAGAAAACTCATCAGTATATTTTTGACAAGTTGTAAGTACATTTTTCTTTTGGAATTCCTTTCAAAAAGGGGGAAATTCCATGTATAGATGCCAGTATGTACTTCACACTCACACCGAGAGCATGTACAAAGGGGGAGTTAATATTTTTTTTAGAGTTAGTATAGTTTTGACAGTCAGTACAAATACATAAAGTTTTGATACTAATTCCAAAGTGGGAGAATGTTACTCCTATTTAAGCATTAATGGTTGTCATTAGTATCAATTAGTTATTCAGTTAGTAAAGGAGATAAACATTATAGTCAATCAAACACATAAAGCCTATACATTGAGCAAGATTCAGTGTTTCTCTGTAAGCTTACCGAACATGGCTTTGACTAAGTACTCACACTGAGATAGATTATTAGTGAGTACTGAGCATACTGGTCACTGATCATTCATATGAACTGAGCACCAGTAAATTACCAAATGGAGAATGCAGTGTACACTGACTAAAATAGGAAATGACATAGTAATTTGAAATAAAACAAACATCAATGAAAATGGTTCAAACCGATCAGGAAAATGGTTTACCAAGATCAAGATAGAATTAAGTATGGATGTAATCATTAAATTATTGATGATTCCTATGTACTTTTAGATCTAGGTTATTTTGTTACACCGTTGATCTTAGGTTTTCTAAGATATTGTAAAACCCTAATTAGGTAAAGATAGTTTGATATACAAGGATTAAAGATGTCATTATGTAGATATCATGAAGGAGTAGCCCCACTAAGGACATTAGCAGATCAAACAAAGGGTTTTTTGATAGAAGGTTTGTAAGAAGCATTCATTTTTTTTAGAACATACACAAGGCTACCAAGAAGAATAGAAGGACACATACATCACTACAAGGTGATATCTTTACAGTATATTATAGATCTAAATCATGAAAGATAGAGTTTCTAATTACAAATACATTTACTATTACCATTTAACCATTGTAGTAGATTTAAAATATCCTAACAGAGTGGACTTAACTGTTCTTAGTTAAATCTCTTAACTGAGTACACACATGTATTGTGTTCTTAAAATATTTTGGTATCGATTACATCTACATAGTGCATAAAATGGCCTTGCTGATTTAAATTGTGTTTCACATCCATCTGACCAAACAAAATGATTTTCAATTTTGATGCCTTTGTTTTCTAGATATGCAAAAAATGTCTTAAATCAATGCTTGACAAAATGTATGTCAAGATCTTTATCATCACTAATGTAAAAGTGATATTCTTTCTTTATGACCCGTGCTTGATATGTACTTCCAACACCATCCAAACCTAATTGTGCATGTTGATAAGATGCATGTACCATGATAGTGACCTACTTTCTATAGTAGAATTCTACTTGAAGTTGTTTTTGAGAAACAAAAGAGTAATTCTCTACAAAATCAAGAACCGATAAAATTGTTCCAACTAGAAAAGTTTCTTTTAGTATTTGGAACTATTTTTCTTGTCATTTAGAAAAAAAACATGACGTATATATGGTTGAATCAATTTATAAAAATTCTCCATAAATGTTGCAACAGGTATATCCTCCTCTACATATTCCAACCTTGTTGATTCTTTCCCAGCTTTTATTTTAGACTTTATGTACTTGTAACTCTTACATTTTACCATCCTTGTCATGTCATTATCCTCAAATCTCAAAGGAAATTTAGCCAAATCCCCACATGTTTGACAAGTTTCTTTTATGCAATCTATTTCATGTATTTCATGATCAATTGATTTGTTACATAAGATTGATGCTATGAATTATCTTGGACATTTAGGAAAAGCATTTTGAGAACCACCACTTTATTCTAAGATCTTTCTAAACTCTTGATAGTAGAGATCAAATTAAATATGATATCGACAACAAGTTTCAAAAGATTTATTTATCTTTACAAAATATGGCTTTAATCTTTCAAACATTGTTTGTCCAATCTTAATGTGAGGATTTGAATTACAAAATGAGAGATATCACTCATGTTTTGTGGTGTCCAACCAATTTTTTGTGTGATGGAAATACTCCTTAGGCCCTGTCCTCTTCTTGATAACATCTCTTATATTTTGTGAAGGATGAGTATGATAAGTCCAAAATGTCATAACCAAGTTCCTAATTTTTTCCTTAATCCTATCAGAGATAAGAGCTCTACACATTAGTGCCCAATTACCTTCTAATGTAGTATCATCCAAATTGATTCTCCTTTTCAAATAATCTATTATTGTCTTCTTATTGTACCCGATATGAGATGAAAGTGAAGAAATCTATCATTTTTGGGACATGTTTTTTTATTTAAAATAGATGTCAGTATCACTCTTCTTTAAATGGACTTATCTAAAGATCTAGTTGTTTTCCCAATGGAATTCTAACCTTCCTTAACACTTTCAACAATAGTTTTTTTATGTTACACAATTTTGTCTTTTTCAAACTTGTATCTACACCCAACAATTTTAATGGCTCTTTTAACTCATCTTTAAGAAGTCTAATTGATCTAATAGTTAGGGTTTTTCAAGTGTATCAAGATTCTCAAATTGTGCAATTACTTTCTTAGAATTTTTATTCAATTCTCTCTTTGTAGTATTCATGGATTGTTTAGCATAATCTCTCAATTTCTCCACATCTATTTCAATTTAATGATCTATGCTTTTATGATTAATTATTCTCTTCAACTGTTGGGGTAGACTAACATTCTCATATGTTGCTTGTACTTTGATTGCAAATTTTTTTTAAAAAAATATCTTAATAGCTCATCTTAAGGGGACCTTGATGAAATAAGTAGAAGCAAGATAATGTCAAAGGGAATAATTAATAAACTAACAAGAGAAACACATACTTATTTGACCTTGGGATGACCCTTCTTGAAAGTCCATTACTTCAACTTGGGATTCCCCTTATCCAATATTTTCTTCATCAAAGGCTATGTACACAAAAAAAACAATAGTCTTAAGGGGAAAGACCCAAAATGCATATTCACCACAAAGAGACTAAATCAAGATAGTGAGAGAGTCAGAGAGAGATGTGTACTTGTTTGATATTCTAAAAGTTGTGGTTGTTAAGCTTGTGATGACTCTTCTCCAACTTCTGAAAGTTGTTCTTGTCGAGCTTGTGATGACCCTTCTCCAACTTGTGAAGGTTGGGCTTGTTGAGCTTATGATGACCATTCTCCAACTTCTTGAGTATTTCCTACATTTGAAGATAAAATTATTAAACAAAATCCCAAATAAAATTTCCTATATAGAGAGTCCTATTAATCATAAGATAAGTCACAATAGGTCATATAACCTATCATAGGTCCTAATAGGTCTAACTAGGTCATAATAGGTTTAATTGGGTATAATTAGGTCCTAGTAGGTCTAATGGGGTCTTAGGGGTCCATATAACCTATCATAGGTCCTAATATGTATAATTAGGTCCTATTAGGTCTAATTGGGTCTAATTAGGTCCTAATAGGTCTAATTGGGTCTAATTAGGTCATAATAGGTCTAATTGGGTATAATTAGGTGCTAATAGGTCTCAAGGGGTCATATTACTCATAGTGGGTCTAATGGGGTCTTAAGGGATCATATAATCTATCATAGGTCATAAAAGGTTTAATTGGGTATAATTAGGTCCTAATAGGTCTAATTGGGTCTAATTAGGTGCTAATAGGTCTTAAGGGGTCATATTACTCATAATACATCTAATAGGGTATTAAGGGGTCATATAACCTATCATAGGTCCCAATAGGTCTAATTAGGTCATAATAGGTTTAATTGGGTCTAATCAGGTACTAAATGTGTAATTGGGTCTAATTAGGTCTTGATAGGTCTAATTAGGTGCTAATAGGTCTTAAGGGGTCATATAACCTATCATAGGTCCTAATAGGTCTAACTAGGTCATAATAGGTCTAATTTGGTCTAATTAGGTTATAATAGCTCTAATTGGATCCTTATAGGTCTAATTAGGTCTAATTATGTGCTAGTAGGTCTTAAGGGGTCATATTACTCATAGTGGGTCTAATGGGATCTTAAGGGGTCATATAGCCTATCATAGGTCCTAATAGGTCTAATTAGGTCATAATAGGTCAGATTGGATCTAACTGGGTCTAATGGGGTCTTAAGGGGTCATATAACCTATCATAGGTCCTCATAGGTCTAATTAGGTCCTCGTACATCTAATTGGGTCTAATTAGGTCCTAATAGGTCTAACTGGATCTAATTAGATGCTAATAGGTCTAATTGGGTCTAATTAGATCCTAATAGGTCTAATTGGGTCTAATTAGATCCTAATAGGTCTAATTGGGTCTAATTAGATCCTAATAGGTCTAATTGGGTCTAATTAGATTCTAATAGGTCTTAAGGGGTCATTTTACTCATAGTGGGTCTAATGGGGTCTTAAGGGGTCATATAACATATCATAGGTCCTAATAGGTCTAATTAGGTCATAATAGGTGTAATTTGGTTTAATTAGGTGCTAATAGGTCTTAAGGGGTCATATATCCTATCATAGGTCCTAATAGGTCTAATTAGATCATAATAGGTTTAATTGGGTCTAATTAGGTCCTAATAGGTCTAATTGGGTCTAATTATGTCCTAATAGTTCTAATTGGGTATAATTAGGTCATAATAGGTCTAATTGAGTGTAATTAGGTGCTTATAGGTCTTAAGGGGTCATATTACTCATAGTGGGTCTAATGGGGTCTTAAGGGGTCATATAACCCATCATAGGTCTAATTAGGGTATAAAAGGTTTAATTAGGTCTAATTAGGTCCTAATATGTCTAATTGGATCTACTTAGGTCCTAATAGGTCTTATTTGGTCTAATTAGGTGTTAATAGGTCTTAAGGGGTCATATTAATCATAGTGGATCTAATGGGGTCTTAAGGAGTTGTATAACCTATCATATGTCCTAATAGGTCTAATTAGGTCATAATAGGATTAATTGGGTATAATTAGGTCCTAATAGGTATAATTGGGTATAATTAGGTCCTAATAGGTCTAATTGGGTCTAATTAGGTCCTAATAGGTCTAAGTAGGTGCTAATAGGTCTTAAGGGGTCATATTACTCATAGTGGGTCTAATGGGGACTTAAGGGGTCATATAGCCTATCATAGGTCCTAATAGGTCTAATTAGGTCTAATTGGGTCCTAATAGGTCTTATGGGTATAATTGGGTTCTAATATGTCTAATTGGGTCTAATTGGGTCCTAATAGGTTTTAAGGGGTCATATTACCTATCATATGTCTTAATAGATGTAGATAACTAGGTATAATTAAGTCCTAATAGGTCTAATTACATCTAATTAGGTCTTAAGGGGACATATTATGAGCATATTAGGTGTTAATTAGTCTAATTAGATCTAATTACACCTAGAAGGGGTTCTATTACTCATCTTAGATAGATAATTAGGGCTTATTAGGACTAATTTGGTCTAGTGGTCCTATTAAGCTCATAAATAGGCCCCTAATTAGGTACTACTACTATTCAATATTAGTTCCTATTAATCATATTAGGTCATATTACTCACATATAAATTAGGTACAAAAATTAGTATAATTAGGTCTTGTTAGGAAATATTAGGGGTTAATTAGTCTAATTAGGCCTTAGGGGTTATATTATCCATATTAGACCTCATAATAGGTCTAATTATGCCTAAGGAGTCATATTTCCCATATTAGGTGTACTATAAGGTCCTATTACTCATATTAGGTGTTAATTTGTCTTATTAAAGGTCTAATTAGGTCTTAAATTACTTATGTTAATTAGTCAAGTATTATGTCTTAAGGAGTACTCCTACATGTCTTATTACTAAATTTAACAAATTAGGTCATAATAGGTCAGCTATTATGTCTAATTAGGTCTTAAGGGGTCCTATTAGTCATATTAGGTATACTTAGGACTAGTTACGTGCCTTATTATGTGTTAATTAGTATTATTAGGTCTAACTAGGTCAAATTACATCTAAGGCCCATCCTATTATTGATATTAGGTCCTAATTTAGGTCTTATTACTCACATTAGGTCCTAAATTGTCAAATTATAATAATATTAGGTCCTAATAGGTTGACCATTATTCCTTGAAGGGTCATAATACTCACATTAGGTGTAATTAGGTATATAATTATCTCTTCTTAGTCTTATTATCTCTAATTAGTCTTATCTAAGTCTTATTAGGTCTAATTAGTCTTTTTAATTCTAATTAGGTCTTCTTTATCAAATTAGGTCTAATTAGTCATTGCAATATCATGCTTACATGTTTCATTAAGACAAGTCCAAACCATCAACTTAAAATTGTTAGAAAGTAAAGATCCCTTGGTATAACTAAGAGGGGGGGGGGTGAATTAGTTACACAACTTAAAAAAAACTTTTTGACCAACTATGGATATCATTTACCACTCTTATACTAGCATACAATGAAGTGTTGTAAAGTAAAATCAATCTTAACATAATGAAACACATAACACCATATTTTGTTAACTAGGGAAATCCTGGCCAAGGGAAAACCATGGTGGGGATCGTACCCACAAAATGATCCACTAATCAAAAGTATCTTGTGAAAGATATTGACCCTGTGAGGAGTCTATTACATCTGTATATTATATTTGTCCTTGTGAGAGGACTAGGCCCTATTAAAATCCTTTGACCCTATGAGGAGTCAAATGTACAATGCAAAATTGAAGTTAACTGCATATACAAGGTGCTCACTGTGCATACAATACATATACAACTTAGCAAGTGTAAATACAAAACTTTGACTACTGCTGATATCTTCAATATCTAATCAGTCCTTGAAGGTGCTCACATAAAATCAAACATACAATTATCTCACTCTTCCCTGATCAAAACATTCACATCTATACATATCATACAAAGTGCATATATGTTTATTATATCATTACAATACAATCAACAACCTTTCTTAACCAAAGTGCCTTCCTTTATACCTTTCACTTTGTCTAGTCAACCTTTAACTTAATTACACATTACCAAAACTTTAGTATCTCATTTTGTAGTGTTAGGATGGATATCTAGGATTTCATCCCAAACTAATCCATAAATTACTTTTACAATCAAAAATAACTTGTTAGCTAAAAATTCGATATACTCTAACTTGCCCTATTTCTATGATATACAAGTTGTCTTAGGAAAGCCTCAAAAAACATAACCAAAACATAGTATCTTCTTTAGCACAATCATACAAATCATCAATGATGTCCATACTATCTATAGTAAATCTCTCTAAAGTTCAACTATCAACAATAAACCTCACAAAATAGATGTGTGTACCTACTCATTGTAAACTGCCTTATACTTAGACAATTTTATAAGTATTCCTTATCCAAACTTCAACTATAATTATACATGCTTCATAAATGATTATATCTATCTAAAATATATCTATATATTGTCATTAATGACAACTCTATCATATCCCCTTAGCCAAATTCCCAAAATCTCCCCCTTTGACATTGATGGCAACATATGAAAAATTAGCTAACTATGCATGGTTACAAAATCTTCAAAATTGGCCTATGAAAAATTAATGTGAAAAATTTGTGGATAATTTATATGTTTACCATCTTATACACACTGTACTCCCCCTTTCTATGTACTCATATACATTTTTTTATGCATTTTTTGTCTATTTCTCCCCCTTTGACATCAATGACAAAGGTTGGGTAAAAAGTATATATACATGTCAAAAATTTCTTCTTACCTTCATTTGTACCCTTCATGGTTGTGAGATTTGTGGTGGTGGTTGAATGAGTCCCATAGGTCACATACAATCCACAAATATTGTCTTCAAATTGGAAAATTCTATGTCCCAAGAGTTGTTCATTGTTAGCCCTTTGGCTAGTGACCCACACAATCCATGAGCTATTACTTCTGCTCCTATCATATTTATATGTGTGACTATCAAATCTTCAAGTTCTTTCTACAATAGATCAGTTTTTGTGGATAATTGGCCTCTAAATAGGCTGAATCTCTTTAATAGCATGTATGTGTTTTGATGGAGAGTAGTCCACTCTTCATATGCTTTGTTTATCTTATTTTCCTCATATATTATCCTTACCTCATTGCTCTTTATATGCTCAACCATATCATCTATTTCCTTTTATTTGGCTTATATGGTATCTGGTGTACTAAAAATGTGTTTGTGTGCCCTTTTACACTCAGCAAAATATCTTTCCCTTCTAAAATTTTGGATCTTATATCCTTTATGCACTTATCTAAGTGCTCCAAGTCTTTCTTGATGTTCTCATTTAACTTATTGAATAATTGTGATTCATACTTTGTTTGAGCTATTATCTTTGTTGTTTCTTTCAATGAAGAAAATTGTGTATCAATTCTTCAATAAATTTTTCTAGCTTCTTCTCCTTCTCATGCTCAACAAATTGAATTTGATATGGTAATATTTTCTATAGTCTATCAAGTGCTAGATCTACACATTTGTCTGCTAGTTCTATTTTTCTTTTTGTTTACTAAATACCTTTTGAAAATGCAAGTACTGATAATTGCATATGCATTAATGGATCTATCATTCCTTTGAGTAAGTCTAAAATATCATCATGTGATGAATATGTTTCCACTTTTTCTTTACCATTTTTTGTCTGTGTAAGAATTATTTGTTTTGTCTTATCTGTTTCTTCCTTCTTCTATTCTGCACTCTTATCTTTTGTCTCTAACTCCTTTTTTACTATGGGAGGTGTAGTAGAGGGTTCTTGAAGTTCTTGAGTGGTCTGTGTAGTTGATTGTTGTTGTATCTAACCTCACTAAGTATTTTATTTCTTATTAATCTACTCTTTTTGCTGGTTAGGTTCACTAATTTTCATATCCCCACCCAAATTTCCAACATCCTATGTTTGATCTTTAAATGGGTTCACTTTATCCTTAATGGGGTCCAATGTAATTGCAACTCCTTCCTTAATCAAATCTAGTTATTTTATTACACTTGGCTGATCATCCTTTGTAGGTATTTGAATTGAAGCTTCAACCAACTTCTTGAATGCATCTTTTGATATTTGTTTAGTCTCTTTGGTAATTTTAATATATTTTCCCAACATGAATAAATGCATTATTTTCTTGCTCCTTAGGGAATTATCCATGATGCTAAGTACCTTATTTAATTATTCTTCTATGATATTAGGACATATTTTTCTTATTGAATCATTTCTTAACTTCAAATCCTCTTCCTTTTCTCTATCCTTCCTCACTTCTAATCAGTCATAGAGTTCTCTAGGTATTCTGCTCTTAATTTCTATAAGTTCTCTTTTATACTCCAAAGGATAAGTCAATACTATAATTCCTAAAGTTGTCCTCTAATTAAGGTCATATCTATCAAATAATTTTAACTAATCAAGGTTACCTTCTTTGAGTATTTTATTGTTCACTTTCCCAAGGTCAGGTTTCTAACATTTCCTTGTGCCAGTAGAAGGTGTGCTTTGTTCAATGAAATTTTCTTTCTTCTTATCTTATTTTCCCTATCCAATCTTCTATTTAGTTTCATCTTCCTCTTCTTCTAATTCTTCTTCACCTGATTCCTTAGTGTAAATTACCTTAGGGTTCTTTGTTGTAGGTTTATGTGCCATAGCCTTTTGTCTCTTAGGTATGTTGGGAGAGGTAACAACTAGTTCTATTTTCACTTTCACACCTTTAGCTATAGGAGAAGTTCTTTTTGATCTCTTTGTGACTGGTGATGATGATGAGCTTGGTTACACATAAATTATTTCTACATCTAATGTACTTATTCTTGGTAATGGTTTTGTTGGTGTTGATAGTTGTAAAGTCCTACTACTATAATAGGTTGAGTTGATATTACATTTGATCCTCCTTCACTCATTAACCTTGTCAAATTCTTTGTGTGTTGTCATTCTTCCTTAGACATTCCCGCCTCTTTAGCTATTTTGTCCATGATTTTAGCTAGATCTTCTTCTTCTTTACTGCATAATATTCTTCTTTCCCTTTGATTTCATTAAACCTTTCTTTACAAGTCCCCCATCTAGGATTGTCTTCATCTTTTTCTGATTTTAATAAAATATCAATGCATTCTTCCAAAAAATCATCTGAAACATCATACTCCAAAGGTTTGATAAACTAAACTCTAGGCTCAACTATCTCTAAACATGTGTTATCAGTCTCGGCCATGATGAAAATTTCTTTCTTATACTTTTTGATTATAGAGGGTGAAACTTTGAATCTCTATTTCATCTGATTCTGAAATGCTTTCATGGTTCTAAAAATGTCACTTTCAATTCTCTCCTTAGGCGGCCTTCTATAATAGTTGCTAACTTTCTCCATTGTGCATATATCTTAAACTCATTCAGATGTAGGCATTGTAGGAATTGTTCTTGTAAGCTAGAAAATAAATATACAAGATATGATCCAAGTCTAAATGGTGTGTACTTATCTTTTTTTCTCCTCCTAACATTATCAGTTAGTTGATTTTTGAATATCTCAAAAAGATCTATATCTTCCCTATCAATCACTATCTTATAGCCTGCATAAATAGAATTGAATCTTGAGGTGTAAATCATCTTATAACCTAAGATATTTCTCAACAATATTATATCTATTTTCTTTATTGTGTGAACTCTCATGCCTCTTCCATCATATTTTGCCTATGTGTTCTTTTCCACAAGATTCTTAACTTATTTTTCTGATACATGATTGATTCAATTCATGCTTAGGCCTGTTATTTTATGGATAATTTCATCTACTATCTCTATAGGTTGATCCACATTACATAGTTTATCATTATGGAGCCTACTTATTATAATTATTATCCATTCCTCATTGTCAAAATAAATATGAAAGATGTACTTCATTAGATCAATCTACCTTAAATATTCAAAACCTTGTTTGTACATCCCATCATGTAGGTTCTTGATGTAGGGGAATTCTAGGGTACTCGTAAAATCTACATGGTGGTGTGTTGATTTGGTTTGGTGTTACTTGCTTGCAGCTTTAACTGATGGTCTCAATTATTGAAGGAAGCTTTCTCGCTAAAGGAACTTGGTGAAATCTCTAGCGCTTCGTGGAACTTGTGCTTGGCGATGCCTATGGTGCTCAGTCAATGTTCTTCCTTGGTGATGCTTGTGTTGCTTGGTGATGCATGGCATGCTCGGTTGTTTCAATGGTGCTCATTTGTTTCTCTAGCACTTGATAGTTCTGGTTTACTGATTGGAGGTCTTGAAGATTTGGTTGGTCGACTTGGTACATTTATTGTTGGTATCTTTTGTTGTATTTTCCTATGTATATCTAGAGGTCGACATGGAGAATTAATTATTTGTAAGGCTGTTTGAGAGATGATTGTTGTTGCATTTAATTTTTTTTTTAATAGAAGTCAACTTGGCTTAGGGGTTAATTATTTCTTCCAACCAACTTGTGGTTTAGGAAATGTATTTAGAAGTGTTTGGGTAGATGTTTAGAGAGTGAGTAGATTAGAAAGATAGAAGGATGGAATTTTCATCCTATGAGATCTTGAAGATTGGATTGTCTATCTAATGGTTTTAATAGTAGAGCTAGTGTTTGTATTTGGCCCTAACTCAGAAGGCCTTATAGTCAGGCATGTTAATGAAAATTTTGTTGAAACATTATCTTGTTGTGTTATTCTGCATTGTTGGTGTTTGGCTGCAAGTTTGGACTATCCTTAATTGGATCATCCTTACCTATACTAGGTCAAGTGGTAACAGAGCTTGGAGTTCTTGAGTGTGTAAACTAATCTCCAAGTTGAGGTTTTTTACACCAGGACCTTGGTTGGTGATTTATTTCTTTGAGTTTTTGAAGATCTTTAAGGATGCCTCCAAGAAGATTGGACCATAGAGTGATTGCAAATGTCTTTGATGTTGTGGAATTGAAGATTACTAAGAAGGTGAAAGTTGATTTCAGATCTGAGATGGAGTTGATGAAGAATGACATGATCGCTGAGGTCATGATAGCTATTGCTAGTATGCTAAGGAATCTTGGTACTAATGATGGTTATGAGGAAGCTATTGAACACTTTGAAGCTACTGGATCTAGTGGATATGACTAGAGACATAGATCTGGTGAATATAGAACTGGTCGGTTACATAGATTTGGAGCCTAGTTAAGTACTAGTTACCGAATAGAAGTTTCTAATTTCTCTAGTACTTTGAAACCCGATGATTTGATTGATTGGATTGGAAAATTACAAGACTTATTTGAGCTTGAAGGAATTGAAGATCCTCTTAGAGTAAGATTGGCACAAACTAAGTTGAAAGGACATGCTACTCTTTGGTGGAAAGAATTATAAAGAGATAGAGAAGATGAAGGTGAAATGAAGATCAATCAGTGGATGTTGATGGTGAATAAATTGAAAGCTAAGTTCATACCTGCTAACTATGAGCTTGACTTGTTTAAGAAGATGCAAAATTTGAAGAAAAAAGATTTGACTATGGAGGACTATACCAAGGAGTTCTATAAGTTGACTATTCAGTCTAGACACAGAGAACTTCATAAAGAAAAGGTAGCTCGGTATGTGAATGGTTTGAGATTCAATATTCATGATGAGATTGGTATTGCTAAAGATTGATTTGGTTGAAGATGCTTATCAGTATGCTCTAACAACATAAGATAATTTGAAAAGGAGATAACATAGTAATCCCTGAGGGAAGGAAAAGATTGATCACTCGGTGAAGGATAAACCGACTGTTGAAGATGAACTGAAAACTATGGAATTGAAGAAGAAGATAGGTAGGGTTATCTATAAGGGTACTTGTTATAATTGTGGTGAAGAGGGAAATTGAACCTTTGAGTATACATAGAATAATTTTGGTGACCAAAGGACTGTTGTAGTGAATGAGAACATTCAGAATGAACTTGAATCTGAGAACTTGTTGGTTTGGAGAACATTTCTCAGTGCAAAGGAGGAACCTTGTCAGAGGCATAATTTGTTTAGAACTTAGTGTGTTGGAGCTCAAAAATTTAGAATATATTTTGAGTCCATATTTTGCAAAATCTCTCTAAGTGTCAGAAATGTGCCTTTGAAAAATCATTGTAAGAGCTTAATTCGGGTACATTGAAAAGGGGGCCTATTGATTTTCATGATGAGTCACTTGGATAAGGTGTTTATAACCTATCATTTGACATATGTAATAGGTTTAAGGTCCTAGTTTTCACTTTTGACATGTTTTAGAAGTGTCTATTTGGAGGTATTCCCGTAAATCTACATTCTATGTCTGTCCAAAATTGTACTAAGTAGCCCACTTTCAAAGAGTGCATCTTTTGCCTAGTTGATTATCATAAAATGTGGGATGTTGCATCATGTTGTAGGCATGAGAGAAAGTGTTGATCTCCCTTTTTACCCCCCCATGTGCCTATTTGACTTCTTTTCCAGAGCCATTTCATTTGCAGATTGTTAAAATCTTCGAGTCTGTGTAGTCTAGTTTTCTAAATGGTCTACTTAGAGGCTCTGTCGTTTGCACCCAGTTTGAGTTCAAGAATAATTGACTATTTCCTTGAATTTTAAACCCATAAGTGTACTTGCATTGATGTTTTTGAGTCTTTTCCAAATCCATTTGGCCACTTTCCTAGACCGATTCCAAATCAATTTTCTACATATTTCACTATTTTAATCCTTAATATTTCTAACAGGCTGACTTTGGTGTTTAATTGCATTTCACCATGTGATATTTATGGTGAATTAATTATGGATTCATACACCTTGTATGGAAGTGAATTGGTCTCCAAGTTGTTGGTTCATGAAGATCTCAGTTGGAAAGTTTTCAAAGCCAGTTCGTGAGGTGATTTATGCAGTTTGAAAATGTAGATAGAATAAATGTTTCGAAGAGCCATGTTTAGTCATTAATATCTCATTTCTCAAGTCTTTTCATGCAAGATCCTTTGGCGAAGTGTACTCACATGTTGGAAGCCATATGATTTTTGAATGGCATGCTTCAGTAAGGCATTTTGATCAGTTTTTAAGGCCAATTCTGGAGGCCAGTTGGTGTTATTGGTCAGTCTTTTAGAGATAAATTCGATGAAATAAATAATGAGATTAACATATGTGGTGCACCATGGTTTTTACTCATTGAGCAACTCCATCTTGTGTGCTTTGTTAGCCAAAGTTGAACATGCCATATAAACTAGAAGAAATGGAGTGTGTGCAAGTTATAAAAGTGTGCACACCTTTGAGGGAATGGTGTGTGCCATATAAAAGGAAGGTTGTGCAAATTTGACTTGATGGGAGTGGCATATTATTTTTGTATGTGTTGCGCACCACAAGGGAAACTAAAGTATGG
This sequence comes from Chamaecyparis obtusa, assembly GCA_027943335.1. NCBI lineage: Eukaryota > Viridiplantae > Streptophyta > Pinopsida > Cupressales > Cupressaceae > Chamaecyparis > Chamaecyparis obtusa. Next base: position 366,393 of record BSBK01001476.1, on the reverse strand, counting down.
TTGTACACGCTGGCCAAATAAAGGTGTGTGTGCCATATCAAATAGTAATGGTGTTGCACTTGACATTGCTAATGTGTACCAAGAAACTGGAGGTGCACACACTATTTGAAAGGAGGGGCTATAGGCATGGTGCATTGGAGAATGGAGAGAAAGTGGAAGCTTATGCAATCCAAGGAGAATAAAAGAAAGGATGGGGTGCATGCCAAGACAAGTTAGTGGTAGAGAGAGAAGGAGGGTGCATGGATGTGTGGAGCTAGTAGCACACATTTAAGGGAGGTGTACGCACCGAGTGTCTCAAGAGGGGTGTTGTAGGCACCAACTAATGTGAGAGGATGCTTGCTAAGGCATGTTGCACCAAATTTTTGTGTCTGGTATGTGCCAAGAAATGGAAACATCGTAATAAAGAATGGTGTGCATTCTAAATAAAATAAAAAGAAAGGAAAATGTGTTGACATATTGAGTTTGCTAGCGGAATGCATAGGGTGATTGGGAAAGTGTGAATGATAGTTTGGATAGAGGCTACATAGTTTAGAAGAGGCTACCAGTCACACAAAAGGTGTGTAAGACTTAGATAATTGGGGCAACATACTAGTTAGGAGGGGTGTGTGCCAATCCACTATTGGTGTGGACCAAATTTTGGATGGAGGTGCTAATGGTTATGCACACAAGGGAGTAGGAAGAAATAAGAAGATAAGAAAGGAAGGAGCTGTGCGTGTAGGTGAGTAATGAAGTAAAAACAAAAGAGGTTGCATGTGGGTTTATCCCACATGCACCCCGAATTTGTTCTAAGAGTTGTTTATATACACCAGCACTTAGATAGAATGTAAACCAAATTAAAAAGAGGTAGTTGTGTGGCCTCTTTCCTTGTAAGCCCACCTTGGAAAGTGTGTAAGCTGGGTGCTTATGCATATCTTTTAAATGTAATGTTTAAAAAACCTTGCAAGATTAATCCCACATTTCTCAGTGTTGGTTCTTGGAAGGGATTTTACACTCCATGAGACACCAATATACCTAAGACTAATTTTAGGAATGGTCAGTTCCAAATATGGGGAAATTTGTAGGTAACTGGACCAACTATAGGGACAAGATTGACCTCTTCACTTCTGGCTTTGCAAAACCAAGGTGGGTGCACCTAATCTAGTAAATGAAACACTTGTTACAATACTAGGACTGGATTGAACAAAGAAGATAATAGCAAGAAAGTACTAAATGATAACTAGTCATTCATTAACTCTCCATTGCTATGATGAAACTAATGCTACACATCATAAAATTGAAAGGGTAGAAAGGATAGAAAGGATTTGATTTAACTTTTGCAGAATACAACACATTACAAAAAGACATACATCAGCATAGAGTTTACTTGTTTCAGATCAGTGCATTATCCATTGGGCAGATCATCTAGTGCACTGTAGAATACAAAGATTGATTATTGTCACTTCATCAAAGATCCAAATCATAAATACAAATACCCAAAACCATACTGCTTACAAAAATCCATGTACAAACCCCATGAATTTGTGTATCATCTAGAGCATAATTTAATCTCATTAAAACCAAAACTAAAGATAGACAACACATGCATAGATAAACTCCAAACAAGGAAAAAGAACATTCAAAACCCATAAAACTTGACACAACTAAAGAGAAGTGGAACTGAAAACTTGAATTAAGAATGAGGATCTAAGCCTCTGTATACACCTTTCTTGAAGATTCAAAGCCACTGAAACAATATGAAAATGATCTATAACGTTCTACTCTATTTTGATACAAACTGGACAAAATATGCCCTACTCCTTGACTGAAGGTTTAGGATGTAACTTTGTGAACCAGAAAACCAATAGCCTCTATAAATGGTCTTGGAAATCCTTACAAAGGATTGCAATAAGCTAAGGACCATTTAGCGCAACACAGTCAACCCTAAGACTATCCAAAATATCTCACATAAATCTAGTACTATTTTAATTCTAGAACATCTCTTTGCAAAATATCTATTCTTACCTAAAATTGATCCCAGAATACGCAATCCATTACTTCTCTTACCAAGTTGGTCAAATCAAGTTTTAACCACTGCCATTGCAATCCTCATTTCGTGCCAATTCTGAAAACATATAATCCTCATACATTCTGATAAAAAATGAGTCCTGCAGGCATTTTTTCATTTTCACGAGCAAGTGTAATCTCTGAATTCAAATTTGATACATAATGCAGACTTTATAAACAATTAAAACTTTGCACAAAGATGTTGATTTGAATGTGGGTGCTACATGCCACATGGCACTTTCAGATTGGCTCATTGACTAACCTTATTTCCTAGTTGGACTGGCAGCACATCCCTCTTCCATGTGTTGCATCTTATTGGCCTATCTCATTGATTGGGCATCTATATGATATCTCACCACCATGACACATGGTAGCCTCTCGTAGTCCTAAAAAAGTAACCATCGAGCATCTTTATCCTTCTGGAATAACAACGACCATTAGATTGGCATGCATCTTGAGGTGGCCAGTTGGCTTGTCTATTTGACTACTTCATCGTCGGTCCTTGCCACATGTCACATTTTGGTTTGTTGTAATGTCTGCTTGTCCCCAGACTGCATCTCATCACCACGTCATTAGGTGATACTTGTCACTCTATCACATTCCCATAATGGTATCCATCCTACATCTTGACTGTCGATCTCATGGCACAAATCTCAATGCATCTGACCAACACCTACATTTTCCATCAAAATTTACTTACCTACATGTGGGCCCCACCATCCAAGTCATCATCCACCTAAGAACCTCCATCCTCATGCACACGTGCGCGACCTTCCAACCAATTGTCCACTTTGGATGCCTTCAATGTGTGTGTTCTTCCTTATCAATTCGTCATTCTCTTCCCACACAGGCAATGTGAGGTAATTCTACTAAATTTATAATAACTTATGTTTCAAAATTTATTCTTGGAGTGCACACCTAGTTGGGCCCACCAAATCTGACTGGCTCCACACATTCATTTCTTCCTCTCTAGCTTCTTTACAATACATTGTGGCAATGTTTGTTATAAAGATATAAAATCTTTGTGACAGGACAAATGTTGGATATATCCCTTATGCTGCAACCCACACACATAGCCCTTTAATGGCATCCTTATCCCATGGTGTGTGCAACACTTCCAATACATAGTGTGCCTAAAATTAGTTTACTTGTGTGTAGAACATGTCTCATGGCAACCTCCAATGGGAACCTACACAACTTCTTAATGACCTATGTGCTGCAAGAAGCACCCTAGAAGGAAACCCACGCAACCACAAGGGAGGCATGCGCTCAAACCCAGGCAGCCCACGTGCTTGGAGGCCTCTCCACCTTGTTCCATGCTGGTGCATGGGAAGGGGGGATTCTATAGCCTCCTTTAGCCTACTTGTGCAGCACCAAATGGCACGTACACCTCCCTCAAGGGTGCACACAACCCTCTAAGAAATGGTGCACTGAACTCTTAGCATGCTCCTCCTGTCCATGCACATAGTAGCTCCTTTACTTGGTGTGTAGCCATTGAAATTGATACACACTCCTATTTTTTGGTGCATGATTCTCAAAGGTTGTGATGTGCATAGATAACTTCAGCAAATGAATTGAAAAGACAATCTAGCAAGATTTATCTTTTCGAGAGATTAAAATTTCAAAGATTTTGAGCTTCTTTTTATTCCATGAAGTCTTCCACTCTATCTTTCCCACATGGCATTGTAGATATAACACATGTTGGAAACAACACTTAATGACTATTATTGAGTGATCTATGAGAGACAAGGAGTATCATCACAATGTGTTCAACATTTTGTATGTGAGAAGCACATACGACATTTCTCCATTTGGTGTGCATGGTATTTGAAAGAAGTAACGCATCCATGTTGGAGATTTGCTACCAAGCCAGTACTGACTATATGTTTTTCATTGATGAAAACATATGGTAAGTAGCATGCATTGAAAGACTTATGTAGAAAGCTTTGAGTATGTGTTGCATGGATATGTCATCAGCATGATATCAAGGATGCAAAGGTTAACTATTAGTACAGACAGTTATACAATAGCCTGTGTCAGCAGTGTTCCTGACAGAGTTACAGGAAGTGTATGGTATAGTTATCATGGAGCCTTGTGCGTTTGGAAATGTGATGGAGATATGTTAGTAATGTTACATTCATGGATGTAGAGTCTAGTGATAAGTAGAAGTGAAGTTATGTAATTGCTATTCAACAATAGTAATTTATTGTGTTTATTCAAAAGAGCCGATAGAGATTATATTGGTTCTGGAGTTGCACTTATCATTTTGGTATGCATCCTTGGATTAGTTCTTGGAGAAGAGTTATTAATGTTCAGTTAAGAGTGCATGATGTAATTCAGATTTTGGAGAAAGTTTTAGTTACTTTGGTAGAGCCAATAGTGTGTAGCATGCGTTTACACTTATTAATATTGTACAGGTCCCAGATTGTGTTGCATGCTTAGTAGAGCCGACATGATTATTACTGGAGTATGTTATGGTTTCTCTAATATGATTTCAAGGTGGTTCTAATAGGCTGACTTGATTATATTATTTAGAGGAAATATATTTATAGGTAGTCATTTGTGATTGTTAAAGTGTGGCTTAGAGTTGATTATGAAGAGTAGAGCAGAGTGTGTGAAGTGTTGAGCCATCAAAAGAAGGTCTATGTTACCAAGTAAAGTATTTGTACTATACATTGGAACTGATCTAGATAGCAGGTCAAAGCGCAGTTCACCAAGATCCAGATATAGTGTGTATCTGTTATTCATAAGGTTGTAGCCTTCACCAATTTGAGCAATGTGCTCTCAGATAGTGTGTCCTCACCCCTAACAAGGTTAATTATAAAAGACTCTTAACAAGGTCTGACCCTTGACCAGGTTAATGTACTAAATATATTGTAAAGAAAATCCTAAGAGGGTTAAGGATCTTATAACAAGGATCATAGAATAGTAGTGCAGATTATTAGTGGGTGTTAATTGCCACCAGGGTTTTTACCTATTTGGGTTTCCTCGTAACCAAAATATTGGTGTTGTGTTCATGTGTTCTTTCATTGTTTTTATGCTTTATGTTTAAGTATACTTAATTGGATAAAAAATTGAAACTTGTAGATAACTGATTCACCCCCCCCCTCCTAGTTATCTCTTGGGACTATTCCTAACAATTGGTATCAGAGCCAAGTGCCTCAAAGAGAAATTTTAACAGCTTGAGGTTGATCAAATGTCATTCTGTAGAAAAGATAGGCCTAAGTTTGATGGGGGGAATTATCTTGATTGGAAGAACATGGTGATGACACATTTGCAGTACATTGCCTTTGAAGTTTTTGAAGTGGCTATCAAGGAAGTTGAGATCCCCTCTCTAGCAGATCTTGCAAAGGATGATGCTACAAGTAAGTAGAAGGATTTGTTCCATCAGAATGTAATAGCAAAAGAAGCCCTTATCAACGCCCTATCTAATAGTGAGTTTTCTGAGATAAAGAAAATAGACACACCCTACAAAATATGGAGGCACCTAGAAGACATGTTTGAAGGAGATAAACAAGAAAAGGATGCACACGAAAAAACTTGGAAGAAAAGATACAATGCATTAGAGATGCTACCTGAAGAGAACATCAGAGATTACAACCAAAGGATTAATGAAGCAGTTGCAGGAATTAGGAAAAATGGTGGAGTAATCTCAGAAGAAGACATTATGGATAAATTGATGACCACTCTGACAACATAGTATGAAAACAAGATCAACATACTTGATGAAACCATGCAGCTTACATCAAATTTCAAAAGAGAGACCTTGATCAGCAAAATTTTAGCTTTTGAGATTTCAAGATTAAAGACATAATGCAGTCAAGGTGGGCGGATCTTGTTGGTACTAAAAAATACATGGGTTTTTTAGCACCTTGTTAATTTTTGCAGTTTGAGGCTCTATAGGTGCTTGTTGAGCCTATTTTCCCAGATGTAATTATGAGGTCTACCATCCATGCCAAGTGTTCATTACCCTTGTTTTATCATTTGAAGACATCTCAGGTTGTTAATTTCAAGTTTCAAGTTGTTTCGTGATGTCTTGTTTTGAGCACTTGTCCCAAATCTGCATTTGTGTGTGTCAATTTGTTGTAGCAGGCCCTGTTTGGATTTGAATATATTTTGTTATGTGATTGGTCATGAAATTCCAGTTGTGGCATTGTATTGTAGGCATATGAGTGAGTCATATTGCCAATGTTTAGCCCCCCATGTTCCCGTTTGACCTATTTTCCAGTGTCATTCCATTTGTAGTTTGTTAAAATTCTCTGAGTGCACACTGTCCAATTTTCCAAATGGCCTACTTTGAGGTTTTTTAATTTGTGCCCTATGCTAGGTTTGACATAATTGAGAATTTTTTCATATTGTAAACCTAGAAGACTAAGTTTCTGGTGATTTTGAAGTCTCTAACAATCCGTTTGATTACTTTCCCAGGCCAATTCCAAAACCAATTTCTGCATATTTCACTATTTATTATCCTGAGTTTTATTAGTAAGCTGACTTTGCTGATTGAATACATTTCACCATGTGAATTTCTGAGGAAGCTAGTTATAGTTTTGTGTTCCTTATTTGAGGGAGAATTAGTGCCTGTGATTCCAGTTCCTTAAAGTTTCAATGGGTCAATTTTCAAAGCCAGTTCCGAAGGAAACTTTAGTGATTCTAGCAGTGCCAACAGACAACGTTTCAAAGTGGCTATGTTTGGTTATGAATATCTTTTGGCTCAAATTTTTTTGGGCAATCTCCTTTTGCAAGTGTGATAATGTGTTGGAGGTGAACCTGTCTTCCCAGTGGCATGATCCTAAGATGACTCTTTGTCAATTTTTTAAAGCCACTCTTGGAGGCTAGCTAATGTTTTTTGGTCAGCTATGTTAGGCACATTATTTTAGTCATATCGAGTGTGTAATATTATTTGAAATGTTGAGGTTGCTATGTTTTTAGAGTCTTGGACTTATCTTCTAAAAGGTGGTGCTAAATACACCTCATGGTTTTAAAGTATTTTGAATTTGTTATAAAAAAAACCAATGGCTGGCCTAAGATGTTGAAGCTAAAAGATTGGCCACCATCAAATTTGTTTGAAGAGGACATTGACTTGCAGACTTAAAACACAAGAGGGGGCAAAGAGTGAAGCCATTACAAAGCATATGGAGGATTTTTAAGACATCCCAAGCACATTGCAAATGAAATTTATAGTTACAAGCTGAAGAAGCTGCAAAGGCTCTGCACTTGTATGGGACATATTTGGTTTTTAATTAACTAATGTGATGTGTATTAAGAAAGAAATGAAGGAGTTCAATAAACTTAAACAAATGCAAAGAGAATCCTACACAATGATATAAGAAATAGCCCACAATGGATTTTACAAACACGGATTTGCAGAAAAAGGAAAATAGTCATATTGTTGGGGGCATAACTTTTAATTCAACCATTGGATCAAGCGCATTTTTGGATATGTCATCGCAAATCTAGTTCTCTAAATTCTCACCTAAGCGATTTTCCAAATTTGTCCTGGTTCACAAGATACAGGCAACTAAGTGCAGCACTATCAAAACTGCCCATAAAACCTTCATGACAATTATCCCACATTCACTGGGATTGGGGAGTTTTTAGCATTTAAGTACATGGAAACTCAATACAAAGGTAATTCAAGTAAGTAGAGGCTTCTATAGTTGCATCATGCTTGTGGGCCTGCCTTGGGGCATGTGCAGGCTAGGCACATAAGATAATATTTTGATGAAGGCTTTAAAACCTCTAAACGATTATTCCCACATTGATGCTAAAATGGGTCTTTGTGGTGAATATAATCAAATCCACTCTCATAATGGAATAAGATGAAGAGCTAGAGGCTATGCTCACATGACCCTCCATGTTGACGTCTTGATTTTTATGCCATCGGGCTAGTGGATAACAAATTTTACACATGACAAGTGGCATGCTAACTGGACAAGATGGACACATGTCAAGTGGTCACGGAATTGCTAGATCAAACCGGTGGTTAGGAGATGACCACAAGCTTCAACAGGTAGTTAGCTAGCCGCTAGTCGTCAGGTCACTAAATGCTAGCGGTTAGTGCAAAGTTATTCTGAGATTCAAAGATACATTAGTCGCCAGTTCTCCAAGTCCCAGCAGTTAGTGCTAAGTCATTCTGAGATCATGAGATTACATTGTTGGCCAGTTCTCCAGATCATTTGCAGTTAAGACAAGGCATTTCGAGATTGGGAGAATGGGCTTAGTTGCCCATTCTCTAGATGTAACCCATGGTCAAGGAAGAATTCAGAGATTCAAAGATAAGCTATTTTGTGCAAATACCAGGCTTAACCACAATTTAGGAAAGTATTCAAAGATGCAAGCCATTCACCAATTCTCCAAATGGGGTAGTTAACCTAAGGTTTGTCCGAGCACCCAATCAAATGTTGACAAGTGGCACTTCCTGGTGCTTCCTATGGAAAAGTGCAAAAAATGATATAAAATTACAGATTTAAAAGAATTTAAAAAAATGACTATAGTTCAAACATTAGACAAAATTTTGAAAATTTAAATGACAAGCCTACTTACGGATTAATGTCCTGGAAATTCAAATTTTGTCCAAATATACAAGTGTTATATGTTTACGGAAATGGGAAAAGACAAGGAATCTCATGGAAATGATTGTTTTTAGTTTTAGTGAAGTGGGAAAGAGAAGTATGGGTTTGAATTCCGAGATTAGAATTAGAATCAGTTTGTTTGAGACATGATTGCAGAGAGTGGATCAGTTTGAGGAATTAGTTGTAGAGTAGATGAGAGGAATGTTGGAGATATTTTCATGCCAAAGATGGACAACTGTCAGTTAGTTTTGAACTAACTCTCATTTGCCATATCTTTGTTTTTCTCTCATTTTGTAAAGGATGTTGAAAATTTATGCTGCTGGGATAGCTACGAGGCTTTGAGTCCTATTTTTCTATTCATGGTCTTGCAATGTACATTTTTAGATGACTTTTAATGAAAACAATGGAATTCATGTTCAATTCTTGTTTTGATGTCTTTGTATGCATTGTCTTAATTCTTGTGTATTAACTTGTAAGGCATGTTAATATACTAGTTATAAGGTATCTGTGGGTTTGAATTTGAGTTTCTTTCAAGGAGAGAGTAAGTCTTGATTTCATATTCTAAGAATTCTAGGTTAGCATATAAATTTGATGTCAAGGTGTTGAAATGAGAGGAATGGTTTGCAAGGCACTTCATTTAGGTTCTTGAGTTGGAGTTAGGGATTTTTGGCATTGCACATTTGTTTGACTCTATTTCCCAATAGATAAGGCACTGGTCTTGGCTTGAATGGCAATTTTCTTCATCAAACATTAATTGAAATCATTTGACATTTCTAGTTTAAGAGCATTAATGTTTGTAAGTTGCATTGAATAGTGCAAATACTTTTGGTGATTCCTTGCAGAAGTGAATCTGATAGGTTAGCCTACCTGAGCCTCTAGGTTCGAAGAGAAGGATGAATATCCTTGTCACTATCCACTAATTTTCATGTCTACTAAAGGGTTTGGTGAGAGAATGTTTATGTATGCAGATTTAGTTTGTTTAAGGTACACCCGCATGGGGCTATGGAGCCCGAAGTGTAGAAGGATTTTATCCTTGTCAATTAGTCTTTTCTTGCTTGAGTCATGAGTTTAGGAATCACATATTTCAATTGAGGAATTTAAGGCTTGTAATAGGATTCAGCAAGAAAAATCACTAACAGATTGGTGACTCCACTTGGGAAGAGATAAATGACAGCAAGTTTAAGATGCTCAATTCCTTGCTTGGTTGAATCATCCTTGTTCAGTTCTTGTTTTGATGTCTTTGTATGCATTGTATTAATTCTTGTGTATTAACTTGTAAGGAATGCTAATATACCAGTTATAAGGTATCTGTGGGTTTGAATTTGAGTTTCTTTCAAGGAGAGAGTAAGTCTTGATTTTAGATTCTGAGAATTCTAGGTTAGTATATGAATTTGATGTCTAGGTGTTGAAATGAGAGGAATGGTTTGCAAGGCATTTCATTCAGGTTCTTGAGTTGGAGATAGGGATTTATGGGATTACACATTTGTTGATTCTGTTGCTCAATAGATAAGGCAAAGTATGAAAAAGAGAGAAAGGCAGAGATAAGTGAATTACAAAGGGCTACAGCAGTATAAGAAGTAGCAAAGATCTATCCATCACAGAAGGTGATCAGTACATCAGAGAATCTCAATCAGCAAGTACAGTTGCAAGTAAGAGATCTACTGTTTCATCCTAATAGGTGAATCAGCTTAAAATCCTTTAACCTGGTAGACTTAACAGTCTTTGTAAAATCTCTTAACCGAGTGTATACTTTATTGTATGTTTGTAAATCCTCTAACAAGGTGGACCTAGCAGTCCTTATTGCTCCTAACAAGGCAGATCATCAAAAGTGAACATTGTAAGCCTTAACTGGCAAAATTTATACTGTAGTATTGAAGTTTTGTGGGTATCATCCCCACCCTAGTTTTACTTTCTATTTGGAAGGTTTCTGGGTCACCAAATCTCTATGTTCAAAGTGTTATGAATGTTTTATTCTTTCTGTTACTCATGTATACTGTCAGATTATCAATCTAATGTTATTTGAAATATGGTTAAGATCTAAATTTGTTAAAAGTTTTGAAATTACTGATTCACCCCTCCCCTCTCAGTAACCTAGATAGTCTTGAATATTTCCAACAATTGGTATCAGAGCTTTGTGGTTCTCAGGATAAAGTTTGACAGCTTGAAAAAAGATTCAGGACAATGGAGATATTCAGACTTAACAAAGTAATTGAGAATGAAAAGCTAGATCTGGAAATGGCCATAACTCAACTCAAGGAAGTAAAATATCATCTTTCCCAATCCCTAAAAAGAAGGAAGGAAATTGCAAATTAGATTAATGACCACTAGTATGTTGAAGAAAATATTGAAGACTTTTTCCCTTCAAGTAGCTCAGATGAAGCAAACAATACAATCAAAGAACTTCTAGAAAAGAGTGGATCTCTGCAAGAAGAGGTAAGAAAATTGAAAAGAGAACAGGAAATTTAGTCAACAAGATTTTGTGAAATCTTGGAACAAAGAAACAAGATGAAAGATGAAATAGATGGAAAGAACAATGAAATCTAGAATCAAACCCTTTAGCTAGAAAACCTTATTGATCAAGTCTCCAATGCAAATAAAGAAATATTGACTCTGAGATCAGAAAATGAAAATATAAGAGAGGAGCTGAGATCTAAAAAGAAAATCAATTTAAGATTGATGAATGACCTAGATACTGAAAGGCAAATCAATAAGAGAATGTTGAAATCTCAAGAAGATATGAATAAGGTGTATGAATGAAACCTTCATAAGCAAAAAGGAAAAGTAGGACTTGGATACAAAGAGGAAGGTGAATCCTCCAAACAAGGTACTCAAAAGAATAAAAAACCCACTTGTAATCACTGTGGAAAAATTGGTCATACATCAAACAAATGTTGGAACAATGGAAAAGCAAAATTCAATGGAAAATGCTACAATTGCAATCAGCATGGTCATAAAGAAAATGAATGCAAGGAGAAACCAAGATTTAAAGGCAAATGTCACAAATGTAGCAAACAAGGTCATAAGGCATCAGAATGCAGAACTAAAACACCCAATCCAGCAGAACAAATTATGAAAGCAATGTTTGGTTGGGATTACAACACTTGGTGTAGATGCCATTACTATGGAGAATATGGGCACATTGGCATGAATTGTGTAAGGCATCACTTGAGAAAAAGGGAGACTACCATAAGATGTTATAAATGCACTAAGATTGGTCACATAGCTAAAAACTACATGAATTTAGGCAAAGTTGAAGATGAAAAGAAAGAAAAAGCAAATAGCATCAGGAAGCAGATGAGACAACAGTGGATTCCTAAACCTACCGAGCAAACCAATCCAAGTAATGAAGTCACCCATGAAGAGAGTGGCTCTATCAACTCTAACTAAGTCACCAAGAAAGCACTGGAACTATATCTTCATAGACATATTCCAAATAGTTCCTAAATTGAGAGGAAGAAAGATCCAAATCAGTATGCAAGATACAACAGGATCACAAGAAGGTCAATATCAGTTACCACCGAGCAAGGTTGGGAGTAACCTAATTTCATTTGGTTACCGAGTAAGGTCAGAGCAGTATGAATTCGTATGTTCTCCAAGTTGTGGAATCTTCACCAAGCATTTAATGCATAGTGGATGACAGTCTGTCAAATTCAATACCCTAATTCCTATAGAGCATTAATGACAAAATTTTAACAAAAAGCATGAAATTGAGTTCATTCTTCATCGTGAATATCAGCATACTGAGCAGAGAAATTTCTAGTGCGATCAAGCGATTCGAAGCAAAATTTTGTAGCAAAAATTTCTTCAAAGAATTTTTCTTTTTTTCGAGCTAGCATGGCATCATCCAACACCAAACTAAAGAAAGGTTCAAAAATGTTAGTTCAAGGAGAATGGAAAGTGTCAGATTTCAAAATCGTGCCCACGATTGCAGAAACCCTAGATCTAAGTGGAGCTCAATCTCAAATTCCTCCAAAGGTACTTCTTGTAAATGACATTCACGGTCATTTTAAAGGTATAATTCAAGAGCTTGGAACCCTAGAGATAGATGTTGTTCATGATGAACTGTGTGTTGATGGTGTTCTCAAACTAGAACATAAACATTTGGAAGATAAGGGTTTGACACATATCACCCACTTGCCTCAGAGTTTCCAGATAAAATGGATTAGATATATCTTGAGCCGAGTGCATGAAGGTAAAATTTGGCTTGAGAAACCAGTGGAAATAACAAAGAAGATGATTCACCGAATCACTGGTCTTCCCATGCTTGCCAAGGCTAAATCTACAAAAACCCTAGGTCGGGTAGAGCAGGAAAAGAAAACCCTAGCCGAATGGGATGGTAGAGGTATGAGAATAAACAATATTACTGATGTAGAACTAAAATTTGGCACATATGTGATAGCTCACAAGATATACAGTTCAAGTCAGTATAATAGTGTTCCGTGTGAAGCAGTTGACCTAGCTTATAAAATTGTGAAGAACAATCTATCATTTGACCTAGCAGATTTATTGTTGAAATAGTTCAACAAGAATATGGAGAGCATCCAAACCTCAAAGAACAATCCATGTAAGTTTGGCTCATTGTTGGTTTGTTTATTTTTCTATGCTCAAAAGTCTTTCCCATCAAAGGCATGGTAAAATGGAGAAAGGATGTGCCTGTTCTTTATTAGATAAATGAGTATATTGCAGAAATGGGTGAAAATTTTGTAAGCATAATGGATAACTATTTTGAATCTTTTAAGGAAAAGATGAATAATAGATTTCGGATTCCACTAAAGCTGGTGGAAGATTATAAAGATGATGTTTGTTTCATGGTTGATTGTGATAGAGTATACATTCAGGCAGTAAGGCCTAGGATTGTATGGGTGAAACCTCTTCCTTATGAGGTAAACATTGATGAAACAAAGGATATAATTGAAGCCCTAGTAAATCAACCTGTTGATCCAAAGGCTCCATACTTTGGAACATATGATGAAGCTAAGGTAAGAATTGAGCTAAGCATAAAACTTCCATAGGTGGTTAACAAAGGTAGAAAGAGGATGGCCAAGATGCAATCTAGCACACCTCTAATGTTAACTGAGGGAAAAGGAAAGGATATTGTAGAAGAAGAAGAAAGGATGAGAGTAAAGAAGAACAAGTGCCTGTAAAGAAGAAAGGAAAGGTAAATATCACCAAGGAACTTGAGCAATCCACTGCACCATTCACAAGGAAAAGATCAAGGGGCAAGGCAGGTAAAGTCAATGATGATATAGTACTCAAAAGGCCTCCTCCCTCATTTGAACAAAAGATTAAGGATTTGAGAGAAGGATTTGGAATTTCAAATTTCAAATCTCTCAAATATGAAATTAGATTAGAGGCAGAGCAGCAAGAAATTGAAGATGTTGTTATTGAGAAAATGGGAAAATGGAAGTACTCACCTGATGATATGGCTTCTCAAATTCTAGGTGTTCTATTGGATAAAGTCAAGTTGAAATGGTCCAATGCAAGACAAACTGTCAAGGACATATATGCACAAACCTTAAGACAGTTGATGCCAAGTTTGAAAAATGATGAAATAAATAAGGCATTGATAGATGACACTAAAATTCAATAGTTGTTTGAATTTGATCAAAGATATAGAGTTAGTTGTGAAGAGTGCAAATTTTACTTGGAAAAACATCTATCATCTTCACAAACCGAGTACTGAAACTGTGATAATAAAAGATATTGAAGATGATAGTGATGAAGAAGAAGAAGTAGTTCAAATTGATAATGTTGAGGTAGAAGAAGCAAAGGAAGAAGTTACCAAGGAAGATAAGAAGAATGTTGAGGAAGATTATCCAGTCCGGATAGCTGCAGAGGTGATTTCCTCACTTCCTCACTCTCTAGTAAAAATTACTACATCTAGCCTGGAGAAAACTTCAAGTGTGATTGTGACAACTCCCTCAAATACATCAAATGTCCAATCATCACTAGCACAGCTCAATGTATTAATGACAGAAGTGGCTACCACTTCATCCACCAAGCTTCAGCCTCCTTCCATCGAGTTGCAGTCTTCAGTACCTTCTTCAATTTTGAGTTATTTAGCAGTAAGTACTTCAAATTCTACAGTTGTAAATACTTTAGTTTTTGATTTATCAAGTATTCCAGTTAGCATCCCACCAGTCAAAAGTTTATTAGTTTTCACTACAAGTCCTACTATGTCTACAATAATTTCTACTACAAAGGAAATAAGTATAAAGATTCAACCGAGTACAAAATTTTTGAGTAAGAGTGTAGTAGAAGATATAGATTTAGATGAGGAGATAGAAATTCCCCAATTAGATTTTACAAACCTCATAGCAGACCAAATGCAAACAATTGGTGAACTCCTCCAAAAGAAAGAAAAGCAGAAGAAACTAAAAGAAGAAAGAGATAAGGAATATAAGATCATTGAGGATGCCAAGAACATTTTGGCAAAAATAATAGGTGTTGAAGTTGATTCCTCTCAACACATTTTGTTGCTGTTGGCAGAGGCAGTAAACAAGTTCAATGAGGATTCCTCTAGATCAAATAAGTTGCTTGGGAAGGCTGAGAAGAAGTTTGAAAATAAAGTGCTTGAGCACATTGCTCAGCAAATAGCTATCAATCAGGCAGGGTTATCTTCAGTTTTGACTAGCATTGAGTCCTCCTATTCCAAGGTAACATCATTTTTTGTCAAAGTATGTAATGTTGCTGAGTTCTCAAAGGAGACTAAAGACAAAATAAATAAGATTGATGAGGATCTGAAGATTAGTGCACAGAAGTTGCAACTTGAACCTAGTTCAAGCTCTACACATCATATGATAGTCAGATTCCTATCTGATAAGCAGTTAGAGTTATTGAAAGAAGATGCAAGCATCAGATCAACATTAATAGATATTCAAAACATAATCCTTCCCATCATGGATACAATGCAGAAGCATATTGCATACTCAAAAACATTGATCCATGACAATCAATTTTCAATTGCAGATCACATGATTGAACTCTCTGCAGAAGTCCAAGTTGCACTCCATACATGCAAGATTCTGCAAGAGAATTGGGATAGAACTCTAGCACTAATTGGAAAGGTACATTTTGATTTTCTCTCACATTTTGGTATCTCCATGTAAAATATTTGTATATACACCTTTGGCATTATTGTCAAAAAGGGGGAGAAAGTATATAAGATATATGAGATATGAAAGGGGGAGAAAGTATATGAAAGAAATAGGAAATGTGAGTATGAGGTGAAATAAGATATTTGTATATATACTGTATGAGGGAGACATGAAATGTATATACAGCAGTATGAGAAAGATAAATTTTTTGAAAAATCAAAACCAGTATCAACATGATTATGTATATAAGTTTTGGGTAATAAGTGTTTTTTCACTAATGCCAAAGGGGGAGATTGTTGGCATTAGGTACATTTGTCATTAGTGACAACACTTATTCAGACTCTATGTGTTTACCAAGTAGATAGGACAGTGTTTACCGAGCAGACATGACAGTGTTTACCGAGCAGACAGAATAGTGGTTACTGAACAAACTGAGATTCACAATTCTTACCGAGTTATCATTACCAAGTGATGAAATGAGAAATGTTTACTAAGTGCCAGCATGGTAAATAGGGAATTCAATTTCTACCAAGTGACACTATATCTATCGAGTCTCCAGTATATACCGAGTTTGAAACTACAACCAAGTGGTTAGTATGGACCGAGCCTCCACTTCTACTGAGAGCATGACGATGCCGAGTAACACAGTGGATGCCGAGTATCAGAAAGTCACTGAGTTAGTTTGCAGTAACCGAGTAACTATATTTGGGCCGACTCAGTAATATTTGTGTTAGCTTGTTTAAGAGCTGACTTTGTAATTATTTTGTAATTGTTTTGGATTGATATATAAACAATGTTTTGTATCATATCCAAGGTGTGAAGTAGCAAAGTATGAAAAAGAGAGAAAGCCAGAGATAAGTGAATTACAAAGGGCTACAGTAGTATAAGAAGAAACAAAGATCTATCCATCATAGAAGGTGATCAGTACATCAAAAAATCTCAATCAGCAAGTACAATTGCAAGTAAGAGATCTACTGTTTCATCCTAACAGGTGAATCAGCTTAAAATCCTTTAACCGAGTAGACTTAACAGTCTTTGTAAAATCTCTTAACAAAGTGCATACTTTATTGTATGTTTGTAAATTCTCTAACAAGGTGGACCCAGCAGTCCTTATTGCTCCTAATAGGGCAGATCATCAGAAGTGATCATTATAAGCCTTAACCAGCAAACTTTATACTGTAGTATTGAAGTTTTGTGGGTATCATCCCCGCCCCATTTTTACTTTCTATTTGGAAGGTTTCTGGGTCACCAAATCTCTATGTTCAAAGTGTTATGAATGTTTTATTCTTTTTGTTACTCATGCATGCAGTCAAATTATCAATCTAATGTTATTTGAAATATGGTTAAGATCTAAATTTGTTAAAAGTTTTGAAATTACTGATTCACCCCTCCCCTCTCAGTAACCTGGATAGTCTTGAATATTTCCAACATGATTCACCTCTCCCCTCTGAATATCTATCTCTCCTAATTCCAACATGTTTAAGGTACACCCACCTGGGTCTGTGGAGCCCCAAGTGTAGGAGTTCTGGTTGTCAATTATTCTTTTCTTGCTTGAGTCATGAGTTTAGGAATCATAGAGTTCAATTGAAGCATTTAAGGCTTGTAATAGGATTGAGCAAGAAAAATCACTAACAGATTGGGGACTCCACTAGGGAAGATATAAATGACAACAAGCTTAAGATGCTCAATTCCTTGCTTGGATAAATCATCCAAGAGTCTGGTTAAGTGATCATAAAGTCAAGTTCTTTTCAAAAAAAAATTATATTTTCTCACTAAATGTGAGTGGCAACTCTGGTTCTCTTCTTGATTAGTGCATTGTAATGAAAGTATTGATGTATTTGTGATCCTGACAAATAGTCAGTATTTTTTTATGGTTGTGTTGTGTTTGCTGGTTTTGAAGATGGTTCAGATCTAAGGAAGGTTCTTAGTTATTTTAGTTTGGTCTTGTGTAAAGAAGTGGTGGCTCTACCAGTGTTTGAAGGTGATTTGGAGAAGCTTCAGATCAGTGTGTGTGTAGCAATCAAAACATCTCCAAGTATTTGATTTTCATACAAATTTGTTTCATGAAAATCATGTGAATTTTTTTTTCCCTATTTAGTGATTTAGAGGCACTAAGTGGAAGGGAAGAGTTAATGTGTTTTGCATACACGATTTGAATACCTTTCTCTGTTATGTTTTGGTGTATGCAAATAATTTTTCAAGGGGATATGCTAGTTTCACTGTGGATAAAATTTGCATAATATGTATGCTCAAGTTTACATATACAAGGTTATGATTGATTGACGGAAGAAAGTAAAATGTACTATGAATATTCCTAGCCTTGTGTATCTCTAAATGTTGTCATGTCTCAAAGAATATTCCAGCCAAGAGGTAGAAGAAGTTTAAAATGTTATTCACCTTTAGACTTTGAGGGTATTCCTGGTTACCCAAATGTAATACCCCCAGAAATCAAAAAATTCTTGCCCAAATTTATTGGGGGAAAAGAAGAATCAGCTGAAAAGAATTTAAGTGTATTCATGGACCTGATTGAGGATTTTGATGTCAACCATGAAGATGTGATTATGAGATTGTTTGTGCAGTCATTGGTGGGAGATGTTAGGGAGTGTTTTTATTTTCTATCCCACCATTCTATCCATTCTTGGAAGGGTTTTGAATTAGCATTCATTGAAACATATGGAGAATTTATTTTTGAGTACAGTCTGTTAGTTGATCTTGTTGGCATTTGCATAGAAGAAAATGAGTTAGTTAATGATTTTAATCTTAGATTTGGGAGAGCACTAAGAAAAATTCCTAAGAAATGTAGGCCTCATGATGCATTGTCTCTCATTATTTACTTGGCTACATTTGATAGTAAGATGGGTTACTTGTTCAGAGACAAGGAACCATGAAGTCTTCATCATGCTTTTCAGCTGGCATCAGATATAGAAAGGATGAAAAAGTTTAGATTCCCAAAGCTTCAAGGTGTTGAAAATGTTAGAAATAGGAAATAATGAGAGGGGGGGCTGAATCAATATTTCACAAACTTTTACTTTAGCCCACTTATGGATATAACGGATTAATTGAAAGCATAAGAAACTAAATAGCATACATAACCGTAAATGTAAAGAAATCATAACACATGATATGTTCTCGAGGAAACCCTAGCTAAGGGAAAACCCTGGTGGGGATGGTACCCACAAAGATCCACTAATCAAAAGATATCCTGTTAAGGATGTTGACCCTATTAGGAGCCTGTTACAATCATATAGTGTATCAGTCCTGGTTAAGGGACTATAGGCCTTGTTAGAAGCCTCAATCCTGTTAGGAGTTGTAGATACAAAACCTGATTACTAGATGAGCTCACTACCCAAAAAAGTAATAAAAATGTTTATTGATTACAATATGGTACTGCTTACAACTTCACAGCTATCACAAGTTACATATATTACATATTACATTTCAAGTATGTTTGGTACATCTTTATTTATAAAAGATACAAACATAATATCTTTCTCTTGTCAGATTTCATATCTTTATCCAAGAGTAAAAATCTAGGATGTTGTCTCTTTTTAATATTAAGTCATTATTTTGACAAGAAAAATAATCCCTTAATTCATTTACTAGTTTTGTCTTCAAAACTGCTCTGTCGGCTATACTCTATGATCGGTAAAATAGTCATAAATTTGTCAGGTACTATCTGTACTCTTTTGCACACTGATATGGGGTATCCTTAGACACCATAGAGCCTATGTTCAACTACACAAACTCTGATCATGCTCCAGTGAATGTCACCAAAACAAACTGTATCGGGTGCTCTGTCAAAAACATTGTTTCATACTTAGACAATTTTAGTCTGCAATCTTCCATACTTACTTTCCAAATTATGTGCTCTTCATAGAGAACATATGTTTCCATAATGACAAAATCTATGAACATACCTTAGCCAAATTGCCAACAATCTCCCCCTTTGTAATTGGTGGCAACATATGAGAAAATTGGCTGTGTACAAGTCAAAATCTCAAAATTTGTATCAAAATTGTGGCCATAGTATAAAATAAGTATACTATCCTTATATCTCCTCAAAATATACACATAATATATAACACTTCATAATAATCCATAGAACTCCCCCTATGAGTATCCTTCCTTATCATATAGACAATTTTCTAAGTATCTCTCCCCCTTTGACAACAATGACAAAATAAAGGGTGGAAAGGGATATAGAAAATTGTGTCAAATTTTTTTTTTTACCTTATTGTCTTATTGCAAAGTCGGTAGGCTTCCAACACAATCTGCAAAATCTATCTTCCAAGTCTCAAAATATTTCTCCCATGCCTTCTTTATTAATTCTGCTACATTGAGTAAAGTACTCATTTCGTATGTTGCAATCTGACAAGCTTGGAGGGACTCAAAATTGAACTTCTGAAATGTTGTCTTAGCAATAAGACATTCATCTAGCTTCTCTTCTATTATAGTCAACTTGATTGAGACATGCTCTCTCAAGATGTTTATTTTGATAATTTTCTTGTTCTTCTCATCATTCAAAGTCCTTATCTCATCACATAATTTTCTGATCTTATTCTCAACTGTACTGATCTTTATGTTTAGGATGGCCAAAGAGTTTTTCTCTACTGCAATTTCATCTTGCTTCTCTTTTATCTTCTTCTCTTCCTCAATAAAAATATTTTCAAATTTTTTACACTAAATGTACAAACACTTTCCAGTCTCAAGATGTTTCCTTAAGTCCTTAATGTGTCTGTCAAGGTTGTCAATGCCATTTTTGATATTCTAACTTATATTCTACAACATCTCAGCTTCATAAGTTGCCTGAGCCTTAACCTTAGCATATCAGTCAAACTAGTGAACTCAACATCAAAAGAATTAATTACCATCTTTTCTCTCTCAAGTGGATCTGAATCAAAGACTTTTGTAGATATCACACTTTGTAGCTTCTCAATCAAATCTTTCAGACTACCTTCCAAATTCTTAACTTTCTTATTCTTACCAATAATTTTGTTCAAAGAAGTGATCAACTCTAATTGATCATCGTCATCAACTTCCTTGCTCAAATCTTCAATCAATCATCCTATTCCTTTCTCCTTTCCAGTCTTAGGAGTAAGACTAATGTCTTCTTGTGGTTCAATAGGTGTATGGGCCTCTATTTCCATTTGCACTTCAGTTCAAGTAGTCTTTGTTTCAATACTCTTTTCTTGCTCTCCCAAAACCAAATTGTCAACAATGTTATCCAAACTATTGAGTACCACATCATTTGAATCTAAAGTAACTTTTTTTCCTTCAATGTCCATAGATTTTGTGCCAATGTTTATAGAAGAAGAGGGAATATCTTCAACTTCAACTACCTCTACTACTAGTTCTGCTTGTTCTGAACTCTGTTTCTCTATTGGTTCTACAACTAATTGATCTTTTCTATCTTTTCCTACTACCAATTTTGCTAGCACTTGCACAACTGCCTGTTCAGTTTCAGTCTTCCCTTGTTCATACTAACCTCCCATTATTTGTATAATTCTTCTTTTGGTTCTTAACAGGGTTTCAAGTGGCTTGAGGATCTATTTAAGGTGGTCATCATCTCTTATCTCACAGAACTATCTAATCACATTCTCTCTCATTTTAGTATCTTCTTCTTGTGCTCTCATCTTTCTTCTCACAAGTCTATTGTACAAATCTTCTGGTATCTTTCCATGAATAGTATCAAATTTCTTGTTTGTCAAAATCATATGTGTAACCATTGCATTCTCAAGATTTAATCTGTTAGAGGATCCATATAAATCATAGTATTTATTCATTTTGGTAAAGTCTCCATGCTGCATTATATCTTCATTAACTCTTTATATCCTTGGTTTCCATGATTTCTTCTTTATTGTCACTTCATCATCTTTTATCTCTGCAACTCTTCTAGGTACTGATGGAACAATTATTTTATATCTTTTACGTAGTCCTGAAGAACTTGCCTTCATTCTTTTTCTTGGTGCTAAAGAAAAAGGTCTCTTTGTCTGACTAGTTTCTTGCTCCTTCTTAGGTTCTTCAACCTTTACCTTAACTTGAATAGGTTTTGCACTTGATGCCAAAGGTGGGACTGATAGTATCTCACTTTGCCTTATTGCTTCTGTAGTCTTTCTTGCAATATCAAATTCCTACTCACTCATACCTGATTCTTTTAGAATTTTCTTTATTGTAGACTCCACTCTCTTCTTTGATTGTTTCTCTTCCTTAGGTGTCTTTGCTGAATCAATGTTTTCATCATATGGTCCAAATCTATTGCTATGAGCATCAACTTTACTTTTCAACAATCTACTAACATATCCTCCTGTTTCAACTTCAAAGATTTCATAGCCAAGAGGGTCTATGAATTCATGTCTAGGTTCTACTACCTCAATGTAAATGAAATTAGTATCAACCATAAAACATATATCATCTTTGTATTTCTCAACTAGGGATGGAGGAATTCTTGATCTATTTACCACAATGTTCTGAAAATTTTTCAACACTAACTTTACACTGTCATTAACCTTCTCAATAAGATGTTTCATGTAAACTTTATTGATTATTGCCATAGTATTCTCACCATCATTCAATTCAATAGTGTAAGGAAATATTTTTAGAAAGTGGAAGAACATGTAAGTAACCAATGAGGAAAATCTAAAGTGAGTGTATTTAGCTTTCTTTATCTTTTCCAAGTTCTCAAACAACTATATTCTTAGAATTTCACACATATCCATAGGCTTCTTCTCCACACACATCAAATAAGCAGTGTGTACCATACCTCCTGGCATATCATCTTCTCTAGAGCTTCCACAGAACTTTGTTGTCAAAATCTTACACAAGTATTTTACATCATCTTGCTTAATCTTACTAATGACTATACCTTTGCCATTGTATACTGAACTGATGTTTTCAATCACAATCTTTCTCATGATTTTCTCATTTAGTGGAATAGCACCAACTTTTGATAATCAAGTCACATCATGAATTAGGTCTCCAGTTATGTCTATAACTCTATCTTCTAACCAAAATTTACCATTATGTATCCTACTCAAAATGATCTTAGTACACTCATCATCAAATTCATATTTCATAGAGTACTCAATGATTTCATTATTTTCCAGATGTTCCTAACCTTGTTTCACTGACATATCTAAGTTGTACAATTTCTTATATTCACCATTAAAATCACTCTCCCTTAGGGTTTCATACTTGCATCCAAGATAACTCTTAACATTCTCTAAATGAAGAACTCCATCTGGTACAGATGATAAGGCTAAACTAGCATCTCTTTCTGAGGGTTCAACTAGATCTTTCTTATTTCTAGGTCTATTCTTATCCTTAATGTTGTGAATCAATGACACATCCATGATTATATCTGATTACTTAAGCTGATTCAAGATCTTAGTCGGATAAATACCTTAAATTTACAAAATTAGGGCTTTTGCTTGATCAGCGCTTCAAACTTCTGCAAATTGCTTCCAAACTTCTTTCTTCACTTCCAAATCACTTCTAATCACTTGATAATCATAATAACTTCAATTTCAATATTTTAATACTTAGCATTTACTCGATCTGACATCGCATTCAATTATTTTGCCGCTAAAATGCCAAAAAGCTGATTTTGTAAACCTGCAACCATAAATCTTCTTGCGACCTCTCAAAACACAATATTTCTTTTTGCGCACTTAACCATAGCATTAGTATAACATAACAAACCTTCATCTAACTACACAAAACTTAACTCATTCAAAATCTATTTCTATACTAATTTTAAGTTCCTAAACTACAGAAATTTACATAATTTAAGTGCTTAAAGAAGGGTTAGGTAAAGACTCATTCTCACCATCAGATACATTACCTTCCTAATTACCTTCAAAGCTGAATATACCTCCTTGATCTATGTGTTTAACAAATTTTACTTCATCTTCATTGCTACAACAACCTTTCTCTTTGTTTCCTACATTTTCATTCCTTTTTGCATAGTTTCTAGGATTAGGGTTATGATGATAACCTCCATTGTTCATTCTGCAAAATCTTGTTGTGTGTCCAATCTTGTTACATATATGACAAGTGACTCCATTGGTTCCATATCTAGGTGTTTGCTAATTGATTTGAGTCCTACAATTTCTAGCAATATGTCCAATTTTGTTGCATCTAAAACATACTATTCCATTTCCTCTTTTCATGTCTTCAATTGATCTCTAATCTACATTGTTAGTATTTCTAGACATTCTACTATTGTAATTATTCTCAATAACTTTAGATCTTCTACATTCAATAGCTCTATGTCCAAAACTAGGTAAATCTCTCTTCATATGACAAATAGTATTACAAGAAAAATATCTACCTTTGAATTTTCTTAGCATACCTTTGGATGATTCATCTTTCTTCGGTGGTTCTTCTTGCTTTGGTGCATCTTCCCGCTTCGATGATTCTTCTTGCTTTGGTGATTCTTTAGATTTGTTCTCATCTAACCTTTTTTCTCCACTGCTTTCACATTCATTCAGATCTGGTTTCTTGCTTTCACTAACTATCTTCAACATGTTAAATCCAAGACCAATTTTGTCATAGAATGGTTTTCCATAAGATACTTGCTTATCAATCTTTTCACTATTTGAGTATAGCCTCTCAAGTTGTTGTTTGGATTGAGTCAATTCACCTTTCACAATTTTGTTATATTTTTCAAGTTCATCATACTGCAATTTGACTTTATCAAATTCGGATGTTACCTTGCAAAGTTTAGATTTTAGATCTTCATTTTTATTTTTTAAACTTTCATTCTCAGATCTCAAATTGTCATTTCCATCTTTCAAGCTAAGCTTCAGATTTGCTATCTTCCATTCATGTTTAAGGATCACATTTTCTTTTTCTAAATCATCACAATCTTCAACAAGAATTTTAGATTCCTTCTCAGATTTTAGATCTTCTATCTTACCTTTCAATTTGTCAATAAGATTATTTGCATCATCGTACTTTCTTTTCAAAGTGTTTCTTTCATCAGTAAGCATATCAATTTTCTCAAGAGCTTCTTCAAGATTCTTATCCAATTGATCCATATCCATAGAGATCTTACTCAAGCTGCTAGGCTTTCCTTGAATGTTTCTTCTCTGAGTAACTATGCTCTGATACCAATTGTTAGAAATAGGAAATACTGAGAGGGAGGGGTGAATCAGTATTTCAAAAACTTTTACTTTAGCCCACTTATGGATATAACAGATTACTTGAAAGCATAAGAAACTAAATAGCATACATAATAGTAAATGTAAAGAACTCATAACACATGATATGTTCTCGAGGAAACCCTGGCCAAGGGAAAACCCTGGTGGGGATGGCACCCATAAAGATCCACTAATCAAAAGATATCCAGTTAAGGATGTTGACCCTGTTAGGAGCCTGTTACAATCATATAGTGTATCAGTCCTAGTTAAGGGACTATAGGCCTTGTTAGAAGCCTCAACCCTGTTAGGAGTTGTAGATACAAAACTTGATTACCATATGAGCTCACTGCCCAAACAAGTAATACAAATGTTTACTAATTATAATATGGTATTGCTTACAACTCTACATCAACAACTTTTGCTACTATCACAAGTTACATATATTACATATTACATTTCAAGTATGTTCGGTACATCTTTATTTATACGAGATACAAACATAATATCTTTCTCTTGTCAGCTTGCATATCTTTATCCAATAGTAAACATCTAGGATGTCATCTCTTTATAATATTAAGTCATTATTTTGACAAGAAAAATAATCCCTTAATTCATTTACTAGTTCTATCTTCAAAACTACTTTGTCAGCTGTACTCTGTCATCGGTAAAATAGTCATAACTTTTTCTGTACTATCTGTACTCTTTTGTACACTGAGATGGGGTATCCTTAGACACCATAGAGCCTATGTTCAACTGCAAAAACTTTGATCATGCTCCAGTGAACGTCACCAAAACAAACTGTATCGGGTGCTCTGTCAAAAATACTGTTTCATACTTAGACAATTTTAGTCTGCGATCTTCCATACTTACTTTCCAGCTTATGCGCTCTTCATAAAGAACATATGTTTCCATAATGACAACATCTATGAACATACCTCAGCCAAATTGCCAACAAAAAATACAAGATTACATCAGATGGCTTTCCCGAATGTTGATACTAATTCAGTAATTCTAGTGAGTAGTGAAAGTCAAGGTGAATCTTATGATCCAACTGGTGTTATGTCAACTAATAAAAATCAGATTGGGCCTTCAAAACTATTTCAGGATTTTGAGCCTAATATTGTTTGTGATCTCTATAGTCTGCCCCAAGTTCAGAGTAATGATCAGTCAATTGATTTGGGGGAAAATGAATTCTCAGCAAAGATAGTTCAAGAGAAGAAGAATGATGATGTTGTGATTGTTGAAAATAGTGATTACTTTAGACGTCTTGCAAGTGATCTTTGTGATCACTTATTCAGTAAATGTATTGATTCCTATGAGCCTAAGGCTATGCCTTCTCTCTCTGATTTGCAGAAGGAGGTTTGTTATTCAAATGATTTTCATATTCCAAAATTTGAGGTATTTTGTGTTTGTAAAAGTGATGATGTCAAGTCTGAGATACATTCAATTTGTGATGATGAGTCGGTCTCAGCATTTCAAAATTCTTCCATTGATTTGGAAAATTCTAAAAATGAAACTGAAGGTTATTTAATCGAAGACTTGACTGAAATTTTGAAGTAGATTTTCTTTTAGATTTGTATGAACCGGTTTATGAAATTTTTCAAGAGAGCTTCTCTTATGGTTTTGACACTGATTTTGATTCTTCACCAGAAATGGAAATCATCTTGTTTGATTTAGACATTGATGATTGTGATGTTGTCAATGGTAATGAGGTAATGTCTTGTCAAACAGAGATTAGTAATGTTGATAGTGCTCCTTATAACACTGATTTGTACTCAGAAAGCATGTGTCAGGATGAGGATATATGTAATAGACTGCTGATTGATTTATTCATGCCATGTCTTGAAATGTTTGATGAAGAAATGGATGAAGTTTCAAGTCCTACAAATGATTACCTTTTTCAGCCAGAGGTATGTGTGTTCCTTCAAGAGTTTGATGAAATGAATAATGATGTTGTATTTTCAAGAGAGGCTAAAAGGAATCAGGAAAAATGCATGAATTATCAGGTAGATTTTGAATCTTTTGTTTTCCCGACTCAACATGTTGATGTTTATCAAAGTGAGTTAGATTTGGAGCCACAAGTTGTAGTCAAGGGGGATTTTTTTGAACAATCACATGATGTACAAGAGTTTGAATTTTAGAGGTTTTATTTTGATGTTCAAGCCATCATTAAAGAAAGACAACATATGTCCAGCTTGGAAGTTAAGTTAGAGTGTTCTCTTCCTCAGCTTGTTGTGAGTTTTGAAGAGTGTGACGTTTCTATGTTACACAATGATCAGTATTTTCAGAATTCCAATGATTTTCAAATACTAAATGACAGTGAAGATACTGATTATTTTCTTTATGGTATGATGAAGTTTTATGTCAGTATGATTGGTCTTGTCAGCAAAAGAAGTGTTTCCAGGTTAGCTTGGATTTGTGCAAGTGACAATTACATATTTGATAGAGGTAAAAGTTAGCTTTTGTTGATAGAGTTTTGAAGTCCTTTGTATATGTTTGTAAATTTTGTAAATTTTCTTTGCTTCAAGTGTTCTGTAGTTGGTTTTGGGGTTCCTTGTTCAAAGTTTTGAGAAAGTGAAAAGAAAAGCATGATGTTGATTCTCTTTGAGGTGGTCTGCTTCTACCATGAGATTCTGAGGTTCTCTACATGACTGCATGAGGCATGCATGCACAGTCAGAGCCACTATTGGTACTCAAAAATACAACATGGTTTTTTGAGCACCTTGTTAATTTTTGCAGTTTGAGGCCCTATAGGTGCTTGTTGAGCCTATTTTCCACGATGCAATTCTAAGGTCTACCATGCATTTCAAGTGTTCATTACCCTTTTTTTATCATTTGAAGACATCTCAGGTCATTAATTTCAAGTTTCAAGTTGTTTCATGATGTCTTGTTTTGAGCACTTGTCCCAAATCTGCATTTGTGCCTAAGTGTCAATTTGTTGTAGCAGGCCTTGTTTGCATTTGAATATATTTTGTTATGTGATTAGTCATGACATGCCAGTTGTGGAATCATATTTTAGGCATGAGAGTGAGTCATCTCACCAATTTTTAGGACCCCATGTGCCCATTTGACCTATTTTCCAGTGTCATTCCGTTTGTAATTTGTTAAAATTCTCTAAGTGCGCACTGTCCAGTTTTCCAAATGGCCTACTTTTATGTTTTGTAATTTGTCCTGTTCCAAGTCTAACATAATTAAGAATTATTTCATACTATAGACCTAGAAGACTAAGTGTCTGGTTATTTTGAAGTCTCTACCAATCTGTTTGATTACTTTCTGAGGCCAATTCCAAAACCAATTTCTGCATATTTCACTATTTATTATCCTAAGTTTTATTAGTAAGCTGACTTTTCTCATTGAATGCATTTCACCATGTAACTTTCTAAGGAAGCTAGTTATGATTTTTTTGTTCCTTGTTTGAGGGAGAATCAGTGCGTGTGAATCTGGCTCCTGAAAGTTTCAATGGGTCAGTTTTCAAAGCCAGTTTCGGAGGCAACTTTAGTGATTCTGGTAGTGCGGACAGACAACATTTCAAAGTGGCTATGTTTGGTTATGAATATATTTTTTCTCAAGTTTTTTGGGTGATCTCCTTTGGTGAGTGTGATAATGTCTTGGAGGTGAACCTCTCTTCCTGGTGGCATGATCCTGAGATGACTCTTTGTCAATTTTTTAAAGCCACTCTCGGAGGCTAGCTGATATTTTCTGGTCAGCTATGTTGGGCACATTATTTTAGTCATATTGAGTGTGCCATATTTTGTGAAATGATAAGGTTGCTATGTTTTTAGAGTCTTGGACTTATCTTCTAAAAGGTGGTGCTAAATACGCCTCATGGTTTTAAAGTATTTTGAATTTGTTATAAAAAAAACCAATGGCTGGCTTGAGATGTTGAAGCTAAAAGATTGGCCATCATCAAATTTGTTTCAAGAGGACATTGACTTGCAAACTTAAAACACAATAGGGGGAAAATAGTGAAGCTAGTACAAAGCATATGGAGGATTTTTAAGACATCCCAAGCACATTGAAAATGAAATTTATAGTTACAAGCTGAAGAAGCTGCAAAGGCTTTGCACTTGTGTGGGACATATTTAGTTTTTAATAAACTAATGTGATGTGTATTGAGCAAGCAATGAAGGAGTTCAATAAAATTAAACAAATGGAAAGAGAATCCTACACAATGATATAAGAAATAGCCCACAATTGATTTTACAAACATGGTTTTGAAGAAAAATAAAAAATAGACATATTACGGGGGGCATAACATTTAATTCAACGGCTGGATCAAGCTCATTTTTGGATATGTCATCAAAAATATAGTTCTCTAAATTCTCACCAAAGTGATTTTCTAAAGTCCTCCTGGTTCGTAAGATATAGGTGACTGAGTGCAACACTGTCAAAACTACCCATAAAACCTTCATGACAATTATCCCACATTCACTGGGATTGGGGAGTTTTTAGCATTTAAGTACATGGCAGCTCAATACAAAGGTAATTCAACTAAGTAGAGGCTTGTGTGGTTGCCTCATGCTTGTGTGCCCACCTTGGGGCATTTGTAGGCTGCGCACATAAGATAATATTTTGATGAAGGGTTTAAAACCTCTAAATGATTAGTCCCACATTGATGTCAAAATGGGTCTTTGTGGTGAATATAATCAAATCCACTCTCATAATGAAATAAGATGAAGAGCTAGAGGCTATGTTCATGCGACCCTCCATGTTGATGCCTCGATTTCTATGTTGGTGGGCTAGTGGATAACAAATTTTACAGAGGACAATGTTAGGATTAACAAGGTAGAAATAACAATTATGTGCAAATATAACTAATATCAGAAAATAATAAACCACACAGAATAGAACACAAGACACATAGATTTAATGTGGTTCACCCAATCCCTAGGCTACGTCCACCAACAGTGAGTCCAATATTATTATTATCCAGTGATTACAACCTGATTACAATCTGTAATCCCTTACAGCCCAATTCTGTCGCAAGTACTAAAATCATACATCATGAAAATCCCTAACCCTACGCCATATTATACAATATTTTCCCACTTTAGGGTTAGAATGAGTTATAAGTAGTCGGCCCAAATAACCAAATAAGTAGTCAGCCTCAAAAAAAGTGTATAGTACTTTCCTAGATAGTACTTTCCTGATTAGTCACCACAAGCTAACAATCTCCCACTTGGTGACTGATCAGTATCCACACTATACTAAAAAACCTCCCACTTGGAGACTGATCCTATAGCAATACCGCTACCCACATGAGGCTCCCACTGGATTGAACCACCTTGGACTCAGTTGTTCCTTTATTTTGTTTAGTCTAGAAGACCAACTGAAGCTGAACATGAGTTCAACTTCTCCCTTGTTACTACCTTTGTAAACATATCTACTGGATTATCATCAGTATGAATCTTTTCCAGCCTTAACTGTCCATCATCCAAAATTGATCGAATGAAATGGTACCGCAACTATATGTGTTTTGTCTTTGAGTGCAAAGCAGAATTCTTTGCAAGATGAATGGCACTTTGGCTACCTATATGTAGAAAATTATCCTTTTGTGGATGTCCCAATTCTTCCATGAAGAATTGAAGCCATATCATCTCCTTGGCTGCCTCTGTAGCAGCAACATACTCTGCCTCTGTAGTGGATAAAGCAACCACCTTTTGTAGTCGAGAAATCCAACTCGCTGCTGTCCCACCAATAGTAAATATATAACCTGTAGTACTCCACCTGTTATCTATATCTCCTACCAAATCTGAGTCAACATAGCCTTGTACAGTAGTAGTAGAACCCCCAAAGTGTAAACACTTATTGGATGTGCCTCTCAAATATCTGAGAATCCATTTGACTGCATTCCAATGCTCAAGACCAGGGTTACTCATATAACGGCTAATGACTCCCACTGCATGTGCAATATCTAGCCTAGTACATACCATAGCATACATTAAGCTCCCTACAGCTGAAGCATAAGGTACCTTAGACATTTTAGTCTCTTCTTCTGGTGTCTTGGGACACATATCCTTAGTCAATTTTAAATGACCAGGCAAAGGTGTGCTGATAGCTTTGGCATTTTCCATAGAGAAATGTTGCAACACCTTCTCAATATAATCAGCCTGAGATAGAGACAATTTCTTATTTTTTCTATCTCTACAAATTTTCAAACCAAGGATTTGTTTTTCTGCCCACAAATCCTTCATAGAAAAAGATTTTGCTAACTGTTGTTTCAACCCCTTAATGTGATTCATGTTAGACCCAGCTACAAGCATATCATCAACATATAAACATAAAATAATGTAGCTATCATCATCCAACCTCTTAAAATAAACACAATGGTCAGAATGACACCGACTATATCCATGCCCATTCATAAAAGTGTCAAATTTAATATACCATTTCCGAGGTGCTTGCTTCAAGCCATATAAACTTTTCTGCAATCTGCACGCCAAATTCTCCTTACCCTTGACCTCAAATCCTTGTGGCTGAACCATATATATTTCTTCATCCAAATCACCATGAAGAAAGGCTGTTTTAACATCAAGCTGCTCTAAATACAAATCTTCAGTAGCCACAATACTTAAAATAGTACGAATAGAAGTCATTTTAACAACTGGAGAAAATATCTCATCAAAATCAATACCATGTTTCTGTGCAAATCCTTTTATGACTAATCTGGCTTTAAATCTTTTCATACCTCCATCCTCTTCTTTGATCCTGTAAACCCATTTATTTTGTAAAGCCCTTTTTCCTGCAGGTAACTTACATAAATCCCATGTCTAATTTTTCAGCAAAGAATCCATTTCATCTATCATTGTAGACTCCCACTGAAGCTTTGTATCCACCTGCACAGCTTCATTATAACATTCAGGTTCACCAGCATCTGTTAACAGAATAGAATAAAAAGATGGAGAAAATCTTTCTGGAGGTCTACTTAGCCTTCTTGACCATCTAACACTCACTGGGGTGTGTGGTATTTGTTGTTGCTATTGTTGCGGAGCATAAGGAACTACTGGAACATGAACTTGTGGAGTATCATCCAGTACTACATAATCATTTTCTTTCTTCTCATGCTGCAGCAACAGATCTTTGTACAATACTTTCTCATTGAATATGACATCCCTGCTTCTTACAATTTTATGATTTTCAAAATCCCAAAGCCTATAACCAAATTCATCAATGCCATACCCAACAAATACACATTTTTTTGACTTAGCTTCCAGCTTGGTTCTATTTTCAGAATCTATAAGTGCAAAAGCTTCACAACCAAAGGTTTTGAGAAAAGAATAACTCACCTTCTTACCACTCCATGCTTCCTCTGGAATACCACAGTCCAAAGGAGTAGAGGGGCCTCTATTGATTAAATAAATAGCAGTGTTCACTGCCTCTACCCACATATTTTTGGGCAGCCTAGCATGCAACCTCATACTCCTTGCATGCTCCATTATTGTCCTGTTCATGCGTTCAGCCACTCCATTTTCTTGTGGAGTCCTTGGTATAGTTTTCTGCCTATGAATACCATTAGAGGAACAATATTATTCAAATTCTATGCTACAATACTCACCACCATTATCAGATCTGAGACATTTTAACTTTTTACCAGTCTCATTCTCAACCAAGCATTTCCATTTCTTAAAAGTTTGAAATACATCAGATTTTTGTCTAAGGAAATAAATCCATACTTTTCTTGTTGCATCATCTATAAATGTAACATAATACAGAGAGCCACCAAGGGAAGATACCTGAGCTGGTCCCCATACATCTGTATGCACAAGCTCTAATCTCTCATTTTTCTTTTCCTTCCCACTCTTCACAAAACTAACTCTCTTTTGTTTTCCATAAACACAACTTTCACAGAAATCCATATTGACACATTTTAGACCAGGTAAAACTTTCTTTGAATGAAGTAATTTCATACCTTTTTCACTCATGTGCCTGAGTCTATTGTGCCACAGTGCTATGTCAGAATCTACAGCAACAGTTTGATGTTCTTCCTGCTCAACTGCAGCCACTGTTCCTAAACATTCATTATCTTCTGAAACAATTAAAGTAGAAGGAACAGTATGACCTGTACAAAGATATAAGGTGCCTACTTTCACACCTTTTGCTACTACTAAGGAACCTTTTGAAACCTTCCAATTTTTATCATTAAAAGTAACTGTGCAACCCTCATCACCCAGTTGCCCTGCTGAAATTAAATTCCTACTCGGCCTTGGAACATGTCTTACCTCTTGTAGTAGCCAATGATTCCCATTCTGCAACTTAATCTTAATTTTTCCCTTTCCAACAATCTGACAAGGTTCATTATCTCCCAAATAAACTAGCCCAAAATCCCCTTGGACATAATCAACAAAATAACTTCTATGGGGTGTAGCATGAAATGAAGCCCCAGAATCTAAAACCCATGAATCATCAATACTTTCTAAGGATAAGAGCAAAGCATCCTCCTCAGATTTGTTACTTACCACATTTGCCTCCTTGTTTCCATCATTTTTGTCTTCTTGATCTTTCTTTCAAGACCAACAATCTTTCTTCTTATGACCTAGTTTTCCATAGTACCAGCAATCATTTGGCCCTTTAGATTCGGACCTCTTTCCCTTTGATTTTCCTTTTGATTTCCCACGATTTCTAGAGTTGTTTCCTCTATCTCTTGTTCTACCTCTGCTTTCTGTGTTCAATACACTACTCGATGTGGATGCCCCTGAGCTTTTCCTATGAATTTCCTCACTCAATATAACACCAATAACATCATCATACTTTAGGGTATTAGAACCAGAAATAGAATTACTAACAGCCATTACCAAGCCATTCCAACTTTTTGGCAAAGAACACAAAATCAAGAGAGCCCTAACCTCTTCATCAAAAGTAATTTTAACTGAGGTTAATTGACTTGTAACTATATTAAACTCATTCAAATGATCAGTAACTAATCCACCTTCTACCATTTTCATATTAGATAAACACTTCATAAGAAATACCTTATTTGAAGTTGAAGGCTTTTCATACAACTTCACTAGGGTTTCCATCAGATCTTTAGCTGTCTTTGCTTCAGTAATATTGAATGCCACCGATTGTGCCAGGCATAGACGAATACTCCCCAGTGCCTTCCTATCCAAAATATCCCAATCCTCCTAAGACATTGATTGCTCTTTCTTGGCTACTCTCTCTAATGGCTGCCATAGATCCTTTTGATAGAGATAATCCTCTATTTTCATCCTCCATAACTAGAAGTTCTACCCATTAAACTTATCAACCTTTAGCCTACCCTCATCTACCATTTCTCCCATTTAATCGAGAGACTCTCCCACTAACTCATGAGACTTGCTTCAGAGAATAGATGAAAGAACGAATGAAATAACCTCACTCTGATACCACTTGTTAGGATTAACAAGGTAGAAATAACAATTATGTGCAAATATAACTAATATCAGAAAATAATAAACCACACAGAATAGAACACAAGACACACAGATTTAACGTGGTTCACCCAATCCCTGGGCTACGTCCACCAATAATGAGTCCAATATTATTATTATCCAATGATTACAACCTGATTACAATCCGTAATCCCTTACAGCCCAATTCTACCGCAAGTACTAAAATCATACATCATGAAAATCCCTAACCCTAAGCCATATTATACAATATTTTCCCACTTTAGGGTTAGAATGAGTTATAAGTAGTTGGCCCAAATAACCAAAAAGTAGTCGGCCTCAAAAAAATTTTCCTCGGGGGCTGCACCCCCGAACCCCTGCTCTTGGGGGCTGCCAGCCCCAAACCCCCGCTTGGGGCCCAGCCCGGCCCCGAACCCCAGTGAGGTTGGGAGGAAAAGTGTACAGTACTTTCCTAGATAGTACTTTCCTCATTAGTCACCATAAGCTAATAGACAAGTGGTGCGCTGACTGGATGAGATGGACACATGTGAAGTGGTCATGAAATAGGTAGTTCAAACCGGTGGTTAGGAGATGACCGTGAGATTCAGCGGTTAGTTAGCTAGCTGCTAGTTGCTAGGTCACTGAATGCTAGCAGTTAGTGCAAATTTATTCTGAGATTTAGAGATACACTAGTCGCTACTTCTCCATGTCCCAACGGTTAGTGCTAAGTCATTCTGAGATCACAAGAATACATTATTTGCCAATTCTCCAGATCATTCGCAATCAAGACAAGGCATTCCAAGATTGGGAGAATGGGCTTAGTTGCCCATTCTCTAGATGTAACCCATGGTCAAGGAAGAATTTAGAGATTCAGAGATAAGCTATTTCATGCAATTGCCAGGGTTAACCACGGTTAAGGAAAGTATTCAAAGATTCAGAGATGCAAGCCATTCGCTAGTTCTCCAAATGGGGTAGTTAACCTAAGGTTTGTTCAAGCACGCAATCAAATGTTGACAAGTGGCACTTCTTGGTGCTTCCTGTGGAAAAGTGTAGAAAATGATATAAAATTGTAGATTTAAAAGAATTTAAAAAAATGACTATAGTTCAAACATTAAGCAGAATTTCAAAAATTTAAATGACAAGCATGCTCACAGATTAATGTCCTGGAAATTCAAATTTTGTCCAAATATACAAGTTTTATATATTTCCAGAAATGGGAAAAGACAAGGAATCTCATGGAAATGGTTGATTTTAGTTTTTGTGAAGAGGGAAAGAGCATTATGGGTTTGAATATTGAGATCAGAATTAGAATCAGTTTGTTTGAGACATGATTGTAGAGAGTGGATCAATTTGAGGAATCAGTTGCAGAGTAGATGAGAGGAATGTTGGAGATATTTTCATGCCAAAGATGGATAGCTGTCAGTTAGTTTTCAACTAACTCTCATTTTCTATTTCTTCGTTTTTCTCTCATTTTGTGAAGGATGCTGAAAATTTATGCTGCTGGGATAGCTTCTAGGCTTTGAGTCCTATTTTTGTGTTCATGGTCTTGTAATGTACATTTTCAAATGAATTTTAATGAAAACAATGGAATCCCTATTCAGTTCTTGTTTTGATGTCTTTGTATGCATTGTCTTAATTCTTTTGTATTAACTTGTAAGGCATTTTAATATACTAGTTATAAGGTATCTGTGGGTTTGAATTTGAGTTTCTTTCAAGAAGAGAGTAAGTCTTGATTTCAGATTTTGAGAATTCTAGGTTAGCATATGAATTTGATGTCCAGGTGTTGAAATGAGAGGAATGGTTTGCAAGGCATTTCATTTGGGTTCTTGAGTTGGAGTTAGGGATTTCTAGGATTGCACATTTGTTTGACTCTGTTTCCCAATAGATAAGGCACTGGTCTTGGCTTGAATGTCAGTTTTCTTCATCAAACATTAATTGAAATCATTTTACATTTCTAGTTTAAGAGCATTAATGTCTGTAAGTTGCATTGAATAGTGTAAATACTTTTGGTGATTCCTTGCAGAAGTGAATCTAATGGGTTAGTCTTCCTGAGCCTTCGGGTTTGAAGAGATGAAGGATGAATATCCTTGTCATTATCCACTAATTTTCATGTCTGCATAAAAGGTTTAGTGAGAGAATGTTTATGTATGCAGATTTAGTTTGCTTAAGGTACACTCGCCTGGGTTTGTGGAGCCCAAAGTGTAGAAGGAGTTTCTCCTTATCAATTAGTCTTTTGTTTCTTGAGTCACAAATTTAGGAATCATAGAGTTCAATTGAAGCATTTAGGGATTGTAATAGGATTCAACAAGAAAAATCACTAACAGATCCAATTAAGAACTAGCTGACCTGTTAGGAATAGTTTCAAGAGATAACTGAGAGGGGGGGGGGGGTGAATCAGTTATCTATGAGATTCAATTCTTTATCCAATCCAATTAAGTATACTTAAACATAAAGCATAAACACAATGAAAGAACACATGAACACAACCAATACTTTGGTTATGGGGAAACCCAAATAGGTAAAAACCTTGGTGGGAATTAATACCCACTAATATTCTGTACTAGTGTATAATGATCCTTGTTAGAAGATCCTTTACCCTATTAGGAGTAGCTTTTTAATAAATTAAGTATAGTAGACCTGGTCAAGGGTCAGACCCTGTTAGGATTCTTTTAAAATTTTCCCTGTTAGGGGAGAGGACACACTGTCTAAGAGCTGACTGCTCAAATGGGCAAAGGCTATAACCTTCTGATTAACAGATACACACTATATTTGGATCTTGGTGAACTGCACCTTGACCTGCTATCTAGATTAGTTCCAATGAATAGCACAAGTACTTTACTTGGTCACATAGACCTTCTTTTGATGGCTCAACACTTCGTACACTCTACTCTGCTTTACTTAATCAAACTATGAACCACACTTCAACAATCACAAATGACTACCTATAAATATCTTTCCTCCAAATGATATAATCAAGTCAGCCTATTAGAACCACTTTGAAATCATATTAGAGAAACCATAACAAACTCCAATACACATTTTGTCAGCTCAACTATGTACGCAACATATTCTGGGACCTTTCTAATAAAATAATTTTAGACACACACTACACACTGTCGACTCTACCAAAACAACTTGAACTTTCTCTATAGGCTGAATTAACTTATGCGCTCTTAATCAAACATCAATAACACTTCTCCAATCTTAACTCCAAGGGTGCATACCCTTAAGATAGGTGCAACTCAATAACCAATAAAATCTTTGTCGGCTCTTCTAAAGAAAAATAGGAAAT
The DNA here is from genome assembly GCA_027943335.1 of Chamaecyparis obtusa. Lineage (NCBI taxonomy): Eukaryota > Viridiplantae > Streptophyta > Pinopsida > Cupressales > Cupressaceae > Chamaecyparis > Chamaecyparis obtusa. The sequence continues at coordinate 328,884 of BSBK01001476.1, read as the reverse complement.
TGTTGCTGGCGAATAGCAATTGCATAACTTCACTTCTACTCATCAACATACTATGCGTCCATAACTAGAACATCACTAACATGTCTTCAACATATATCCAAGTGTGCAAGGCTCCATGATAACTATACGAACAACCATACATAGAACACTGTCTATTATTCTGTCAAGAACACTGCTGACACTAGCTGCTATATAACTATCTGTACGAATAGTTAACCTCTACACCCATGATATCATACTGATATCATGTCCATGCTACATATACTAAAATCTTATTGCATAAGACTTCCATGCATGCTACTTTCCATATGTTTTCATCAATGACAAACATACAGGCAGTACTGGACTACTGGCAAATCTCTAACAATCTCCCCCTTTAGCATTGATGGCAACATGTGGAATGAAAAACCACAACCAACCCAAATGAACATTCCTTTCATAACATTCTCCATTTCCTCTTGAAAACTCTCCCAAGGATGAATCTTTTATCTGCTAAAATATTTTCTAATATTCTCCATTTCCTCAACTGTACTACTGTCATAATTGAATGTTGCTCCCCCTTAGTATATTACTCCTCTTTTTGCTTCTATTTTTCATGAATCTATATATTACTCCCCCTTTGACATCAATGGAAAAGGGTGCCATTCATTTTAAGCATCGGTACTACTCCTGAGGTAGAGTAGTCAACCTTCTAGCAGTCCCAGAGAATTGATGCCTTTCCTTCTTTCTTCTAAGCAGAATCAGAGAAGGGAATGACTCCCAACTTCTCCCTGAGATACTCAAAAGTATCCTTAGGCAAGGGCTTTGTGAATATGTCTACCAACTGATCTTTAGTACTCACATAGTCCAACTTGACTTCTTTCTCTACCACTTTCTCTCTTAGGAAGTGATACTTGATCTCAATGTGCTTTGTCTTTGCATGCATCACAAGGTTCTTTGACATATTGATAGTGCTAGTGTTATCACAGTGAATAAAAATAGGATAATCAATCTAAATTCCAAAATCCTTTATCATTTGCTTGATCCAAACAATTGTAGAACAATTCAAGGCTACTGCAACATACTCCACTTCTGCTGTTGACTGAGAAATACAATTTTGTTTCTTGCTTTTCCAAGTGACAAGTCTATTATCAAGAAACACTGATCCACCTAAAGTACTTTTTCTGTCATCAACACATCCTCCCCAATCTACAATAGTGTACACATGAGGCTCAACATTTTCTAAATTGGGATACCATAGACCATAATCTATAGTTCCCTACAAGTATCTAAATATTCTCTTTACTGCCATGAGATGACTTTGTTTAGGCTCTGTTTCAAATCTTCCAACTATGCCAACTACATTGGAAATGTCAGGTCTAGTCTGAGTAAGATATATTAGTTTACCAATCATAGACTTATACAATGTTATATCTACTACTGGTGAGTCATCTTCTTGTATAATCTTGCATCCAATGATCATAGGAGTTCCTAATGGCTTGTAATCATCCATCTTGAATTTCTTCAATATCTCTTTCACATACTTTGATTGATTTATGAAAATTCCTTTTTCTATCTATTGCACATTTAGTCCCAAAAAGTACTTGATAGGACCAATCATACTCATCTCAAACTCATTTTGCATTTCTTTGGAAAATTCAGCACTAAGTTTGTCATTACCTCCAAAGATAATGTCATCAACAAATATAGCTACAAGTAGTAAACCTTCAAATGTCTCTCTAATGAATAGATTATAATCTACTACTCCTTTCTTGAATCCAATCTTTGTTAATTATCCATATAGTCTCTCATACCATGCTCTAGGGGCTTTCTTAAGTCCATAGAGGGCCCTCTTCAATCTACATACCATATCAGGTCTGTCTAATAAGGTGAATCCTTCTAACTGCTCAATGTATACTTCTTCTTTTAAGTCTCCATTCAGGAATGCTGACTTGACATCCATCTGATAAACTTTGAAGTTTTTTACTATAGCATAGGCTAGAAACAACTTGATAGCTTCTAATCTACTCATAGGTGCAAATGTGTCTAAATAATCAATGCCCTCTCTTTGCGCATATCCCTTACATACTAATCTTGCTTTATTTCTTACTACTGTACCATCTTCATTCATCTTATTTCTGAATATCCACTTTGTTTTAATCACATTCTTATCACTAGGTCTTGGGACTAGTTCCCAAGTGTCATTCTTATTAATCTGATCAAGTTCTTCTTTCATAGCATCATGCAAATTGGAATCATTACAAGCATCTTCAACACTTAAAGGTTCAATCTAAGATAGTAAACATACCACTTCATTGCTAGCTGAATTCTTTGCTTGTGATCTTGATAAGACTTTTCCACTCTGATCTCCAATTATGTCTTCCTTGGAATGATTTCTTGATGTAAACTTTGGAACTTTAGGTGATGCTGACTCATCAGCCTTAGGAGTATTTTCTTCACTTGTCTCGGGGTCATTGAATAACACATCAATACTGTCAAAGATTTCTTCAATAACTATCTCACTAGTGGAGGGTCTAGGTTCTTCTTCAATCATGGGTGAGTAATCATGATATCTTTCTTGAATCATAAACTTTTCATCAATCTTTACATGGGCATTTTCAATGATCTTTTTCAATCTTAAATTGAAACATCTATAAGCTTTACTTTTAGTAGAGTAACCAAAAAAAATACCTTCATCACTACTTGCATCAAAATTTCTTATTGCTTCATCCCTCTTGATGTAGCACTTTCTTCCAAAGATTTTGAAGTATTTTATTGTGGGAACATTACCAAACCATAGCTCATATGGTGTTTTGTCAGCTCCTAGCCTTAGTTGAATTCTATTGATGATATAAACTATTGTATTGACTGCATCTCTCCAATAGTTGTGTGCAAGGTTTCCTTCTATCATAATGGTGCACGTTGTATCAAGAATGATCCTATTCCTTCTTTCTGCAATTCCATTCTACTGAGGGGTTCTAGGTGCACTTAAATGTCTCTCTATGCCATGTTCTTCGTAGTACTCATAGAATCTGTCAGAGGTGAATTCTCCTCTATTCGATCTCAAAGATTTTATCTTTAGTCCAGATTCATTCTCAACCTTAGCTTTGAATATTTTGAATTTCTCAAATGCTTTTGACTTATCTTTCAAGAATGCAACCCACATCATCCTAGTATAATCATCAACAAAAAAAATGAAATACCTTTCACCATAGTATGATCTTGTTTGAGTTGGACCACATAGGTCTGTATGAATCAGATCCAACTTATTTTCTACTAAATTCTACTTTCTCCTAAAAGAATTTCTCACATGCTTTCCCATCACACATTCCCTACATATAGTATCAACTAGATTTTCTATGCTAGGTAGATCTCTTACTACCTTAACATTGCTTATCTTTACTATGTTATCAAAATTGATATGACATAGTCTTTTATGCCATAACCAACTGCCATCAACTTTAGCAACAAAACAAATTTCTTCTAAATTGAGTTGAAAAACATTACCTCTTGTCTTTGAGCCTGATGCAATCATAACACCATCCTTGTTTTTAATGATGCATTTATCATCTTTGAACTCCAACTGATTCCTTTTCCAAGTAACTATCCAACACTGAGAAGGTTATGTTTCAAACCATCAACATAAAGAACATCATCAATACTAGTCTTTCCATCCAAAGTGATGGCTCCTCTAGCAACTATAGGTTTAGGAGTGCTATCTCCAAATCTAACCATATCACCATTGAATTTTTCCAAATGAACAAACCTGCCTTTATCACCTGTCATGTGATGTGAACAACCACTGTCTATAATCTAGTTTGTCCTTATGTCAGCTTGTGAAATCAATGCAAGATCTTGATTCTCTTTCTTATCTTCATGAGCTATCTTATTATTCATTTTGTCTATAATAGCAATGAATCCAATTTCTTCTTCACCAAATTCTTCATCTGAAACTCCTTCTCTAGCATAGTATCATTCCCTAGAATACTTAGGCTTGTAATCCTTTTTGAACTTTCTAGCTCTAGTGGGACACTTAGATGCAAAGTGACTGATCTTATTACATGAAAAGCACTTAAATGGTAATTGACCTTCATATTTTCCTTTTCCTTTATTTTCTCTTTTGGAAATTATAGCAATAAAATCATCTAATGTTTTCTCTTCTTCATCATCATCAAAATTACCAGAAGTGTTTGTAGATTTCTTACCATGAACTATTGCTTTGAAAGCTGTATCACTCTTTGGTTCTGTCTTCAATCTTGAAATCTCAAAAGATAATATTTAGCTGATCAAGATCTCTCTCTTGAAATTTTATGTAAGTTGCATGGTCTCATCAAGGATGTTGATCTTGCTTTCATATTCTAGAGTAAGAGTAGTCATCAATTTATCCATAATGTCCTCCTTTGAAATCTCTCCACCATTGTTTCTAATTCCAGCAAATGCTTCATTAATCCTCTAATTGTAAGCTCTAATATTTTCCTTAGGTAACATCCCTAATGCATTGTATCTTTTCTTCCATGTCTTTCTGTGTGCATTCTTTTCTTGTTTGTCTCCTTCAAATATGTCTTCTAGGTGCTTCCATATTTTTTGGGTTGTATCTATCTTTTTTACTTTTGAAAATTCACCATCAGATAGGGTGCCAATAAGGGCTTCTTTAGAAATAGAATTATAATGAAATAATTCCTTTTGTGTGTCAGTAGCATCATCTTTTACAAGGTCTTCTAAAGTAGGAATCTTGGCTGCTTTGATAGTTACATTAAAAAATTCAAAAGCAATGCACTACAAATGAGTCACCATCTTGTTCTTCCACTCAAGATAATTCTCTCCATCAAACTTAGGACTTTTTTTTCTAAAGTACACCATCTAATCAACCTCAAGTTGTTAAACTTTCTCTTCGAGGTACTTGGCTCTGATACCAATTGTTAGGAATAGTCCCAAGAGATAACTGAGAGGGGGGGGGGGGGGGTGAATCAATTATCTACAAGATTTAATTCTTTATCCAATTAAGTATACTTAAACATAAAGCATAAGCACAATGAAAGAACACATGAACACAACACCAATATTTTGGTTACAGGGAAACCCAAATAGGTAAAAACCTTAGTGGGAATTGATACCCACTAATATTCTATACTAGTGTATAATGATCCTTGTTAGAAGATCATTTACCCTGTTAGGAGTAGCTTTACAATAAATTAAGTATAGTAGACCTGGTCAAGGGTCAGACCCTGTTAGGAGTCTTCTAAAATTGTCCCTTTTAGGGGAAAGGACACACTATCTGAGATCTCACTGCTCAAATGGGTGAAGGCTACAACCTTTTGATTAATAGATACACACTATATCTGGATCTTGGTGAACTGAACTTTGACTTCCTATGTAGATCAATTCTAATGAATAGCACAAGTACTTTACTTGGTCACATAGACCTTCTTTTGATGGCTCAACACTTCACACACTTTGTTCTTCTCTACTTAATCAACTATGAACCACACTTCAGCAATCACAAATGACTACCTATAAATATCTTTCCTCCAAATGATATAATCAAGTTATCCTATTAGAACCACCTTTAAATCATATTAGAGAAACCATTAAAAACTCCAATAAAAATTCTATTGGCTCTACTATGCATGCAACACATTCTGGGACCTGTCTAATAAAATAATTGTAGACGCACGCTACACACTGTCGGCTCTACCAAAACAACTTGAAATTTCTCTATAGGCTGAATTAACTTATGCACTCTTAACAAAACATCAATAAAACTTCTCCAAGCTTAACTCCAAGAACGCATACCCTCAAGATAGGTGCAATGCAAGAACCAATAAAATCTTTGTTGGATCATTTGAACAAACATAGGAAACTACTACTAGCGAATAGTGACTACATAACTTCACTTCTACTCGTCAACAGACTATGTGTCCATAACTAAAACATCACTAACATGTCTTCAACATATATCCAAGTGCACAAGGCTCCATGATAACTATATGGACAACCATACATATAACACTATCTATTACTCTATCAGGAACACTATTGACACCAGTTGCTATATAACTGTCTGTACTAATTGTTAACCTCTGTGCTCATGATATCATCTCCATGATATATATACTAAAATCATACTACATAAGACTTCCACACATGCTACTTTCCATATGTTGTCATCAATGACAAACATACAGTCAGTATTGGCCTACTAGCAAATCTCCAACATGACCTTGTAGCCAAACCAATATGCAGCAGAAATACACAATACAAACAATAGATTTGCAATGAAATAGAAGTCTTTATTCATGAAACACCGATTACATGCAATGTTTTGGGCTATAATGCCTTCCTAGTTACGACCAATTACAATGCAGGTAACAGTCTACAAGATCTCACAGGGTCCAAATCTTTTCCCCAACATCAACATCCAGCTAGTCTGAGTCTGCAATAGGTAGCACACTAGTAGGCACCCAGGAAAGATCTAAACTTGTACTCTAACTTCCAAGCAATCTTCCTGCTCCTAAGATCGTAGGCTACTAACCTCCCTTCCAACAATCTAATGCCCTAATAAACTACCCAAGCATCCTATAAATACTGAATCCCAACCAAAAGTCAGCTGATGAAACAATATACTTTACAAACAAATATTAAATGCCAAAACATCAGTTGGCTCTCACAAAGCCTTTACAAAATAAATAAACTCTCAAAGATGGCACCAACAGTCACCAAATCATCATAGAAGAATGAAAAATGCCAGATCTAGGTCCCCACACATCCAACGGTCAATCCATAGCTCAAGGAGTGTGACCCAAATTAAATGCACTAGTCGGCCAAGCCGATCTATGAAAAACAATCTAGTCAATAAGAAAGAATACCGAGAAATAGAAGAAATAACTGAGCACCAATCAATCGATCATGCCAAGCATGACCAAGAAATGCCATTATCGTCGAGTGCCAGTTAACTGATGCCTTCAGTTACCGAGTGTTCTTCAGAGATTGAGCACTCCGATAACCATAGAAACCAAGCAACCAGTCTCCCAAACCGAGCAAGAACTCTACCAAACCAAGGTCAAAACTAACAATCTACCTTCAAGGACAAACATATTTTTGTTGATATAGGATTGCCAAGAATCCTAGGATACTCCTGCATTAGACACCCCAAGTACGAAAGATTTTCTCATAAGGAAATCAGGAATGCCTCAAGGGAATCAGAAGAGGTATGCCGAATTTTTTCTTCACCCATATCTCCTCTTGTCCTTCATCCTAAGTAGTATTCACTTCATTCACTATTATGTAGAAAGTCCTTCTATCTTGTACCTTGCTTATCCCTTCGGTCGGCAACTGATAGCAATTGACTCTGACCACTACCGACCACCTCAATGCCTTGGTAAGGTTCATCCTCTCTAGACTCCTCAATCAACTCAGTGTCATATGCATCTCTATGTCATAAATGTCACCCATCTACTAAACCATCTCTACCAACAAAACCATTTTTTTCTTAATCTCAACAAACTCTTTAGAGATATCATTCTCCTTCACCTTTAAACTAGACTTAATAGGAATAGGTTCATCAACCCTCTACTCTTGAGGTTTTTCATAAAGACAAAACCTAATAACTCCACATCTGATAACCCTTGTCTCCTATAGAGGTATCATTTTATGCCAAGCTCCTTCATGCCTAACCACATAGGTGTTAGCATGACCATCAAACAAAACACTTTTGTCAAACTACCAGGGTCTACCGACAAATAGATGTCAAGCATCCATAGGCAATACATCACACAATATCTCATCATGGTAAGATCCAGTTTGAAACTTAACCAAGAATTTTTCTTCAACTCTAACCTTAGAAACATCTTGTATCCACCTAATTTGATAAGGATTAGGATGTTTCCTTCTGATGTAAGATAAAACTCCTAGGCTTAGTTTTCCACTCCCACCAAGAGATTTCTTGTATCTCCTAGTATCCTATGCTTCTATAGGATTTCTCAATAGTCTTATATCATTAACTAAGTCCTATTTAGTCTTTACTACAAGATTCACACCTTGAAAACTCCACCTTGGATGATCCACACCTTAATTTTGGTTCTCTTTCTCACTTTCACTTAGATGGATCTAAGTGCCAAATCCACTAAAACTTCACAAATTTAAAAATTCATTGTGGGGACCTTCTTCACATTGAATTAATTCATATTACATCCCATTTTACTGATTTGGTAAGGTTCTTGGCTTATAGGTTTATTGGATTCAAGATTTCATCAAAAGAGACATTAATTTTAGGCCTAGTTCTAGTAGCCTTCACCAGTCCCTTTTTCCCCTTTTTAGTAAAATTTTACCAAAAATATCAGAAAAATAAAACTTTATTTGGATACCCTTTTGGAATTTTTAAAACTTTCATTAAGGGTTCTAGGTTTTAAAGTGACCGTACACCTCCTTCCTAATATCAAGGAGAAACGGGGCTAAAAGGCCTAGTTTCTAGGACAGCTTGTCTAGGACTGATGAAAATTGCTCAAAACCTATCCTAATGGATTGGGATGACTTCCCAAAGCTTAGGATGGATAAATAACATGAAAAAATACCATAAAGATTCCTGGGGACATTCTATACTTCCCATTCCCCACATGAAATGATTTGATTTCTCCTTGTCAAGCCTCTAATCGGGTATGTCTAACTCGCCTAGGGCCTGATCATTAAGCTAGCTCCCTTTCTCATGATGATAACTACCTTTAGATAAAATATTTAAAAAGGCCCCAATTGAAGATTAAACCACTTATTTTGTGTTTCCATGCTTGAATCTTATGTGGGAGCCATTTTTACAAAACCTATCACAGTGTGACCAAAAGAGAGGTCCTGGACTAAAACAAATTAAAAACTATGATAAATATACTATAAACCCTTAACACATAAAATGAAAAAGTATTAAAAATTACTATAGAACATGAATCAACCACTTTATCAATTCATTTCAAGCTACAATTATGATTGTTCCTTCAAAAATTGAAATATCACTTCAAAAACAGAGTTGCAGACCTACTTCCATTAACTCAAACTTTTACAATATGCCACCAATGCTTGGAAATTAAAGCCATAATTCAATTAGGTGTCTCCTCCACTATTATAGGGCCTATTTTTTTTATCATAACCTCCCACATTCAAAGGAATCCAAGGCTAGTCATGTTGCATGCAATATTTGCAATTAGTGTAAATGTTGTTATGACAACATTCTTACAACACTTGGCAACTTTGATAGATGCCTTAATCCTATATTCTAGGATTCTTATCCTCACATATTTTTAGGATACAAGATCATTCATGATCATCATATTTATTTAAAAACCACTAACCATTCTTAGGCCTAAGACATATTAATGACTCAATCTACCTAGCTCCTAGCATTAAGAATTTAAATAACAACTAACAAAGGCTATTTGTGTGACCTTAGTCTTAGTGACTAATTAACCTAGACAACATAAAAAAAGACCTTCTAAGGTCCTCAACCAAACTATACTAACTTCTTGACTTGGCTAGAGTCAAGTACAAGCCAAAAATTGACTAACTAGTAGAGGCTAGCCTAGGTGCTCCTACACCATCCTGCCCAAAATAAGAAGTTCAATCCACCCTTGGATTGATGAGGCTAGGATCAATTCCAAACCTTTTGAACTCTATTTCTTTGACTCAAATAGAATCAGAGACATTCTACCCATACCTCTAAATGAGGTTCTCCTTATACTCTTTATGTCTAGTTTTCTTGTAGGTCCTTGTATCTAGTACATTGTCTTCCCCTGTACCTGTAGCAGTAGGAAGTTGAAGATCTTCCACATCCTTGATCACCTCATTGATGTTCTAGTCACTATTTTTCTATGGTCCCTTGTAATGGACAAGGTCTAAAACATTAAATATATTGGATAATCCACTATCCTTTGGCAGGTCTATCTTGAAGGCATTGTCACCATACTTTTCCAATATAGGACATGGTCCTATCCTTCCCATTTGTAGCTTATGAGGAACTCCTTTTTTCAACCTAGATTTGTTCAAGTGTATCATAACAAGATCAACAAATTTGAACTCCACTAACCTTCTACTTTCATCTACCTTGGCTTTGTGCTTGGCGGTGTTGTCTACCAATATCTTCCTCACTGTTTCATGAACTTCATGCATAGCAAATGCAAAGTCATTAGCATATGAACTTGCCTTGAATCCATCTTTTAAATCTCTCAACTCATAGACTCCTCTAGGATTTAGGCCATATATAATTTCAAATGGACTCCAGTTGATCTATTGATAGTATCATTATATGCATATTCAGGTTGCCCAATCAACTAATCCCATTGCTGACCATACTCCTTAGTTAGGAATCTTAGAAGGTTTCCAAGACTCCTATTAACAACCTCTATTTTACCATCAGTTTGGGGATGGTAGGCTGACCCAAAAGATAAGTTAGTGCCCAATATTTTCCAAAGAGTCTTCAAAAAATGACTCATAAACTTTGTGTCTCTATCTGAAACAATGCTGATTGGTAGTCCATGTATTCTTACTATCTCTTTGAAGAATAGAGATGCTATTTGAATTGCATCATGTGTAGTCTTGCATGGCACAAAGTGAGCCATCTTACTAAACCTATCAACAACAACATAAACACTATCCATCCCTTGTCTTGTCTTGGGTAGCCCAACTACAAAATCCATGCTTAAGCATTCCCATGGCCTAGTAGGAATTGGTAGTGGCTGATAAAGATCAGCATTTGTATAAGTGCCCTTGGCCTTTTGACATACTACACAACTCTCCACATACCTCCTAAGATGAAGATTCATTCTAGGCCAAAAGTAAAACCTTGAAACAAGGTCTTGAGTCTTAGTGATCCCAAAGTGACCACTCAAAGCACCATTATGCTTTTTCTTGAATCAAATTCTCTCTAATGGAGCCTCTAGGAACACACAATTGATTGCCTTTGAACAAGAGATCACTTTGTAAAGTATAATAAACATATTTACTATGAAAATTATTCTTTTATTCAGCACATACCTTGTAGATTTCAGCAAAGTCTTCATCATCTGCATATAGATCCTTGAAATGATCTATCCCCATGATTTTCAACTAAATTTCTTGGAGTGTGAGGGCTCTTCTTAACAATGCATCAGCCACCTTGTTTAGTACACCCTTCTTGTGCTTGATATTGAAGGTGTAGGCTTGTAGGTACTCAACCCACTTCATGTGCTTGTGACTCAACTTCTCTTATGAATTCAGGAAGCTAAGTGCTTGTTTGTCTGAATACACAATGAAATCCTTGGGAAGAAAGTAGTGCCTCCATTTTCTTAGAGCTTGGACCAATGCATACATCTCTAAGTCATATGAGGAGTACTTCCTCTTAGCCTCACTTAAATTCTTAGAATGGAAAGCCATCGGTCTTCCCTCTTGGCTTAGAACAGCCCCAATTGCTACATTGCTAGCATCACATTCAATGGTGAATAGTTTCTCAAAGCTTGGCAGCACCAAAATAGGTTGGGTAGCTATCCTCTCCTTCAACAAATCAAATCTCTTATTAGCATTTTCACTCCACACAAACTTAGTTTTCATTCCTCCTTTGATAGTGTCTAACATAGGAGGACAAATTGCACTAAATTGTCTTATAAACTTCCTATAGTATTGTGCAAGACCATGAAAACTCCTTACCTCAGTTGTTGAATTTGGAGTAGGCCAACTCATGATAGCCTCTACCTTGCTCTTATCCATTTTCAGATTTCCATGAGATAAGACAAAACCAAGATACACCAATTCTGATTTGATGAACTCACACTTCTCCAAATTGATCATCAACCTCTCTTCTTGCAGCTTCTTGAAGACAATGTTGAGGTGCTCCAAATGCTCACTCTTTGTCTTGCTAAAAATTAGTATATCATCTAGATATACAACTACAAACTTGCCTATGTAGTCCTTGAGTACTTCATTCATGAGCTTCATGAATGTAGAGGGGGCATTTGACAATCCAAATGGCATGACAAGCCATTCATACAGCCCTTCATTGGTTTTGAAGGTTGTCTTCCACTCATCTCCTTCATGGATTCTTATTTGGTGATAGCCACTCTTCAAGTCTATCATGCTATAGTACCTTGCTTCACCTAAACAGTCCATTAAGTCTTCAATCCTAGGGATAGGGAACCTATATCTTATGGTTATCCTATTGATAGCCCTTGAATCAATACATAGCCTCCAAGTTCCTCCCTTCTTAGGTGCAAGTACGGTGGGTACAACACATGGACTAATACTCTTTCTAATTAGGCCTTGGTCTAAGAGCTCTTGTATTTTCCTTGCTATTTCCTCATTTTGTTGAGGGGTCATCTTATAGGTTGCTTTGTTAGGTAGGGTAGCTCCTAGGATAAGCTCTATCCTATGACTTATGGCTCTTTGAGGGGTAAAGGCTAAAGTTTGACCATCACTTACAATGCCTTGGTAAGTCTGTAACATACCTTGAATCTCCTTTGGTAATTCAGTCTTCTTAGTCACCTTGTCTTCACCTCCTTCTCTTGGTTTCAACACCAATGCATACCCTATGCCTTCACTCTCTTCCATGGTTTTTAGGAACACTTTTTCACCTACCATAAGAACATTTGGACCTTCTATCTTTACTTCAGAATCCTCCAATAATGACTAACTTTTGAAGGTTGTATTATCCTTCTTGAAAGAATAGGAATTCTTTCCTCCATCATGCATGGCTTCGTGGTCAAATTGCCAAGGTCTACCTAGGAGAAAATGGCATGCATCCGTAAGAAACACATCACATAAAACTTTGTCTTTATACCTTCCAATGGAGAACTCCACCCATGCTTTCTCATTTACTAACACATGATGTCCTTTGTTAAGCCAAGTGACCTTGTAAGGATTGGTATGGGATATTCTTGTCAACTTCAACTTGTTGCCTACTTCCTCTAACACTATATTATTAGTAGAGCCTGAATCAATGATGACCCTACATACTTTCCCCATTATCTTGCATTTGATCCTAAACAAAGATCTTCTTTGGCTTGGCTCCTCCTTCACCGATTCCTTGATTAGAGTCCTCATCATCATGAGGATCTCTCCTTCCTCTGAATTTAATGGAATCTCACAATGTTTATTTGTTGCATTTGTGTCTTCATGAACAAGGTTAGCTCTCTTATCACCTCCTTGTGATGAACCACCTTTCTCAGGGCATGTATAGGTAGGGTGCCCCATTTGATTGCAATGGTAGCACTTCATATTGGAAAAATAATTGCCTCTTCCTCCTTGTGATGAACCACCACTTCTTCCTCTAAAGCTAGAGTTAGCATTTCTTCCTTAACACCTCTACTTGAGCTTCCTTCTTGCTGCTCACTAAATTTTACCTCACCTTGAGCTCTTGAATTAGATTTTCTTCCACCATAGCCACATCTTTGACCTTTAGTATCCTTTCCTTTACCTTTGCCTTTGCAGCTCTCTTAATTTTTCTTTCTCTTCTCCTCTATCTTCAAGGCCATTTGATATCATTTCCTAATGGATTTTAAGTTCACTAGGCTCATCTCTTCTTGACTAGACCATTTGAGGTCATTCAAATACCTTGCTAGCTTGATGCTCTCATCTTCAACTACCTTGGACCTCAAACACAATTTTTGAAACTCCTCAGTATATGCTTGGACATCCAAATCTTTTTGCCTAAGATTGTGTCTCCTTCTATGCATTTGGACTTCATAGTCATTAGGAACATATGTTTTCTTGACTTTAGATACCATACCCTTCCATGTCACAATAGGACCTTTACCATCCTTTTCCCTCTCAGTTTGCACAAACTTCCACCAAGTAAGAGCTGAACCTCTTAGTCTAGACTTGGCCACCATTACCTTTTGTGCTTCAGAGATAACATCACATTAAAAATGGTTCTCAATGCTATCTATCCAATCCACAACTAAATCTGGATCTATTTGTCCACTAAAAAGTGGAACACCTTCTAAAGCCTTGCCACTCAATGCCTTCAATGCTTTTAAGAATGGCTCTTTAGGAAGAATAGGGTCAGGAGCTAGTGCTTCTTCCTCCAAATCCAATTCTTTCTCCTTTTCTTCAGCTTCTTCTTTAGGGTCAATCTTCTCTTTGACCCTATCAGCTTTGTCTTGGACTTCACCCAAGAGCTGCTCCATTTGAGCTAGTCTTTGCCTTAACAATTTGTTATCCTCTTCTTGCTCCTCAAACTTCTTTTCTAGTTCACCATTAGTCACCATGGTCCTAGCTGGTGTATTCTCTCCTACTAATTCAGATGATTGATGCATTAACCACAAGCTTGATCAACCAAGCTCTGATACCAATATGATGTAAGATAAAACTCCTAGGCTTAGTTTTCCACTCCCACCAAGAGATTTCTTTTATCTTCTAGTATCCTATGCTTCTATCAGAATTCCCAATAGGCTTAGATCTTTAAATAAGTCCTATTCACTCTTTACTACAAGAGTCACACCTTGAAAAATCCACCTTGTATGATCCACACCTTATGTTTGGTTCTCTTTCTCACTTTCACTTAGATGGATCTAAGTGCCAAATCCACTAAAACTTCACAAATTTCAAACTTCATTGTGGGGACCTTCTTCACATTTAATTCATTCATATTCCATCCCATTTGACTTATTTTGGAAGGTTCTTGGCTCATAGTTCTATCGGATTCAAGATTTCATCAAAAGAGACATTAATTTTAGGCCTAGTTCTAGTAGCCTTCACCAGTCCATTTTTCCCCTTTTTAGTAAAATTTTCCCAAACAACTCAGAAAAATAAAACTTGATTTGGATACCCTTTTGGAATTTCTAAAAATTTCATTAAGGTTTTTGGGTTTGAAAGTGACCGTACACCTCCTTCCTAATATCAAGGAGAAACGGGGCTAAAAGGCTTAGTTTCTAGGACAGCTTGTCTAGGACTGATGAAAATTGCTCAAAACCTATCCTAATGGATTGGGATGACTTCCCAATGCTTAGGATAGATAAATAACATCAAAAAATACCATAAATATTCTTGGGGACATTCTGTACTTCCCATTCCCCACATGAAATGATTTGATTTCTCCTTGTCAAGCCTCTAACCAAGTATGTCTAACTCACCTAGGGCCTGATCATTAAGCTATGTCCCATGCTCATGATGATTCATACCTTTAGATACAATATTTAAAGAGGCCCCACTTGAAGATTCAACCACTTATTTTGTGTTTCCATGGTTGAATCTCACATGAGAGCCATTTTTACAAAATCTGTCATAGTGTGACCAAAAGAGAGGTCCTGAACTAAAACAAATTGAAAACTATGATAAATATACTCTAAACCCTTCAAACATAAAATTAAAAAGTCTTCAAAATGAATATATAACATGAATCAACCATTGTATCAAATAATTTCTAGCTACAAGTATGATTGTTCCTTCAAAAACTAAAATATCACTTCAAAAATAGAGTTGCAAAGCTACTTCCATTAACTCAAACTTTTACAATATGCCACCAATGCTTGGATATTTGAGCCATAAATCCATTAGGTGTCTCCTCCACTATTCTAGGGCCTATATTGTTGAGCATAATCTCCCACATTCAAAGGAATCCAAGGCTAGTCATGTTGCATGCAATATTTGCAATTAGTGTAAATGTTGTTATGACAACATTCTTACAACACTTGGCAACTTTGATAGATGCCTTAATCCTATATTCTAGGCTTCTTATCCCAACATATTTCAAGGATCAAATATCATTCATGATCATCATATTTATTTAACAACCATCAACCATTCTTAGGCCTAAGACATATTAATGACTCAATCTCTCTAACTCCTAGCATTAAGAATTTAAATAACAACTAACAAAGGCTATTTGTGTGACCTTAGTCTTAGTGACTAATTCACCTAGCCAACATAAAAAAATACCTTCTAAGGTCCTCAACCAAATTATACTAACTTCTTGACCTAGCTAGAGTCAAGTACAAGCCAAAAATTGACTAACTAGTAGAGGTTAGCCTAGGTGCTCCTGCACCATCTTCTTTCCAAATTCAATTTACTAACCATTTGATTCGAAACAAAGTTTTCAAAACTACCAACATCAACTATGACATTACATACCTTATTCTTTCACTTACATCTGGTTCTACACAAACTCCTTCTCTGCACCGGTTCAGGAACACATGTAGCCAATCTCCTAGTGACAAGACATTCACCTTTCTCTAGAACTTTCTCAATGTCTTCTTCAACAACTAATGCAACTCTTTTCTTAGGACATTGCCAACCTCTATGACCAACTTCACCATAGTTATAACAAGTGCTAGTAAACTTATTCTTCCACCTTCCTCTCTATCCAACATTCTTAGTAACTTGACCACTGCTAGATCCCACATCAGTCTTAGGATTCTCTATCACATTGCTCTCAGCAACTATCTCACTAGTTTTACCACTTCAATTCCTACTAATCTATTTTCCTTCATACTTCCTATTCAGCTTCTCTTCAATCTTTAATGCCATTTGATAAGCATCACTGATTGTTGTCATCCGCACAGTAAGTAACTCTTCCTGAATACTAGGTCTCAAACCATAGACATACCTAGCAACCTTCTCTTTATCAGCTTCAGAATGACCAGTCCTAAT
Organism: Chamaecyparis obtusa; assembly: GCA_027943335.1. Classification (NCBI taxonomy): domain Eukaryota; kingdom Viridiplantae; phylum Streptophyta; class Pinopsida; order Cupressales; family Cupressaceae; genus Chamaecyparis; species Chamaecyparis obtusa. Next base: position 312,309 of record BSBK01001476.1, on the reverse strand, counting down.
CAAGATTCTATAAAACTCATCGGTATACTCTTGTACCAATTTGGTAGTCTAATTCAAATCTTGCATCTTCTTAAACATATCCAATTCATAATCCACTAAAATGAATTTCTTCTTCAACTTATCCACCATTCAGTTCCACTTAGTGATCTTTTCTTTTCCTCTTCTACCTCTTTCCAAATGAACTTCTCTCCACCAGATATTTGCATGACCCTTCAACTTAGTCTTTGAGAATCTAATAGGGTCTTCTATTTCTTCATACTCAAAGTACTCATTAATCTCATTGATCTAATCAATCAATTCTTCTGGCATAAGGCTTCCAAAAAATGTAGAAATTTCAATCTTAGGTCTCTACCCAATCTTAAACATAGCTTTTAGAATTTGATTCTCCTCAGAATCTCTAGCTTCTTCTACAGCTTCTTCAAAATGATCTTCCTTAGATTCATCATCACTATCCTCCTTCAACGTAGGTTTCTTCTTTCTAAATTTCTCTTGTAGGTCTTGCACTTGTTTCTGCAAAGCCCTAAAATCATCAAGAAAGAATTCACTAGTAGCTTCTTCTTCTTCAGGGATCTCTCGATTTCTCCTCGGAGGCATCTTCAAATCAAGATCTAGATACACAAGATCCACTTGGCTCTAATAGGAATAGACTTCACTCAAATAAGAACAAACCTCAATTTGATACCACCTAATGCAGTCAAGGTGGGTGGATCCAATTAAGGAGTGACCGACCTTGTAGCCAAACCAATATGCAACGAAAATACACAATACAAACAACAGATCTGCAATGAAACAAAAGTCTTTATTCATGAAGCATCGATTACATGAAATTAGCTAGGCTATAAGGCCTTCCTAGTTAAGGCCAATTACAATATAGGTAATAGTCTACAAGATCACATAGGATCCAAATCTTTTCCCCAACATCAGCATCTAGCTAGTCCAAGTCTTCAATAGGCAGCACACTAGTAGGCACCTAGGAAAGATCTAAACTTGTACTCTAGCTTCCAAGCAATCCTCCTGCTCCTAAGATCATAGGCTACTAACCTCCCTTCCAAAAATTTGATGCCCTAAAAAACTACCTAAGCATCCTATAAATACTAAATCCCAGCCACAAGTCAGCTGATGAAATAATAGACTTTACAAAGAAATATTAAATGCTAAAACATCAGCCGACTCTCACAAAGCCTTTGCAAAATAAATAAACTCTCAAAGATGGCCTCAACAGTCACCAAATCCACATATAAGAATGCAACACACTATATATAGGTCCCCACATGTCCAATGGTCAATCCATAACTTGAGGAGCATGACCCAAATTAAATGCACCAGTCAGTGAAGCCAATCTATCCAAAACAATCTAGTCGGTAAGCAAGAACACCGAGCAATAGAAGAAATAGCTGAGCACCAATCAACCAACCATGCCAAGCATGACCAAGAAAAAATGTTATCACTGAGTGCCAATGAACCGACGCCTTTAGTTACTGAGCATTCTTCAGACACCAAGCAGTCCGATAACCATAGAAACCGAGCAACTAGTCTCCCAAATTGAGCAAGAACTCCACCAAACCAAGGTCAAAACTAACAATCTACCTTCAAAGAAAAACATATTTTTGGTTGATATAGGATTTCCAAGAATCCTATGATGCTCCCACATCAAGATAGAACCTAAAAGTGAAACAACCTTCAAAGCATTAGTCCATGGTAAGAAATCTACAAACAACTTTGGTAATTTTGATGATGATGATGAAGAGAAAACACTAGATGATTTCATTGCTATGATTGCTAAAAAAGAAAAGAAATAAAAATGAAAATATGAAGGTCAATTACCATTCAAATTCTTTTCATGTAATAATATTGGTCACTTTGCATCTAAGTGTCCTACAAGAGTTAAAAAGTTCAACAATAACTAAAAGCCTAAGTATACAAAGGAATGTTACTATGCTAGAGATGGAGTTTTAGATGAAGAATCAGGAGAAGAGGAGATTGGATTCATTTCTCTTGAAGATGAAAAGAATTCACAAGAGTTAGCATTGATTTCACAAATAGACATCAGGATAGATTGGATCATTGACAGTGGTTTCTCACATCACATGATAGGTGAGAAAGATAGATTTGTTCATTTGGATAGATACAAAGGAGGCATGGTCAGATTTGGAGATAACACTCCTAAACCTATCATTGGTAGAGGAGCCATCACCCTGGATGAAAAGAATAGCGCTGATGATGTTCTTTATGTTGATGGTTTGAAACATAACCTACTGAGTGTTGGGTAGTTGCTTGAAAAAGGCTACAGATTGGATTTTAATGGAAACAAGTGTATCATTAACAACAAGGAAGGAGAAATAATTGCATGAGGATCAAAGACTAAAGGTAATGTGTTTTAGCTTAATCCAGAAGAAAGTTTTTTTGTTGCTAAAGTAGATGACAGTTGGCTATGGCACAAAAGACTATGTCATATCAACTTTGATGACATAGTTAAGATTAGTAATGTTAAGGCAGTTAGAGACATACCTTTCATAGGAAATCCAGTTGATACTATATGCAGGGAATGTGTAATGGGAAAGCATGTGAGAAATTCATTTAGGAGCAAGCATAATTCAGCAGAGAACAAGCTCGATCTTCTTCATATAGACCTATGTGGACCAACTCAAACAAGATCATACTATGGTGAAAGGTATTTCATTTTGTTTGTAGATGATTATTATAGAATGATGCGGGTTGTGTTCTTGAAAGATAAGTCAGAAGGATTTGATAAGTTAAAAATATTCAAAGCTAAGGTTGAGAATGAATCTAGACTTAAGATAAAATGTCTAAGGTCAGATAGAGGAGGAGAATTCATCTCTGACAGATTCTATGAGTACAATGAAGGACATGGCATAAAGAGACAGTTAAGTGCACCTAGAAAACCTCAGCAGAATGGGATTATAGAGAGAAGAAATAGGATTATCCTTGACATAATGCACACCATCATGATTGAAGGAAAAGTTCCACATACCTATTAGAGAGATGCAGTCAATACATCAGTCTATACAATTAAGGTTCTACACTGACAGGACACCTTATGAGCTATGGTTTGGTAATGTTCCCACAGTGAAATACTTTAGAATCTTTGGAAGCAAGTGCTACATCAAGAGAGATGAAGCAGTAGGCAAGTTTGATGCAAGAAGTGATGAAGGTATTTTTCTTGGTTACTCTACTCAAAGTAAATCTTATAGATGTTTTAACTTAAGATTGAAGAAGATCATTGAAATTTCTCATGTTAAGATTGATGAGAAGTTTATGGTTCAAGAAAGATATCATGATTACTCACCTATGATTGAAGATGAACCTAGACCCTCCACTAGTGAGACAATTGTTGAAGAAATGTTTGACAGCATCAATGTATTGTTCAATGACCCTAAAACAAGTGAAGAAGAAACTTAGAAGGAAGATGAGACAATATCACCTAAAGTTTCAAAGTTTACATATAGAAACCATTCCAAGAATGACATCATTGGAGATCAAAGCAGCAAAGTCTTAACAAGATCACAAGCAAAGAATTTAGCTAGCAATGAGGCAGTATGTTTACTATCTCAGATTGAACCTTTAAGTGTTGAAGATGCATGTAATGATTCAGATTGGCATGATGCTATGAAAGAACAACTATATCAAATTATTAAGAATGACACCTGGGAATTGGTCCCAAGACCTAGTGATAAGAATGTGATTGGAACAAAAAGGATATTTAGAAACAAGATGAATGAAGATGGCATAGTAGTAAGAAATAAAGAAAGGTTAGTATGTAAGGGATATGCACAAAGAGAAGGCATTTATTATTTAGACACATTTTCATATGTGAGAAGATTAGAAGCTATTAAGTGGTTTCTAGCTTATACAATAGTCAAAAAATTCAAATTCTATTAGATGGATGTCAAGTCAGCATTCTTGAATGGAGATTTGAAAGAAGTATACATTGAGCAACCAAAAAGATTCACATTATCAAATAGACTTGATCTGGGATGTAGATTGAAGAAGGCCCTCTATGGACTTAAGCAAGCCCCTAGAGCATGGTATGAGAGACTAGATGGATACCTAACAAAGATTGGATTCAAGAAAGGAGCAATAGACTATAATCTATTCATAAGAGAGACATCTGAAGGTTTACTACTTGTAGCTATAATTCTTGATGATATTATCTTTGGAGGTAATGAAAAACTTAGTGATGAATTCACTAAGGAGATGCAGAGTGAATTTGAGATGAGCATGATTGGACATATAAAATACTTTTTGGGATTGAATGTGTAGTAGACAGAGAAAGGTATTTTCATTAATCAATCCAAGTATGTGAAAGAGATATTAAAGAAATTCAAGATGGATGATTGCAAGCCAGTAGGGACACCTATCATAGCTGGATGCAAGCTTACAAAAGAAGATGATTCATCAGCAGTAGATATAACATTGTACAAGTCTATGATTGGCAAACTTATTTATCTTACTCATACTAGACCTGATATTTCCAATGTAGTTGGCATAGTTGGAAGATTTGTAGCAGCCTAAACAAAGTCACCTCATGGCAGTAAAAAGAATATTCAGATACTTACAAGGCACTATAGACTATGGTCTATGGTATCCCAATTCAAAAAATGTTGAGCTTCATGTATATACTGATGCAGATTGGGTAGGATGCATTGATGATAGAAAGAGTACATCAAGAGGAGAAGTGTTTCTTGGTGACATACTTGTCACTTCGAAAAGCAAGAAGCAAAATTATATCTCTCAGTCAACAGCAGAAGCGGAGTATGTTGTAGTATCCCTAAATTGTTCTGCAATTGTTTGGATCAAGCAAATGATAAAGGATTTTGGAATTCAGATTGACTATCCTATTGTTATACATTATGATAAAACTAGCACTATCAATATGTCAAAGAAACCGGTGATGCATGGAAAGATAAAACACATTGAGATCAAGTATCACTTCCTAAGAGAGAAAGTAGCAGAAAAAGAAGTTAAGTTGGACTATGTGAGTACTAAAGATTAGCTAGCAAACATATTCACAAAGCCCTTACCAAAGGATACATTTGAGTATCTCAAGGAGAAGTTGGGAGTAATTCCCTTCCCTGATTTGGCCTAGAAAAAAGAAGAAAGAGCATCAGTCCTCAGGGACTGATGGATGGTTGACTACTCTACCTTAGGAAAAGTATCGATGCTTAAACTATTTGGCACCCTTTGCCATTGATGTCAAAGGGGGAGTAATATATAGTCATGAAAAATAGAAGTAAAAGAAGGAGTAATATACTAAGGGGGAGTGGTATTCAGTTATGGAAGCAGTTCAATTGAGGAAATGGAGAATTTTGAAGATGTTAAGATTAATAGTCCATAATATAACTAAGAGGGGGGGTGAATCAGTTGTATGATAGAATATTAAACTTTAAACTTTAATCTTATCAATTTCAGATCCAATGAACATAATGAATGCCAACAACATAACACAATATTTTGGTTAAGGGGAAACCCTGTTAAAGGTAAAAACCCCGGTGGGAATTAGCACCCACTAATGATGTACTGAGAGTATAGTAATCCTTGTTAGAAGATATAGCCCTGTTAGGAGCTTATTGAAACATTATAGTACATAGTCCTTGTTAGAGGACATACCTTGTTAGAAGTCAAGAACAATAGAGGGCTCACTGCCCAAAGAAGGTTAAGTCCATCTTCTAAACTCACTAGTTCGCAACAAGTGTATATGAAGAAATACACAATCTTTTGAACTCTTTGCTAGAAACTATCTTTACTTGATTAGTTCCAATGAAGTTCACCAATAATCCTCTTCTCTACATACAATAGACACAAATTCACAACCTCCTTCTATCACACTTATCAAATCCATGTCTCTTCCAAAGAAAAGACCTTTTATTTATACCTTATTACATTTTACCAAGAATAGGTTGGCCCATAAGGATTTCCTAATTAAAAAAAATTACATAGGTCCTTTCTAACATACACATGGTATCATAAACAAGTTTATAATGATTACATTACAACTATTAAAGACCGATATCTTTGAATTATTCTTGCCAAAAAAAACACATGCTTCATTCCCTAAGTCAGCCTCCTAATAAGTCATCGCTAGAGAACATGCCAAGGATGATGTCACCAATCATTTCATACCTTTTTTTGACCAATGAAAATTTTTCATTACCTCTTCTATCATCCTTCAAGATCGCATACCTTGAATTCAATCCCTCTGAAATCTATACCAAAAACTCAGAGACTAATTCTTTCAATTCTCACTATCACAGTCTAGTGACCAGTCTTTACCAAAATAGTTGTATCTTCCTTAATATGCATCCATTACTTATGTGATCTCAGATATAAGATCACAACATCCATCTGAACTCTCTTCTAACTTCACAACATCTGAAACATCCATACACCTTCTGTACACTGTGATTACTAGTCTAGTTCCTTCATAGAAGCATATGTTGACATAAGTGACAAAATACAAATGACAACAGTATAGGTGCCCATTCAGTAACATAGTGATTAAACATATTAAATGTATCAATCACCACCCATGCATTAGCAATATCCAACAATCTCCCCCTTTGGCATTGATGTCAACATATGGGAAAATCTTATTCCAAAGTTGTATCAACCCAAAAGTCCTTCAACTGAACAATCTCCACAAATAGTGAGGATTTTCTCATAACAACACTCCCCCTTTGAGAAAAATGGTAGAGGGTGCCAACTACCTTCACATATAAAATTTCTTCCATGATCACTCCCCCTGAGGAGTAGATCCCTACATCTAGTCTAGAAAAATGATGAGGCTCTGAGCACTTCTGGATTGATGCATCTCTGCATCATTTAGTTCTAACTAGGAGGGGTCTGAACCCCTAACATACCTCTGAGATATTCAAAGGTATCTTTTAGTAGTAGCTTTTTAAAGATTTCTACAATCTACTCTTTCATATTGATATATTCAATCTTGATTTCTTTTTCTGCCACCTTGTCTCTTAAGAAGTGATATTTGATAGAAATGTGTTTAGTTTTAGAGTGCATCACCAGATTCTTTAACATGTTTATTGTTGGAAATATAGATGTAGTAACTGAGAGGGGGGTGAATTAGTTAACCATAAATTTTATTTCCATAGATCCCTTAGATGTTTTATTAAATCAATTGTTGTTATTATTCAGCAAAGATACAGAGAAATGCTGAAACTTGGTTATTGTAGTGAGTATTAATTATAACTGTTCTTAAGCATTCATCAATGATTAACATACATAAAGAAAATAAAATGAACACAAGAGACACCAGATTTAACATGGAAACCCAATATGGGAAAGACCACCAATTTAGCTAGTTACTATTTTTCACTCTTCTGAAGTGATGCCCTGTTAGGAGCCAACCCGGTAAAAGGTTACAAAACACACTGTTAGGTGTAACCTTGTTAAAGGATTTAATTACCCTATTAGGAGTGGCCTTGTAAGAGGTCTTGAAACAATTCAATAGAATTGTCACCTTGTTAGAAGATTTACAAAATGGCTGTTAAACCAACTCGGTTAGGAGATTTTGAAATCACTGCTACAATGGTAAGAAAGTAACAATGAAATGACCTGAATAATGATGCAACTAAATTACTAAATACAGATCTCTGTTCTACTTCACTAGATCCTTCCTAATCAAAATATATCTCTACAGCTCCTCAAGGATATCTAATCATCCTTCAAAATTTGCTCACACTTTCCTTCTTTTTCACTTCCACACTTTTAATTCACAACTTGACCTTCTATATATACCATTCAGATTGTCCATTCAGATTGTCAAGTCAGCACTAATAACATTACTATTCATTACAACAGTCGACTGGAATAATCAAACTTTATTTCTCAAATTAAAAAAATCCTTTACTGGGCCAACCTTGCTCGGTAAACACTAATCTGAAAAGATTTCCTTTGGTGACCGAGAGAACTCGGTAAGCACTACAAATTCTACAACATCCTTTAGAGACCGAGTGAACTCGGTAAACACTAACTTTCCTTCGTTAACCATGGAAGCTCGGTTAACACTATTTTCTACCATACTTTTCTTTGACACCTGAGATATCTTGGTAGACACTAAAAACCACCTACTGACTGACTGAGCTCGGTAAATACTGGGAACTACTTTGCTGACTGACTGAGCTTGATAAATAATATGACATTTGTGTGACATCAAAGATAACACACAATTAATCCAACAATCTCCCTCTTTGGCATTGATGGCAACACAATATGTCATAGCACAATGAAATTTCATAGAAAACATAGAGCAAGGAGCATATCCTTAGATTTATTCTAATTATCAACTATGAGAACTCCCTTTGTTAGTAAACTTCACTTTCTGACTGAAAAACTCTCCCTCTTAGAAATCTAAAGAAATTTCTTGAAATATGACAACAAACTCTCCCTCTTTGACAACACATGCCAAAGACAACACATACCAGGTGAATAGCAATGTACCTTGAGTACTGATTCATATGCAATGATTCCTTGATGAAGCTGCATCAACTGACTGATCTTTAATATGCTCTGGTTGATGCATTACTAAAACTTCATTTAGTGAGCCTCGGATAGGGGAATGACGTCTAACTTACCTCTTAGATACAAGAATGCATCCTTAGGTAGTGGCTTGGTGAATATATCTACAATCTATTCTTTTGTATGAATATATTCTAATTTGATTTCCTTGTCTTGCACCAATTCTCTGACAAAGTGATATTTTATAGCAATGTGTTTGGTTTTGGAATACATTACTAGATTCTTTGAAATATTTATTGCACTTGTATTATCACAAAATATAACAACTGGTTCTTTGATCTCAACCTTCATGCCTTCCAATAATTGTTTGAACCAAACAATATTAGAGCAATTTACTACTGCAACAACATATTCTGCTTCTGCTATGGATTGGGATGTGCAATTTTGCTTTTTACTGGTCTAAGATACCAACCTCTTGCCAAGAAAGAATTCTCCACCACTTGTACTTTTTTTCTCATCAAATTGTCCTTCCCAATCAGCATTAGTAAACACTTTTAAGTCTAGATTGCCTCCAAATTTATACCACAAGCCCTAATCTTCAATTCCTTTGAAGTATCTCAAGATTCTTTTGATTGCCATCATATGATTTTCTCTTGGTTTTGCTGAGAATCTTGCTACTATACCAACTGCTAAGGCAATATCAGGCCTTGTATGAACTACATACTATAATTTTCCAATCATTGATCTATATAAGGTTTGATCTACTTCTTTTGAATCATCATTTTTGGTAAGCTTCAGTCCAGTACACATGGGGGTACCAACTGGTTTTGCATCTTCCATACCAAACTTCTTAAGTATTTCCTTGATGTATTTAGACTAAGTAATGTAGATACCATTCTTGCTCTGCTGAATTTGAAGACCAACAAAAAACTTTATCTGACCAAACATAGACATTTAAAATTCTTTGTTCATTTGCTCTAAAAATTCTTTGCACTGATCATCATTACCTATAAACACAGTATCATCCACAAATATTTCTACCAAAAAAATTCTATTATTTGGTCCTTCCTTGATTTATAGACTATTGTTATCATTAGCTCTTTTGAAACCAATCTGAATAAGATAGTTATGTAATCCTTCATACCATGCTCTAGGGGCTTGTTTCAGACCATACATTGCTTTTTGTAACTTGTAGACCATATCCTTTTTGTCTAGATCAACAAAACCTTCAAGTTGCTCAATGTAGACTTCTTCATTAAGAATACTATTAAGAAATGTAGATTTTACATCCATTTGATATACCTTAAATCCTTTATGTGCTGCATATGCAAGTAGAGTTCTTACTGTTAGAAAGTAAAGATCCCCAAGATAACTGAGAGGGGGGGGGCTGACTCAGTTATCAGATAATTTAACCATTCAACTATTTTAAACAATATAATCAATGTACTAATCAACCATAGAAAGATAACCATACACAATTGCATAATAACACAAGATATGTTGACTAGGAAGCTCTTGAAAGAGTAAACCCCGGTGGGAATGATGCCCACAAAATGATGCACTAATATGAAAGTTCCTTGTTAGAGGATGGACCCTGTTAGGAGTCTTATGAAATACATTCAGTACATATTAATCCCTGCTAGGAGATTTTGAATCCCTGTTAAAAGATTCTAACCCAGTTAAGAGTTTATGGAAGACAGAAGGACCCACTGCCCAAATAGCTTCAAGGCAAGATCTCTGAACCCACTATCCAAAAGATCTTAGAATTATTCAATAGAATAATATGAAATATATTATCTCCTTCACATTGTTCCAAAACCGCACTCTCTACTACACAAGATTACAATTCCTGATCTCTGTACTCACAAGTCTTCCTTCATCACTGAATTAGCTCTTTTCTTCACTTCATGCATATATTCACATCTCAACCTTCATAGTAAATTTTACAAGTAAAAAATTCCTTCTTATATACCAAACTCAAATAATTACAAATGAGTCAGTCCTCAATTACAAAATAATAAATTCTACACGCTACACACAAAATCTCACATAAAACTGTTGGCTTCTAGATACTGTAACTTTCTCCAAACATATCTTCAAAGTTTTCACTATGAACCATGTCATCATTAATGAGTCTCTAACATCCCTTTAACTATGCAAAATCGGATTCCATCCCAGCTAAGAGATATCCTCCGATTTCTGAAAATTGCTTCACAGAAACACTGTCTAAACACTGCTTTCACCAAAATGCTCATAACTCTCATGAATGAATGAATTTTTTTTGTACTGTTAACCATAGGTTAATAACACACCAAAGAACATACCATCAATTGCACAAAATCCAATCTACAATACAACATGTGTGCAAAACAAAACTGTACCTACTTTCCTGCTAATATCTAGAATATCACTCTGTTGACATCAATGACAATCCAAGTCATGAATGCAACAACAACTACTACAGAATGACTGCCAAAATACTTTGCATTCATTCCTAAAAATCTCCCCCATTGGCATTGATGGCAACATAGATGAAAAACATCCAATGTTCCAAAAAATCCAATACTGCAACATCACTGCAAAATATCAAATTAAATCTTGCTTCATTTTCCTATTCAGCTCTCTCATACAATCTAAAATGTTTTTTTATGTATATCTCTCTCCCATTGACATCAATGATAGAAATTCCATCACTAAGTCAACAACAACTTAATGTCAAAAGACACTTTTTAGAAAAATACAATAACAAGAGTCCTCATGACTCAGCTCATAAATTCCCCCATAGAGGAAGTTCCAACATCCAATCCAAAAGAAAGATAGGGCTCATATACCACTAGATGGATGCAATCATCTACATCAATTCTCAAAAGTAGGTTGGGGCATAACCCCAAGCATACCTCTCAAATACACAAATGTATCCTTAGGTAAAGGCTTTGTAAATATATCTGCTATCTACTCCTTTGTACGTATGTACTCCAATCTTACTTCTTTTTCTACAACTTTCTCTCTTACAACATGATACTTGATCTCAATATGTTTAGTCTTAGAATGTAAAATAGGATTTTTGGACATACTCACTGTACTGGTGTTATCACAATGTATAACAACAGGCTCATCAAACTTTATTCCAATATCCTTGAACATCTGCTTCATCCAAATAATCTGATTATAATTAATTGCTACTGCAACATATTCTGCTTCTACTATACTTTGTGAAGTACAATTCTACTTCTTACTTAACCGAGAGACCAATTTTCTTCCAAGAAAAAAGGCTCCACCACTAGTGCTTTTCTTGTCATCAATGCTGCCTTCCCAATCTGCATTAGTATAGGCACATAAAGTAAAATCACCAAAATTCTCATACCGTAATCCATAATCCATTGTTCCTTTCAGATATCTCAATATCCTCTTTACTGTTGCATAATGTGATTCTCTAGGTTCTACTTGAAATCTTGTTACAATCTCAACTGAATGTGCTATATCAGGTCTTGTATGTGTCAAGTACTGCAATCCTCCAATCATAGATTTGTACTTTTTTTGCTCAACTGCTAGTGTCTCATCTTTGGTAGATAACTTATGTCCGATTACCATAGGTGTTCCAACAGGTTTAGAATCTTCCATTCCAAATATTTTCAATAATTCATTCAAATACTTAGTCTGACTTACAAATATACCTTCCTTGCTTTGCGTTATCTGTAATCCCAAAAAAATTTCATTTCTCCAATCATGCTCATCTCAAATTCAGTCTTCATTTCATCTGCAAATTTGTCACTAGCTTCATCTTCTCCTCCAAAGATAATATCATCAACAAATATAACTATAACCAACAAACCATTCTCAATTTCTTTTATGTATAAGTCACTATCTTCTGTTCCTTTTATAAATCCCAATTTCAATAAATACTTATCGAATCTTGCATACCAGGTTCTAGGTGCTTGTTTTAATCCATATAAAGCTTTCTTTAACTTACATACCATATCTCCTTCTTGTGTCAAAGGAAAACCTTCAGGCTGCTCAATGTAGACTTCTTCTTCCAATTCCCCATTCAAAAATGCTGACTTCACATCCATCTGATACACTTTGAATTTCTTGTAAGCTGCATATGCTAGAAACATTCTCACTGCTTCAAGTCTGGCCACAGGTGCAAAAGTTTCTTCATAGTCAATTCCTTCTTGTTGTGAATATCCTTTACATACCAATCTTGCTTTATTTCTTATCACTTCTCCTTGTTCATTCATCTTGTTTCTAAATACCCACTTTGTTCCAATCACATTCTTGTCTTCAGGTCTAGGGACCAATTCCCATGTCTTGTTTTTTTCAATCTGCTCCAGTTCTTCTTTCATAGCATTAATCCAATGTTCATCTTCACAAGCTTCATTAGTAGTCTTAGGTTCAATTTGAAAAATCAAACATAAATGTACCCTATTTCAAGTCAAAACTCCTCTATCTAAACTTCCAATAACTTTCTCAACAAGGTGATGTCTTGAAGTATACCTATTAGGTGTCATAGTTACTGATCTTGTTCCAACTGTAGATTCTTCTCTGCTTTCTTCTCTATTTTCTTCTCTATTTTCTTCTTTGTTTTCTTCTCTGTTTTCTTCAGTATGACTTTCATTCAGCAAATCACTGTTAGTTTCAAAAAATAATTCTGCATTTTCAATGTTAGGCTAAGGTTGTGCTTCTCCATCAAATTCATAATCAAGCATTCTTTCCTGAATTTTAAACTTGTCATCAACTTTTACATTTGCACTTTCAACAATAGTCTTAGTTCTTTTGTTATAACATCTATATGCTTTGCTTTTTAAAGAATATCCAAGAAATATTCCTTCATCACTTCTAATATCAAACTTTCCTAGATCATCATCTCTCTTTATATAACATTTACTTTCAAAAATTCTAAAATACTTAACTAAGGGTGTATGTCCAAACCATAATTCATAAGGTGTCTTGTTTGTATTTGCTCTGATTTGTACTCTATTCATAGTGTATACTATTGTGTTCACTGCTTCTCTCCAAAAATTCTTAGCCAAATCATTTTCAAACAACATAGCTCTTGTTGCTTCAGTTATTGACCTGTTCCTTCTTTCTGCAATACCATTTTGTTCTGGTGTTCTAGGGGCTGAAAGTTGTCTCTTAGTACCATTCATTTCACAAAAGGTGTTAAACTCTCTAGATGTAAATTCACCACCTCTATCAGATCTTAGACACTTAATCTTCATTCCAGATTCATTCTCAATTTTGCCTTTCATGATCTTAAATTTATCAAATGCTTCAAATTTTTCTTTGAAAAATGCAATCCACATCATCCTTGTAAAATCATCAACAAGAATCATAAAATACCTTTCTCCATAGAATCCTCTAGTCCTAGTAGGACCACTCAAGTCTGTATGAACAATCTCTAGCTTCTCTGTCGATGTGAACTTCTTGTTGGGAAATGAACTCCTTTTCTTCTTTTCCATAATACATTCTTTGCAAATCATGTTAGTAGTTTTCATAATTCTAGGTAAATCTCTTACCACAAGTGTAGTGCTCACCTTGACAATATTATCAAAGTTTATATGACAAAACCTTTTATGCCATAACCAACTGTCATCAATCTTAGTCATCAAACATGACATCTTAGTAGGATTCAAATGAAATACATTACCTCTAGTTCTGGATCCTTTTCCAATCAGATTTCCATCTTTATCTTTTATCACACAAGTTTTCTCAGTAAACCAAACTTGATAACCCTTATCAGCCAATTGTCCAACGCTTAGTAGATTATGTCTCAATCCATCAACAAAGTAAACATCATCAGTGTTAGTCTTTCCATCAAGAGTAATATATCCTATACCTGTAATCAAACAAGGTGCATTATTACCAACCCTAACAATTCCTCCATCATAATTATCTAACTTAAAAAACTTTCTTTTATCTTCAGTCATATGATGTGAACAACCATTGTCTATAATCCAATCAGATTTCTTTTCAACTTGTGAAACTAATGCTTTTTCTTCCCTTTTATCAGATTTAGAACTTTCTTCTTTAATTGCTACAAATCCTATTTCCTCAAATTTGTCATTATCATTGTCACTTAAATGTTTTTCAATTCATACTTCAAGATCTTCATCATTTGCATAATAACATTCTTTAGATCTCCTAGATTTAAAGTTTCTTCTATACTTCTTAACTCTTTTAGGACATTTAGGTGCAAAATGACCATATTCTTGACAAATCCAACATTTAAAGATTTTCTTACCATCTGGTTCTCTTTTTACAAGTAATGCAATACCTTCTTCAATCTTCTTATCTTCCTCAAATTTAGATCTGCTACTGCTAGCATAATCTTCATTCACACTAGTACTTCTTGTAGGTCTAATGTTAAGAGCACTGAATGTTGTTTCCATTCTAGGTAGCTCTCCTGATAATCTCAAGTTCATCTCTGCTATTTCTAATCTTCCAAGAAGAGTCTCTCTTGAAAAGTTTGATGTACAAGGTATCACTTGTTCAATCATCTATGTTGTCTGCTTGAATACCGGTGTCAAAGTTCTTAGAATTTTCCATATCACTTCATTCTCTATCTTATCACCTCCACAAGACTTTATTCCTGTTACAATCTCAGACATCCTACCAATATAGCTTCTAATAGATTCATCTTCCATCATTATGATATCTTCAAATGCACAAATCCAATTATGTAATCTAGCCTTCTTTGTATGTTCATCACCTTCAAAAGTAGAATGTAAAGCTTTCCAAATTGCATGAGATGTTTTCAAACATCTTACCTGACTATATTCATTCTCTGATAGTGCTGACAAAAGTGCTTCTCTTGCAAGTATGTTACACATGAATAGATCTAGTTCATCTTTAGTTCCTACCTCTAGATTGTCTTCCTCAATGATAGTCTTCTCATTCTTTGTAATCAACCAATAACTTGGTCCTAAACACAATAGATGTGTCTTCATCTTTTCTTTCTAGCTGTCAAAATTTACTCCATCAAACTTAGGGCTTTCTTTTCTGAAATTCGCCATGGATCTCCTTAAGTTGTTAAACTTTTCTTTCAAGGACCTGCCACTCTGATACCAATTGTTAGAAAGTAAAGATCCCCAAGATAACTGAGAGGGGAGGGGTGAATCAGTTATCAGATAATTTAACCATTCAACTAATTTAAATAATATAATCAATGTACTAATCAACCATAGAAAGATAACCATACACAATTGCACAATAACACAAGATATGTTGACTAGGGAACCTCTTGAAAGAGTAAACCCCGATGGGAATGATGCCCACAAAATGATGCACTAATATGAAATTTCCTTGTTAGAGGATGGACCCTGTTAGGAGTCTTATGAAATACATTTAGTACATATAAATCCCTATTAGGAGATTTTGAATCCCTGTTAAAATATTCTAACCCGGTTAAGAGTTTATGGAAGACAGAAGGACCCACTGCCCAAACAGCTTCAAGGCAAGATCTCTGAACCCACTATCCAAAAGATCTTAGAATTATTTAATAGAATAATATGAAATATATTACCTCCTTCACATTATG
This sequence comes from Chamaecyparis obtusa, assembly GCA_027943335.1. Lineage (NCBI taxonomy): Eukaryota > Viridiplantae > Streptophyta > Pinopsida > Cupressales > Cupressaceae > Chamaecyparis > Chamaecyparis obtusa. Next base: position 296,279 of record BSBK01001476.1, on the reverse strand, counting down.
CCAAAATTGCACTCTCTGCTACACAAGATCACAATTCCTGATCTCTGTACTCACAAGTCTTCCTTCATCACTGAATTAGCTCTTTTCTTCACTTCATGCATATATTCGCATCTCAACCTTCATAGTACATTTTACAACAAGGAAAACATTCCTTCTTATATACCAAACTCAAATAATTACAAATGAGTCAGTCCTCAATTACAAAATAATAAATTCTACATGCTACACACAAAATCTCACATAAAATTGTTGGCTTCCAGATACTGTAACTTTCTCCAAACATATCTTAGAAGTTTTGACTATGAACCACATCATCATTAATGAGTCTCCAACATCGATTTAACTACAAAAAATTAGATTCCATCCTAGCTAAGAGATATCCTCCAATTTCTAAAAATTGCTTCACAGAAACACTGTCTAAACATTGCTTTCACCAAAATGCTCATAACTCTCATGGATGAATGAATTTCTTTTTGCGTTGTTAACCATAGGTTAATAACACACCAAAAAACATACCATCAACTATGCAAAAGCCAATCTACAATACAACATGTGCGCAAAACAAAACTGTACCTACTTTCCTACTAATATCCAAAATATCACTGTGTTGACATCAATGACAATCCAAGTCATGAATGCAACAACAGCTGCTACAGAATGACTGCCAAAATACTTTGCATTCATTCCTAACACTTACACCTTCTAATCTTGCAACAAGAGCAAAATTCTCTCCATAATCTATACCTTCTTCATGAGAATACCCTTTACACACTAATCTAGCTTTGTTTCTAGATACTTGACCATCTTCATTCAGCTTGTTCCTGAATACCCATTTGGTTCCAATTACATTTTTGTCTTTAGGCCTAGGTACAAGAGTCCATGTCTTGTTTTTCTCTATTTGTTCTATTTCTTCATTCATAGCCTCAATCCAACTTTCATTTTCCAATGCATTTTTAACATTTTTAGGTTCAAAGTCAGCAAGTAAACATGTACCTTTAAATTTACTTCTTGTCATAGTACCATCTGATTTGTTTCCAATAATCTAATCTGGTGTATGATGCTTCTTGACATACTTGGACAATATAGGTTCCTTTCTTCTTGAATGAGTTACATTTTCATCTTCTTGAATTTCATCTTTAGTTTTAGTTTTCTCGGGCTTGGTAGATATTCGCTCGGTAGCTTCAGGCTAAGACTCAGTTTCTTGTGACTCGGTTTGAATTTCTTCTTGTGACTTGGTTACTATACTGGGCTCGGTAGATGCAGTTTCCTTATTGACAGATGTGTCTGGCAATGTATCAAGTTCAATGTAAACAAATCTTTTGTAATCCTCTGGTTCTTTTTTGCTTTCTTCTTCAATCTTTTCTGCAAACTCATCAACTTTCACATGTGCACTTTCTATGATTTTGTGAGTAGACAAATTCAAACATCTATATGCTTTAATTTTGCAAGAATATTCCAAAAATATTCCTTCATCACTTTTTACATCAAATTTTCCTTTTCTAGATTCTTTTAAGATGTAACCTTTACTACCAAATACTTTCAGGTAACTTACATTGGGTTTATAGCCATACCATAACTCATAAGGAGTTTTGAATGTGTCTTTCCTCAACTATACTCGGTTCAAGGTATGAACTACAATGCTAATAGCTTCCTTCCTGTATTTCATAGCAATGTTCTTTTCAATCATTAGAGTCCTTGCATAATCCATGATAGATCTATTCCTTCTTTCAGCTATTCCATTTTGCTTAGGATTTCTTGGGGCTGATACTTATCTTTTGATTCCTCTTTCAATGCAAAAATTATTGAATTCATGGGAGATGAATTCACCACCTCTGTTTGATCTCAAGCATTTCATTCTTTTTCCTGTTTCCTTTTTTACTCTTGCTAGATACCATTTGAATTTCTCAAATGCCTCTGATTTTTCTCTTAAATACATAACAGTCATCATTCTAGAGTAATCATCAACAAAGAGAATAAAGAATTTTTCTCCAGAAGCTCTATTTGCACTAACACTCACCCTGATTCTTTTGACATATTTTGCAATGTTTTCATCTTCTTTCATCTTCATCTGATCAAACTGTCCTCTTAGGATTTCTACTTTGGCTCTCTTCACATTGTCATCACCACCATAAATTTTCTTCAGCTTGTTCCACATTTCATAAGCAGTCGTGTAGTCTTTGATGTCATCAAATTCTTCATAGCTAAGAGTTGATGCAATGTCTATCATCATGGTGTTATGGTTCTTTTTCTCTACAATGTCTTCAATAGTTAATGTGCTAGTAGGAACTGTATATTCTTGATCAATATATTTGCATCCTGAGTCACCAATGGAAGCCAGATGAAGTCTCATGAGACCTTGCCATGCTGAAAAGTTATCTCTATTAAGCCTTGGAATTTCTCTCTTGTAAGACATCTTGAGCTTTAGCTTAGGTCCTTGAAACCCTTCCTGCAAGCACCAAAAGCTCTGATACCAATTGTTGGAAATATGGATGTAGTAACTGAGAGGGGGGGTGAATCAGTTAACCATAAATTTTCTTTCCACAGATCCCTTAGATGTTTTATTAAATCATTTTCTGTTGTTATTCATAAAACATATAGAGAAATGTTGAAACTCAGTTATTGTAGTGAGTATTAATTATAATTGTTCTTAAGCATTCATCAGTGATTAACATACATAAAGAAAATAACATGAACATAAGAGACACCAGATTTAACGTGGAAACCCATTATGGGAAAAACCACCAATGTAACTAGTTACTATTTTTCACTCTTCTGAAGTGATGCCCTGTTAGGAGCTAACCCGGTAAAAGGTTACAAAACACACTGTTAGGTGTGACCTTGTTAGAGGATTTAATCACCCTGTTAGGAGTGGCCTTGTAAGAGGTTGATGCAGTGCAAGGTAGGAGAATCCCCGATGGAGATTTCCTAGCCCCCAGCAAATAACCACACAATAGAATATAATAACAATACAGAGATATAGATCCACACAATGCCAATACTCATAATAGAATCATCATATTTTCATCCAACATGCCCGGCTATAAGGCCTTCCGAGTTACGGCTAAATACAATGCAATGACAATAGAAACTCCACAAGATCTCACAAGATCCAACCAAAACCCTAGCTAGCCTAGATCCACACATTGGTAGGAACCCCCAAGGAAGATCTAAACTTGTGCTCGCAAGCCCACCAAGCAATCTCCTTGTTTCCCAAGCCGCAACTACTAGCTCTCCTCAAAAATCACTCCACATCCACCTCCTCTTCTCCCAAGTGGATGAATAATTACCTAAAAACTTCCCCCACAACCTGTACTTATACCAATCTAAGCCACAGGTCGGCCCTGAACATAAATTAAATACAAATACCAAAATTAAATGCCACAAGTCGGCCAACAACAACAATTAAATTCCCAAAATAGATGTCTTATTAAAATCATGATATCTCCTAGCTCCAGATGAATTAGAACTCGTGCTTCAAACCGTAGGAAGAAATATAGGCCCTCTTCAATCCCTAAAATTTTCAGCCTCTAACTCTTTGTGGAAAATTACTTATACAGCCTGAAATAGGCACCAAAATCCCAAGCAAGGCCGAGCTCCCCTAGGCCATGCTGAGCAACCAAGATCATGCCAAGTTCCATTAAATACATCAAATCCAATTATCAAAGACCCAAGTAGGTTTATCCAACTCTACCAAACTCCTCACATATGAAAATAAGTCCACACAACTCCATCAAATCTCCCAAACATGCAGGATAGCCAACTACCCTAGGATGCTCCTGCATCAGACTCCCCAGGTGTGAAAAGAAGTATGCCTCATACTTTGACGCTAGATGAAATATCTGCCACCATCTTCATCTTCACCAAAGGCTTCCACTCCAATAGGGACAATATAACCAACTTGCAAATCACCCAAATCCGCATCCATCTGTCAACCACTAGAATCTCAACCATCCAATCAACATGCTCACTCCCAGGAACAAACTAAACATAGTGCCTCACCAACATTCTCTGTAGTTGATCACTACTAACAACAACAATATCCTTGAACATGAAATTCATGTCACCAACATGTAAGCTCAAATCCACAATAGGAGCAACATGTAAATCCTCAACCATGTCAACCACCAACAGGTCCACATCAGGAACATACAGATCTGTAGTATCATGTAGATCCTCAACCACATCAACAACTAGTGAATCCACACCAACAATAGCCATATCAACAACATCCATATCACCAACATATGGAGCATCACCCTTAGCAACCTGATTATCCACGACCAAGTGCTCCACAATTTCCATGTCAAACTCAACCAACTGATCATGAAAACCAACCTCAATTACAACATCAACAAGGTTAGGAAGCTCCATAGAAACATCCACAAGTTTCTCCATAGGCTCCACATCAGCCTCCACACACTGATCAACAAAACCAACTTCCATATCAACCTTGCTATGCCCTCTTCTCTCTTGAACAAGTCTTCTAACTGGCCAGACAACTCACTTCCTGATCGGTAGACTCCAGCTCCACAGTTTCAAGATCTCTCGAACTCTCTTATGAAATTTATCTAGAGATGGATCACTCTCAACCATCCCTTCCTTAACTTGATTAGTCAATCTAGCTTCCAACCGAGCAAAAGTCTTTGAAATATTCTTCTCCACTACATCATGGAGTTTTTCAATCATCTCAGGGTCCAATCTTCTTAGAGCCATCTTCCAAGATCTTCACAAACCCTCTGCAACAAATCACCAACTAGATCCAACCTTCATCCAAGTCCTAGTGCAAATTGCCTCACATTCGGTGCTCTGTCCACACACTCAGGAACAACCTTCACTCTAAAAAACTCCACCCAAGGTCCTGGTGTAAACTACCTCACATTCCGCGCTCTGTCCACACACTCAGGAACAACTATGCTCTGATACCACTTGATGCAGTGCAAGGTAGGAGAATCCCCGATGGAGATGTCCTAGCCCCCAGAAAATAACCACACAATAGAATATAATAACAATACAGAGATATAGATCCACACAATGCCAATACTCATAATAGAATCATCATATTTTCATCCAACATGCCCGGCTGTAAGGCCTTCCGGGTTACGGCCAAATACAATGCAATGACAATAGAAACTCCACAAGATCTTGCAAGATCCAACCAAAACCCTAGCTAGCCTAGATCCACACACTGGTAGGAACCCCCAAGGAAGATCTAAACTTGTGCTCCCAAGCCCACCAAGCAATCTCCTTGTTTCCCAAGCCGCAGCTACTAGCTCTCCTCAAAAATCACTCCACATCCACCTCCTCTTCTCCCAAGTGGATAAATAATTGCCTAAAGACTTCCCCCACAACCTCTACTTATACCAATCTAAGCCACAGGTCGGCCCTGAACATAAATTAAATACAAATACCGAAATTAAATGCCACAAGTCGGCCAACAACAACAATTAAATTCCCAAAATAGATGTCTTATTAAAATCATGATATCTCCTAGCTCCAGATGAATTAGAACTCATGCTTCGAACCGTAGGAAGAAATATAGGCCCTCTTCAATCCCTAAAATTTTCAGCCTCTAACTCTTTGTGGAAAATTACTTATATGGCCTGAAATAGGCACCAAAATCCCAAGCAAGGCTGAGCTCCCCTAGGCCATGCTGAGCAACCAAGATCATGCCAAGTTCCATTAAATACATCAAATCCAATTATCAAAGACCCAAGTAGGTTTATCCAACTCTACCAAACTCATCACATATGAAAATAAGTCCACACAACTCCATCAAATCTCCCAAACATGCAGGATAGCCAACTACCCTGGGATGCTCCTGCATCAGAGGTCTTGAAATAATTCAATAGAACTATCACCTTGTTAGAGGATTTACAAAATGGCTGTTAAACCAACTCGGTTAGGAGATTTTGAAATCACTGCTACAATGGTAAGAAAGTAACAATAAAATGACCTGAATAATGATGCAACTAAATTGCTGAATACAGATCTCTATTCTGCTTCACTGGATCCTTCCTGATCAAAATATATCTCTGCTGCTCCTCAAGGATATCTAATCATCCTTCAAAATTCGCTCACACTTTCCTTCTTTTTCACTTCCACACTTTTAATTCACAACTTGACCTTCTATATATACCATTTAGATTGTCCATTTAGATTGTCAACTTGGCACTAATAACATTACTAATCATTACAATAGTCGGCTGGAATAATCAAACTTTATTTCTCAAATTAACAAAATCCTTTACTGGGCCAACCTTGCTCGGTAAACACTAATCTAAAAAGATTTCCTTTGGTGACCGATAGAACTCGGTAAGAACTACAAATTATGCAACATCCTTTGGACACTAAGTGAACTCGATAAACACTAACTTTCCTTTGTTAACTGTGGAAGCTTGGTTAACACTATTTTCTACCATACTTTTCTTTGACACCTGAGATATCTTGGTAGACACAGAAAACTGCCTACTGACCGACTGAGCTCGGTAAATATTGGGAACTTCTTTATTGACCGAATGAGCTTGATAAATAATATGACATTTGTGTGACATCAAAGAAAACACACAATTAATCCAATAGTTTACTATGCTAGTGTTACCACAATGGATAACCACAAGCTCATTAAAAGTTATTCCAATGTCTACCAGCATTTGTTTCATCCAAACAATTTGAGTAAAATTTATAGTAGCAGCAACATATTTTGATTCAGTAGTAGATTGTGCTATACAATCTTGTTTCTTACTTAGCCAAGAAACCAACTTTTTCCCAAGGAAAAATGCACCACCACTTGCACTTTTTCTGTCATCAATATTTCTTTCCCAATCAGCGTTAGTATAAGCATGAAGTTCAAAGCTATCATTTTTGTCATACCATAAACCATAGTCTATGGTCCCTCTAAGATACCTCAGTATCCTTCTAATAGCAGCTAGATGAGTCTCTTTGGGTTTGGCCTGATATCTAGCCAAAATTCCAACAACATTAGCAATATCTAGTCTGGTGTGAGTCAGATATTGTAACCCTCCAACCATTGATCTATACAAAGTCTAAAAAACACATTTTGATTCATCATCAATTGTTATCTTGTTTCCAGTCACCATAGGTGTTCCTACTCATTTACAATCTTCCATACCGAATTTCTTAAGCAATTCTTTGAGATACTTGGTTTGAGAAATGAAAATACCATTCTAATTCTAAGTTATTTGCAGTCCAAGAAAGAATTTCATTTCACCTATCATGGACATCTCAAATTCACTTTCCATTTCTTTAGCAAACTTCTTACATAGATCATCATTACCTCCAAAGATAATGTCATCCACAAATACCTCTACTATCAAGATTCCATCTTCAGTGGTTCTTAAGTACAAATTATTGTCCACATTACCTTTTCTGAATCCAAGTCCAACTAGATACTTGTCCAACCTTGCATACCGAGCCCTAGGAGCTTTCTTCAACCCATACAATGCTTTCTTTAATTTGCACACCATGTCTTTGTCTTCACATAGAGGAAATCCATCTAGTTTTTCTATCTATACTTCTTCTTCAAGATCTCCATTTAGAAATGTAGATTATCATCCATCTAATACACTTTGACATTTTTGTGTGTAGCATAAGATAGAAATAATCTTACTACCTCTATTCTAGAAATAGGAGCAAATTTTTCTTTAAAGTCTATGCCTTCTTGCTGTGAGTATCCCTTACACACTAGTCTTGCTTTGTTCCTTACAATTGTTCCTTCTTCATCCATTTTGTTTCTAAAGACCCATTTTGTTCCTATAACATTTTTATTTTTAGGTCTTGGAACCAATTCGCAAGTATTATTTTACTTTATCTGATCTAATTCTTCTTTCATTGCATTTATCCAAGATTCATCTTTAAAGGCTTCATCTGTAGTCTTTGGCTCAACTTGGGAAATCAAACAAATTTCTTCTCTAACTTTAGATCTAATTAGCACTCCCTGACTGGTATTGCCAATAATTTGATTTTGAGGATGGTTATTTTTTACATACCTTGGAGTTTTAGGAGTTTTAGTAGTCTTTCTTGTATCATCACAAGCCTCTTTTTCACTTTCTTCCTCAACAAGTTCTTCTTCTTCAGCAGTAGCAGTGGCTTCTTTTATTTATTTCATATGACTGTTGTCATACATTCTTTCTTGTATCTGAAATTTCTCATCTATTCTTACATTGTTACTTTCAACCATCTTCCTCAATCTCAGATTGAAACATTTGTATTCCTTACTTTTAATAGAATAACCAAGAAAGATACCTTCATCACTTCTAGCATCAAATTTTCCTATCTCATCATCCCTCTTGATATAACATTTACTACCAAAAATTTTGAAATATTTTACAGTAGGAGTATGATCAAACCATATTTCATAGGGATTCTTACTTGTGCCATCTCTAATTTGAATTCTGTTTAATGTGTACACTACTATTCCAACAGCCTCTCTCCAATGTACATGAGATACATTCCCTTCAATCAACATTGTCTTGGAAACATCAAGTATAGTTATGTTTCTTCACTCTATTATCCCATTCTATTATGGAGTTCTAGGAGTAGATGTTTGTCTTTTTATCCCATGCTCTTCATAGTAAGAATTGAATAGATATGATGTAAACTCTCCACCTCTGTCTGATCTTAAACACTTTATTTTTAGTCTTGATTCATTCTCTACCTTTTCTTTAAACAACTTGAATTTTTCAAATGCTTCTGATTTCTCTCTCAAATAAGTAACCCACATCATTCTCAAAAAGTCATCAACAAAGAGTATAAAATACCTTTCACCATAGTATGACTTTGTTCTTATAGGCCCACATAGATATGTATGTACCAGATCCAACTTTCCTTTTGATGTAAATCTTTTTCTTTTATGACTGCTTTTAGTTTTCTTTCCCATATCACATTCTCTGCATACAGTGTTAGAAGGTTTCACAATCTTTGGTAGATCTCTTAATGCATTAGCCATACTTGCTTTCACAATGTTATGAAAGTTAACATGACAAAATATTCTATGCCATAACCAACTATCATCTACCTTTAAAACAAAACAAGAGGCTCCAAATGTGTTTAGTTCAAATACATTACCTCTAGGTCTTGAACTGGTAGCAATCAATTTTCCTTCCTTGCTTTTGATAAAGAAATTACCATTAACAAAACTTAACTGAAAGTTTTTATCCATTAACTGTCCAATGCTCAACAAATTATGTTTCAGTCCTTCAACAAGTAGTACATTGTTCATATTAGTCTTTCCATCTAGAGTGATGGATCCTACTCCTATGATGGATTTTGGGAGATTGTCCCCAAACCTTACAACACCTCCATCATAATTTAATAATTTAAAAAATTTGTTCTTATCACCAGTCATGTGATGAGAACATCCATTGTCAATTATTCATTTAGTTTTCTTGTCAACATGAGATACGAAGGATTTTTCTTCATGAACCTGTTCATCTTTGATAGCAACAAATCCAATCTCTTCATTGTCTAAATCATCATCATCATCAGAGATTCCTTCACTAGAATAATAACATTCTTAATCTCTTCTAATCATTGCATAATCAGGTTTGTATTTAGGAACTCTTGTAGGACATCTAGATGCAAAATGGCCTACCTTATTGCATGAAAAACATTTCAACGGTAATTTTTCTTCAAATTTTCCCTTACCTCTTTTCTCTCTTCTAGCTATTAGTGCAACAAGTTATTCCATATTCTTTTCTTCTTCCATTATCTTCTCCCATTCATCAACATACTCACCAAGCTCTTCTCTCAGGTCTTCTTTTCTTGTACTTGGAAGTGCAAATACTTTCCTATGTGCGGATGCTCTAAATGTAGATTCAACTTTAGGAGCAGCTTCTCCTAATTCCATAGCTTCAAAGGTGGTTAACTTTGCAATCAACATCTCTCTACTAAAGTTTGGAGTTAGGGGTATAGTTTCTTGAATTGACATTGCCTTGAATTTGTAGGTAGGATTTAGAGATTTGAGAATCTTTGCAATGACTTCATCTTCATTATAAGTTCCTCCACAATTTTTGATTCCAACTACAACTTCTATAACCCTTTGAACATAGTCTCTAATTCTTTCATCTTCATTCATTTGTAGCTTCTCCTTCTTTGTCTTCCAGTTCTGCAATTTTTCTTGTTTAGTCTATTTGTCTCCTTCATAGAGTGCCTCTAGTCTATTCCAAATATCATATGCCAAATCCAAATCTTTAATTTCAGTAAACTCACCCTCAAATAGTATGATGATCAATGCTTCTCCTGCCACCATGTTGCATAAAAATAGTTTCTTTTCATCATCAGTGGCTGACACTAAGTCATTCTTAGCTTTCAAAGTTTCCTTTTTCACAATCATCCAGTAGTCTATGCCTAAGCATAACAAATGTGTTCGCATCTTGTTTTTCCAACTATCAAAGTTTTTAGGATCAACCTTAAGACTATCCTTCGTATAGTATGCCATTTTCTAAGATCACCTCAAGCTATTAAGCTTTCTCTCTAAGGACCACAAGCTCTGATACCAATTGTTAGGATTAACAGTCCACAATACAACTAACAGGGGGGGTGAATCAGTTGTATGACAAAATATTAAACTTTAAACTTATCAATATTAGATCCAATGAACATAATGAATGCAAACACAATAACACAATATTTTTGGTTAAGGGGAAACCCTGTTAAAGGTAAAAACCTCGATGAGAATTAGCACCCACTAATGATGTACTGAGAGTATAGTAATCCTTGTTAGAAGATATAGCCCTATTAGGAGCTTATTGAAACATTATAGTACATAGTCCTTGTTAGAGGACAGACCCTATTAGGGGTCAAGAACAAAAGAGGCCTCACTACCCAAGTCTCACTACCCAAAGAAGGTTAAGTCCACCTTCTGAACTCACTAGTTCACAACAAGTGTATATGAAGAAATACACAATCTTTTGAACTATTTTCCAACAACTGTCTTTGCTTGATCAGTTCCAATGAAGTCCACCAATAATCCTCTACTTTACATACAATAGACACAAATTCACAACCTCCTTCTATCACACTTATCATATCCATGTCTCTTCCAAAGAAAAAACCTTTTATTTATACCTTATTACATTTTACCAAGAATAGGTCAGCCCATAAGGCTGTCCTAATTACAAAAAACTACATAGGTCCTTGCTAAGATACACATGGTATCATAAACAAGTTTACAATGATCACATTACAATAATTAAAGACCAACATCTTTGAATTTTTCTTGCCAAACAAAACTCACACTTCATTCCCTAAATTGGCTTCCTGATAAACCATTGCCATAGCACATGCCATAGATGACATCACCAATCATTCCATACCTTGCACTAACCAATGAAGATCTATCAATACCTCTTTTATCATCCTTAAAGATAGCATACCTTGAATCCAATCCCTCTGAAATCTATACCAAAAACTCAGAGACTAACTCTATCAATTCTCACTATCACTGTCCAGTGACTAGTCTTTACCAAAATAGCTTTATCTTCCTTAATATGCATCCATTATTGATGTGATCTCAGATATAAGATCAAAACATCCATATGAACTCTCTTCTAACTTTGGAACATCTGACACATCTGTACACCTTCCATACACTATGATTACCAGCCTGGTTCCTTCATAGAAGCATATGTTGACATCAGTGACAAAACACAAATGACAATAGTATGAGTGCCCATTCAGTAACTTAGTGATTAAACATATTAAATGTCTCAATCACCACCCATGCATTAGCAATATCCAATAGAAGAATATTGCAGCAGATGGAGGATTCATCCTTGGAGGATTTTTTGAAGAGGAGATGGAGAATGTTATAAAAGAAATGTTCATTTGGGTTGGTGGTGTTTTTCATTCCATATGTTGCCATCAATGCCAAAGGGGGAGATTGTTGGATATTTACCAGCAAGCCAGTGCTGATTGTATGTTTGTCATTGTTGACAACATATGGTAAGTAGCATGTGTTGAAGACTTATGCAATAAGCTTTGAGTATATGTTACATGGACATGTTATCAACATGATATCATGGACGTAGAGGTTAACTATTAGTATAGACAGTTATATAGCAGCTTGTGTTAGTAGTGTTCCTGAAAAATTTATAGGTAGTGTTTGGTACAGTTATCATGGAGCCTTGCATGTTTGGAAATGTGATGGAGACATGTTAGTAATGTTACATTCATGGACACAGATTCTGGTGATTAGTAGAAGGGAAGTTATGTAGTCGCTATTCAGCAGTAGTAGTTTCCTCTGTTTATTTAGAAGAGCCGATAGAGATTATATTGGTTCTGGAGTTGTGCCTATCATTTTAGTATGTGCCCTTGGATTAGTGCTTGGAGAATAGTTATTAATGTTTAGTTAAGAGTGCATGATGTAATTCAGCTTGTGGAGAAACTTTCAATTACTTTGGTAGAGCCGATAGTGTGTAGTGTGTGTCTACACTTATTAATATTACACAGGTCTTAGATTGTGTAGCGTGCTTAGTAGAGTTGATAGAATTATTATTGGAGTATGTTATGGTTTCTCTAATATGATTTCAAAGTGGTTCTAACAAGCTGACCTGGTTATATCATTTGGAGGAAATATATTTATAGGTAGTCATTTTTTATTGTTAAAGTGTGGCTTAGAGTTGATTATGAGGAGTAGAGCAGAGTGCAAAGTGTTGAGCCATCAAAACAAGGCCTATGTGACCAAGTAAATTATTTTTTCTATACATTGGAACTGATCTAGATAGAAGGTCAAAGTGCAATTCATCAAGATCCACATATAGTGCATATCTGTTATTCAGAAGGTTGTAGCCTTCATCCATTTGAGCAGTGTGCTCTTGGATAGTGTGTCCTCACCCCTAATAGGGTTAATTATAAAAGACTCCTAACAAGGTCCAACCCTTGACCAAGTCACTGTACTAAATGTATTGTAAAGAAACTCCTAACATGGTTAAGGATCTTCTAAAAATGATCATAAAACACTAGTGTAGATTATTAGTAGGTGTCAATTCCCACTGAGGTTTTTACCTATTTGAGTTTCCCCATAACCAAAATATTGGTGTTGTGTTCATGTGTTCTTTCATTTTGTTTATGCTTTATGTTTAAGTATACTTAATTGGATAAATAATTAAAACTTGTAGATAACTGATTCACCCCCCTCCCCCTCTCAGTTATCTCTTGGGACTATTCCTAACAATCCATACTACAAATATTTTATTTCATTCTTTCATGGTGGCATATCCTTTGAAAGTTTTGTCAAACAATTCAACACCATTGGCCATGAATCCATATTTTTTTATGCATGTCATTTTTTATTTCATTCAAATATCTTACGCCATCACAGGCTATCTTCAAAATAATGAGGCAGATTGGACCCCAAGTGGGTCCGACCTATTTTTTTTTTGATTTCAAACACTCAGAACCCAAAAAAATAATCAAGAAAACAAACGCCTGCAACCGGATCCAATTTGGACAACAAAAAACTTTTAAAAACTTCAATTTCTATTACTTTGCTAGTCACCAAATTGAATAAATTGCCACCAATCGCCCCATTAAAACATGGTACAAAACAAATCACTAAATGCTGAAACCTGGGAGACATAAAATTTGTACTATAGAGAAACATCATGTCGAAGGGATTCACCAAAAAATGAACAAGGCGGGATATTTTAAAAGTTTGAAATGCTTGTTCAGAATTACTGGCAAATACAAACTGAAATCACTATAAACTACCTCAGAAGGAGATGATTTAAAAATATCAAATGACGAGCTGAGGGTGAGCCACTGAATTTGGTAGAAAATTCATATGCAAGGAATGATAAAAAAAAACCCTCAACTAGAGACAAGCATCTATCAAAAAGCTACAAATTTTGGAAAAACACTATTTTGCAAAGTTATTCTATCCACACTTTTTATCATTATAAACACATTTTTACTTGACCTTGCAATCCAATCAAATGGAACCTTCATGGACTGAAACCATGGATAGATGATCACTCTCACACATAGAAAATAAGGCTACAATCATATTCCCAAATTGATTAACCGATTACAAATGATTAATCTTCAAAGTTGGCCACTTACAACATCCTAAAATGAAAGACTGTGAAACTATAGAAATTGCATCTAGAACTATCTGAGTAAATGGGTCAAATGGATTGGTCATGATCTGAAACTCATCAAGGAGAATCACTTCCATGTCTATATTATAAATCAACCTTCAATTCCCCCTGACCACATACTGGATATAATTTTCATGAGCTCAAAGTAGGCTACTTCAAAACTACATTCCCACATTCAGGAAAACTGAATAAAATGCAATCAGAAGAGGCTTGGAAAACTGATCATTCAAACCCTTAGGAACCTAAAAATGGGAATGAAGACACACTCACATGCCTAAAATATGATGCAATATTAATTTCATCATGACTATCATCCCAGTGCTAGATGCAAGCCTTCAAAGTAGGCCCTTCAGTAAAACCGAACAGGATGCAAAGTGCAAACTTGTAGAATGCCCCTAAAATGGGTACCTTCAAAACTTTTCTGAACTAGATTCTGGAAGTTGTAACCAATTCCATATGCTTAATGAAAGGAAAGGAACACATGTCCTAAGCCCCATCTCATGAAAATCATCAGGCCTATCTTTGTGTGTACTTAAACTAGGGTCTTTTAAACCATTCTTGTTTGAAGCACTGAACCTTGCCTTAGGAGAAACATCTTAATATGGGCTCATAGCTATCTGGATTTCTAAGAGTACCAATAGTGACTCTAGTTTGGGATGCATTCCCCTTGTGGGCACATAGAGAATTCATGAATCTTTGGTACAGTAGACCACTCAAAAATGAAAACTAACTTCTTGCTCTCTCAAAAATAGGGAAACTTACTAAAAGAAACACACCACAGAACTAAAAGAAAGAAATTGTACAAAAATATACATTACTTGAAAAGGATCAAAGCCTCAAAATTGGAACCACTTCTTACCTCTGTCATAAATATGATTCTCATCCATATATGAGACCACCTACCTAAAAAACTTTTGACAAACATGCTGCCAACATATATGAAATTTTTTGAGCTAAAAGGTGATCCTATACTTGCCACAACCCAAACTCTTCCAGTCAAAACCATCCTCATGTTCCTATTCCATAAAATATGGAAAATCCTTTATCTCATCTTGATATTGACTGCAAAAATAAGGTATACCTAGTAATGCATCAAAATATACACTACAAAGATCATCTTGTATTACTAAAAAGTCATCCGGCTGAGAATGAACTAGATCCCTAGCTTTATCTGTATGGGATACTTCAGTCATTGAGAAACTTGGCTTGTCAATAATATCTCCATGAATCAGATCATGAACCAAGTGCAAATTCCTTTCATAAACATTGTGACACAGGGACAATTGATCCATATCATCATCTCTATCAATAAATTTTGCATCCTTATCCTTGTCACAATCATCATCACATTCATCAAAAGAAGGAAAATAGAATGAACAAGAAACTTGTGCATCATTTGAATCTTCATGATAGGACAACACACTGTCATGATCCTCTTTATCTTTGTTAATTGGTTGAGAAGAGAAATATTTCAATTCAATCCAGCAGTTGCAGTCATCAAGCTTAACTTGCTCATTACTTTGTGAAGAAGCAATCCGGTCAGTTACAAGATTTGTTTGCAAGCTAAGGGGAAACATCTCCTCATGAAATGACTGAAAACCAACACCTTTCTCACAACTTCTATTAATGTCTTGCACACATACACCAGTATGATGAGACAATGTTTCTTCTAAAACTTGTAGGATTGAGGGATCAGATTTAGATTCATTACTTTCTTTAGTATCCTGACCTATACAATGGTCCCTGACACTAAGCTCATCAAAATCTAAATTCATACCATCATATGAATCCTCATACTCATCATACATGACATTCTTATATTCCTCATACTCATATGCATCATAATCTTACAAAGTATCCAATCTAGTTATAGGAATGAAATTAACATTATATGCATCATGCTTCATACCCTCACTAACCTCATCACTGTCAAAACACATATCTTTTAGGTATGAAAGTGTAGAGTCAAATATAAGAGCATGCCTCTGAAAATTAGTTTCTAAGAGATCTGAGACTCCCTCATTATTCAGCGTGCATTAGATTTCATTTTCATTCTCTTTGGCTTCATGCTTGATGCTGCAAATCTCCTTCTTGTTTAGAACAGGGGCTGCAAACTCTTCGTTCCCATTATCTTGTACAAAGCCATCACTATAGCAAATTTCATCTGCATCATCATTATCTCCTTTCTTTTTGCACACATCTTTCTTATACTGGGATAATAAAGTTGCTCTCTTTTTCTGAATAAAAGAAAGGTCTACAAACTTTTTAATAGAAACATTATCAACTGTGAACTCTTCCTCATCATCTTCATATTCACTGAATTTACTATTAGCATCATAATATTTATTTGCACAAGGATTCTCACAAGGAGACCTTACTTTCATATCTTGATAACCTCAATTTCTATCACTCGAAGAACACACTTCTGTATTTGACACAAGATCACAACTAATGTAAAATTTGGAATCATCAAAAGTGCTATCCTGATTTCTCAGCACTCTATATGGAAAGAAATCAGCACCTTGAATGCATGTTTGAACATCAAAAGAAAATGTTTGAAATTCAATCGTGTGCATGTCAAACAAGTGTTCAAGATAATCACTTTGAATTGCAACTTGTGGCTTTAAATTTAAATCATCTCGAGAGGCATCATCATCCTGAATTGAAAGAATGAAAGATGTATTTTCTACCCAGTAATTTCTATGTCTTTTCTAAATCATTTTAATGTCTTCTAGAAATAGGACATCAACACTCTTTACATCCAAATCTTGGATAAAAGAACATACCTTTGGCTGAATCAAATAATCTGATATGGAATTTGAAATGTCATTCAGCTTTTCATTAAATATTTCAAATTGTTGTTCAAACAAATCAGTAGGCAACCCATTCAACATGTCCTCTTTTTGGCATATGTCTCTTTGAAATACTTCATTGTTATAGGGAAACATGTCAACACTATCAACCTTTTCCTAATAAGATACTGGTTCCATATTATTAATAATATCAAAATTTTCAATATCTATACCAAGCCAACTGACTTTCATATCTGGTTCAAGGGCAAACTAAGCTACCATGGTTTCATATTCAGGCTCATAGAAGCCTTTATTTATCTTATAACAAAAAACTTCACATGGAAAATCAAAAGCTGAAAACATACAAACTGAAAAATCAGTCTCATCATCACAATCATCTAAAAAAAAGAATTCATTAATTCTCTAGTCATGTCAACTTTTTCACAATCATATTCAGCATATGACAACTATTCATTTTGTTCACAAGGCTATCCATAAACCATTTCCTTATCTTCAAGAAGACCAAGATCATTATGGCTCCTCGAATCTTCTTCTTCACTATCAGCATCATTGAAATCTGATAGAATTTCATCGCTTGGGGCTTTATTATCATATGATGAAAGATATACCCCCTCTTCATTTTCATTACTTGACTGCAAACAATAAGTCTTTGTAGCCTCACAACTAGAAGAAATAGTTTCAAATCTACTTGGTGTATACCCCTTGTATATATCTATCTCTGCATCAAGAAAATGTTGCAATTCTTCACTAACCATGTTAACTTCTATATTAGGGACATTCATTGTTTTCTATAAATTTTCTTCATTCATACTTTGTTCAGTAGCATAACTTGAAGCATGATCAGTAAGATCAACAGAGATGGAGACACTTTGATATTGAGTTCCATTTGCTGATTTACATCTATTTTGTTCAATCAGAACATTATGACAATGAACTCCAGTGGATAAAAACCCTTTGGCAATTATATATCTCAAATTATTTTCAATGTCCATTGCTGTCATAAAAGCCTGATGTAAATTATTTGGCTCTTTATTTCTTAACAGGAAGCTCATCTTTTTATCAAAAGCACCCAAACAAATTATTAAACATACTTGGTCATTGGGTCTGTAACTCATTGGAATATTGTTTAATGTCTTAGAAAATCTGATGTTGAAAGATGGGACTAATTCATCTTCTTCAATTTGAATCTCCATCAAATTGTTCAGCAAAATACTCACATCAATTCTCTCAGCGAACTGTTCCATGAAAGCTAAATTGAAGTCCTCCCATGAAGAAATGGAATTTGCTAGCAAGGAATAAAACCAACCCTGGCATCATCTTTCAATGTCTGAACCAAAAACTTCATGATGACATCTTCATGAAATTTTTTTAAGTCTCCCATCATATTAGCAAACTCTTGCAAATGCTCACATGATGAATCTGATTGTTTCCCTTTAAACTCTTGCAAATGCTTCCTAATTTTGGTAGGAATCACATTCATGAAACCATGTATGCCACTGAAACACAATGACACATACCTCTGTATAGAAATACCTCTACTTGAATCCATTATGGACTACACTTCCTGTTAACAAGATTTTCAGATTTTTATTATAAATAACTTATGTAGCCATAAAGATTATAAAATCATACATATTCCTCTGAAGATACAACCTAGATTTTTTTTAACAAATTTGGAGAAATATGCAGACCCACAATTCTAAAATCCTTTTATACGGTGACATTTCACCCAATAAGGATTATACAAATACAAAACATTTAACAAGAAATACCTTGTAAGTTCTTTGATGTTGCAGATTTTTCTTTGGCTGGAAATAATGGAAAATTTCAGAGCTCACTTCATAGCTCCATCAAGCTCTTTGTATAGAGTCACCACCTCCTTGAAGAGGAAAATACTTTATTTCTATTTTTGTATACTCCTTCCAACCAACATGAAACTTCACCAGAATTTTAAATATTGTTTATCAGAGTTGAATACATCATATCTTTATTCTGAACTTGCACTGATCAAACCGAGGATCTCAGAGTCACCTCTCAAAACTCGGTGAGATAATATTAAAACCTTTTAAATCTGACTCTTATAAACTTCAATGGAAACCACTAGATAGATAAATAAGCTAGCTAGGAGTCTAGCTCTACTCATACCCATGTTATTTATAACTGATTTATAACACTAGAGATATCAACTGATTGAAACAAGCAGGCTAGGAGTCAAGCTCAGCTTGGAACCTACATTATTTACTCATGATTATAATCTCCCCAGTAGAGTCACCATTTTTTTGGCTCTTGGAATGAATTTTACACTCGATGAGACACCAATATACCTAAGACTAATTTTAGGAATGGTTAATTCCAAATATGGGGAAATCTATAGGTAACTGGACCAACTATAGGGACAAGATTGCCCTCTTCACTTTTGACTCTGCAGAACCAAGGTGGGTGCACCTAATCCAATAAATGAAACACTCTTTACAATACTAGGATTGGATTGAACAAAGTAGATAATAGCAAGAAAGTACTAAATGATAACTAGTCATTCGTTGACTCTACATTGCTATGACAAAACTGATGCTACACAACATAAAACTGAAAGGGTAGAAAGGATAAAAAAGATTTGATTTAACTTTTGTAGAATACAATACATTCCAACCAAAGATACATCAGCATAGAGTTTACTTGTTTTAGATCAGTGCCTTATCCATTGGGAAGATCATCTAGTGCATTTTAGAATACAAAGACTGATTACTATCACTTCATTAAAGATCCAAATCATAAATACAAATACCCAAAACCATATTGCTTATAGAAATCCTTGTGAAAACCCCATGCATTTGTGTATCATCTAGAGCATAATTTAATCTGATTAAAACCAGAACTAAAGATAGACAACACATGCATAGATAAATTCCATACAAGGAAAGAGAACATTCAAAACCCATAAAACTTGACATAGATGGAGAGAAGTGGAACTAAAAACTTGAATTAAGAATGAAGATCTAAGCCTCTGTATACACCTTTCTTGAAGATTCAAAGCCACTAAAATAATAGGCAAATGATTTGCAACTTTGTACTCTGTTTTGATACAAACTAGACAAAATATGCCCTACTCCATGATTGAAGGTTCAGGATGTAACCTTGTGAACTATAAAACCAACAGCCTCTGTAATGGTTTTGGAAATCCTTATAAAGGATTGCAACAAGCTAAGGACCATTTAGGGCTTTTTTAGAGCAACACAGTCAACCCTAAGACTATCCAAAATATCTTAGACAAATCTAATACTCTTTCAATTCTAGAACATCTCTTTGCAAAATATCTATTCTTACCTAAAAATGATCCTTGAATACATAGTCCATTACTTCTCTTACCAACTTGGTCGCATCAAGTTTTAACCACTGCCATTGCAATCCTCATTTTGTGTCGATTCTGAAAACATATAATATTCATATATTCTGATAAAAAATGAGTCCTATAGGCATTTTTTCATTTTCACGAGAAAGTGCAATTTTTGAATTCGAATTTGATACATAATGTAGACTTTATAAACTATTAAAACTCTCCATAGATTTGTTGATTTTAATGTGGGCCCTACATGCCACATGGCACTTCTAGGTTGGCTAGCTAACTAACCTTATTTCTCAGTTGGACTGCCAGCACATCCCTCTGCCATGTGTCACATTCTTATTGGCCTATCTCATTGACTAGGCATCCATCCGATAGCTCACCACCATGACATATGGCAGCCTCTTGTAGTCCCGCAGAAGTAACCATCAAGCATCTTTCTTCTTCCAGAATAGCAACCATCATTAGATTGGCATGCATCTCAAAGTTGTCGGTTGGCTTGTCCATTTGACTACTCTATCATCGGTCCCTGCCACATGAAACATTTTGGTTCATTGTAATGTCCACTTGTCACCAAACCACATCTCATCGCCATGTCACCAAGTGACACTTGTCATTCTGTCACATTCCCGCAATGGTATCCATCCTAAATCTTACTTATTGCAAGACAACGATGACCATCGATCTCGTGGTACACATTTTGATGCATCTGACCAACACCTACATTTTCCATCTAGATTTACTTACCTACATGTATGGCCCACCATCCAAGTCATCATCCACCTAAGAACCTTGATCCTTGTGCACATGTGAGCGGCCTTCCAACCAGTCGTCCACTTTGGACACCTTCAATGTGTGTGTTATTCCTTATAAATTCCTCATCCTCTTCCTGCATAGGTAATGTGGGATAATTCTACTAAATTTAATATAAATTTTGTTTCAAAATTTATCCTTGGAGTGCAGACCCAGTTGGGCCCACCAAATCAGGTTAGCTCCACACATTCCTTCCTCCCTCTCTAGCTTCTTTACAATACACTATGGCAATGTTTGTTATAAAGATATAAAATCTTTGTGACATGACAAATGTGGGATATATCCCTTATGATGCAACCCACACACGCAACCCTCTAATGGGGTCCTTATCCCATGGTGCATGCAACACTTCCAGTACATAGCGTGCCTACAACTAGTTTATTTATGTGCGGAACATGCCTCATGGCAACCTCCAATGGGAACCTACACAACTTCTTAATGCCCTGTGTGCTGTAAGCAACACCCTAGAAGGAAACCCACGCAACCACAAGGGAAGCCTGTGCTCAAACCTAGGCAACCCACATGCTTGGAGGCCTCTCCACCTTGTGCCATATTGGTGCATGGGAAGGGGGATTCTACAGCCTCCTTTGGCCTACATGTGCAGCACCAAATGGCATGTGCACCTCCCTCAAGGGTGCACACAACCCTCTAACAAATGGTGCACTAAACTTTTAGCATGCTCCTATTGTCCATGCACGTAGAATCTCCTTTACTTGGTGTACAACCATTGAAACCAATACACACTCCCATTTGTTGGTGCATGATTCTCAAAGGTTGTGATGTGCATATATAACTTCAGCAAATGAATTGAAAAGACAATCTAGCAGGATTTATCTTTTTGAGAGATTAAAATTTCAAAGAGTTTGAGCTTCTTTTTACTTCATGATTTCTTGCACTCTATCTTTCCCACATGGCACTGTAGATATAGCACATGCTGGAAACAACACTTAATGACTATTGTTGAGGGAACTATGAGAGACAAGGAGTATCATCACAATGTGTTCAACATTTTGTATGTCAGAAGTGCATATGGCACTTCTCCATTTGGTGTCCATGGTATTTGAAAGAAGCAACACATCCATACTGGAAACATTTTATTTCATTCCTTCGTGGTGGCATATCCTTTGAAATTTTTATCAAACGATTCAACACCATTGGCCATAAATCTATATTTTGTTATGCATTTCATTTTGTATTTCGTTCAAATCTCTTATGCCATCACAAGCTGTCTTCAAAATAATGAGGCAGGTTGGACCCCAAGTGGGTCTGGCCTAAATTTTTTTTTATTTCAAACACTCTGAACCTAAAAACATTACCAAGACGACTGGTGCTTGCAACTAGATCCAATCTCGACAACCAAAAACTTTTAAAAATTTTCAATTTCTATTACTTCGCTAGTCACCAAATTGAATAAATTGCCTCCAATCACCCTATTAAAACACAACACTAAACAAATCACTGAATGTTGAAACCTGGCAGACATAAACTTTTTACTATAGAGAAACATCATTTCAAAGGGATTCGGCAAAAAATGAACAGGGCAGGAGGTTTTAAAACTTGGAAACACTCATTCAGAATTGTCAGCAAACACAAACTGAAATCACTATAAACTACCTCGAAAGGAGATGATTTAAAAATATCAAATAATGAGCTAAGGGTGAGCCACCAAATCTGGTATAAAATTCATATGCAAGGAATGAAACAAAACAACCCTCAATTGGATAAAACCATCTATGAAAAAGCTAAGAATTTTGGAAAAAGGCTACTTTGCAAAGTTATTCTATCCTCACTTTTTATCATTATAAACACATTTTTACCTGACCTTGCAATCCAATCAAACAAAACCTTCATGGTCTGAAACCCTGGATAGATGATCACTCTCACACATAGAAAATAAGGCTACAATCAGATTCCCAAATTGATTAACTAATTATCAATGATTAATCTTCAAAGTTGGCCACTTAGAACATCTTGAAATGAAAGACGGTGAAACTATAGAAGTTGCATCCAAAACTGTTTGAGGAAATGGGTCAAACGGATTGGTCATGATCTAAAACTCATTAGGGAGAATCACTTCCATGTCTATATTATAAATCAACCTTCAATTCCCCCTAACCACTTACTGGATATAATTTGAATGACCTTGAAATAGGCTACTTCAAAAATGCATTCCCACATTCAGGAAAATTGAATAAAATGCAATCAGAAGAGGTTTGGTAAACTAATCATTCAAACCCTTAGGAACCTAAAAATAGGCATGGAGACACACTCTCATGCCTAAAATATGATGCAATATTCATTTCATCATGACTATCATCCTGGTGTTAGATGCAAGCCTTCAAAGAAGGCCCTTCAGTAAAATTGAATAGGATGCAAAGTGCAGATTTGTATAATGCCCCTCAAATGGGTACCTTCAAAACTTGTCTGAACTGGATTCTGGAAGTTGTAACCAATTGCATGTGCTTAAGGAAAGGTAAGGAACACATGTCCTAAGCCCCATCCCATGAAAATCATCAGGCCTATCTTTGTGTGTACTTAAACTAGGGTCTTTTAAACCATTCTTTTTTGAAGCATTGAACCTTGCCTTAGGAGAAACATCTGAATATGGGCTCATAGCTATCTAGATTTGTGAGAGTACCAACACTCAAGATATGGAGGATTAGAATGTTTAAAAGACCTGGCACTTGCATTGTGATATGAATTAAAGAGGAGGAGACTCTACACACATGAGCACTCTGGAGGTGCCTCGAGATGCATTTTGCTAGACTAGATGGACAACTGGTAGGTGATTGGACAAAATGTTGACACATGGTGCTTGGTCGTTGGTTTTCTAAATAAGGTTGGCAATTAGAGGAAGCATTTGGAGAATGGGAGATTTCTTAGTCATGTCTTCTCCCAATCTTGGCTGTCAAGGGCCAAGCATCTGGAGATCTAGAGAGCACTTAGTCATGCATTCTCCAAATTATAAGCCGATTAGTAATAACATTTGGAGAACTAGAGATAACCTTGGTGGCTAGTTCTCTCAATCCTAGTAGATAATAGGTAGACATTTAGAGATCATGATATGTGACACAAGGGAGGAGGGGGAGAGGGGCCAAAGGCACACCCTAACCAGATCCACCTTGCAAAACAACACATGAGAGAAAAAACACACAAGTGACAAAGAGAATACAAAAAAAATCATATATTATCTTTAAATTGATTCATACATGTTGGGCTATATGGCCTTTCTAATTTAGTCAAGATATTAGAATCAAGTACAGAAGTCCTCCAACATGTGAGGATCTTTCAACAATCTCTAAATTTTTTATCT
This sequence comes from Chamaecyparis obtusa, assembly GCA_027943335.1. NCBI lineage: Eukaryota > Viridiplantae > Streptophyta > Pinopsida > Cupressales > Cupressaceae > Chamaecyparis > Chamaecyparis obtusa. The sequence continues at coordinate 271,883 of BSBK01001476.1, read as the reverse complement.
TCTATCTTTTATGCCCCAAACTGATTCCCTAAACTCTAACCAAACAACTATATCTATACAAGAGGCTACCGAGCCAATTCAGCCTTCAGATCCATAATCAATGGAAGGAACAACCAGATCTAGGTCCACATGCTTCCTAATGATGGATACCAACATTAAATTTGTGACCCAAATTAAATGTGCAAGTCAGCCTCAACAAAAATCTAAAACAAACAACTCGGCAAGCAAGGAAACTGAATGCCAGAAAAGCATCGCCGAGGGCTAGGGAATTAACCGACCAACTTAGTTAACAAAGGAAACCAAGAAACACCGAACCAACTAGGTCAAAGCAGGAACCGACCAACATAGGCAAACTTCAAATATGTTTTTGGTGACACAAGATTGCCAAGGACCCGAGATGCTCCTGCATCAGACACTTGGTGTTATTTTAAATGATTCACTGAATCATGAAATAGGTATGATTCGAGCTGCATCCAACTCAGACTGTGAAATCCATCAACTATCTTTAATCGGTCTATTCTTCCACTTTACCAGATATTCCATATATTATTTTCCTCTTGTACTTTTGCCAATTTTTTTCTCCAAAATCTTCTCAACTTCTTCATTCTATTTCTTAGGATAATCCATGGGTACTTTCATGTCTTCATCAAGTTCATGAAACTCATACAAATCAACAATGTTGAATATAGGTGATATATCCATGTAATCAGGAAACTCAATCTCATATGCATTTCCATTGTCAAATTTTCTCAAAATCTTGCAAGGTCCAAACTTCTTCATTTTCAGCTTCCCATATGTTCCAACAAGAAATCGGCCTTTCTTCAAATGAACCATCACTTCATCACTAACATCAAAAGTCTTATGTCTTCTTAATCTATCAACTCTGTCTTTGTATTTCTGATTACTTTTCTCCAGCTTAAACTTCACATCTTCATGCAATGTCTTCATGTACTCAGCAATTGTACTCCTTCAACACTTCTCTTTCTTTGATAAAAAATGTCTCTCAATTCAGATATACCTCTTGGTTGTATGACATTTACAATCTCAAAAGTTGTTTTTGTAGTACTCCTATTCATTGAATTATTATATGCAAACTCTTCTTATGCCAACATAGAATCCAAATTACTCAATGTGTCTCCAACTAAACATCTCAAATATTTCCCAAACTTATATTCACAACTTTTGTTTGTCCATCGGTTTGTGGGTGAAATGTAGAACTATATTTCAACTTGGTGCCAAAATTTCTCCAAAGAGTCTTCCAAAAGTATCCAACAAATTTACTGTCTCGATCAAAGATAATACTCCTGGGTAATCCATGAAATCTAACAATTTCCTTAAAGAAAAGATCTACTACATGTACTACATCTGATGTCTTTCTACAAGGTACAAAATGTGCTATTTTAGAAAATCTATCCACAACAACAAATATAGAATCATTACCTCTTACTATCTTTGGTAATCCAAGAACAAAATCCATACTGATGTCAATCCAAGGTTTCTCAGGAACAAAAATCAGTGTATACAATCCAGTATTCTGACTTACTCCTTTTGCAACTTGACAAATTCCACAACTTTTCAAAAATTTATGAACATCTTTATACAACTGTGGCCAAAAGTATTTCTCCATAAGAAAATTCAATGTCTTATCAACACTAAAATGTCCATTCAAATCACTACTATGTTTCTCCTTTATCAAATTAGTTCTCATTGCTCCTCTTGGTATACACAACTAAATACCTTTAAACAACATACCTCCTTGCATAAAATATTCATCCCATTTAGTACTTGGTTGATCTTGAATAGGTGCTCTACACTTTCTCCATGGCTCAAAAAAATCAGGATCAAATTCATAAGAATCTCTCATGTCATCAAAGCCAAGAACTTTAATTTTCATCTCGGTCATCAAAGATCTTCTTCTACTCAATGCATCAACAACTCGGTTAGTGACTCCACTCTTATTCTTTATCACAAATGTATAACTCTGCAAATACTCAATGCATTTCATATGTCTCTGATTCAACTTATTCTAACTACCCAAATACTATAAAGCCTTATGATCAGTATACAACACAAATTCACTTGGCATCAAATAATGTCTCTATTTATTCAGTGCTTGAACAATAGCATAGAATTCTTGATCATATACATAATATTTCCTTTTTGCATCATTCAACTTTTCACTAAAGAAAGAAATGGGTTTACCTTCTTGACTCAACATAGCTCCAATTGCACTTCCACTTGCATCACATTCCACTTGAAATACCTTATTAAAATTAGGTAATGCCAAAACAGACAATTCAACAACCTTCTACTCTAGAGTCTCAAGACTTTTATTAGCTCCATGTGTCCACTTGAATTCTCTTTTGTCTCCTCTCATAGTCTCAGTCATAGTATTACAAATTGAACTAAAATTCCTAATGAGCTTTTGGTAAAAACTTGCCAAACCATGAAATTATATTACCTCACTAGCATTCTTAGGTGTAGGCCAATTCAAAATAGCTTCAACTTTTTTAGGATCCATTTTCAAACCATCAGCTGAAATCACAAATCCCAAATACACAATATCCTCTTTCATGAATGAACACTTTTTCAGATTTATCAACAAATTTTCTTCTTTCAACCTCTACAATACTTGTCTAACATGCATGTTCTTCTCTCATTTTACTAAATATTAGAATATCAAATCAAGATATACAATCACAAACTTACCCAAGAATTTCTTTAAAACTTCATTCATCAATCTCATAAAAGTACTTGGTGCATTAGTTAAACCAAAAGGCATAACCAACCACTCATACAAACCTTATTTTGTCATGAAAGTAGTCTTCCATTCATCACCTTCTCTAATTATAACCTAATGATACCCACTTTTCAAATCAATTTTGGTAAAATAATTTGCTCCAGTAAAACTATCAATTATGTCATCCATTCTCGGTATAGGAAACCTATATTTCACTGTTATCTTATTGATTGCTTTGGAATTAGTGCACATTATCCATTCTCCATTCTTCTTAGGTTCCAATATAGTAGGTATTGGACAAGGACTCAAACTTTCTCTGATCAAACCTTTCTCCAACAAATCTTGAATCTATCGATTCAATTCCTGATTCTCGGTAGGTGTTAACCGATGAGGTGCCTTATTTGGTAAACTAGCTCCGGGAAATAGATCCATGAAATGGTCAATGCTTCTCTTTGGTGGAAAACCATCAAGTACATTATCATAAATGATCTCACTACACTCATTGAGTAACTTATCAATCTCTTTAGGGACATTATCCTCTATTTTATTACTCAGTTTATTAGGAATTACAAAAAAACATACATCATTCTTCTTCAAATCCTTAACAAACTTTCTTCCTTCCATTAGGAAAACTTTCACAGATGTCCAAACATTAATAACATGTTCTTCAATCAAAGGTAACAATATTTTTCTTCTCCCATCAGCCGAAATAGTATACTTATGCAATCTCCCATCATATATAGCATGTCTATCATATTTCCAAGGTCTACCCAACAAAATATGACAACAATCCATAGGTGTGATATCACATAACACCTTATCATAGTACTTTCTAATTTTCAAATTAACATAACATTATTCACTTACCAAGAGTGTATGTGCATCTTTGATCCATGAAATATGATAGGGCTTCGAATGTTCCAACATTTTCAACTGCAACTTTGTGACTATTTCCTCAGATGCTAGATTCTCTGAGCTACCACTATCAATGATTACCTTCCAAAATTTGTTAGAAACTCTACATCTAGTCTTGAACAAACTTTTCCTTACCGGATCTTCCTTTTTACCTTCATTCCAAAGTGCTCTCCTTACCATCAAGTTATTTTCCTTCTCGGGTTCATTCAGTGACTCTTCTTGCACCAAAGCATTTCTAATGCTACCAACTTTCTTACTTGCATGTGTACATTCAAATGACCTATGCCCTACTTCTCCACAATTGTAACAAGTTCCTCGGAAACCACCTCTTTTATAACCACCTTGGTAGCTACTGCCTTTGCCTCTAAATGAACATTCACCTTTCCACTCAGTCTTGCCATTATCTAGGTTTGTCTTTTTAGGTTCAGATCTACTATTTTCACCATGAGATATATCTCTTCCTCTAGGGAATCTACCACCTCTACCTCTTTGTATTTTCTCATGTCTCTTGTTCAATTTCTCCTCAGATTTCAATTAAAATTGATAAGCCTCTTCAATGTTCTCCAATTTGACTAAACTGATTTCTTCTTGGATGGAAACTCTCAAACCATTCATGTATCTAGCAATTCTTTCCACATCATCTTCATCATGTCTAGATCTGATATCTAATCTATAGAATTCCTTAGTATATTCCTCTATCAAGCTATCTATTTGCCTTAAAATTTGTATTTTCCTAACTAGGTTAATATGATAATCACAAGGTAAGAACTTTATTTTCAACTTGTTCAACATTTTATTCCATACCTTGATTTTGTCTTTGGCTTTCCTCTTTTTGTCCAACTGCAGATGTTCCCACCATAAGGATGCATGACTTTTCAACTTTGTGCTTGCAATTTTCACCTTCTTTTCCTCAGGTACATTTTCATACTCAAAGTACTTTTCCATCTGAGTGATCCAATCCACCAATTCATTAGAATCCAATTTTCTACCATACTCAGGAGGATTAAAGTGTGGTGTAGACTTCAAACTTGCAAAGCCTTCAAGAATTTGTCCTCATCTTGATCCATCATAGGTGTAGGTTCTACATCACCTTGCTCTACCTCAATTTCATCATCACTAACATTTTCAAGATGTCTTCCTCTTCTCTTGGCTATTTGAGCAATTTCTAATCTACCAGCAAGTTGTCTCAACATGTCTGTAAATCCTAGATCTACATCTCACCTCTCACAAACCATCTTGAAAAGTCTCTATAATTGCAGGTCAGATCGTAATCTGCTACCCAACAAAAATTCAACTAGGGCTTCACAAGAAGGAACCTTCAAACCTAGATTGGTAAACCAAGATTTAGATCTAACCTTGCTCTCATATCACCTAACACAAGGGAGGATCGAGAGAGGGGCCAAAGGCACACCTTAACCTGATCCACCTTGCAGAACAACACGTGGAAGCAACAACACACAAGTGAGAGAGAGAATACAAAAACTTTCATATAATATATTCAAATTTATTCATACATGTTGGGATGTAAGGCCTTCCCAATTTAGGCCAGATATTACAATCAAGTACATAAGTCCTCCAACATGTGAGGATCTATCAACAATCTCTAAATTTTCTATCTTCTATCTTCTATGCCCCAAACTGAATCCCTAAAATCTAACCAAACAACTATATTTATATAAGAGGCTACCAAGCCAAGTCAAACTTCATATCCACAATCAATGGAAGGAATGACCAGATCTAGGTCCACATGCTTCCAAATGATGGATACCAACATTAAATCTGTGACCCAAATTAAATGTGCAAGTTGGCCTCAACATAAATCTAAAATAAACAACTCGGCAAGCAAGGAAATCTAGCGCTAGACAAGCATTGCCGAGTGCCATGGAATTAACCGACCAACTTGGTTAACAAAGGAAACCAAGAAACACTGAGCTAACTTAGTCAAAGTAGGAACCGAGCAACACAAACAAACTTCAAATATGTTTTTTGTGACATAGGATTGCCAAGGACCTGAGATGCTCCTGCATCAAAATGCCTTGGTCAGGCAATTGCCCAATGGTGGTGGTTAAGTCCCTAGCATCTAGAGAATAGGAGATAAGCCTTAGTTGTGTGTTCTTGAAATAGGATCGTAGCTATTGATGTGATCTAGAGATTCAGAGAATAGACATAGCTGCCCATTCTCCATATATAACCATGGTCAAGGATGTGATCCGAAGATTTTGACAATAGACTAGTTGTCGAATCTCCAAATGTAACCTAGGTTAAAAAAAGAATTCAAATATCAGAAGAATGAAGGAATTCACATGATCTCCAAATTAGAGGTCAAGGCTAGGGTCAAGGTGAGCATGCAATAAGCTAACAACAAGTGGCGAGATCTAGTGGCTTTTGTGTGTAAAGTGTGGGAAAATGAGTATAAAGGCCACATTTAAAGTTGCAGAAAGATTTAAATAGCATGCATAAGTCCATACTTTGGGATTAATTCAAAAATTTAAATGATTGAATATGCTAATGGAAATAATACCTAGAGCCTTTATTTTTATCAGAATATAGACATGTTATATGTTTCTAGAAATGGCAGGAGATGAGGAATCTGATAGCAATGATTATTTTTAGTTTCAACTTGGTGGCAAAGAGCAGTAAGGACTTGCATTTTGGATGAAAATTTGAAGGGGGAAATGGTTGCAAAGGTAAAGGTAGTTGCAGAAGACCAATTGAAAGAGGATCGGAATTGGAGGGAAGATGAAGATATTTTGGAAAATTGGCAACTATCAGTGGTGACTAGCTTTGATGTTTTCCTTTATCTTTTCTTCCTCTCCATTGTTTGGAGGGTGGTGAAAATTGGATTAGAGAGAGCCTCTGGCATCTGTGTCTTGGTCTGAAGAATTTTTTCTTTAGAATGTACTGATACAGAGAATTATCGATGAAAATAAACTAAAATTCCTTTATGTATTTATTGTCTTCAAGTATCATCTTTTGATTTTTTCATATGTTAAATCTCTAAGGCATTTCTATCATATCATTTACAAGGTAAGTAGTGGGGGTTAAGCTTGAGCTTATTTCAAGGGAAGAATAATTCTTAAGGGAGGTCTCTGAGAATTCATAGCTTATGCAATAATCTGATGACAATGTATGTAAATGAGAGGGTGATTTGTAAGGCATCTCACCTGGGTTTTGGGTATATTAGATTTGAGAATTTTTTGTAGATGTATGATTTCTTTGACTCTTTGTCCTAGGATTCAACACTGGTCCATGCTTAATCTATGTTTCTCACCATCAATATAATCAATAATGGTTCATTTTAAAGTTTATGTTGAAAGAGTTATATTTTTATGTCTGTGTCAAGTATGCAGATAACCATTGTGATTCTTTAAAGAATAGAATCTAAGAGGTACACCCACTTGAACTTGAAGTTCAAATTCAAAGAAGGATTAAAATCCTTAGAAACCTTAGTGTTTGATGTTGTCAGATGCATATTTTGGGTCCGTAGGGTAGTGTATCAAAGTTCTCTGATTAGTATTCATCATCTACAACATTAAGCGCTAACACGGTGCAAGTCAGGAGGTAAACTTTGAAATGTAATTGTGGATAGTGGTAGTACTAATAACCTTGTTACTAAGGAAATGGGTTAGAAACTTGGTTTGAAGAGAATGAGACATCCTTATCCTTATAGGATTGCCTGGTTACAAGATGTTCATGCTCTAGAAGTGAGGGAGCAATGTATTGTTGATTTTTAGATTGGCCAATATAAGGATCAAGTATTGTGTGTTATTGTGGAGATGAATAGTTGTCATATATTGCTCAGTAGACCTTGGAATTATTATTATAGAGCTATATATGATTATGTCAAGAATGTGTTTACTATTGAGAAGAATAATAGGAAGCTTTCCCTGATGCCTTTGCTAGATACAACACTCAGTAGGAGAAAACTGAGCTTTGGTAGCTGAGATGAGTTGTGAAATTATGAAGGGATGGATTAGTATGGAGAACAAGCCTGTGTGTTATCCAAAAAATATTTGAAGAGAGAGAGGAAGCAGAAGTGGAAGAGTGTGCAAGGTGAAGACTTGAAGGGCTTGTATGTGAAGAACCAAGTTCGGGGTTTATGTGTTGAATCCAAAAAGATTTTCTTCAAGCCTATGAGAACATCTTTTCAAACCTGGTGTGTCTGATGCAGGGCCATTCTAGGTTACATGGAAAATCTACATGCTCGTGTGTTGGTTTGGGTCTGTGTTACTCAGTTTTAGCTTTAATTACTGATCTTAATTATTGAAGGAATCTTGGTCATTGAAGGAACGCGGTGAAACCTTTGGTGCTCAGTGGAACTTGTGCTCAGCAATGCCTATGGTTCTTAGTCAACATTCTTTCTCAGTGATGCCTGTGTTCCTTGGTGATGCTTGGTGTTCTCAATTGTTTCACTGGTGCTTGGTTGTTTCTCTAGCACTCGGTAGATCTAATTTACCGATTGGAGTTCTTGAAGATTTTGTTGGCCTACTTCATGCATTTATTTTTGGTTTCTTTTGTTATATTCTCATACGTAGATCTAGAGGCTGACATGGAGAATTAATTTTTTGTAAGGCTATTTTAGAGCTGACAATTGTTGCATTTAATATTTGTTTGTAATAGAAGCCGACTTGGCTTAGGAGTTAATTATTTCTTCTAGCTGACTTGTGGTTGAGGAAATGTATTTAAGGAGTGTTTGGGTAGATGTTTAGAGAGTGAGTAGATTGGAAAGATAGAAGGATAGCATTTGGATCTTGTGAGGTTTTGAAGATCAGATTGTTTCTCTCATAGTTCTAATAGCAAAACTTAAGGTTTTTATGCTTGGAGATAAGGAGATTTATTGGAGGCTTGTGAGCTCAAGTTTAGATCTGCCTTAGTGTTTCCATCAGTTTCAGATTTGTTTCAGAGCTAGACTAGCTGAGAGATTGTATAAATACTTTGTGTTTGTATTTCACCTTAACCTAGAAGGCCTTACAATTGGGCATGTTAATGAAAAATCTATTGAAATATTATCTTGTTGTGTTATTCCGCATTGTTGGTGTTTGGCTGCAAGTTTGGACTATCCTTAATTGGATCCTCCTTAACTTTACTATGTTAGTTGTAAAATTTATCCATATCCTCATATATTTCATTGTACCCCATTGTTTCAATTTTGCAATGTATGAATGTCCATGTATTTTCCATGTACAATACATTGTTACAAATTTGCGAGAAGGCTCCTATCAAATTATCCAAAAATAGAGTAATAAGTCTTTTCTTGAATATGTCTAGGCTCATTCCTAATATCTCCAACTACTTGATTTTCCATTTTAACAACTGAATATCCAAGATTAGTAACTAGCTTAAGCTTGCAAGAGTGATAAATACCTTTCTCTTCTCTTGCTAGGGTTTCATGATAACACACTCAAAATTACTTCAACCAAACTTGAAATGTTCAAATCCTTTGTGCTCTCAAACCCTCTAAGTGGAAATGGTGAGTAAATCCATTGATCAAAACCCTTATATTTACCAAAAAATTGAATCTTCATTTATTGCTCAAACATATAAAAAAAATGTTTCTTTAAGCCAGTAGCCTTCAATCCTTCAACACAGTCACATATTATTTTATGTGTGGTTAATTGTAGCTTCCTCCAATCTATTCCAAGGTGTACCCAAATATGCAGAACTCCATTCAATTAATTAGGGGTTTAGTGATATTCTGATATACTTACTCCTATAAGGTGTAATATTATTTAGTTCAAGGTGCACTTCTCATCAGGATCTGATGAGTTCTTATTTTCTCCATGTAAATCTTTTATCTTCTTATCCTCTGATGTATCCTTCTTCTTTTCAGTCCAAATGTTTGAACTTGTAGGTAACTTTTCTTTCACAAAGGTTTTCTTGATGTCATCCACATGATTCTTGTTCACATTCTGATCATTCCTTTCATTTTTGTTCATATTTCTTCTAGGATCTCATAATCTTCTATCCCGTGGTCTTCTATTTCCATTGAATCTGCAAAATCTTGTTGTATGTCCCAACTTATTGTAAATATTTCATGCCAAAACTTTGTTTCCTTATCTATTTCCAAACTAGTTGATCTCTAGTTTGCACTCTCTAGAAATATGTCCAAAGTTGTTACATTTGTAACACATAATAGGTCTATTTCTTGTCTCCGTCGGTCTCCTTGTCATGTTAGTCCTTTCATACATTCTACTATCATATCTAGGTTTCAAGTATAATGTAGTCCTACATTTTATAGCTCTATGTCCAAAATTAGAACAATTAAAATAATAAATATAAAAGGGTTTAGAATACTTACCTATGGAGTCCTTCTTCATATGTCCAACTTCATTGCATACAAAACACTTCACATTGAATTTCCCTCTAGGTGGTTTAATTTGATCTTGTTCTTTCTTTGCTAGATTTGGTGTTTGAATAGGTTCTTCAATTACCATAGGTTCATTCTTTATCGAATCTTGTTTTTTCTTTTCTTCAAGATCTTTCATCATTTTAGATTGCTTTGATGATTCTCCTTCATAGTAACCAATTCATGTCTTATCTCCTTTAGGTCTTTGTTCCATGATTTTTTCATCAAGCATTTATGTACATGAATGTAACTTCCCAATATGTTGCTTTTCTTGTGTAAGTTCTCCTTTGATGATACAATTGTACTTCTCATGTTCTGAAAACTTTAATCTAGAATTTTCAAGTTTAGATGTCACTTTTGTAAGTTGCAATTTCAGATCTGCATTCTCATATCTCAATTCCATATCCATGTTTATCTCTTTAGGTGTCTTTCTTGTCTTTTGTGTAATGATATCAAGTTCATATCCTAAGACTTTGTTCTCATCCTTAACTGACTCACAAAATTTTATCTAATCATGTATCTCTTTCCTCTTTTTTCCTAAGTGTTCAAGATGATCTTTTAACTTCTGAATGTAGTCTTTTGCATCTCTCAACTTGTTCTTTAATGTCTCTTTACTGATTCACTTGATCCAATTCTTCAAGAGTTTCATCAATATTTTTCTGAATATACCTGAAATCCATAGTGATATCCTTCAAGTTGTTAGGCTTATCCCTCAAGAACCTAAGGCTCTGATACCAATTGTTAGAAAGGAAAGATCCCTTAGTATAACTTAGAGGGGGTGGTGAATCAGTTAAACAACTTGAACAACTTTATGCCCAACTATGGATATCATTTACCACTTTTATACTAGCATATAGTAAAATGTCAAAAAGTAAAATCAAGCTTAACATAATGAAACACATAACACCATATTTTGTTAAATAGGGAAACCCTGGCCAAGGGAAAATCATGGTGGAGATGGTACCCACAAAGTGATCCACTAATCAAAAGTATCTTTTGAAAGATATTGACTTTGTGAGGAGTCTATTACATCCATACAATGTATATGTCCTTGTGAGAGGACTATGCCCTTTTAAAATCCTTTGAACCTATGAGGAGTCAAATGTACAATACAAAATTGAAGCTCACTTCTTATACAAGGTTCTCACTACACATACAATACATATGCAACTTAGCAAGTCTAAATACAAAACTTTGATTGTTGTTGATATCTTCAATATCTAATCAGTCCTTATAAGTTCTCACATCAAATAAAACATACAATTTTCCTTCTCTTCCTTGATCATAAAATTCCCATCTATACATATCATACAAAGTGTGCATATGTCAATTATATCATTACAATACAATTGGCAACCTCGCTTAACCAAAGTGGCTTCCTTTATCCCTTTCACTTTGTCCTATCGACCTTTAACTTAATTACATGTTACCAAAAATTTAATATCTCATTCTTCCATGTTATGATGGATATCTAGGATGTCATCCCAAACTAATCCATAAATTACTTTTACAATAAAAAATAACTTGTTAGCCAAAAACTTGATATACTCTAACTTACCCTATTTCTACGATATATAAGTTGTCTTAGGAAAGCCTCAAAAAACATAGCCAAAACATAGTATCTTCTTTACCGTGACTATACACATCATGAATGATGTCCATACTATCTATAGTAAAGCTTGCTAAAGTTCAACTATCAACAGTAAACCTCATTGAATAGATCTATGTACCTGCTCACTGTAAATTGCCTTATACTTAGACAATTTTCTAAGTATTCCTTATCCAAACTTCAACTATAACTCTTTAGTTTCATAGATGATTATATCTATCTAAAATATATCTATATATTTTCATTAATGACAACCCTATCATATCCCCTTAGCCAAATTTCTAACAAAAATATCTAGAGAGAGAGAGAGAGAGAGACCTTTTTTTCCTTTGATAATATCTTTCCCATGCTTCTTCATGTAGTCTTTTCTCAGTCTCTTCTGAATAATGTCATGTACTATTTTTTAGGCTTCCCTTTTTATTTCCCATCACTTTATAAAATTGTTCCACCAAATTTTGACAAAATTTGAAAAAATACAATTTCAAAAGTCTTCCTTCTCCAAAATGAGAATTATATTGCAGCTTTCAAATTAATAAGATGAGAAAACATATATGTATTTATATGTAATCATTATTAACTTGAAATGATACCAAATTGGCCAACATAGGTTTTTATAGAATGTCATTTATAACTTTCTATCGAAAGTAACTTGGTAAATTGCTTAACCAACGTTAAACCATTCAAGCACTTTCGATAGAAAGAATATTGTATCGAAACTATATACTTTTGATTAAAAGTCCCCAAGAAAGGGCAATTTGTAGAGTTTTATAAAATTCTGAACATTTCATGGCTTCAGAGCTCAATCGTAGGGGTCAAATGGAACCATAAGGAGATGTCCTTTTGCATATCACAAGTACTTCGAATGAGCTTTCTAATGATTACAGATTTGACAATTTTTTAGTTTGTTATGTATATATTTTTTGACATTAATCAAATGTAGGTTTTTTATCAAATATAAACCTTTGAGATTGACATTCAATGAAAAATAGTAGAAATGATGAAAAAATCTAAAAAATAATAGCTCCCTCCATCTTCGAGTCTACTTTTGATCAAAAAAAATAATTTGAAATTAGATAAATGCACGACAAGTTATAAGCTATATAGTCAAGGTATGTCAAAATTATGGTTTAGTCAACTTCAAACAGTAATAAATTATGCAATAATTGTGATAATGTCATCAAACCAATTGCATTTTATCTCTATTTGAGCATTAATGGATTGTCATTAGTATCAATTAGTTATTCAGTCATTAAAGGTTAGTAAAGACACAAACAAGATAGTTGGTCAAGCATACAAAGCCTTCACACTGAGAAAAGACAAGGCAGAACTCCAAGATAATGGAACACAAGTTGAATTGAGCACACTTACCAAGTGACATGAAATTATCAACTACTAAGCTAGTGATCACAGAGCATTCATTTAAACTAAGCACCGAGAATTTACTGAATAGTGATTGCAGTGATTATCGAGTAAAGAAGGAAATGACATAGTAATCAGAAATGGTACATACATCTATGCAAACAGTTTATACCAATTAGGAAAATGGTTTACCAAGATTGAAACATAATTAGTATGGATGTAATCATTAATTTGGTGATGCTTCCTATGTAATGTTAGATCCAGGTTATTTTCTTACACCGTTGATCTTAGGTTTTCTAAGATATTGTAAACCCTAATTAGGTCAAGTCAGCTGGATATAAATTTTTAAAGATGTCATTATGATCATATATCATGAAGGAGTAGCTGCACTAAGGACATCAAGAGATTAGACAATGGGTTCTTGACAGAAGGTTTATGAAACAAGAATTTAGTTTTCAGAACACACTCAAGGCTACCGAGCATAACAGAAGGACACATACATCACACTAAGGTGATATTTATTTGATACGTCACAGATCTAAATTAGAAAAGATAAGGTTTTTATTTATAGATAATTTTACTATTATCAATTTAACCATTGTAGTAGAATTGAAAATCTCTTAACAGAGTGAACTTAACAATTCTTATGTAAATCTCTTAACCAGGTAGATCTAGTTGATCTTTTTTTACTCTTAATAGGGTAAGATCATCATAAGTGATCACAAACTTGTAGCATTAACTAACATACTTTATTGTTGCAGTAGTGAATATTTGTGGGTGTCAACCCCACCATAGTTTTTACCTTCTTACAAGGTTTTCTATGATACCAAAATATCTATGTCTAGTATATGAATTTTCATGAATGATTTATTGCTTAGTTTACATTTTTAGTTACATGAATGTATGCTCCTAACAATGGATTTAGTTGTCTTGTTGACATCTAAAAGTGCAAAGTTTTTAGTCTTAAAATTTTTAGAGGTTACTAATTCACCCCTCCCTCTCAGTACTTATCTTTCCATAATCCCAACAATTGGTATCAGAGCTAGATCTCTTGTTAAGGAAGTTTAATCACTGAAGATGAAAGATATAATGATGGAAAGATATAAGTTCAACAAGACCATTAAGAATCAAAGGTTACAGATGTAGCTCTTTATTGAGAAATTCAAGGAAGCCAAAGAAGAACTAAAGAAGTTACTGATCAAGAAGAAAAGGTATAGCAATTCGGTATAGTGAGACTAATTATCATGAAGAAGAAATAGATGATTCTTTTGAAACATCCAGATCTGGATCCAGTAGCATATCTAATGCATCTGAAGGAACAATATCATATCTATCTAAAAAAAACCTACATGTTACTGAATAAGTCAAAGCTCTGTCGATTGGTCAAGAGACACAAATGGTTAGGATGATTGATGTCATGAACAATGATAGGCAAGAAGAACAAGAAAGAAACTTGGATATTGAAGATAGGAGATAGATGACCAAGAAGCTACAAGAGAAGGAATCTGAGATACTGAGATTCACTGAGCATCACTTTGAAATCTCCAATCAAAAGGTTGTCATAAATCAAGAAGTCAGCTGAGTAAATAGTGAGCTTACAAGGAAACTAGAAGACATCGGTGAACTAAGAGAAGAAAATGAAAGATTGAAGAATGAGGTCAAAATCCAATAACATAATGAGATTATCAAGAAAGATGAAGACAATACTAAGAGAATAGATTCAAATTTCTGATACGTCAAAAGGACTTGGTAGTACAATTGGTTTAGGCTACACTGAGTAGGGAGAGTCATCAAGACAAGTTGAAAACAACAATGGCTACACAAATCAAAAGTCAAAGAAGCTATCATGTTATCATTGTGAAAAAATGGGTCACACAACTAATTTTTGCAAGAGAAAAGAAAAAGGTATTCCTAAATCCACTCCTAAGTTTAATGGTTATTATTATAAATGTAACAAGTATGGACATCAGGCACATGAGTGAAAATATAAATTGAATAAGACTCCTAAGAAACCCTACATAGAGAAACATTATCGCACTTGCAACATGCATGGACACATATCACAAGAATGCAGGACTAAAATGAAGCAAGTCTGGACACTGAAAGAAAAGAACAAAACATATCAACCAAGAAGGTAAGGTAATGCATATACTTGGGATTACAACACATGGGTTAATTGCACAACATGTGGTAAGTATCGATATATAGCAGCAAACTGCATAAGAAATAACTAGAAAGGAAGATCTCGTAATTGGACAAATACTGGTATGACATGTTTGCACTATCACAAGTTCGGTGACCTAAGAAAGGATTGTAGAGCCTGAGCACCAGAGACACAAAAAAAATGAAAATGGAAATACAATTAAAGAAATTATGAAGATAAGGAATCAAATGTGGAGAAAAGCATCAGGTGATAATTTTGGATCAAGCCATGAAATCGGTGACACCTCATCCATTGGATTGGGTGACATCACCACCTCCACCTAAATCATAAAAGGTATGTATGGAAATGAATTTCAAATCAATTATATCTATCAAACGGTTCCATATATTTAGTGATTGCATACCAAATCTGCATGAAATGAGATGCACTATGGATTTATATGTTTAGAGCCTTAAATGTGTATAGTCGGTATAAGAAAGACCAAGTATGTATTTCTTAGTTGGTAACTATTGGAAATGTTAACTGAGTTGTGGTATCAACTGAGTAATGTTCAAATATTAACCTAGGTTATGATATTTTTTAATTATAAGTTGAGCGCAACTACATCAACCGAGCTATGGTAGGTCAATCATTAAATGTGAAATTTTGAGCAAGAAATGAATTTTTGGGTATAAATAAATTATGGACTTAGTCATATTTCACATTGCAATTACAAATAACTTGAGTGATTTTGAGAAAGATATGAGTAGAGAATTTTTAGAACATTTGAGAAGAGATTTGAAGGATTTCTGAGAAAGTTACTCTCAATCACAAGTAAGTTCCATGTTAATCGATCTATTTCACATTTATTTAGATCGAAGCCCTAATTTGGAGAACGATGGAATCCTCATCAAAGGTTATGAAATCCAAGTTCAAGAGTGATAAGAGGGTCACTCTGATAAAGTCTACATCCTATATTGAACGTAAATACAAGTTACATTCTGAGGTTGCATCACAAATTGACAAAACTAGTGTGTTCTTGAGCATTCAACCTTGGGTTTTTCTAGTTGAGGACATCTGTGCATACATGCATTGCAAAATCGGTGAAGCAGGGGATTTTGAGCTTCAATCCACCTTTGAGGAGCTGAGTATCGATGGAAATCTGAAGGATGAGCATACACATTTGGAGGTGAAGGGTTTATTGAACATCATGTATTTTCCAAGGTTATTCAAGAATGAATGGATTAAGGTAGTGTTGAGTTGAGTGCATGAGGGAAAGTTATGGCTGGATGAACCAGTCAAAATCACCAGGGATTTCATACATGCAGTGACCGGTTAACCCATAACTAACAAGGTAAAAGCATTAAGGAGTGCATTGAGAGCTGAGATTGAAAAATTAACTAGAGTTGAATGGAATGGTAGAGGCATGAGAATCAACACCATTTTTTATCCCATGACAAGGTTCGACACATATGCAGTCAGGTATAAGATATTTCAATCTAGCAGGTAGGATAGTGTACCATGTAGAGTTGTGTATATAGCCTATAAGATTGTGAAGAAAGGCTTTCAATTCAACCTCACCGAGCTCTTATTGAAATAGCTGGATGAGAATATGAGAACCATCAGGTCGGCAAAGACAAATACCTATAATTTTGGTTCACTACTGATTTGCATATTTTTCTATGTACAAAATTTTTTCCCCTCAGTTGGTAATGTTGACTGGGATGTTGACCAACTAGTCATTTTAAAAATCAATGATTTCATTCAAAGTTTAGGTCAAAATTTTGCTAGCATCATGGATGTATATTTTGAGCAATTTAAGGATAGAATTCATCAAAGAAGTAGAATACCAGCTCAGCTGGTTGAACAATACAAGGAAAATATATGTTTCTTAGTAGACACCAACACCACTCTAATAAAGGTGGTTGAACCAAGAACTGTGTGGTTAGCACCTATGGGCTACGAAATTGATATTGACCAAGCCTCCAAGTCAATAGAGGCACTATTAGCTGAGCCTGAAGATCCACAAGAAAGTAGGTTTGGTACCTATGAAGAGGTAAAATAATGAATTAAGATGGATCTAGTTAGAGTTAAAGTGAACAAGAAATCAAAGAAAATGATGGATACATTGATAAAGCAATTCAGAGATGATGCAAAAGAGGGAGAGGCATCTGAGGCTAATTTGGTTGAAGAGGCAATTACGGAATAGTTATTGATAGGAAATAGTGAATATGATGAGGAGACCGAGTCTGATAAAGACATTCAATCTACACCGGTCAAGGCCATAGGGAAGAGGAAGCAAGAAGAAGCATCAACGCAAGAAAGGAAAAGGTCCACAACAATAGCTTCCCCACCTCCAAAGAAATATATAGTGAAAATTATAAGGACAAATCATACAAAAACATATCAAAATAATAAGAGAGGTGCCCAAGCCACCTACACGATACCTAAGAAGAGGAGGAAATTGATAAGAGAAAAGGATGATTTTGATAAAGATGATGAAGAGGAAAGTCAAGATAAATTTAAAGTTGTGAGTAAAAATGCATCAATTGATGAATTAGTTGAGTCTATATAGGAAACTAGTGGTCTTAGTAACCCCAAATTGAGTTGGTATGTACATATGTCTGCCGAGGATCAAGAAAATCTTGAAGAGGCAATCATATAGATGATGATTAAATTTAAGAAGGTACATGTTGAATTTGCTAAGTATGTACCTAAGGGTTTGTATGAGAAAGTATCTACAAGATGGACTTCTGCCTTGCATACTAAATTGAAGATGAGGGAACATTCAATGATATTGGCTATGCCTACCTTATCAATTCCCAAAATAGAAGAATTAATGACATGATATTCTAAGAGATTTCTCATAAAGAGTAGAGCCCTGAATATTGTAGCAAGAAAAATTGAGGAAGTTGATGAGAACAATAAACTTCTATGGACGTTAATTCTATCAGCCCGAGCATAAGCATATAAATTGGCATTGGTAGTAGTTCCCAAGAAGAAGAGTAAGAATAAAGGTAAAGGAATTCACTTGCATGATGTCTATCTTTCTACAAAGGATCCCATTGATTTATCACACACCAAGGTAGCAGATACTACCATAGCTATAGATTTCTACCTCGTAGGTTATAGAGAAGAATACAAGGATCCTCTTGAGCAATTAAAAATAACAGGAATAGATGATGTATTAATTGAAGACATCACAAATGGAGATCTTGATAACATAAAGGATGATGAAGATATAAATAATGTTGTAGATATAACTAAGGAGAATGCACCCACTGAGGTAGCAATAAGTGAAATTCTAGGTGACTTACCAATTCTAGTACAAGTTGTTGACATAGTCACACAGAAGGAACCCGAAGGGTTGACCCCCAAGCAACCTAAAGATACACCTAAGGAATAGGGGAAAATGAATTACAGAGCAGAATTAGGAGTTAATATATGTCTACAACATTTTCAACACACACACACATCATAGATATAAAAAAATATAAATATATATTTTTATATCAGTGATGTGTGTGTGTGTTGGAAATGTTTTGGACATATATTACCTCCTAATCCAAGACAAGGAGATCCCAATTGATTAACTGAAAGGAGACAATCAATGCACACAGGAATCAACTAGTTATGGATAAAGAGAGAAAGGGGTTCTAATTTCATAATTATAAAGTAAAGCAATAAATCAAAAAGGTTAGGATAAAATAAAACACTTATCTTTTAATGTAGCACATCTAGAAATTATTGTTTTCTGGTTCTGTACTAAATTTCTGGAAATTGTGCAACCAGATCTAGCCTGCAAACATAGAGATAGAGAAAACCCAAAAATATTTTTCTTTTCTAAGCTAGGTTGACCTTGACCCCTTTATGTCAACCTTGACCTGTGCTTCTCTAATGGAAAATATGTTTGCAGATCCTGAAAGTTTTCCAAAAAGGGTATCTGAATCTACTCTATAATTTGATGTTCTGTACCTGCACCTGCAAGGGAAAATGGTTTTATTGTTTGGATGAAAGGTTTGCCTTGGTCAAACCCTAGTTTTGGAATTAACCTTGAAATAGAATTGAAATGGAGAATGCTAACAAGTAATAGAAGAATATCTAAGAATGAAGCTATGATATTCAATAGATATACAATTGTATTGGAAATGTAAACAAGTATGTTAATATGAAAGATTAGACTCAACATCAAAAACCATAAATGTAAATCAAAACCTCCATGATTGTATGCTTGAGATCCACCTTGAAGGAAGAATGAATGAATCTTGAGGATGCACAAAGGATCTTCAAGGAAGATCACACCACCATGATGGATAGATCTAGGGTTTGAATGATGAATCTTGAATGCTTGAACCAAATCCCTTCAAAAGCTTGAATGCTTGAATCCTTGATCTTCAATGGAGAACTTAAATGTAGAATAATGGATTATTGAAATTAGAACAATAGATGTTGATGATCCTCCTTAGATTGCTTGATCTTTCTTGCTTGCTCCTTTTTTTCCATCTCCTCACCTCATGATCAAATGAGAAGAAAAGGCTTCCTTGTATACTAGTCTAGGGTACCAGCTTCTAGAGAGACCAACATATGAGAAATAAATTCTTGTTAGGCTCATACCCCTATAGAGGACAACATAATAATGGCCTAAACCACCCCATAAGGAGGGTTCAACAGTCTTAACATGGAAGTGCTTCCATTTTAGGATGATACATTAAGCCCCCACTTTATCGAGAGTATGGAAATCGAACATACTTGTGGTAAAGTTAGAAGAAAGATTCTAGTGGATCATAATGAGGTAGAACATTACTTAGTTAAGGACATGAGCCCCTAGGCCAAGGATTATAACTCGACATACATGCACAAGGGTATGAAAATAAAGATAAAGCTAAAAGACACAAAACTAAGAGGGGTTAGTACAAAAACATACCCAAATCAACTAGCAAAGGAAACCTTGCTAAAAAATGCTTCCTATACTAATATCATATTTGGAAAGATATCACAAAAGCATAAATGACTACATAAGAAAGACAAGAGAAACACTATAAATAACATAGCTTCATGATCTAATCCTACTAGCATGAAAGAAAAAGAGAGAAAAGATAGAGAGTGATTACCTCGCCCAGTAAGATGCCCACCTTATCATGAATCACCAAGGAGGGAGAGCCCAACAGGTAGCCAAACCTAATAGTTCACCCATAAACTATGCTTTTTAGTTGTAATGCATCTTTTGATAGCTTTTGGAATACCCATAGATCCACATTCTTATATCACTATGAAATATAAAATGTGTGTCTCTTTAGGATTTAGCAACTTATGTGCATTACCTTCCAAAGATTTATTAGATTTGAAATATAAAATGTGTCTCTTTAGGATTTAACAACTTATGTCTGTTACCTTTTGAGGATTTAGCATATTTGAAATTGAAAATGCATTTCTCTTAAGGATTTAGCAACCTATGTGCGTTACCTTCTAAGGATTTAGCATATTTGAAATTGAAAATGCATCTCTTAAGGATTTAGCAACTTATGTGTGTTACCTTTCGAGGATTTAGCATATTGCAAAATGTAAACTATAGCATAAGGGAGACCCCATATATGCCCCTCTCCTTATCGTGGCTACCTAATAGATAGGATAAGGAAGAGAAAGAGGATATCTACTTCACAAAATAAGGAGATATCCTATTAACAACACTGTACACTATATTCTTAGCAAAGAGTATTGACCCTTACATCAAAGAATATAGATAATCATGAAAAATGATATGTCACTTATGGAAAAAGGATCCTCAAAGAGAAAGAGATCTTATCAGCAAGACCCTCATCGCAGAGGAGTGCTTTGGATAAAATATCATCTTGCAAAGAAAATCAAATAGGGACCAAAGATTTAATCGTCAAGCCCCCTGCGATCAAGAGGAAGAGGAATCTTGGAATGAAGGAATCAAATTCTAACACTACAACAAAGGAAAGAATTTATAAAGAACATAATCTGAAAAACAAAGAGGTGATGACCTAGGAAAATAACCTCTCACATAAAAGGATATCCATAGCCAAAACATTAGTCGGTATAAGGAAATAATGTTGCAGAATAAAAAAAATGCCACTAAGCTAAGGAAAGTAGATCCTTAGACAGAGAGAAAAAAGGAAAACCTTTCCCCCCAGGGAAGAAATCAAGGGATACCTTTGCAAAATAAATGTCTTTAAAAAAGATATCATGAATACTAGAAGAGAGCTATGGATGATTATGAGAAAAGGAAAGATATCATAATACAAAACCATAGGGATAAATATATAGAAAGAATAACTAATTAAGCTAAAAAAAAATACATGCTAAGAGAATAATGGATTCTAGAAGAGTGAAAGAAATACCTCTTGCCCCCCAGTCAAGAGACAAGAGGAGAAAAGATCTACATTATAGAAGAATGAGGGGTGTCCCCATATGGAAATTATGAAGAAATTGTAAAACTGCATGTGAGTGAGATATAATTCCTAAAGTAGCTCTTTCTCTAACATACATCTTGAAATGCAAACATTCAAAAATTAAATGTGTATTACTATAGTGAAAAGAAAATTTTTACTTGGAGAGAGCATCTTTCGACATAGGTTTAAAGATTTCACTAGTACATTTGAGACCTTTCTCCGATGGCTAGACGTCAGTATTTTGACACTATCCCATTGATTAAGCGACACCAACCATCATTGCAATTTTTGAGTCATGATTACTGATGACTAGGATAGGTGTTGTTATTACGATGCAAATGGCTATGGAAATATGCATCTGAAGAGGGCCTAGGAACATGGTGAACAAGCCATCCGGGCTATTAACTGGAGTCACAATTCTGATAGATAGCCGATGGACATGCTATACATGCAATGTCCATCTGTCAGAAATATCTAATAGATAGTCATCATTTGTCATGTTTCCCATTGGTCATTCACTAGTTACCATTGTAATTGTGACGATCTGTCATCGAAATATGCATCTGAAGAGGGCTTGGAAAAATGGTGAAAAAGTCATTGGGGCTATTTTCTGCTATCATAATTTTGATGGCAATGCTACATTTGGGAGGGGCATGTTGTACATGTGATGTCTATCTATCAAATATTTCCAACAGATAGCCATCATTTGTTGTATTCTCCTAATGGTTATTCTCTAGTTACCGTCGTAATTGCAATGATCTAGTGTAGTTTATATACATACATACATACATATATATATATATATATATATATATATATATATATATATATATATATATATATATATATATATATATATATATATATATATATATATATATATATATATATATATATATATATATATATATATATATATATATATATTGAGCTTCTCTTTGTTTCAAGAATAGTTTAACATTCTCTACTTAACTGGTCCAACCACGTGAAGTTGGAAGCTCATTTGGCCCCTCCTAGGAGCCTCTTATGATCTTTTACGATATTTTAAGACCTCTAAGATATATTCCTAGGGATCGTAAAGAGTCATAAAGGGTCATAAGGAGTCTTGGGACACAAGAACTAAGAAACATAAATGTAGGTATCATGGTCACAATTGTTTGTAGACACAACATAATTGAGTGGTATACCCAAATGATGCAACACAACCACTAGTCCTTCAGTTCCAAGTTGACACTACAGGATCCAAAAATGTCATAGATAAGGAATAAATTTAGAGAGTGAAGGAGAAGGGCCATAATGACCAAAATAATATAGGGACCCTATTGGAAAGTTGGCTATACTAATGTATATGACTTAATATAGTGTTTTCATTATGGAAACAAAGTCATATAGTAGTTTGGAGACAGCGCACTCGATGAGAAGATCAGAAATTGGTTAAGTATTGAAGATTGGATAGTGTACAGAGTTCCTACAGCTCAGAGAATCAATGCACATGCATACAACCAAGTTATGGTGTGCACCCTCGAAGATAAGTTAGTTAGACTATATTCATGCTTAGTCTATGAGCGCATGAGTAGATATGCAAGTATGAGAAAGATACAGGTAGTTGAAGGTCCACAGCTAGTGTGTGCCAGTGAAGAATAGAGTAAGCAACCGACTGTAAGAATTTTGAGTTGGGGATATATTATAATGATGTAAAGGATATATGCCTATTGTAATTAGGTTTCTGATATGTATATATGTTTTATTGTAAACATGCTTAAGACAATTCATTTGGAAGCATTGTATGTAATAGGTTTAA
Source organism: Chamaecyparis obtusa (assembly GCA_027943335.1). NCBI lineage: Eukaryota > Viridiplantae > Streptophyta > Pinopsida > Cupressales > Cupressaceae > Chamaecyparis > Chamaecyparis obtusa. The sequence continues at coordinate 248,557 of BSBK01001476.1, read as the reverse complement.
GGGCCGACCTAGTTGTTTATTTTGTATGTGCATATAAATTGATGGAATATGGATGAAGTGATTGAGAGGGGGGGGGGGGGTGAATCAGTCAACCATAAAACACTTCACAATTAATTCTTTCCAGATCCCTTAGGATATCTTAACAATGTTATCTGTTTTAGCACTCGGTAAATAGATTGCAGTAACTTTGAAGATGCAGAAAGTATTAGCAAAATTATCTTTAGATATTCATCAGCACATGTATATGATTGAGAAAGTAATTAAGAACACAAGAGACACAAGATTTAACATGGAAACCCAATATGGGAAAAACCACCAATGTATCTAGATACTGATTTTCACTTTTCTGAAGTGATGCCCAGTTAGAAGCCAACCCGGTAAAAGGTTACAAAACACACTGTTAGGTGTGACCTTGTTAGAGGATTTAAAACACCCTGCTAGGAGTGGCCTGGTAAGAGGTCTTGAAAACAATTCAATGGAATTGTCACCTTGTTAGAGGATTTACAATATGGTTGTTAAACCAACTCGGTTAAGAGATTTAGAATTCACTGTTACAATGATAAGAAGGTAACAATGAAAAATGACCTGTATAATAATGCAACTATCTTGCTAATTACAGATCTCTGTTCTGCATAAATCTGATCCTTTCTGATCGAATAAATCTCTGCTGCACCTCAAGGATATCTGAACATCCTTCACAAATTCGCATACACCTTTCCTGCTTTTCTTCTATAAATCTTCTGTTGTATTTCTTGTTTACTTTTCACATTTGACCTTTTATTTATATGATTTTAGATTTGTCAAATTGACATTACTTAGTATAACAGTCGGCTGAATTAAGCAAACTCTATTTGCAAAAATCCTTCAAGGGCCGACAGTGCTCGGTGACCATAACTTTCTATAATCTTTCGGAGACCGAGGGAACTCGGTAAACACCGACAATCTTTTACCTTCGATAACCGACTGAACTCGGTAAACACTAATTTTTCTTCGATGACCGACTGAACTTGGTAAACACTAACTTTTCTTCGATGACCGACTAAACTCGGTAAACACTAAATTTCTTTGGTAACCGAGTGAACTCGGTAGACACTGATTTTCTTTGATAACTGAGTGGACTCAGTAAACACTAATATTTCTGTCTGGCAGACTGACTGAGCTCGGTAGTAACTGGTTGCTGCAGACTATGACATTGTGTGACATCAAAGACAATACATAATTGAGTAGCAATTTCCTTCAGACAATTGTTTCCAACAATCTCCCTCTTTGGCATTGATGGCAACACAATATGTCATGTCATAAGAAATTTGAAAGAGTTAGCTTGGTTCAGATTCAAATCTCCCTCTATCAGCAAACTTCCTGTATCCTAAAAATTCTTCCTTCTGACTATTGAAAATTTCTTGAAGTAATAGAAAAGACATAGAAAACACTCCCTCTTTGACAACACATGCCAAAGACAATTCACATATTACCGATGAAAATTAATGTACCTCAAGTACTGATTCATATGCAATGATTCCTTGAATATGCTGCATCAATAGGTTGATTTTCAATCATGTTCTGGTTGATGCATCACTAAAACTGTATTTAGTGAGCCTCGGATAGGGGAATGATCCCTAACTTACCTCTTAGATACACAAATGCATCCTTAGGTAATGGTTTGGTAAAAATGTCTGCAATCTATTCTTTTGTATGAATATATTCTAATCTGATTTCCTTATCCTACACCAATTCTCTGACAAAGTGATATTTAATAGCAATGTGCTTGGTTTTGGAATGCATCACTGGATTCTTAGAGATGTTTATTGCACTGGTATTATCACAAAATATAACAACTGGTTCTTTGATTTCAACCTTCATACCTTCTAATAGCTGTTTAAACCAAACAATATTTGAACAGTTTACTGTAGCAGAAACATATTTTGCTTCAGCTGTGGATTGAGATGTGCAATTCTACTTTTTACTAGTCCAGGATACCAGTATTTTTCCAAGAAAAAATGCTCCACCACTTGTTCTTTTTCTGTCATCAATGTTTCCTGCCCAATCGGCATCAGTAAACACTTTTAAGTCTAGATTGCCTCCAAATTTATACCACAAACCATATTCTTCAGTTCCTCTTAAGTATCTTAAGATTCTTTTGATTGCCATCATGTGATTTTCCTTAGGTTTTGCTGAGAATCTAGCTACTATACCAACTGCTAAGGCAATATCAGGTCTTGTATGTACTACATACTACAATTTTCCAATCATAGATCGGTATAGGGTCTGATCAACTTCTTTTGAATCATCATTTTTGGTAAGTTTTAGTCCAGTACACATGGGTGTACCAACTGGTTTTGAATCTTCCATACCAAACTTCTTAAGTATTTCCTTAATGTATTTAGATTGAGTAATGTATATACCATTCTTGCTTTGCTGAATTTGAAGACCAACAAAGAATTTTATTAAACCAAACATAGACATTTCAAATTCTTTGTTCATTTGTTCTAAAAATTCTTTGCACTGATCCTCATTCCCTATAAATATAGTATCATCCACAAATATTTCTGCCAATACAATTTTGTCATCCGGTCCTTCTTTAATATATAGATTACTCTTATCATTAGCTCTTTTGAAATTAATCTGAATCAAATAGTTATGGAGTCTTTCATACCATGCTCTAGGAGCTTGTTTTAAACCATACAATGCTTTGTGTAACCTGCAAACCATGTCCCTTTTATCTAGATCAACAAAACCTTCAGGTTTTTCAATGTAGACTTCTTCATCAAGAATTCCATTGAGAAATGTAGATTTTATATCCATCTGATATACCTTAAATCCTTTATGTGCTGCATAAGCAAGTAGAGTTCTTACACCTTCTAATCTTGCAACAGGAGTGAAAGTTTTTCCATAATCTATACCTTCTTCTTGAGAATAACCTTTACATACCAGTCTAGCTTTGTTTCTAGATACTTGACCATCTTCATTTAGCTTATTCCTGAATACCCATTTTGTTCCAATTACATTCTTATCTTTAGGTCTAGGTACAAGAGTCCAAGTTTTGTTCTTTTGTATTTGTTCTAATTCTTCATTCATTGCTTCAATCCAACTTTCATTTTCCAATGCATCTTTGATATTTGTAGGTTCAAAGTCAGTAAGAAAACATGTACCTTTTAGCTTGCTTCTTGTCATAGTACCATCTGATTTGTTTCCAATGATTTGATCTGGTGTATGATTTCTTCTGACATATTTGGCTAGTATAGGTTCCTTGCCTTTTGAATGATTCATGCTGTTGTCTTCTAGGATCTCTTCTTCAGGTTGCTTGGGCTAGGTAGATATTTTCTCGGTAACTTTAGGCTGAGACTTGGTCTGAATTCCTTCCTGTGACTCGGTTTGAACTTCTTTTTGTGACTCGGTAACTGTGTTCGGCTCGGTAGATATAGTTTCCTTACTGATAGTTGTATCTGCCAATGTTTCAAGTTCAATGTAAATGAATCTTCTGTAGTTCTCAGGTTCCCTTTTGCTTTCTTCCTTAGTCTTTTCTGCAAACTCATCAAATTTTACATGTATACTTTCTATGACTTTGTGAGTAGATAAGTTCAGACATTTGTATGCCTTGCTTTTGCTAGAATATCCTAGGAATATTCCTTCATCACTTTTCACATCAAATTTATTTCTTCTAGATTCTTTTAAGATATAACACTTGCTACCAAATACTTTATAGCGATGTTCTTTTCTATCATTAGAGTCCTTGCACAATCCATAATAGATCTGTTTCTTCTTTCTGCTATTCCATTCTGCTCAAGAGTTCTAGGAGCTGATACCTGTCTTTTGATTCCTCTTTCAATGCAAAAGTTGTTAAAATCATGAGAGATGAATTCACCACCTCTGTCTGATCTTAAGCATTTCAATCTTTTCCCTGTTTCCTTGTCCACTCTTGCTAAGTACCATTTGAACTTTTCAAATGCTTCTGATTTTTCTCTTAAATACATAACAGTCATCATTCTAGAATAATCATCAATGAAAAGAATAAAGAATTTATCTCCAGTATAGCTTTGTATACCAATAGGTCCACATAAATCAGTATGCACAATTTCCAAAATTTCTTTAGACTGATAGTTCTTACTCTTGAAACTAGTTTTACTCATTTTGCCAATCTGACAATTCTTACATAGACCAGTGTCAGGTTTCTTCAAAGTAGGAATGCCTCTAACCTTCTTGAATTTGCTTATTTTTATCATGTTATCAAAATTCACATGACATAACCTTTTGTGCCATAGCCAACTTTCTTCTATTTGAGCAATAAAGCATGAATATTCACTGAGATCAAGATAAAATAAGTTACCTTTTGTTTGTTTGCCTGATCCAATGAGTTTTCCTTTTCCATCCAGCAGTCTTGCTTGACCATTCATGAATTCAACCTTGAAACCAGTGTTGATTAGCTGTGCTACACTTAGAAGATTATGTTGTAGTCCTTCAACCCAATAAGAATTATCACATATGAGTTCTTTGGTTAATGAGATTCTTCCTTTTCCTTTTATACAACAAGGTTCATTGTTTCCAAATCTTACATTACCACTGTCACAGTCTTCTAGATATTCAAATTTTGTCTTGTCACCAGTCATATGGTGTGAACATCCGCTGTCTATTATCCATATATCATCTTTGCTTATATGAGAAATAAGTGCCATCTTATCTTCATCATCATCAAATTCATCTTTTATAGCAATAAAGACAATTTCTTCTTCACTATCATCAGAATCTTTAGCCATAAAACATGATTTCTTACCTTTAGCCTTGTATGATTTGAAATTCTTTTTGCCATAGTACTTGTGACTTCTCTTCTCTTCCTTGAATTGCTTGTTTGGGCACCTAGCTGCAATATGTCCAATTTCTTCACATGAAAAATAGATTAAAGGAGTTTTACCTTTATATTTACCTTTCCCTCTAGAGTACTTCTTTGCAAGTAATGCTTCTACAATTTCAAGATCACTATCAGAACTTTCTTCTGATACTTCTTCACTTTCTGATTGAACTTCTTTAATTTTCTTGTTCTTCTTTAGTGAAACCTTGGCCTCAAATGCTGATTCAATATTTTTGGAACTAGGAACATAGTTGTCATAGTTGTCTAATTCAAAGGCTGTCAATCTTCCAACTAAAGCATCCAAAGTTATATTGTGATTTGTTTCACATCTTCTTTCTTGAATAGCTGATACTCTTATTGCATAGATAGGGAGTAATGTTCTGAGTACCTTACTTATAACAGTCTCATCTGAGATTGTTCCTCCAGAAGCTCTAATTGCACTTACACTTGCTTTGATTCTTTCAACATATTTTGCAATGTTTTCATCTTCCTTCATATTCATCTTGTCAAACTGTCCTCTTAGGCTTTCTGCTTTGGCTCTTTTCACATTTGCATCACCACCATATATTTTCTTCAGTGCCATCCACATTTCATATGCAGTAGTGCAGTCTTTAATATCATCAAATTCTTCATAGCTGAGAGCAGATGCAATGTCTATCATCATGGTGTTGTGAGTCTTTTTATCTACAATGTCTTCAATAGTTAATGCGCCATTAGGAATTGTGTATTCTTCATCAATGTATTTGCATCTTGAATCACCAATGGAAGCCAGATAAAGTCGCATGAGACCTTGCCATGCTGAAAAGTTATCTCTGTTGAGCTTTGGAATTTCCCTCTTGTAAGACATCCTGATCTTTAGCTTAGGTCTTTGAAACCCTTCCTGCAAGCACCAAATGCTCTGATACCAATTGATGGAATATGGATGAAGTGACTGAGAGGGGGGGTGAATCAGTCAACCATAAAACACTTCACAATTAATTCTTTCCAGATCCCTTAGGATATCTTAACAATGTTATCTGTGTTAGCACTTGGTAAATAGATTGCAGTAACTTTGAAGATGCAGAAAGTATTAGCAAAATTATCTTTAGATATTCATCAGCACATGTATATGATTGAGAAAGTAATTAAGAACACAAGAGACACAAGATTTAACATGGAAACCCAATATGGGAAAAACCACCAATGTATCTAGATACTGATTTTCACTTTTCTGAAGTGATGCCCGGTTAGAAGCCAACCCGGTAAAAGGTTGCAAAACACACTGTTACGTGTGACCTTGTTAGAGGATTTAAAACACCCTGCTAGGAGTGGCCTGGTAAGAGGTCTTGAAAACAATTAAATGGAATTGTCACCTTGTTAGAGGATTTACAATATGGTTGTTAAGCCAACTCGGTTAAGAGATTTAGAATTCACTGTTACAATGATAAGAAGGTAACAATGAAAAATGACCTGTATAATAATGCAACTGTCTTGCTAATTACAGATCTCTGTTCTACATAAATCTGATCCTTTCTAATCAAATAAATCTCTGCTGCACCTCAAGGATATCTGAACATCCTTCACAAATTCGCATACATCTTTCCTGCTTTTCTTCTGTAAATCTTCTGTTGTATTTCTTGTTTACTTTTCACATTTGACCTTTTATTTATATGATTTTAGATTTGTCAAATCGACATTATTTAGTATAACAGTCGGCTGAATTAAGAAAACTCTATTTGCAAAAATCCTTCAAGGGCCGACAGTGCTCGGTGACCATAACTTTCTATAATCTTTCGGAGACCGAGGGAACTTGGTAAACACCGACAATCTTTTACCTTCGATAACCGACTGAACTCAGTAAACACTAACTTTTCTTCGATGACCGACTGAACTCGGTAAACACTAACTTTTCTTTGATGACCGACTGAACTTGGTAAACACTAACTTTTCTTTGGTAACCGAGTGAACTCGGTAGACACTGATTTTCTTTGATGACCGAGTGGACTCGGTAAGCACTAATATTTCTATCTGGTAGACCGACTGAGCTCGGTAGTAACTGGTTGCTACGGACTATGACATTGTGTGACATCAAAGACAATACATAATTGAGTAGCAATTTCCTTCAGACAATTGTTTCCAACAATAAATATGAGATGTGCCCATTGTAATTAGTATGAAAGTTGAGATAGAGTTGTGATAAGCAGAGAAGAAGTGAGAAAATATTCTATAAGATGTATTATATCTTAGCAAGAAGTCAAAGCATCAGCGCATCAAAGGAATTGATCTGACAAGTAGTGTCATAGTGATAGTTCATCTAGCAGATATAGTGTGTATCTAAGATCAGAAGGTTGTAGCCTTCACCACTTGAGCAGTGAGCTCTAGGAAAGTGCATCCACTCCCCTAACAGGGACTATTGTTAAAGACTCCTAATAGGGTCTGACCCTTAACAAGGTCTAATGTACTTAATACATTGTAAAGTAACTCCTAACAGGGTTAAGGATCTTTTATCAAGGATCACTAAACACTAGTACAGAATATTAGTGGATGTCAATTCCCATCAGGGTTTTTACCTATTTGGGTTTCCTTGTAAACATATTGGTGTTATTTGTTGATTTCATGTTTCATGTTTATGTGGATGTTCATTTTAGTACTTAAGCATTTATGTTTAGTTTAAAGTAAAAAGATAAATATACAATGAACATTGATTCACCCCCCCCCCCTCTTAGTGTTCACATCCCTAACAATTGGTATTAGAGCTTTGGTCCTTAGCAAAGAAGGTCAACCACTTGAGGAGATCATGGACAAAGTAGAAATGAAACATCTAAAAAAAAATCTGGAAGCCGCTCTTGAAGACCTGGACAAATCTGAAAGATAAATTGAAGAACTAAGGGAAAAACTTAGTAATGCTCAATTAGTCATCAAAAGGCTAAGGAAAGATTTGAAAGAATGCTCTACTAGTGATCTAGGGATAATGGTAAAGAAGATGAATGAAGAAAATAAATCCTTAAAAGAACAACTTGAAGAATTTGATGATAAGCTGACTAACAATCAGGAAGTCTATGATGAATAGGTCAAAGAGAACCTTCAACTAAATGAAGAATTGAGGCAAGCAAACATGGAAATATTAGAACTAAGAAACAAAAAGGAAAGCTTGGAATCTGAATTGAAAGAGGCTAAGAATCACATTGATAAATTATACACCAGATCTGATTTAATAGAATCTCGGTTATATGCAAGGAGAGCTAAAGGAGACACTAGCTGCATTGGATACAATGAAGCATAGAATCAGATCGATAACATGTGAGAAAGAATGAAAGCACCAAAAGGCACCTCAGATGCTATAGAGACAAGGAGTCAGACCAAGGATCATATCGAACCACCTAAGAATGAGCACAAGCCTATAGACCACACTTGTTATGCATGTAACAAGCATGGACACATAGCAAGGAACTATACAGAGGTAAGAACTTTCAATGGTTACTATTATTCATGCAATAAATTTGGTCATAGAGATATGAATTGTAAGACAAGCCAAAAGAATAGGACTCATAATCAAAGAAATCAAAATCAATCAAATATAAGAAGCTCTTAGAATGTTACATGTCAGATATGTAACTATAACGGTCACTTAGCTAAACAATGTAAAATGGTAACCCATGTCAATGTGTCAAGGAATATAAGGCCTCCAATCATTTTTCACTCTTGTAACAAGGCTGGGCATATCTCAAAGTTTTGTAGATCAAGGACGCAAGGTCTAGAAAGTCCTAAAAAGACCAAAGAACCAGTTTTGGATCCTGAAGGAGAAGTTAATTTTGTGAAAGCTTTAGAGGATGCAAGCTTGATTTGGTTAGAAACAAATAAGGAAAAGGTTGATGAGTATGTATTGGATGCATCCACAATGGATGCACCCTCTACATCTGGATGAATGGCCCTTAGGGTCGTAGGGGGAGCTAATTTAGCTCTAGACCCCTATGTGGTTGGTATACTCACTCTCAGAGTATGCACCTTTGGACTTAAGCTTTTGGAGACTAGAGAAACCTTTGTGCAAGAGTGCACTTGCTAATTCTTTGCAGAATAAAAGATAGAAATTTCCAAGTGATAGGTTGGTTTACATTGCAAGCATTAATGGCAGAATTTTCACTTTAAGTACACAAAGTTTTTTTGATTACTCATTGCATTCGAACTCAGAGCAATTGGAGAGAAGAAAGAGCCTTAGAAGTTATTATGAATATTTTCAAATTGATCTATGAGTGATTAGTAGTACATTTGATTAGTTGCAAAAACCCTAGTTTGTCATGCCGATTCAGAAGTCTTCAGATTATCTCAAAGAACATTTGGAAAGTGATAAAACAAGTAAGTGATGGCCACTGCAATAGTATTTGATGTTGTAGAAAATAAAAGATACATGTTTAAGAAGCATCCATTTAAGTCTACCCTAGATGACTTAGAGGGAGCATTCTCTCATATGCCTATGGGTGTTATGCATGTCGAAGACATTAGGGCATACATTTACTATAAGAAGGAACTAGTAGGATTGGAAAGATTAAGGGCGCACATGGAAACCATTCTAAAACTAGATAAAACATTCTTGGATGAATATGAAAAGTGGAATGATCACCCTATAGTGGAGTATGCTATGGCATATGAGTTCTATGAGACAAAATGGATTAAAATACTTCTGAGTAGAATTCATGATGACCTATTTTGGATAGGTGATGTGCTAGTAAGAATCACTAGTGACCTAATATATGAGATGATAGACCTATCTAAGTTTGGCATCATCCTTCCTACAAGCAAGGATGTCAGAAAAATTATTCAGAAAACATGTAAGTCAAGGAGTGATAGGCACGGGATGACAATTGAGCCTATTGAGCAAGATGACATCAAATTGATGTCCATGATACTTGGATATAGGTTTCAAAACACCAGTAGGGTGAATAGTGTGTCTATAGCCACAATTCTAGTAGCCATTAGACTTGTGAAGGAAGCTAGAGAGTTCAATATGTGTGAGATATTGCGCGTACAGTTGATTGATAACATCAAGGCAATCAAGCATGATAAGACCAAGATATTTAGGTTTGGGTCTTTGATCATTTACATGTACCTTCATATAGTTGGGAAAGTATCAGATTCATATTTGGACAAGTCCATTCCAACCATGCCACATATATCTTTCAAGGAATCCACTAAAAGTACATTGAGAGATTACATAACATTAGAGTTGAAGACCTTCGGGGTCAAGATGCAAATGAGGTACAAAATTCTAGAAAAAATTGTTGAGAAATACAAAGATACTATTTTTTTTATAGTTGAAATAGATACATGCATGGAGTTAGTTGTACCTAGAACAAAGTGGATTCATCCTCTTGGATATGAAGTAGATGAACAAGTTTTGGAAGCATATGCTCAAGTATTGCTTTCAGCTCCTACTGACCCTAATGAGCCAAGATGGGGAACTTATGAGGAAAAGACAAGAGAGATAGATGCTAAACTTAATAGAGCCACCACAAAAAGAAAGGTTGCTAAAGTCACCTCAGAGATCTTGAGAATACATGGAGTGTCTCAAGTAGATCTAGACAAAGAAAAAGAACAAAAGATTGCTTAGGAATTAGAGAGCGTAGATGCAGCAAAGGCAGAATCACATGATCCCAAGTTGAAAAAGGTGAAGATAGAAAAATCTGATGATCAGAAGGACAAAACTGATGTTACTCCCTCTACGCCCAAGGAAACTATTGACCCTACTGTTCCTCTAGAGTATAAGACAATGGAAAAGAGGAAGAAATAGGTTGGCACCAAGTCATCCATCCTCACGAGAAACAAGAAGAAAAAATAACACTCAAGCTCCTCCTGATGTAGGTTTTAGACCTAGTTTAAAAGTGCTAAGTACAAGAATCATAAATGAGGGAAGATTGGATCGGGTAGGGAAGTTCTATGATAAATACAATGAAATTGAAAAATCAGAGATTTATGGCATAATCATAAAGCTTATGATCAAGTTCAAAAGGATAGTCTTGGAACTAAAAATAATGATTCCAGACAAAGTTTGGGATATCCTAGAGTCATTAAAGAAACAAGCCATTGAAGAAGATCTTAGGAAAAGAGAAAATATCCTAGATAAAAGTCTACCAGTATGTTCCTTAGAATAAAAATTAGTACTGTTAGATCTAGTGAAGCCTCACCTCAGGACCAAGACAAGAACAATTAATATAATGGATAAAAACTATGAATTAGTTGCCAAAGAAATAGAGAAAGCCTTTGAGAAGGTCTTTATGAATAGGAAAATGTATCCACCTATTGTGCCTAAAGCACAAGTATCCATAAAGGAAGTCAAGGTGGTAGATCCCACTAATGCATTAGTAATAGGTCCTTAGGATTTAGCGCCTGTAGTGGAAGCACAATCAGATGCAGATAAGTCTGCACCCATGACAGAGTCACTAAAGGATGGCACCATTATCATTGATAATGTAGAGATAGCCATGGTGGCCACTGACACCGAGTTGGATAAGTTTGACGAAGCTTTTAGGAGAACACAAGAAGCTGAAATTTTATGTAGCAACACTCCTCCCACTCATCAAGAAGAAGTATTGATTGAAGATGAGAAAGAAGAAGAAAAGATGGAAGAAAAGAAAGAAGAAGAAAAGAAAGAAACAGAAAAAGAAGATGAGAGTAATGAACCATCAGTTGAACTAGTCAAGGTAAAATAAAAAGTGATGGATAGTACTACCAACACTCCCTCAGTAGCATTGTTGTCAATTTTGACACCTGACACATCTATTTTGGACTCATGGAAAGAAGAAGATCTGATAAAATTCAACGTCCTAGCCTTGGAAAAGGCCAAAGAAAAATAAGTGATGAAGAATCCCCTACCAGTAGAATCAGTAAACATTCTGAACAATTTATTGCCAGAGGACAAGAAAGTGTCAAAAATACACTCTGTTGATGATGTGAGTATAGTCATCTCACATTTCAAAAGTAGTTTCTCAAGCCTTGAGGAATCTACATCCCTAGTTGTAGAAGAAAAATACCTCAAGAAGAGGTTGAGTGAATTAATGACAAACTTTGTACTTTACCTAAGATCACTCAAGACTAGTCAAGCATCCTTAAAAGAGTTTGCAGATCAAGGAAGAAGAGTCATTGCAGAATGCATGGATCAGGATAAGCTTACTGATGCCCATTTCAAGAAAAGAAAAGAGGTAGAAGCTATGATTGAGCAATTCAAGAGTTTAGTGAAAGACACATCCATAGATGTAAACATGTGTAATAATGTATACCAAGGGAAAATAGATAAGATTGAGACGGTAGAAAAAGAAATGTCAAAGACTAAGCCAAGGAAAACACAGCTCAGGAATGCTCTTGTGCCCTCATTAGATATACTCAATCAGAACATCAAGGACATAGACACCAAAATAGTAACATATGATCATGGTCCTAGAATTGACTTGGAGAAGATGGAGAAGCTACAGTATGCACTATGTGCCCATCTCCAGATAGTAAACTCTTTGATCACATTTTGGAAGAAGGAGATCCAAAACCTCAAGATAGCATATCCAGATGTTTTCCCTTAGTGAGTATGTGTAGATAAATTTTTTGAAACACATTTTTCATTAATGTCAAAGGGGGATTTGTGTATAGAATATGGATCATATTATGTATAGGGAGATATAAGTGTATGTATAGAAGATAAAAAGTTTTTTTGTATTAAGGATAGTTATCAACTTGGCCATATTCCTTTGTTGCCATCAATGAAAAAGGGGAAGATTATTGGAAAGTTGGCTATACTAATGTATATGACTTAATATAGTGTTTTCATTATGGAAACAAAGTCATATAGTAGTTTGGAGACAACGCACATGATGATAAGATCAGAAATCGGTTAAGTGTTGAAGACTAGACAGTGTACAAAGTTCCTGCAGCTCATAGCATCAGTGCACATGCGTACAACCAAGTTATGGTGTGAACCCTAGAAGATAAGTTAGTTAGACTATATTCATGCTTATTCTATGAGTGCATGATCAGATATGCAAGTATGAGAAAGATACAAGCAGTTGAAGGTGCACAGCCAGTGTGTGCCAGTGAAGAACAAAGTAAGCAGCCAACTGTTAGCATTTTGAGTTGTGGCTATATTATAATGATGTAAAGGCTATGCACCTATTGTAATTAGGTTGTCAAAATTTATATATGTTTGATTGTAAAAAAACTTAAGCCAATTCATTTGGAAGTGTTGTATGTAATAGGTTTAAGGGCTGACCTAGTTGTTTATTTTGTATGCGCATATAAATATGAGTTGCGCCCATTGTAATTAGTATGGAAGTTGAGATAGAGTTGTGATAAGTAGAGAATAAGTGAGAGAATAATCTATAAGATTTATTAAAGCTTTTCAAGAATTCAAATCATTAGCGCATCAAAGGAACTGATCTGACAAGCAGTGTCACAGTGACAGTTCATCCAACAGATATAGTGTGTATCTGAGATTAGAAGGTTGTAGCCTTCACCACTTGAGTAGTGAGCTCTAGGAAAGTGCATCCACTCCCCTAACAGGGACTATTGTAAGAGACTCCTAACAGGGTCTGACCCTTAACAAGGTCTACTGTACTTAATACATTTTAAAAAAACTCCTAATAGGGTTAAGGATCACTAAACACTAGTACATAATATTAGTGGGTGTCAATTCCCACTGGGGTTTTTACCTATTTGGGTTTCCTTGTAACCATATTGGTGTTATGTTTTTATTTCATGTTTCATATTTATGTGGATGTTCATTTTACTACTTAAGCATTTAAGTTCAGTTTAAAGTTTAAAGTAAAAAGATAAATATACAGTGAACACTGATTCACACCCCCCCCTCTTGGTGTTCCCATTCCTAACAAACCTTGTATTATTTTGGTTGTTAAGGCCCTCCTTCACTCTCTAAATTTATTCCTTATCTATGGTTTTTGGATCCCACAGTGTCAACTTGGAACCAGAGGAGTAGTTGTTGCATTGCATCATCTGTGTATATCAATCAATTATATTCTGTCTCCAAACAATTGTGACCATGATATCTACATTTATGTTTTTTAGATGTTGTGATATCTACATTTGTGTTTCTTAGCTATCGTGTTTATGTGCATATTCTTTATGTGTTTGGCTTCTCTCCCTTGCATCCAAAATAATATTTTCCCACTCTGAATCAAGAATGTACGTGCAACACAACCAGAATATGAATGGATAATAGGTGGAGCTAAGAAGACTCACCATGTTTACATTTTAAAGACCTCTATAAAAAATGAAAACATGTTGAGTCTTTCAGCTCCACCTAATATCCTATGCATATGAATTGAGATTGCATATTGAACTAGGTGTCTCCTTTTGCATTGCCTGAAACCAAGAGATTGGCATAGTTAACTTCTAAAACCATTATTGAACTTTTGTTATAATGAAAAACTACATTAATACTTATTGTATAAGTCTGAACCAAGTGTATCACCAAATGGCTGATGGTGATTGATGAAGAAGATTTGAAAATGATGATTGATCCAATTCAGATTGGTCCAACATTTTCAAATCTTCTTCATAATCATCATCAACATGGCCAATTTTGCAAAACTAATTTTCTAGAATGTTGGTGGAAGAAGGATGATTTGTTTGCAACCTGTAGATACAAACACTGAACAATCATTTTGTCAACTCTAATTTTCTCAACACAAAGGGACATTTATCATAGTCAGAGAAACATGATTATTTTTAAATGGAATACACCAAGGAGTACCATTAAAAATATTGACCATTTACAATCATGAATAGTGAACAATCAAATAGCTCATTTTTGTATCAACATGTGTAGTCTCTATTCAAATTCAAGGTCTAATTTATCAAGAGCAACAAACATTAGGATGATAGAAAAATCATTAGGACTATAGAAAATCATTAAGACTATAGAAAATCAAGTTCTAGAAATGGACAGTTCTAATGCTTTGCCATTATAACAATTGAGAATTCATCATTTGGTATATGAATAGGTGAAAACATGCAGATTTGACCAAAGACCACTAGGAACAACCCAACAACAAATGGACTTGTGATGATTTTCACCATAGTACATGTTTTGCTGGGTAATCTCCCAGTACTGCTTAGGCAAATTTGCATATTCATGACCTATGCATATGAAGTGTCTCTAATGGAAAGAAATAGGAAAAATCATTAGGACTATAGAAAAATCATTAAGACTGGAAAATCAAGTTCTAGAAATGGATGGTTCTGATGCTTTGCCATTACAACAATTAAGCATTCATCATTTGGTACTTCTTGGTGTATTCCATTTAAGTATGCCAGACACAAAGTATTCCATTTAGATATGTTCAAAATTTTGTCAGTAATGATTTGGGGAATGCAATCATGCGAAGTATTCTCTAATCACACAAGTACCAATCAACATCCCTTATCCATCCATGCACACAAACATGTATGGAAACATATGGTACATATTATAAAAATTTCCATTACAAAAATTGAACATTTATCTTATTAATTAGCATTCATTAACATGCATTCATTAGCATTCATAAGACTCATTAATTAGAATTTATTAACACATCATAATATTCATTAACACATAAGATTAAAACATCGAGACATAAACATCAGCCATTATCAAATAAGTTGCATAAATAAGAATCATTTCTTTTTTTATTTTTTCTTTTTTGTGGTTCCCTAAATTGTTTCAGAGGTGTATCCATGTCAACATCATCATTTCTTCTCACTCATGCACATGATCTCTCCATCCTTTGCAAAGCCGAGTCCTCTGCAATAACAAATAAAAGTCTTAAATTAAAAACATATTATCATTATTGTTACAAGCATTTTAGTACTTTAAAAAACATAAACGTGACACTCTTTACCTTGTCCAACCACATCATCTTGCCCAACGGCTTGAACCTCAACACACTCATTAGGAATAGCCTCTACATCGTGTGCAACTGCAATACAAAATATTTTATTAATTCCAACACATTATAATTAAATTTTTATTACTACACCAAATTCAATTTAAAATGTTTACTTATATTAAATATTTAATAATCAAAATTAAAATAGAAAATGTATACCTTGAGTGCTATAATTCACATTCGAATCGACGCCTTTGTCGTGCTCAGATGGTGTATCAGGGTCGACAGGCTGCATTCCAATGTAAATAATTAGTGCATTTATCGACAATACATACATATAAATACAAGACAAAATCTAAGAAATGTTAATTATTTAGTTTAACACATAAATATATTCACTTTAAACATTTAAACAAATATGTAATTTTTTTCCTTACTTAAAACAAATATATTCACTTTATGTTGGAACTTAACATCAAATACAGTAATTGGTAAAGTATTCAACTTGAAATAAAAATTATTTTCCTTATTTACCTAATTGACAGATCCACCAGAAGAACCTTATGCACTCATTGATCGAAATCATTCAGCCACAACTGTATAGCCTTGTTTGTAGCCTATTTTCTTATTGTCTTCTATAATCTTTTGTTTGAACTCCAAGGCCTACATTTTTTCTTGGTATCATAAAATTTTATTGTAGTAAATTTCATCAAAACTAAATTGATTTCAATTTATAAATATTTGCATATGATTTTTCATTTACTAATACTTACAACTCGTGCAGCAAGTTTTGATTATTCACCCGAGCCAATCTTGTCTTGATCGTGCTTTTTTTTATTTTGTTGCCTTTGATGTGTCAGGCAACCTATGTGATGTTTGAAATATGTTAGATCACATAAGTAAAAAGAGTAAATAGTACATAATTTCATTATTAAGATTATCATGTGCCTTCTTTCCTTGGGTGATAGTATTTGTCCACTATGTCTTGCTCTTCTCTCAAGTGCATCCTTTTTAAGACTCTTCCACTCATTAATATGAATATAGGGAGGCTGCTCATAATGAGGGTTGCGTTCTATTTGGGACCTATCGTTGTCCCTAATATACTTCAAAACTTGGCACACTTTGTCAAGGAGCCCAAGTCTTTGAAAGATGTCTGGTCCAAAACATTTTGTCATAGAGTCAATGAGTTTATCCTTTAACCCTTTATCTTGTAATTGCCACCTTTTAAGAAAAAAAAATTTGTCAGATTCATAAATGAAGTGAAGCTACCTTTTAATATACTTGAAGAAAGGGATGAAAGGAAATTTGATCTAGCAATGAAATCAAAATATTATACCATGTACGTATGGCCAGCCTAAAAATGTGCAAACATTCATCATTAAGTTTTTCATAAAATAGATTATTCCCTACAAAATAATAACAAGATTATTATAATTAGTTATTGTAAGGGAATACACAAGGGGTTAGTGCATTACATTATGATTATAAGATTGTATAGTAAAAGAAAGGATCAATCTTTAAAGTACCTGTAAGCTAGGCTACTCTCAAGGGAAGTCCATCTTCAATGCTCATGAGCAATTGATCACAATTATCTAGTGTTCCCTTACAAGAGACACGAATACATCCAGGAATTTTCTTATTGCCTCCTACATAAAATGAATCTAGTATTACAAAATGCCCCCTAAGAAAAAAAAGTTCAAGTGAAATAAACACATGATAAATGAGAGAGAAAAAGAGGAATCTACTTACCAATAGGTGTTGTCATCGCATCTATGGCCATGCTATGTTTTGTCAACATTGTAGGCGGTAGTACGTCTATGGTTCTGATCCTTGTAGAAGATGGTGTACTCAATGCAAGATCAATAGTAGGTGCTGAAAAATAAGATTGTTAGAGCATAAAAAAATATAGACAACCATGGACAAGGTGGAGGATATAACATGCGATGTACTTGAACCACCTAAAGTTTCTGCATTTTGGGCATGGCCCTTTAATTGTTTTTGCATCCTCTATAAAAATAACACATGTATTTTAGTTAATGACATAAATAAAAGAGTATACTATGAAAAACATTATTGAACTTTTGTTATAATGAAAAACTACATTAATGCTTACTATATAAGTCTAAACTTGTTGAATCAACTCATCCTCTCTCATCTATATTTGAGGAGTCTAAGGTTGAATCCCTTCCAATAGAGCTAACTCTTTTGATAGTGAATGAAGAACCTTTTGGATTGCAACCACAAGATCAACGTCTGATGCAAAATCAAAAATGAATGGATCCTACTCATCCTCTGGCTCCTCATGGACTACTTGTTCCTTTCCCTTTTTCTGATCAACACTCATTTGTGAGAATAATATTATTAGCACTTTATTTAAAAGCAATCCAAAATAGTAGTGAAGAATAAAACATAACAAAAAATATACGTTAACATTTTTCTTGTATGTGCATTTGTACAACAAAAATGAGTTTTGTCTGTCAGGAAGAAGAAGTCCCATGAGAACCATCATCGTCATGCATATCGTGTGGTTGTTGATCCATACTATAGCTCTTTATTTCAAAAAAAATCATTGAGAAATGTTAAAACATGTGTTCTTATTCTAAGTTACGTTTAATAATAGATAATTATCAGAATGTGTACCACCTCATCCATGATAGTCATGGGTTTTTTTGTCTCTATGATTCAAATTGTAATCGATAAGTAGTTCTTCACCTCCACATATTGATTTGATCGTACATACAAATACACGATTTCCCTCGCGTGCCTCAAATATGCAATTGGGTTGCTTCTTAGTTGACGCAGGTCATGTACTGTTTATAAAAACTACAATATTCCCTGATGCTTTTGGCCTTCCATCAAGGTATATAGCTATTGTTTTACTTTGTTCACTCACTTTTTGTTGTATATAATTTTCCGCGAGTGCATACCTGCACATACTTTTTTTATATTTAACAATCTGCATCCAACTATTGTAATCATAACAAGGTCCGACATACTCCATCAATTTGACAACTTTTTTGTAAGAGACCTTTATACCATCCATGGAAAATAGGCCCAAACCATGTAATGAAGATAGTGCTATGGGATATATCCCCTCTCTAACACAAAAATTAGTGTTTATTGAAGGAAGTCCATCAGGGACCCATTATTTTTGTAGATGTTTGTACCTAAAGGGCACCACGGAGTCACCTTTTCTCTTATCATCATAAGAACACAACCCCCTTGAGCAAGGAAAAATTCAATTTGTTTTTGATATTTTAACCTTGAGTCGATGTCCTTGATTTAGACATACTAAATGTCTCACATTCTTCTTCCATTCATACATTTTCCTCACTTGAGGAAGACAAATCTAACAAATACCTATTCATTGGTACCTGCACTTCATGAAATACAAGTGGCAATGAGAGAGATATTTTAGAAATGGTAAAAGACATTAATCTCTATGGGGTGTATTGACTTATACTTGACAATCCATAAGACTGTGTAGAATACCTGACAAAAGATAATAGTTATATAATTGGATAAACATAGTTCACTCCATAGTTTTTATTACATCTTGTGAAGGAAATTATACATTGCTAAAATTATCTTTTTATCCTACAATATTTTGAATATCTCAGCATTGCATGAGAAGCCACTATTGTGACATTTCGTCAAACAGTTCTCGTGCCTTGCCAATGTTTTTATTACATCTTGTGAAGGACATTATACATTGTTAAAATTATCTATTTATACTTTCAGATTAGCTCACTCCATTGTAGGGAACAAAGAGAATCCCTTGTGATTTAACATCATTGATGTGAAAGGAAATAAAAATTATCAAAAGAAAATCTCATAAGATAGTATTTAGATTAAATGCATTGATATAAAAAAAAAACCCAAAAAAATGATACAGAAAATTAATTTTCTTAATCATGTCACTAATTTGTGCATGTCTAAATACTGGTGTCTTTCAAGTGATTTGATTCTTGTCATGCCCACTAAAAATGAGAACAGTCTTAACTAGTGAGGTTGTTTAAACATATAGAGATTAAATACACTCTTTTAGAATGAAATTTCTCTTAACAAAAGATCAAAGATATAAGTAGGAGATATAAAACAAGGTGAATAAGAGTAGTTAGATATTAACACTAAAACCAAAAATGTCATTAATATGAAACCCTAATTATATTATTGGAAAGAGTGCTTATTTCAACCCAAAATAATCGATAAAACATGCCAAACATCTGGAATAATTGTACATTTCATTCATGTCATTGATATTCTTCTTCATCCATCTCATCATCAAGATCATCGTCGTCAATGAAATCATCACCACCATCTTCATCATCATCATCATCATCAACATCATCATCATCATCTTCATCATCCTCCTCATCATCATCATCATTAGTAGCAACATCATCATCATCTTCTTGTTCATATCCTTCTTTGACTAGCTCTCGATTGTGATCATCATCTACATCATCTTCCACTTCTTCATCTTCCTTGGTATCTTCTTCTTCCATCGTATTATACTTTATCGGCCTTCCTCTTGGATCATGTCTAACAATAAATGACCAACCCGGTTTACGTGGAACCTCTGAGTAAAATACTTGCTCACATTGGCTTGTAAGAACATAGGGCTCTTATCCAACTAGATAAAATAACCTTGTATTAATCATTGAAAATCCATTGTCATGTTCAATAATAGTTCTATCATGATGAAGAGAACAAATTTGAAGGAATTAAAGTCACAGTCAAGTATATCAACCAAAATACCATAGTATCGATTTTGCAACTCTCAATGATGTAAGTCATTTCTAAATGAAGTATTAGTCACGTGGAAGACTACACTTATCCTAGAATCACAAGTTATCTTCATGTCATCCAACTTTTTGATGCAAAATGTATAACCATTGCATAACATAGCCATGTGGTCTTTCACCTACAACAATGTCATTATTGTATCATGAGTTGAAAAACATATGGTTGATTAATTAACAAATTTAAAAGTACCTCGTGATCTCTTAAACCATATGCTAAATCTATTTCCTTTTGTGTAACATTGGGGTCTCCATTACGATGAGCTTGTATAACCAATGAAGTCACATATTCTCATTTTAATCTATGACCATAATTTTGACATCGTTCAATCCATGTAGTCATCCAATCTCGATTGTTTATAATAAAAAAATGTATTGCATCCCACTCTTTAGCAATTGTACAAAAGTAAATAGATGACTTGCTATTGGAAACTGCAATTGAAAAAATTGTTGTATTATCAGTGATGTGAAACCTCAACTGGTAAGATTGTTTCTATCTAAGAAAGTACTATATCTATTGATTGATGAAAAGGATTAGGGCAAGGGTCATAATAATAGAACCTAGAGAAAGATTGAGTTATTTGATACTTCAATGAGTACTTGATTATGTGGCACAATGATAAGATAATGTATTGTTTATCTAAGTAATAAGAAAGACTAAACAAGAAGGCTTAACCAAGAAAAAGTGAAGAAATCTAGTTTAAGTTGAGTGATGTTAGTGTTGACCGAGCCAGTATATGCTGAGTAAATTCAATGTTGACCGAACATTAGTTTATTATCAAGGGAGACAACATTAGCTAAGGGAAACAGTTTGAAGAGATGACCGAGCTATGTAATGATGACCAAGGGGATGAACATAGTATTCACCGAGCATCAGTAATTTACATTTGAGGAAGAATTTAGATTCCTAGCCGACCTAGTTGAATTCTTAGAGCATGTAAATTATGTTGACTTTATTAATTAACTGTATGGAGCATTTAATGCATAGTAAACCATTTTATTATGATTTCAATAAAGAGATTGAAGATATTTCTAGAAGGATGGATGAAGAACATAATGATGGAAGGATTCAATGAATTTGACCTAAACCTAAGATCTATGAAGGAGATTAAGTGGAAAAAGATGGATCAACCTATTGAAGAGGTATATAGGAAAACCTAAGTGTGAGGTTAAACAAGATGCTAGAGTTGTTGATGCTATTGACTGAAAAAGTAGAAAGGCTGAAGGTGAAAGAGTTGATCAGAGTTGTGATTGCTTGAAGGGATTTCTGATAAGATCAGTGATGGAGATGGAAATGGAACTCAGTCAGTAAGCTAGCATATATGTGAGAAGTGGATCTATTATTTGTAAAGTGAGTTTTATGTTTTCAAATCAAATACTATTGTTTCTTTCTAACCATTGTATCAGTCCAAATCCTTTAATCAAGGTTGACCTAACAGTCACTATTTAAATCCTTTAATCAAGGTTGCATTCTAATGGAATGTACTTAAGTCCTCTAGCAAGGCACACTCCTAACAAGGTGGTTGAAATCCTTTAATAGGGTCACACCTAGCAGTGTGTATGTAAACCTTTGACAGGGTTGGCTTTTCATAGAGCTACTTCAAAAGAGTGAAAATATCAGCAACATGTTATAAAGTGGTTTTTCTCAAATTGGGTTTCCACTATAAATCCTAGTGTCAATACTTGTGTGAATATTTTGGTGTGAACATTTCTATGTTTTGCAAGTTAAATATTGTTGGATAGTGGACTGCATTGTTATATGTTTTTGGCATACATTATGTAATGACCGAGTAGTGTTGGTTATTAGATCTGAGTTGTTGAAGTGTTTAAAAGTTTGATTGATACATCTGGACCTGAGAAGAACTGATTCACCCCCCCTCTCTGTTGTTCTAAATCATATTAGCAATTGGTATCAGAGTTGTCGGTGCTTACACAAAACAAAGAAATAGTCTGATAAAACTGCATCTAGCTAGTATTGGTGACACAATGAAATATTATGTTGAAAATGACTATGTTA
The DNA here is from genome assembly GCA_027943335.1 of Chamaecyparis obtusa. Lineage (NCBI taxonomy): Eukaryota > Viridiplantae > Streptophyta > Pinopsida > Cupressales > Cupressaceae > Chamaecyparis > Chamaecyparis obtusa. The sequence continues at coordinate 226,048 of BSBK01001476.1, read as the reverse complement.
CACCTGTTGCACCTTTGACTGTCGAGGAGATGAGAGCTAAACAAGAACACAATCAAGCAATGTTCGAGATTGCATCTGCCTTACTCTATTCAGAATTTGAAGATATTAAATATTGCACAAATACAAAGAAAATGTGAGACTCTCTTGCAAATATCTATGGTGGTGACATAAATGTACTAAGGGAAATAGCTGAAAGCTTGAGAGGTAAGTATGATGAAATTAAAATACAAGAAGGAAAAAATATTTATCAATATTGTGGTAGAATCAAGGAGGTAGTAAATGCTATTAGGGGAGCTAATGGAACTATTGAAGATGAAACTATTATTGGAAAGGTATTGAGAACTTTTCTTCCTATATATGCCATCAGAATTTCAAAAATTCAAGAATCTAGATGTAACCCTAGTAATGTTTTAACTTTGGAAAATCTTGTTGGTAAGCTTACTACTTTTGAGCTTTCTAATTATGATAACTATACTGTTGCTAATGTTGAATCTACATTCAAGTCACAAATGGTTTTGCATAAGTCTAAGAGGGAAAATGAAAGATGTATAAGTGATAGTGAAAGTGATAGAGACACTTCTAATGAGGAACTAGAGGATCTTGATGCTCTTATAGCCAGAAGATTGAAAAGAGGAAAAGGAAAATATAAAGGTAAACTTCCTATATATGTTTTTCATGTAACAAAATTGGCCATATAGCTGCAAGATGTCCTGACAGGGATTAAAAGGATGAGGAAAGAGAAAGTAAGTACAAGGATAAGAGAGAAAACAAAGGTTATTGAAGGTACAAGTACTACAAGGATAAAGGTAAGAAATCTTGTTATATTGCTGAAGAAGAAACGGACACTGCTAATGATGATTTTGAAATTGAAGTAGTTTATGTTGCTATGAAAGATGATTCTGATGAAGATGAGAAAAATGCACATGTTTCTTATGTGAGAAAAGGTGATAGATGGATTATTGATAGTGGTTGCTCACACCACATGACTAGTGACAAAAGTAAATTTGAAACTCTAGATCATTACAAATGTAGAAGTGTTAAGTTTGGTAATGATGCACCATGTCCTATAAAAGGTAAAGGATTAATTAAGCTGACTGATAAGATCACTTGTGAAAATGATTATTGGTTTGAAGGTCTTAACTATCATTTTCTAAGTGTTGCATAACTTAATAGTACTGGTTACCAAGTGGAGTTTCATCACAGAAAGGCTAAAATATTTGATGCCACTAGTGAACTAATTGGAAGTGGAGAACAAACTAGAGGTAATTTGTTCTATCTAGATCTATCTGAAGAGACATGCTTCATTGAAAAATTTGATGATATATGGTTATGGCATAAGAGGCTATGTCATGTTAACTTTGATATTCTAGTAATCATTAGTAAAAAGAAGAAATTTAGAGGTTTGCCTAGATTGAGGAAACCTGATAAGGTGATGTGCAAACAATGTCAGTTGGGTAAAATGAAAATGTCTAGTTTCAAGAGCAAGACTTTTACTTCTAAAAAAGCTTTAGATTTGGTTCATACTTACCCGTGTGGACCTATGGGTGTATAAAGCTATTGTGGTGCTAAAGAATTTATTTTGGTTGTTGATGATTACACTAGGATGATGACTATAATATTTTTAAAAGAAAAATATGATGCATTTCAGTTGTTTAAGTGGTATTTGGCTAAGGTTAAAAAGGAGATAGGTAGAAACCTAAAATGTCTAAGATCTGATCGAGGTGGAGAGTTTATATCAAATGAGTTCAATCTATTCTGCAATGATAGAGGAATCAAGAGACATAAGTCTGCACCTAGAACACGTCCATAGAATGGTATAGCTGAGAGAAGGAATATATCTATCATGGATTGTGCAAGAACACTAATTATTGAGAAGAATGTTGTACAAAAGTACTAGAAAGAAGCTGTAAGTACAGCTATTTATACCTTAAACTGAGTGCAAATCAAAAAAGGTACAAATGTTACACCTAATGTAAAATAATTTAGAATCTTTGGGAGCAAATGCTATATATTAAAAGATAATAGGAATGGAAAGTTTGATGTAAAAAATGATGAGGGCATATTCCTAGGTTATTCCACAAAGAGTAAAGCTTACAAATGTTTGAACTCTAAAACTAAAAAAATTGTGGAAAGTGTAAATGTGAAGGTTGATGAATATGCAGAGAAAAATGAATAGGAAAGAAAAAGAGAACCTAAAGATTATAGCTCTTTTGTCTATATAGAAGAAGGAGAGGCAAGTAACACACTTGCACTTTATGCAAAGTCATGAGTAAGTAATGCCAAGCATCAGGGAGATAATGTCGAGCATCAAGAGGATGTTGTCAAGCATTAGGAGGATGCTTCCGAGCATTAGAAATAGGTTGTCAAGAAATTAGAGGCTGAATCTAATAATCTTATTGGTGAACCTAAAGAGAAAGGAGAAAATAAAGCTGAACCTACTTTGGCATAGTATGTAAGAAGACATCACAAGCCTAAGAAAATAATTGGAGATAAAGAAACTAAAGTTCTGACCAGAAGCAAGTTGAAAGATCCTACATGTTTATTGTGTGAGTTTGAGCCTAAGACAACAAGGGAGGCAGTAGAAAATGAAGATTGGATTCAAGCTATGAATGAGGAGATAGACCAAATAGAAAAGAATGATACCTATACTTTGGTGCCAAAAATAGAAAACAAAAATGTCATTGGAACAAAATGGGTATTAAAAAACAAGTGTAATGAACATGGAAAAATCACAAGGAACAAAGCAAGGCTGGTATGCAAGGGTTATGCACAAGAAGGAATAGACCATGGGGAGACATTTGACCCTATAGAAAGATTAGGAGTGAGAACTCTACTTGCATATGCTTCTTACATAGATTTCAAGGTATATCAAATGGATGTCAAGTCTACATTTTTTAATGGTATATTAGAAAAAGAAGTGTACATTGAGCAACCTGAAGGATTTGTTGATCTAGACAAGAGACATATGGTTTGCAAGCTGAACAAGGTGATGTATGGATTAAAGAAAGCTCCTAGAGCATGGTATGAGAGGCTGCATAATTACTTGATACAGATTGGATTTTCAAGGAAAAATGACAATAGCAATCTGTATATGAAAGATGAAGAAGGTAAAGGGATTTTGTTAGCTAAGCCTTTTGTATATGATATCATATTTGGAGGACAAGATGCCTTGTGTAAGAAATTTTCAAATGAGATGAAAAATGAGGTTGAAATGTCTATGTTTGGTGAGATAAAATTCTTTGTTGGTTTGCAAGTCTATCAAATGGAAAAAGGTATTTTTATCACACAGTCTAAATATGTCAAAGAGATACTGAAAAATTTTGGTATGGAAGATTCAAGACCAGTAAGTACTCCCATGTCTACTAGATAGAAACTGTCTAAAAATGATGATACTACCAAAGTAAATCAAACTTTGTATAGATCCATGATTGGAAAGCTACAATATGTTGTTCATAGCATACCATATATAGCTCTAGCAGTTGGGATTGTGGAAAGATCCTCTACCAATCATAACAAAAGTCATATGATGGTTATGAGTAGGATAATGAGATATTTGAAAGGGAGGGAAGACTGTGGACTATACAACAAGAAGCATGAGAAATTTGAACTGAGAGTCTATACTGATGCAGATTGGGCAGGAAATGTTAATGACAAAAAAATTACTAGTGCTAGAGTTTGTTAGAAATAGGGAATACTAAGAGGGGGGGGTGAATCAGTATTCTACAAAATTTATCTTTTGAAAAATTATGGATATAATAGATTATCTTTATACATGTATAACATAAGAAACTAAATAATATGCATGACAATAAAGAACTCATAACACATGATATGTTCTCAAGGAAACCCTAGCCAAGGGAAAACCCCGGTGGGGATGGTACCCATAAAGATCCACTAATCAAAAGTATCTGGTTAAGGATGTTGACCCTATTAGGATTCTATTACATATGTATCATGTATCAGTCCTGGTTAAGGGACTATAGGCCTTGTTAGAAGCCTCAACCCTGTTAGGAGTTGTAGATACAAAATCTGATTACAAGATGAGCCCACTACCCAAACAAGTAATATACAATGTATACTGATTTCAAAAATGGATTAAGGTACATAACCTTATACTACTTGTATCAATGTCTTCTTGCTTCTCTTACATTCACATCATATCATATCATCACCATATTACATTTCTCTCCTTCATTCTTACAATTACAATTACATATATACAAGTTATTAAGGCTAATAACTTTACATGGTCGGCTTCCATATATCTTTATCTAAGGGTAAACATCTAGGATGTCATCCCTTTATATTGTTAAGTCATTATTTTGGTAAACAAAATAATCCCTTAACTCTTTACCAATTTTGTTTTCTTATTCTGACCTGTTGGCTTAACACTGTCTTCAGTAAAACTGCCATAACTAATTTCGTACATTTTGTAATGACTTGCACTCTAAGATGGGTCATCAGTATCCATCATATCATCTATGTTCAAGTGTACAAGCACTAAACTTGCTCTAGTCAATGTCGCAAACCAAAACTGTATCTTGGTATACTGTCAAAACATTATCTTACACTTAGACAAATTTGCATTGCGATCTGCCATACTTGCTCTCTGACTTGTGTGCTCTTAATGTGGATCATATGTTTCCATAATGAAAACATCTATGTACTCACTTCAGCCAAATTGCCAACAATCTCCCCCTTTGTCATTGGTGGCAACATATGAGAAAATTGGCTAAGTGTACAAGTCAAAATCTCAAAAATATATAACAAAATTCTGGCAATAATATAGAATATGTATACTATCCTTATAACTCCTCAAAATATACTTTCTGATACAAAACTTCATACAATACTCCCCCTAAGAGTATCAATCCTGATATACATAAAAAAATTTGCTCTACTACAATCACTCCCCCTTTGACAACAATGCCAAAATAAAGTAGGGAGGATTACAAAATTGTAACCCAAAAAAGAATATACCTCCATTTACTTATTGCAAAGCTAGTAGGCTTGCAAAATAATCTACAAAATTTACTTTCATGGTTTCAAACTCTTTCTCCTATGACTTTCTGATATAATCTACCACATTCAGAAGTGTGCTTAATCCATAAGTTGCTATCTGACAAGCTTGAAGTTTCTCAAAATTAAATTTCTGAAATGATGTCTTAGCAGTAAGACATTCTTCTAACTGTTCCTAAATAATGCTCAACTTCATAGACATGTGCTCTCTCAAAAGTTCAAATCTTCTCAATTTCTTATTCTTTTCATCTTGCAATGATCTTATTTCATCATAGCACTTCCTAACTTTCTTCTCAACATTACTTACTTTTACATTGGGTCCAAAAAGAAGATTAGATTCATTCTGAATCTCAACTTCCTTCACCTTGATTTTATGCTCCTCTACTACTATCAAAATCTCAGGTTTTGTACACTGTATGTACAAAGCTTTTCCAGTCTCCAAATGTTTCCTCAAGTTTTTTATACAAACATCAAGACTAATAATATCATTTTTGATATTCTGACTCATACTTAAAAGCATTTAAGCTTCATAAGCTTCTTGAGCTCTTACTTTAGTAATGTTTGATAAGTTTGTAAACTCATCATCAAAATTACTTAGTACCTTTTTGGCTCTCTCCAAAGAATCTACTTCTAAAATATGTGTAGTTACAATACTTTGCAACTTCTCTGTCAGTTCCTTTAGACTTCCTTCTAGATTCTTTACTTTCTTATTCTTTCCAATAATCTTATTCAAAGAACTAATCAGCTCTAGCTGATCATCATCATCAACTTCTTTACCCAAGTCTTCAAAAAGGTTCCAATTTCTTTCTTCTTTGCCTCAGGAGTGGGTGCATGAACTTCTATCTCTTTAGGTTCATCACTCACCAATTCAATCTGCACTACTTCTTCAATCCTATCTAGTTCATCAAGAGCCAAATTGTCAACATTGTTATCTAAATTATTAAATACATTATCTTCAATGTCCAAGGTCACCTTAGTACCTTCAATGTCCATTGTATCATCTTCAATGTTAACATCTGAAAGAGAGGGAATATCCTCTTGTTCAACATCAACTGCATGTCTTTTTGTAACTGAAGTTTCTCCAACAATTTTTTTCATTACTTTAATTATTGCTTGCTCTTTTTCTAACCTCACTTGCTCATATTGTCCTGCCATGATCTAAATGGTTCTCCTCTTAGTCCTCAAAAGAGTGTCAAGGGGCTTCATAATCTACTTCAAATGATCATCTTTCACTTCACAAAGCTTTCTCACAAGATTCTCTCTTATAGTTTTGTCTTCCTCAGATGCTCTCTATTTTCTATTAATAAGTTTAGTAAACAATTCATCAAGTATTTGACCTTGAATAGAGTCAAATTTCTTATCTGTCAAAATCATATGTTTCACAATAGCATTCTCCAAATTAAGTTTATCGGTATAATCATAAAGATCATAATATTTATTCATCCTTGCAAAATCTCCATTCTCAATAATCTGCTCATTCAACTTTTCAACTTTTGGTTTCCAAGCTTTCTTCTTAGTATCATCTTTAACTTCTAAAAACTTTCTTGGTACTGGTTGAACTATAGTCTTTTGTCTCTTTCCTAGTCCAGTAGAAATTTCTTTCTTGCTCTTGCTCAGTGTTACTTGTTCCTTTTCTGGTTCTTCTACTTTCACTCTAACTGGTGTAGGCTCTCTTTGTACTGCACTAGATAAAGGTGGTACACTCAAGACTTCTCCCTATCCAACATCTCTCAATGCTGCTACTATCTATTTAGCTACCACAAATTCTCTTTCTGTCATCCCTGTGTCTTTCAATATTCTCTTTATGGTACTGTCAACTCTTTTCTTACACTATTTCTCTTCAATTTTAGCTTTAACAAAATTAAGGTTGTCTTCATAAGTTCCAAACTTGTTGCATTGGGTGTCCAATTTACTTTTTAGCAATCTTCCAACATACCCTTCTATCTCAATCTCACAAATCTCATAGCCAAGAGGGTCTATGAATTCAACTCTGGGTTCTACTGCTTCAATGTAAGTAAAGTCAGTGTCAATCATGAAACAAATATCATTCTTATATTTCTCCACAAGTGACTGTGGAATCCTTGATCTGCTAGTTACCAAATTCTGAAATGTCTTCAAGACTAACACAACACTCTCATTAACTTTATCAATAACATGATTTCTATAAACTTTGTTTATTCTTTCCATTGTAGACTATCCATCATTCCAATCATTTCCAATTGTGTAAGGAAATCTTCTCAAAAGGTGGAAAAACATATATGTAATCAAAGATGAGAATCTAAATTGTGCATATTTAGACTTCTTAATCTTCTCCAAATTCTCAAACAATTGAATTCTCAAAATCTCACACATATCAATAGAAACTTTGTCTACACACATCAAATAGGCAATGTGAACCATGCCAGCTGCCATGTCATCTTCTCTGGAATTAGTACAAAACTTTGTAGTCAAAATCTTACATAGATATCTTACATCATGTTGTCTAATCTTGCTGATAACAATACCTCTACCATTATAGGATGATCAAGTGTTGTCAATGACAATCTTCCTCATGTTTTTCTCATTTAAAGGGATAGCACCAAGTTTGGATAAACCAGTGACTTCATGAATTAGGTCAGCTATGATGTCAATCACTCTGTCTTCTAACCAAAATTTCCCATTGTGAATTCTACTTAAAATGATCTTTTTGCACTCTTCATTATCGAATTCATATTGTAAACCATACGTGACAATTTCATTGTTTTTCAAATGTTCATAACCTTGCTTCAATGACATATCCTGGTTATATATATTATGATACTCACTTAAAAAGCCACTGTCATTTACTATTTCCAATTTACATCCAAGATAACTCTTTACATTTTCCAAATGCAAAACTCTATCTGGTACGGATGATAAAGCAAACTTAGGGTCTACTTCTAAAGCTTCTACTGGTTCTTTCTTCAATTTAGGTCTGTTCTTGTCTCTAATGTTGTGAATGAAAGATGTATCCATGTTTCCTTCCAATTCTTTATACCGATTCAAAGATTTGTCAAGATAAATACCTCAAATTCATGATTCTAGGGTTTGCGAAGATTCGACGCTTAAATCCTTCACAAAATCTCTCCAAAACACTTCCAATCTCTACTTTTGATCTCCTTGATACTTTGATTTTCTTTGACAATCAAATAACATCGATCATAACCTTTTATGACTTCAATCATACTTAATTTTGACATTGCATTCAATTCTTTTCTGCTTCTTTTCAAAAGTTATTCCTATTAACCTACAAAACTCAAAACTTCTTGCGATCTTGAAAAACACAATATATTCTTTTTCACTCTTAACCATAGCATTAGGACATCATAATATACCTTTTGTTAACTACGCAAGACTTAGTTCATCATAAATCTACTTCTACACTAAATCTAAGTTCCTAATCTACTGTAATTTACATAAATTAAGTGCTTAAAGATACATCAAGTAAGGATTCATTCTTACCACTTAATACTTCACCTATCTAATTACCTTCCATGTTGACTATGCCTTCTTGATCTATTCCTTTAACATACTTCACTTCATCTATATTGCTACAACAATCTTTCTATCTGTTACTTGTATCTTCATCCCTTCTTGCATTGTTTCTATGGTTAGGGTTCGGATGATAAGTTCCATTGTTCATTCTACAAAACCTTGCTATATGTCCAATCCTGTTGCATATCTGACAAATAATTCTATTGTTCCCATATCTCTGTCCTTGCTGATTAATCTGTGACCTACAATTTCTAGCAATGTGTCCAACTTTGTTGCATCTATAACACACTACTTCATTTCTTTTGTTCATGTCTTCAATAAGTTTCTTATCTACATTGTTAGTATTCCTAAACATTCTATTACCATAATTATTCTCAATAAATTTAGGTCTTCTACATTCAATAGCTCTATGTCCAAAACCATGATAATTATAACAATAACCATTAAAAGGTTTAAACTATTTACCTGTGCAATCTCTTTTCATATGACCAATAGTATTACAAGCAAAACATCTACCTTTGAAATCTCTTTGCATACCTTTGGGTGATTCCTCTTTCTTTAATGATTCTCCTTCTTCTTTAGGTGCATCTTCAAATTTGTTGATCTCATCAGGCTTCTTCTCATCTATGCTTTCAAATTTCTTCAGATCTGGTTTCTTGCTTTCATCATTTGTTCTGAATATATTAAATCCAAGTCCAGTCTTATCATAGGATGGTTTTCCAAAAGAAACTTGTTCATCGATCTTCTCACTATTTGAATATAGCCTTTCAATTTGTTGTTTGGATTGAGTCAATTCACCTTTCACAATCTTATTGTACTTCTCAAGTTCTACATACTACACATTTACTTTCTCAAATTTGGATGTCACTTTTTCAAGTTTACATTTCAGTTCTTCATTTTCAGTCTTTAGACTTTCATTCTCAAATTTTAGATTTACTTCATTTTTTCTATTTCCATCTTTCAAACTAAGCTTCAAATTTACTATCTTCAATTCATGCTTAAGGATCTCATTTTCTTTTACCAAGTTTCTATCACAATCTTCAATAAGAATTTTAGATTCCTTTTCAGATCTCAGATCTTCTATCTTGTTTTTCAATTTCTCAATAAGGTTCTTTGCATCATCATATTTCCTTTCCAAAGTGTTTCTTTCATCAATAAGCATATGAATCTTCTTAAGAGCTTCATCAAGATTCTTCTGTATTTGATCCATATCCATAGAGATCTTACTCAAGCTGTTAGGCTTTCCTTGAATGATTCTTTTCTGAGTAACTAAGCTCTGATACCAATTGTTAGAAATAGGGAATACTAAGAGGGGGGGTGAATCAATATTCTACAAACTTTATCTTTTGCCCAATTATGGATATAATAGATTATCTTTATACATTCATAACATAAGAAACTAAACAATATGCATCGCAATAAAGAACTCATAACACATGATATGTTCTCGAGGAAACCCTAGCCAAGGGAAAACCCTGATGGGGATGGTACCCACAAAGATTCACTAATCAAAAGTATCTTATTAAGGATGTTGACCCTGTTAGGAGTCTATTACATATGTATAGTGTATCAGTCCTAGTTAAGGGACTATAGGCCTTGTTAGAAGCCTCAACCCTGTTAGGAGTTGTAGATACAAAATCTGATTACAAGATGAGCCCACTACCCAAACAAGTAATATACAATGTATACTGATTTCAAAAATGGATTAAGATACATAACCTTATACTACTTGCATCAATGTCTTCTTTGCTGCTCTTACATTTGCATCATATCATATCATCACCATATTACATTTCTCTCCTTCATTCTTACAATTACAATTACATATATACAAGTTATTAAGGCTAATAACTTTACATGGTCAGCTTCCATATATCTTTATCTCAGGGTAAACATCTAGGATGTCATCCCTTTATATTTTTAAGTCATTATTTTGGTAAACAAAATAATCCCTTAACTCTTTACCAATTTCATCTTCTTATTCTAACTTGTCAGCTTAACACTGTCTTCGATAAAACTGCCATAACTAATTCCGTACATTCTATATTGACTTGCGCTCTGAGATGGGTGATCAGTAGCCATCATAGAATCTATGTTCAAGTTTGAAAGCACTGAGCTTGCTCTAGTCAATGTCACAAACCAAAACTATATCCCGGTACACTGTGAAAACACTGTCTTACACTTAGACAAATTTGCATTGCGATCTGCCATACTTGCTCTCTGACCTATGCGCTCTTAATGTGGATCATATGTTGCCATAATGACAACATCTATGTACTCACTTCAGCCAAATTTCCAATAGAGCTTTCTTTCTTGGATAGAGATTAGTTTCTTGGACAAGCAAGAAACAAAATTGCATTTCCCAATCTATAGCTAAAGCTAAGTATGTGGTAGTTGTAGTGAACTGTTCAAACCTAGTATGGATTAAGTAATTGTTGAAAGGCGTGAAAGAGAAAATCCTAGAACTAGTTGTCATATACTATGACAACACAAGTGCTATCAACATATCAAAGAACTTAGTGATTCACACAAAGACCAAACATATTACTATCAAGTATCATTACTTAAGGGAATTGGTACAAGATAAAGAGGTGAGAATGGAATATGTGAATACAAAAGAACAACTAGTAGACATATTCACAAAATATTTACCTAAGGATTCTCATGAATATCTTAGAGGTAAATTAGGGGTGCTTACCCTTAGGCTACCTAGTCAAGCTAGGAATACTCCACCAAATGTGCTGCATAGAGTATCTGACAAATTGATGCAAAAAAGGTCACACTTTAGGAGTGGCCTAGAGTTGTGAAAAGTACAACAAAGCTATAATCAATCATAAGCAAGATGATAGAGGGAGAAATATTATTACTAAACTGACAAGATGACATCTACATCTGAAAGATGCAAGTTCTAGAGACTACTTTGGCATTATTGTCAAAGAGGGAGAGATTTAGATGAAAACACATAAAAGAAGAAATCATTCAAGAATCAAAGGAAAAGAGACACAAAAAAGATTCAGAGGGAGTAACTGTGTGGACGGTCCAGCAAGTTAGGCCGAGTGATTCAGAATCAGAATGAAGCTAAGGATATTACAAATATGTTTTTGATGAAATGAAAAAGTTTTGGATTGGTTGGTGAATCATGCTTATTCATATGGTGTTGCCATTAATGCCAAAGAGGGAGATTGTTGGAAACTGCAATTCAAGCAATTGTTGTATTCTCATTAATATCAAACCTTAACTGGTAAGATTGTTGCTATCTAAGAAAGTACTATATCTATTGACTAATGAGAAGGATTAGGGAAAGGGTGATAACAATAGAACCTAGAGAAAGGTTGAGTTATTTGATACATCAATGATAAGATAATATATTGTTTATCTAAGTAAGAAGCAAGACTGAACAAGAAGGCTTAACTAAGAAAAAATGAAGAAATCTAGTTTAAGTCATGTGATGTTATTGTCAACCGAGCCAGTATATGCTGAGTAAATTTAGTGTTGATTGAACATCAGTTTATTACCGAGGGAGATAGCATTAGCCGAGGGAAACAATTTGAAGAGATGACCGAGCTATGCAGTGGTGACTAGGGGAATGAACATAGTATTGACTGAGTGATAGTAATTTACATTTGAGGAAAAATTTAGATTCCTAGCTGACAGTTAAATTCTTGGATTATGTAAATTGTGTTGACTTTATTAATTGAATCTATGGAGCATTTAATGCATAGTAAACTATTTTATTATGATTTAAATAAAGAGATTGAAGATATTTCTAGAAGGATGGATGAAGAACATAAATGAGAGAAGGATTCGATGAATCTGACCTAAACCTAAGATCTACAAAGGAGATTAAGTGGAAAAAGATGGATCAAACTATTGAAGAGGTATATAGGAAAACCTAAGTGTGAGGTTAAACAAGATGTTAGAGTTGTTGATGTTGTTGACTAAAAAAGAAAAAAGGCTGAAGGTGAAAGAGTTGATCAAAGTTGTGATTTCTTGAAGGTATTTCCATGTAGATCAGTGATGGAGATGGAAATGGAGCTCAGTCAGTAAGCCAACATATATGTGAGAATTGGATCTATTATTTGTAAAGTGAGTTGTATGTTTTCAGATGAAATACTACTATTACTTTCTAACCATTATATCAATCCAAATCCTTTAATCAAGGTTGACCTTGTTGACACTAAAAATTTCAGGCCCTAAAAAAACAAAATGTCAGGGAAGTATAATATATATTTTTCATATTTTATAACGTTCCTATGATAAAAAACTAAAATGGATGAAAGGCATGTGCGTTTGTTATTTTTATTTTCATGTATTAGGTTGTAAATTATTTTATTATAATGCATATTTTTTTTGAATAAATAATAATTCTAAAAAATAAAAATAAAAATACGTTGAATAAAAAAAGTGGCGAGAGGGAGTTGAACACTCAACCTCTCAAGCTGACCTTTTTTCCTACCTATCTACCCTCCTACCCCCTAACCAGTTAGTCTATTTGTTTTCTTCGAGAGGGTTAGGAGAAGATACTTATTTATCTTTTTTTTATGTGTAGGTGAGAAGTAAAGTACAACTTCTTACTCAGGAAGTAATTTCTTCCTTAATTAATTTTCAAATTAAATAATAATTTATGTATTTTTCTGATTTTAGGAAAAAGAATGGGGAGAGGTTGTTGAACACTCAACCTCTCGACCCATCCCTTTTCCTACCTAGCTACCTGACCCTACCCCTACCAATTGCTCTATATTATTCCTTGAGAGTGTAGTTGTAGATAAATGTATAAATTAAAGAAAATCTTCCCTCCTTTGAAATAAAATGTTAAAATGAATATTGTTTATGAGATGGGAATTTCATATGTTATAGTCACTAATAATTATTTTATTCTTAATTTGTGATTTACCCCCAAAACCCTAAAAGTAAAAATATATGATCAAATAAAGGTAAAATTTGATGAATATTAATTTTTTTAGGGTTTTGATATATTTTGATGATTTTTCATATCCCTACTTTTAATGAGATATATTCACCTTGGTTATATTTTTAACATTAATATTTTAGGGTGAAAAGGCTTTAATATTATTTCATTATTGTTAAATTATTTTTTCACATCTATTTAGGGTTTTCCATTTATTCTAATTGTTCACCTTTTTCCTTTATGTTAATTTTAGCGTACAATGAACATTAATAGTTTAACACTACTTTAATTTCACTTTTCATTCATGAACTAGTTAATTTATTAATATGTACTACATGTAGTTGTAATATTATTTTGCATTAGGATTGTTTTTAGACTTTAGGGTAAATGCATTTCTCCTTTTATTAGGGTGGAATTGTTATGCACTAAGTTTGCACCCTTGTTTCAAGCTCTCTTGGTCTTGATAACCTAGTATAACATGGGAATCAGCTCCAGGTGTGGGACCTATGCTAACTAAGATGAGACCTCTAGATTCTAGGCTAGTTCCTCTTGGAAAATCACCTTAATTTTCTCTTCTTGACATGAAAGTAAACTCTTGAAACAAAAGGGATAGAAGGAATGCATGAAAGGGAAATGACTAAAAGCAAACTATCCTACTAGGTGATACATTGAAAATATAATATGAATTACAGTATAGAGGATGAAATCAGTGCATGAACTTAGGTCTAGGAGATCACAACTCACTGAATAGGTTTGCATCAATATTTTCATAGAAGGGTCTGTAATAGAAAGAGGCTATTCAGGGAAAGAGAGAATTTCACAAACAATAGCATTCCTAAAAATTTAGACACAATCTATAACCTACAAACAAACATTCACCTCTGGAACTAGGTATAGGAATGAGACAGATTGTCAAGGGGTTGAAGTATACCCACAAGATCATTCAAATCAAATCATCCATAGGGATACACATGAATTGTAAAAAGAAAGAGGGATCAGTAACCCTAAGATATTACTGAAAACATACATATACTTAATCCATTAAGAGAAAATTTAGACAAGAAAGCATAGGGATAGAAAGAATGTCACAAAATACCTTTGCAATATATAAACCTCAATGAAAGGTTAAAAACTGCAAAAGCCAGAGGGCAGAAAGAATGCCTCAGATAACTCCTAAGAAAGAAAACCTCTCTTTTTAAAATTGTAAACTTTGAGCTCTCAAAGCTCCAAAAAACTAATATATACACCTCCTTTATTGCACATAGGCAGGAGCAGAAAATCTAATTAGGGTTACATACATTTTCATAGAATAATAGAAAACCCTAATTCTATCATTTTTTATCATGAATGCATCCTTGAAAATATCTTGATCGATCAGATATATGTTTACATGTCCATTTCATTACTATATCTGCCTGTAGACAAGCCACCTTGATCCATCTACCTCTCTACAACTCAGGCTTGCCATAGCTGCTCAAATCTTGTACTTCTCAGATATTTGAATTTAAAAATATAAATGGTCACAGGTGGCACCAAGATTTTCTTTATCAATGGCTGGTATTTAAACTTGATCTATCTTTAAAATGTATTTGTCAGATCCTTCAACTTTACCCAGGCACCGCTTCTAGTCTTAACCCTAACTGTACATTCACCTCAGGTTCTCTTTTCCCTTTAGTCATTGAATATCCTGACCTTTTTATTAACCCTGGCTTTGTCTAGTGATCAAACAAGAATCTTTTATCTTACTGTAATCTGACGATAGTCACTTAGTCTCTTGATGTCTTCGGCACAGTCCTTCTCGTCAAGAGATTACTCGACTAAAGGCAATCTCGTAGTCATCGAAATGAAAGAATATTCTCTTTTTCATTAGGGGATATCCTGACTGAGCTACAAACTTGGGCCCATCCTATCACTTGTCATCAAACTACTAGCCTTTATTGATAGGCACCTTGGATCTATCTGGCATAGGACCCACCTGACAGGAATGCTGAGCTAGAGAGAGGATTGACGATTGTCAAATGATCATGAAGACTATCTCTCGAGCACTTTTTCCTTGCGGTCACATGACAACCATAGGTCATGATCAAACTTTAATTGCTTCAAAGTTGAGACCACCAGACAAAATGTTAACCGCTTTGCTAGATCACTGAATGCTAAGGACTTGACCGCCAGAAACAAGAAACCTCATGAACACACAGTCACTCAGTCGCTGAATAAAAACTTAACCATTCCAAAAATTGGAGACCTAGCGATTGCATCTTTCAAGAACTAGGCCTGCCCTGCCAAGTGTCACTATGTCATTTTCTTTCGACTGCCTCCTCATCTCTAACAACTGCCAACTATTCAACTTAACTCAACCCACCTTTGACAATGGACAATCTGGAGATTGGGTGACTACATAAAACTCTAAGTCTCATGATCTTTTCATAACCATGGGTTTAACCACGAGACTTCCTGACTAAGGGAAATCTAACCCAACTTTAACCTCTTCCTTTAATCAAGTGATCATGCAACAATGCCTTAACCTCCAAGTTGCCCAATCATTTGGAATATTCTCTTAGTGTTATGAGATCACCCGACTGTGTAAGTCTCATTGTCACTTGATAGAAAAGAATATTCTCCATGGGTGTTGCGACTAAGAGACTAAGCCTATAGAGCCTGGGCCCACCAGAGATGCATGGCACCTTATGATTTGTTATTTTTCTTTATCCTAAGTGGACCACCTCTCGACCATGATCAAATCTAGTGACCTCCCGACTGAGTGAATCTCAAAGTCTCATGAACTTTTGACTGACCACGGTTAACTCTCACAACTTCTCGATTAAAGGGAAATCCTTAACTTGAGGCCCACATGAGTTATAGCTGCAATAAGGAAAGTCACTTAGTCATGAGATCTCCGAAACAATTTCTAACCTTGGGTTTCATTGAGAGATTACCCAACTAAAGAGAAATCATTGAGTTGCTAAATGGAAATGGAATATTCCATATGATTAGGAGATTAAGAGATAAAAGGAAGTCATGGGATCGGGAGATTGAAAGGAATATTCTTCTAGGCTTTAGATATCTCATGACTAGCCTTAGCTTATAAAGCACACATGCAAAAATGGAGACTTAAGTGGCCAAAAAAGTAATGGCAGAATAGAACAGGTCATAGGGTTTTAGGGTTTTTTGCCTCTAACGGTCATATTTTCAAATTAAAAGGCTATCAGACCAGAGAGCTAAATAGTTTTAGAGACCAGAGGAAAAGGCACAAGACCATAAAAATTTCTCAAGGATCTCGACAAGATTTAATGAAAATTGTTGGATAAAGGTCAACTTGTGGCCAAAATTGTGTGGAATCAGGAAATTTTGGGTAATATTTTGGCAATTTCTACTGGATGTCAGCCTAGTAGACATTAGATCAGTTGCCTTTAAACAATTCATTGGGCATGGAGTCATCTTCTTGAGCATAAAATTTTCTTGACAGAGAGACAGACCTCGAACTGGGAGGAAAAAAAATGTGCACAAGCACTTCTTGAAAAGAAGGAAAAACTAACCTAGAAAGCATGGACAGAATGAAAGGAAACATATTTATAGAGATTTACAAGGAAGGATTAACCTCAAAACAAGGCTTCAAGTGGAATCCATTAACTGATATAGGCAAGGCATCTCCTTCAAGAGTTGATAGCTAAAAAGCATTAGGCCCCTTGCATTTTGTAATAACAAATGGTCCACCCTAAAAGGAATCAAACTTTGTATGTCTGCCAGGCTTTGATCTGAACTCATCCCACTTGAGAACTATATCTCCAATCTTGAAATTTCTAGCCCTGGCTCTTTTATCAAAACTTTTCTTTGTTTGTATCTGATGGAATTCTATATCTTTCATGGATTTATCTCTGAGTTCTTCTAACTCTATGAGCTGAGCATACTTGATTTGTAAGGGATCTCCTTCTTCAAATAGGACATATTGAGTGGCCAGGTCCAAAGCTAGCAATTCAGTTGAAATGGACAACTTAGCTTCTCTTCCATATACTAACACATAAGGAGAATTCCCAATGATCTTCTTTAGGGTAATCCTATCTAACCATAAGGTAGATTTCAATTTAGTATACCAATCCCTTTGGTTACCCTGCAGAGTCTTCTTGATTATCCTAATCAAGTTCTTATTAGTTGATTCTGCCAAACCATTTCCATGAGGGTAGTAATTTGAACTTGTATTCAAATAAATGCCATTTTTGATTGCCCATTTTGAGACTTTAAGGCCTGTGAATGCCAATGCATTATCTGATATTATGGAGTCTAGAGTGTCGAATCTATGAATTATATCATCATGAAAACTTAAGACATCACTTTCATTTGATTCTTTCAAGGAAATTGCCTCTATCCATCTAGTGAAATAGTCTATTGTAGTGATTATCCACTTATGGCCTGCACTAGATGGAGGATTAATCATGTCAATAAAGTCTATGCCCCATCTCATGAAAGGTTGTTCTGTTCTGATTGGCTGAAGGGGTAGAGCTGCAAGCCTTTCTTTGCCTGCAAACATGGCACATTTGATGCATTTCCTCACATAATCATGACTATACTTGAAGATAGACGGTCAATAGTATCTGACCCTCATGACTTTAAAAGCAGTAGTCCTAGGAGAAAAATGACCTCTAGAAGGTCCATCATGAAATTCAAATAGGACATCAGCTATCTTTTCTGAATCAATACATCTCAAAAATACACCATTGTGATCCTTTCTAAAAAGAACTTCATCTATCAACACAAAGGGGACAGATTGTAACCTATAATATCTTCTTCTTGCTAAATCTAGGTTTGTAGGACATTGTCCTATCCTAAAATAATGAATCACGTTAGGCAACCAACCTACTACCTTGGCATGTTCTTCTATAGAATACACGACCAGAGATGCATCTATTTGCTCTGATTTATTTGAACTTTCATCCTCTGCCAAATGCTCACAAAGACCTATTCCTTCAACCAGCTTGGTGGTTTGGATATCAATGTCATACTCCATCACTTTGGTAATCCAGCCAACTCTTTTCTCATTTAGGTCCTTGGAAAGAAAAAATTCTTTGACACTTGGATGAGTAAATTTCAAGTGTACCTTGCTATGGGTCAATAAATATCTAAACTTTTTAAGGCTTTTTACCATAGCAAGTACATGTTTTTCCACAAAAGAGTATCTTTGTTCATACTCTTCTAAACCTTTGCTAAAGAAAGCAATAGGCTACTCCAATCCTTCTGAATTTTCTTGAGTCAACATAGCAGATATAGCATCATGACCTCCATAAGTATAAAGGATAAGATCCTTATTGAAATTTGGGTTTAATAAAGCAGGAGCTTCTATCAAGGCTTCTTTGATAGCTTGGAAATTGGCTTTCCTTTCTTTAGTCTAGTTGAAGGCTAAACTCTTCTTTAACATGGATGTCAAAGGTTTCAGTAAATCTGCAATATTAGGCAAGAAACACCTAACAAAGTTAATCCTTCCTATGAAAGATTGAAGGCTTTTCTTATGATATGGCAAGGGTAGCTCTAGGATGGCTACAATCCTTTTAGGTTCTACTATGATTCCTTCTTTGGACACTATATATCCTAACAATTTCCCCACATGAACTGCAAACACACATTTCTTGGGATTAAGAGATATCCCAAATTCTCTACACCTTTCAAAGATCTTCCTCAGATGTTTGATATGATCTACTACATGTCTAGAATAAATAGTTATGTCATCTAAGTAGACTAGTACAAACTTGTACATGAGGCTTTTAAAAGCCATATCCATTGCCCTTTGAAAAGTGGCACCTACATTTGACAAATGAAAGGGAATCTTTTGATAATCCATGGTTCCCCATTTGATTGTAAATGTGGTCTTGTATTGATCCTCTTCATTAACTAGGATCTGATTATATCCTGAATAGCCATCCAATAATGAAAATCTCTTGGACCCAAAGACACATTGTAAGATTTGTTCCATAGAGGGTAATGGATGGTGATCTTTTAAAGAGGCTCTATTGAGATCCCTAAAGTCAACACATAACCTCAACTCCCCATTCTTCTTCCTAATAGGAACAAGGTTGGAAACCCAACTAGTATTCTTGACGGGGTAGATGATACCACTTTCTATCAATTTTAGCACTTCTCTATGCATAAGTGGCTCAAGCTTTGGATTAACAGGCCTTTGTTTTTGCCTTAATGGCTTGGCATTAGGCTCTAGTTCAATAGTGTGCTAAGAAAGGGCTGGATTAAAACCTTTAAGGTCTTCATATTGTCATGCAAACACATCACTAAACTCTTTGAATAATTGGGTGTAAGCCTGATTTTCTAAATTAGTATTTACTTTTCCAAATTGTAAGCTTTTACCTGGTTTCGACTCTAATTCAACACAATGTTCTTGTTGAACTACCAGGCTAGCTTTGTTCTTCTTAACTTGATCATCCTTGTTGAAGATAGTTTCTAAGGTGAGAAGACCTATAGGCATCTTATTAGATTTAAGTTGTATCACTTGGTCACCATAGTTCTACAATAGTCTATCTTGGTTATGCTCTAAGAAAACATCTTCTTCAAACAAGAATTGCATAATTTGCTTATCATTGTAAAACGCTTGCCAATTAGTATCATTATTAGGGATAGAAAGTCTAACAATCACTTTGATATGCTGTTGGGTCTCCTCCTTTGAAATACTATTAGGAATGTCATACTAATATCCAATAGCAACTAATCTATTTGTATTTTGATTTAGCTTCCTAGAGATGGCAACAATATTGAAAGCACAAAAGTCTTCAATTGCATCTCAAACTCTATGTTTGTATGCTTTCATGGTGTCATTCTTGGTTTCACTTATCCCTCTCACTTGGCTTACTACTAACTCACTGTCACCATAAAATTTTAGGGCTTTGAGCCCTCTTTTTCTAGCCCACTCCAGTCCATTCACTAGACTTTCATACTCTGTAGTGTTGCTAGTGCAGGAGAAACTGAATCTAAAAGTTGTATAGTATCTTTCTCCTTTTGGGGATACTAGCATAGCACCACCACCAGAACCATGTCTGCTTCTAGCACCATCAAAAAATAATTCCCAAACCTAGTGGCTTTGATCCTCTGAATCAGTGTCCTCTTTGAGAAGGTTTGGCTCTATGGACCCACTTTCTTGTATCAAATAGCTCCCCAAACTAGTATCCCAAATAACATTTTCTTGGGCCTCTGAAGCCTTTTCTGATTCTAGTTCATCTAGTAAAATATTAAGGATATTTTCTATCTTAGTGTTTTCTTCTCTGATAGTTGGGAAGTCATTGCTATCAAATGCAAGGCAGCTTGCATTGATCATATTGGACACATATGGTTCTATATGGCGTGTTGCCAATGATTCAGATTTAATGGTGACCTTGGTACCATATCTTGTGTGGAAGAGCATGTGAGACCAGTCAAAAGAAAGGTAGCCTCCTATCTTGGCTGTAAACTCCCTTGATAGACATATGGCAAATAAAGTAGGGAGATCTATGATATATATATCAAGTAGGATAGAGAAATTAGGACTTGCATGAAGGATTAGACTGGTATCCTTAGCCACACCTATAGTGTTGACTGAGGATCCATCAAGTTGTGTAACCTTCTTTTGGAAGGGTTCATATTTTAGTCCTAATTGGTCAGCTACCTTTTTTGGCATTACAGTACTAGTAGCTCCACTATCTACCATACAATTATGTACTAAGGATTTTCCAATAATTAAAGATACATAAAAGGGAGGTGGTTTTGAGTTCCTACCTTGAATGGTATTGGCTTTGGAGTTGCAACTTGGAGCCTCCTTTTCTTGATCAATGTTGACCAACACTGGCTTTGTTGTCTCTTTTGCAGGCTGAGGAGCTGTTACTTCAGTCATGGCTTTCTTCAAAATCTCAAGTTGTCCTGGAATAGCCAAAGAGTCCCACATAGACATAGTAACATTCACCTTCTTCATGTTGTCTACAATATTGAAAGGTGTCACAGTATGTACTCTCTATTGTGCTTTTACTATGATGGGTTCCACTTCTTTGGAAAGTTGGCCTTCTTTTCTTGTAATGACAGAAGCCTTCTTAAATATGGTGGGAGTAGCTTGCTACAATGGTTTTGTAGATGTAGTAGCTTTAATCCCAAAATCTACTCGCTCCATGTCTTGAGCTCTTCTCTTTGATCTTGTGTTGGCAACAATGGAAAATTCACCATGGACTCCATTGAAGTCTTGCTGCTCCCAATTGAAAAGAGTAGTCTCATCATCCTGTGCTTCTTACTAAGGAATTGATCCACTAGAAGAGGCCTCTGATTGAGTCTATGAGGCATTTTGAACCATTAGTGCTTGATTCATCCATCCATTTGAACATGTAGCCTAATTGTGAGGCTGATTACAAGGAAAGCACCATTCATTGTCCAAAGCCATATTATTTTTACTAGGAACCATGTCCCTAATTGGATTTGCAGAATTAAGAGGTGCAGGGTTGTTTGGTTGAAGAGGTCTTTGATTAAAATTTTTCCTTTGTCCTTGATATCCTCCTTGGTATGGTGGCCTATTTTGCTAATAAGGTTGTCCTTGATTCTAATATTGTTGATTAGGACCCTAGCCTTGTGGCTAAAAAGAGAGTCTGATTCCTTGCCCTTGCTTCTTTAGGTTTACAACCTCTTTAGTTAAAGTCT
The DNA here is from genome assembly GCA_027943335.1 of Chamaecyparis obtusa. Lineage (NCBI taxonomy): Eukaryota > Viridiplantae > Streptophyta > Pinopsida > Cupressales > Cupressaceae > Chamaecyparis > Chamaecyparis obtusa. Next base: position 203,958 of record BSBK01001476.1, on the reverse strand, counting down.
GCAACAAATTTGTTATTTCTTGCTGACTACTTTGCTAACTATTCTTCATCTCTTGTAATTCCTGAGAGAAACTTGCCTTTAACTCCTGACTACTTGCACCAGTCTGATGTGCTAATATGGTGGGAATAGGGGTAAAAGAAGGTATTTGTAGAGGTGCATTGGGATGAAGGCTAGGAAAAATGGCCATGGGTGACCTACTTGCTATCATGCCTACCTGGATTAAATAATTTTCAGCTCTGACAGCTATGTCAAAAGCTTGGGGTAAAGAGGTACCACCCATACATTGGATCATGATAGAGATCTAACTATTCAAGCTTCGCAAGAAGTATAGGAAAGCATGATCAGCTGATGGCCTTACCGAGACTAAAATTCTATTCCATGTCTTGAGGAATCTATTGTTATAATCTGTCATTTGTTCTTGAAGGTCTCTTTTAATTGTTGTCAACTACTCAACCAAAGACAAGTTGTCTGATTTATCCTCAAAATGATTACTCAATGCATCCCCTAATCCATCCCATGAATTAATGGAACCAACAGCTAAAGTTCTAAACCACTCAAGAGCCTTACCCTTGAGGGAGGCTGCTAATAACTTAGTGGCCACATCTTCTTGAGTTATATTATGTATACTACAGATATTGGTCACATCTCTAATGTGTTCAAAGGTTGTAGTTTGTCCTTCACTTGTGAAATTAGGTAGACTCTTTAGTGCCACCAAGGGCACATCATGATATTGAGAAAAAATTAATGGACTTCCCTGGTTGAAAGTTGCAAAAGCAAACTGCCTAGCCATTGTAGGAGCTAAAATTTGTTGAGTAGCAACTGTGTAAGTTGTATTGGATGTTGGATTTGAATCTTCTTCTAGATCTCTGGTTAGAGATCTTCCTCTTCTTCTGAGATGAAAGGGAAAAGGTCTCCTTTCTAAAGTGTTAGGTGGTGTAGAATGCACTCTCCTTGCAGGGGATGCTCTCTGGGTTGATCTACCTTTGTAGCTTCTTTTTAAGGGAAACTCTAAAAATTTAGTGAGTTTTGAGCTCCTAGTCTCAATCTTTCTCATAAACTTTGAACAAGGTTAGCCTAAATCTATGAAATTAGTGGAGTCACCAGATATACTTGAATATCAACCTTTGAAAGGTCTGTATTATGCAATCGGTACATCAGAGATACCATAATCTTTCAAAGATCAACTTCTTTTTTATGTCAGAAATGTTATGTCAGAGGTGGGATATATTTGTGCTTATGTCTGTACTGACAGTCCTTGAATATAAATCTAAACTTTTGTCCCACCGGGTGTGCTAGAAATTGTTATGCACTAAGTTTGCACCTTTGTTTCAAGCTCTCTTGGTCTTGATAACCTAATATAACATGGGAATCATCTCCAGGTGTGGGACCTATGCTAATTGAGATGAGACCTCCAGATTCTAGGTTGGTTCCTCTTGGATAATCACCTTAATTTTCTCTTCTTGACATGAAAGTAAACTCTTGAAGGAAAAGGGATAGAAGGAATGCACGAAAGGGAAATGACTAAAAAAAACTATCCTACTATGTGATACACTGAAAAGATGATATGAATTACAGTATAGAGGATGAAATTAGTGCACAAACTTACATATAGGAGATCACAACTCACTGAATAGGTTTTCATCAATATTTCATAGAAGGGTCTACAATAGAAAGAGGCTATTTAGGGAAAGAGAGAATTTCACAAACAATAGCATTTCTAAGAATTTAGACACAATCTATAACCTACAAACAAACATTCACTTCTACAACTAGGTATAAGAATGAGATAGATTATCAGGGGGTTGAAGTATACCCATAAGATTATTCAAATCAAATCATCCACAGGAATACACATGAATTGTAGAAAGAAAGAGGGATCAGGAACCCTAAGATATTACTGAAAACATACATATACTTAATCCATTAAGAGAAAATTTAGACAAGAAAGCATAGGGACAGAAAGAATGTCACAACATACCTTTGCAATATCTAAACCTCAATGAAAGGTTACAAACTACAGAAGCTAGAGGGTAGAAAGAATGCCTCGGATAACTCCTAAGAAAGAAAACCTCTCTTTTTACAATTGTAAACTTTGAGCTCTCAAAGCTCCAAAAAACTAATATATACACCTCCTTTATTGCACACAGGTAGGAGAAAAAAATCTAATTAGGGTTGCATAAATTTTCATAGAATAATAGTAAACCCTAATTCTATCATTTTTTTATCATAAATGCATCCTTGAAAATATCTTGATCCATCAGATATCTATTTGCGCATCCATTTCATTACTATATCTACCTATAGACAAGTTGTCTTGATCCATCTACCTCTCTGCAACTCAAGCTTACCATAACTGCTCAAATCTAGTACTTCTCAGATATTTGAATTTAAAAATATAAACGGTCACAGGTGGCACGAAGATTTTATTTATCAATGGCTGGTATTTAAACTTGATCTATCTTTAAAACATAGCCGTCAGATCCTTCGACTTTACCCGAGCACTGATTCTAGTCTTAACCCTAACTCTGCATTCACCTCAGGTTCTCTTTTCCCTTTAGTCATTGAATCTCCTGACCTTTTTATTAACCCTGGCTTTGTCTAGTGATCACATGACAATCATTGATCTTACTGTAATCTGACAGTAGTCGCTTAGTCTCCTAATGTCTTCGGCATATTCCTTCTTGTCAGGAGATTACCTAACCGAAGGCAAAATTTTAGTTGTTGGATAGAAAGAATATTCTCTTTTTCATTGGGTGATATCCTGACTGAGCTACAAACCTGGGCCCATCCTACCACTTTTCATCATACTACTGGCCTTTACTGATAGGCACCTTGGATCTATCTAGCACAGTACCCACCTAATAGGAATGCTAAGCTAGAGAGAGGACTGACGGTTGTCACATGATCATCAAGACTATCTCTCGATCACTTTTTCCTTCCAGTCATGCAACAACCGTAGATCATGATCAAACTTTAATTGCTTTAGAGCTGAGACCACCAGACAAAATGTTAACCGCTTCACCAGATTGTTGAATGCTAAGGACTTGACCACCAAAAACAAGAGACCTCGCAAACACACAGTTGCTCAGTCACTGAATAAAAACTTAACCGTTCTAAAAATTGGAGACCTGGCGACTGCATCTTTGAAGAACTGGGCTCGCCCTACCAAGTGTCACTACGTCATTTTCTTTCAACTACCTCCTTAGCTCTAACAATTGCCAACTGTTCAACTTAACTCAACCTGCCTTTGACGATGGACAATCTGAAGATTGGGTGACTACATAAAACTCTAAGTCTCGTGATCTTTTCATAGCCATGAGTTTAATCACAAGACTTCCCGACTAAGGGAAATGTAACCCAGCTTTAACCTCTACCTTTAATCAAGTGATCATGTGACAATGCCTTAACCTCCAAGTCGCCCAATCATTTGGAATATTCTCTTTGTGTTACAAGATCACCCAACTGTGTAAGTCTCATTGTCACTTGATAGAAAAGAATATTCTCCATGGGTCTCGCGACTGAGAGACTAAGCCTATAGAGCCTGGGCCTGCCAGAGATGCATGACACCTTATGATTTGTTATTATTCTTTACCCTGAGTGGACCACCTCTCAACCATGATCAAATCTAGCGACCTCCTGACTGAGTGAATCTCAAAGTCTCATGAACTTTTGACTAACCATGGTTAACTCTCGCGACTTCCCGACTGAAGGGAAATCCTTAACTCGAGGCCCACATGAGTTATAGCTACAGTAAGGAAAATCACTTAGTCACAAGATCTCTAGAAGAATTTTTGACCTTGGTTTTCATTGAGAGATTACCCAACTAAAGAAAAAAGGCCGAGTCGTTGAATGGAAATGGAATATTCCATATGATTAGGAGATTAAGAGATAAAAGGAAGTCATGGGGTCAGGAGATTTAAAGGAATATTCAGCTGGGCTTTATAGATCTCGTGACTAGCCTTAGCTTATAAAGTGCACATGCAAAAATGGAGACTTAAGTGGCCGAAAAAATAACGGCGAAATAGAATAGGTCATAGGGTTTTTAGGGTTTTTTGCCTCTAACAGTCATATTTTCAAATAAAAAGGCTATCAGACTAGAGAGCTAAATAATTTTAGAGACTAGAGGAAAAGGCACAAGACCATTAAAATTTCTCAAGGCTCTTGATAGGATTTAATGAAAATTGTTGGATAAAGCTCAACCTATGGCCAAAATTGTGTGGAATTAGGAAATTTTGGGTAACAAGAATATTAAACCTTTTTTACCCTAAATTCTTTTAAATATTTCTATGTAGCATTATTTATGATGCAGGAGCATCCTGGGTGTAAGAGCAATCTTGCATCACCAAAAAAATATTTCTATTTTTGTATTCAATAAGGGCTATCTTGTGCAGAGCTACTATTTATGGAAACTTGCTATTTTTAGTAAGTTGGTCATATGATCTTGGAATGTTTTGACTTTACATGTGGAGGTTCATCTCAGTCATATCAGCCTGCCAGTAAAGTTTCATGGCTAGATCAGGTCTAGTTTTGAAGATATTGAAGATTTTTGGTATTGGCAGTAGGGTACAAAAACTTTGAACTTAGTTTTGAAGGCTTTAGAGGCCCCATATAAGGTCGAGAAATTGAATGATAGGTGCTTTCCCTCATAGAGCGCTTCGTGGCCTTTCTGAAATGGGGTTATAATAGTCAATCGGGTCAACTGGTGATGACTTATGGTCTTTGAAAGTCGGGTCACCTGAAATGGCAAAAAATAATTTTCCTTCAAAATTTCTGTTCAGGTTTCAAAAGTTATTTTGAGTCGAATTTGATGTAATAAATTGAAAAATAAAATAATTCTAAGTTTGGTCGGCCCTAAGGTCTAAATTTCTGGAACCTTCTCGGGCGGTGGAAAGTGCCTATATAAAGAAGGCCAGTAGTGTTGTCTAGGGCAGTTCTGGGTAGAGACCTGGGTATTCATTCGAGGCTTTGTCCTATAGAATATTGAAGGGAATTCCCATGTGGCTTTGCATATTGTAATTCTGAAAGATTGTAATTCCACATTTGGGGAGATAATAAGAAGCCAATTTTCTGTTCTTGCATATTGTTGTTGTTTCTCTATTTTTGTAATGTCTTTGTGGTATTAAGGGGAGCACCCTTCATCAATTTTATTATGAGTATGAATGAATTTATTATGTTTTATTTTGAAAATAAAAATAAAATGTTAAAACCTAATGTCATTTTATTAATTTCAAAAACTATTTATTATTTCCTTTATGATTTAATAATTAATATGATTGCTTATTTTTTGATAATTAATGTGGATGATATATAATTAATTTTTAATTTTCATTTTTCACTTTATTTATCAAGTACATGTATAAAGTATGACACCTATTTATTTTCAATTAATTATTAATTAATAAATGAATAATAAATAGTTTTTGTATAAGCTTAATATATTACATATGTAATGATTTCAATTTTAAGTTTTTAATATTATCTAATATTAGGTGTTTTGTGCAGGAACTTAAATACTAGATTGCTATGCATAGAAACACCTAAAGTACAATAAACAAATTAAATGTATGGGAAACATTTCCCTAAAAAACCATTATTATGGTTTATTATGTTTTTTCAAGGTTAGTTGATATGATTAGGTCCTGTGAAAGGGCATTTCCTTTCATAGGGAACCATTGTGATTTGTATTTATAATTACTCAATTGTAAACAAGTAACAACACAATCAATCATGACAAAAATTGGAAAGTCTCCCAACTCACAGATTTGAATTTGATGCTCAAAATCTCATGTACGAATATCAGATAAGTGTTTGTACCTTAATGTTAATATAGTTTTTTATGTTCAATTAGTTTCTCAAATTACTCTATGAATCAGGGATTTCTACTATGTTTTTATATTTAATGCATTCATTTATGACTAATTTGTACAATTTGAATAATGGTAGCATGGTTTGACAACCTATTACTGTTTCCTTTTGGGCTCTTAAGCTTGGTTAAAAACCATAGGACCTATTGTATAAGCTGTTTTAAATTTTTTTTCAATAGAAGCTTGTAGGGTGATGATCTTACTTTACAAAAGTGAGTTATCTTAAAACTATCTCCATTTATACATAGGATTGAATGTATCTGACTCTATTCCCAATTTGGCACCAGGCACTAGTTTATTTATTCATTTGAAATTGTCATTTTATTCTTTTTGTGGTTTATATATCCTATATGTTATCTTCTTTACAAAGCATTCAATTAGGTTTAGCATTACTTTCTAGCCTTAGTTTAGATTTCAAGCTATCTGACAATTAGGATATTAGGTTTATTTTCCTCCAAAGGATTGTTAACCCCCTTTGGAAAGATTTTCTTTTGTTGTACATGTATTTGTGCAATTAGAAATCATATTTGATTCAGGCCTACCAACCTTGGCTAAAGCAAGCCAGAATTGTAGAGGCACTTGTTTTGTGCCTGTCAGTTGGCTTCAAAACGGTCTAGCATTTTTGAGCACCAACAAATTGGCGACTCTGCTGGGGACTACCTATCAATGAAAGTTAGTTTCAAAATCTCTGGTTAGTGTTGTAAAGACTCTATTGGAAACAATGATTCAGAACAGTTATTGATTCCTCACAAGAAGTGAGGTGGCGACTCTACAATACAATATTAGGTGAAGCCTATGTTAGGGAGAAGGTCCCTAAAGAATAATTCATTCACTGAATTGAAATAAAATAGAAGGAATAAGATATCAAAGAAGAAGATGTTGTATGTATCTCCTGAAAAGAAACCTAACAAAGATAAAGGTCAGGAATTTTCTTGTGAGCAGTTCCCAACTTCAAATCACCGTAACCCAAGGAATAACAGTAAGGAGGTCATGTGTGAACAGGAGTAGAGGGAGAGGTGGATGGATGATATAGTTGAGGGGATGATTAGATTGGAGTATAAAGATAAGAAGATGCTCATAGCCCTTAGAAGATAGCCAAACGAAGCTCTTAGGAAGTTGGGAATAGAAAGGGAAAATGTTATTTCACCTGATGGAAGTGATGGCGGAAATGGTGAAGTAAATAATAATGAAGTTTTAGATAGAGGCATTCAGGTGCCGGTCTACACTCCTCCTCACAAAAAAATAGTGGTCACAATACTCATGATAATTTCATTAACCCTATGTTCGAAGCAAATAAAGAAGGCAGAACTATAGGAAATAATAGTGAATTGTTCAATATTTTTTCTAATCCAATGTGTGACCTAAACAACAAGTCAAAAAGTATTAATGATCCCCGTGATGTTCATGACAGTGTAAAAGGGATTGCAAGAAATAGTAGTGATCAAGAAAATCAAAATGAGGATAATGAATGTGAATTGAATAATTTGCAAAAACACCCTCTGCATAATAGAAGTACTTACAGTTTATTTAATAGTGATGAACGTAATCACTCCCAATATGATGAAGGTTCATAACAATGGAATAATAATAGGCATTTTGGCCATAATTTTAATGCTTTTGAGCAAAGTCAATATAAAAATCATTATGGAAATATGCAAGGTGATTTATGTGCAGGGGGTGAGTGTTACAAAGAAAGTAGAAATGATATGCATATTTTATCAAATAGTGATCAACATTTTCAAGATAATTATATTCACAATTAGCAAAGGGCATATACAAAATACTCCAATATGTATGAAGATGAAAATATACAAGAAAGGAAATATAGTAATGAGCTTTATTTACATCCAAATACAATGTATCAACCTATGCTTAAGAATGATAAATGTTATGAGAGCCATCCTTATAATGATAACTCAAAATGCCGGCATGTTGAAGATTCAAGTAAAAGGTCTCAATATGGGCATCATCAGTAGCTTAGTATGCATAACATGTATTATAGATGCAATGATATGCAGCCGGAGAAGGACAAGGGTCAAATTGATAATATATGTTAGAAAGAAAAAATTTACTACTACAAGGACCCGCATGAGTACCCTCATACACCTACGTAGGAGGACTACTATTATAAAGATAATAATAATATATCTAACCAAAGCCAAATTCAGCAGGAGTATAATGGAGTAGTGTGTGAGAATCAACCTGTGCGAAGGGATAGACAATAGTACACAGTTCACGCCAAGCCTAATAACTTTCAACCTACGCAAAAAAGGGGAATGTGTGAATGAAAATTTTCAAGGGGAGCAATACAACGTTATCCTAAAACAACAAGATAGTGGTTATATGGTTGTGCAGAAGAGGGAATATGCCCAAGACCATGTTACATGTGACAGAAACTATATTGCGCAGTAATGTAATAAACCAGTGCATCATGGTGTACAACTCACACAACATAACAGAAGCTCACATGAGCAGCCGAATAAGCTTGAATTTGCGTGGGTAGAGGATATATATAAAGTTAAAAATAAACACAATACTATGTGCTAGCCGGTGCATCATGGAGAGAACATAATGCAGCAAGCCAGCCATGAATTTGCGAAAAGCCAAATTGGTGTACAGTAGATGAATAATATATTGGATAATAACTACAATCAACAGTAATATGGTGTCTCATGTAAGGAATTGCAGAAGAATATAGATGATGTGCACTTGTATAATGTTAGACATGATATTTATGATAAGCAATATGAGAATAAACCTAATTTGCAACCCATATATTTTACATATGATCAAAATGTCATGGCTGGAAATGCACACGGAGGAAGAAATGGGAAGTTGCATGCCTTACAAACACAATATCAAAGCTATGATCATATGCAGGATAGGAAAGATGAGTAGCAGCAAGTAAATGATACGTGAATGGTTATTCTCTCATAGCAAGGTGCTCATAATAATTTTCCAAAATTTAACAAGACATAGCCTTATGAAGACCTTGGGCTGGGCAAGAATAATAGTTACTTAGAAACTATTCATGCAACAAAAGATTATGCGTAGCAATATATTTATGACCATAGGTATGATGCACATGGTGAAAAACATGACCAGCACATTAAAAGTGAAAGTAAAAATATCCCAAATATTAAAAAAATGAATAGCCAACACAATGGCTTTGAGAAGATTATGTACACGAGAAAAAAAATAAATATTATAGCAAGAAAAATGATGACTATAATCCACAATATCTGTATGAAGTAGAAACTAATGCACAACCCCATGAATTCCAAAATATGCATCAACAAATACATTATACACAATGCCCTAATGTTTGTATGGGGGAAGAGGAATATGTGAAAGAAAATATTCATGATAAGAAATATAATAGTAACTTTTATATGCAGCCAAGTAATATTTACCGGCCTATGCAGAAGGAGAATGAGCATGGTAAAAGGGTGGTAAGTATAATGCTTTTAAACTTGTACCAAATCAAGAATATGAGCAGCATAATGTGTTGGAAAACAATTATAATCATCAAAAGCCATTTCAACATGATGATGATACTCACCAGTTTGTGCGAGACGGATGGGAATACTCCAAATGCAATGATCAGAAAAAATATTACATACAGCAATCGTAGAATCCAAAACTTGCGCAAGAAGATGATATTTATAGACACAATGACAATATATATTACTAGAAACAAGCATCTCACCAACAAGCTGATTATTGTGAATCTGCACAACAAGAGGGAGTAAAAGTTGGTGAGTCACATTATAGGCAAAATAATTATTATCAGTTTACTGAGAATGATGAATACGGTGAAAATGATTATGGTAATAATAATATTCAAGTTAATTTTGGAAAAGTAAATAAAGATGTTTGTCCACCACAAAGTAATTATTTATATAGTGGAGATATTAATGCCAGGAGAAAGCTAGTACATAATCAATGTATTGAAAATGATAATAAATATAATCATGGTCAAAATACTGGACAATATGCATATCTAGAAAATGGTGCGTAGAGCCAGGGTGGTGCACAGGGTTTTAATAATTCTACAGAGGATTTAAGAGGTGAATACTTGTAGAATGGATATTATACACTGGGAAGAGGTGAGAATAATTATATTAATTCACAATCTGCAAGGAACCCTACACAACAAAATCACACACAGCCAATGTAGAGTGCAATGTATCCCAGAGGAGGCCAAATTTATGCACAACCAAATGCTATAGGCACAAATCAGCAACTTGGAAATCTTGTACAACAACAACATCAACAGCACAGAGGAGGGATGCCAAATCAAATAAATGTGGCTCAGCAGCCTCACAGTGGCCAATATGATAATCTAGAAAATCAATACCAGAGAGGTAATCCTATGCCCCATAATCAATATTTTCAGAATAACCAGAATAGAAATTTATTTGAGGCTAGATTTTAGGAAGTAAATGAGAGATATAGACCATTGGACTTTTCAAATGTAATGTGTTGTCCTGACCCTATACCAAGTAAATTAAATACTGTTATCCCCAAGTTTACTGGTGATGGATCCCAATTAGCAAAACAATATGTCATTAATGTAAAATATATTATTTATGAATTCGACATTACTTATGAGGATGTGCATATGAAAATGTTGGTTCTCTCACTCAAGGATAGTGCAGATGAATGGTATAAAAATTTGCCAGATGGATCAATTACCTATTGGTAGAACTTTGTTGATCAATTTATTGAAGAGTTTGGGGATCACAGAGATCCATCCTTTGCAACTCATGAATTAACAACTATGAGGAAAAATGTGAATGAAATAGTAAAAGAGTTTAATAAAAGGTTTAACAAGGTGTTGAATAAGATTTCAAAAGATATATGTCGTGTTGATCCTTTTCTAATTACCTTTTATTTGAAAGCTTTTGATGTCAAGATGAACTATGAGATAAGGTCTCATAACCCAACAACTTTACAATAGGCTTTCAAAATTGCATTGAATATTGAAAACAATAGAATAGCTGCTAGAAGAATTGATAAGATAAATGATCCCAAGCTATTCAATCCTACAGTCCCGAAAAAGAATGATGAAAATGATAAAATGGATGAATTAGTGAGTTTGATGAAGAATTTGCAACCAAACAAAAGCCACTTTCAAGAAGGAAGGTAGGACATAAATTTCAACAGGAATGATAGATACAGATTGCAGGATATGCCTTACCATACAAAATGGAAGGATGGAAAACCCTTAAAAAGGCAAACAGACACTCTAGAGCCTCTTAAGAAAAATAATCATTTCATAGGGGATGAGTTTTGGTGTGAATTTTGTAAAATGTCTCACCCTCAGGAGAAATGCCTTATAGCATAAAAGATTTTGGAAGAGGAAAACTAGGGATGTGAAGAGAGGCGTGTGATAAATGCTCTTTCATCTACGCCCTTTTGGTTAGGAGATAGCGATGGTTCAGATGGTGAATACATGCCAGATGAAAGCTACAAGAGGTTGGGATACCAAAAAGAACAACAAGTCTTTTTAGATTACGATGAGAGTCTGGATATCAAAAGGACAACAAAAGAGGAAAGAGAGGCTTACACTATGGCAACAATGGAATAGGTTCTTAGCAATTATTGCTTAAGGAACAAAAATGTGAACTCAGGAAATGAACAAGTAGCAGGGATGTACAAAATTTCAAACAAGAATGCTGAGATAAAGAAGGAAAAAATAGTTGTCCCTAAAAGGCAATTTGATCAAACATCGAAGATAAGAAAACCCATGGATAAGCAGAGCAATGGTAAGGAAATTTCAAACTATACATCATTCATGTCTCAAGCATTATCTCAGGTAAAAATTTCTATCCCTCTAATGGAAATAGTTAAATTAATTGATTACAGGAATGAAATGATCAAGATAATAAATGATGTTAAAAAAGATGCAAAGGAACAAAAGGATAATGAAGAATTACCAGTTATCTACTTAGGAGCTTCTATTAATGAAGATGCTACTAAAGTAGATCCTTTCTTTCTAACTTTATTAATAAACAATAAATTGGTTAAAAATTGTATGTTAGACTCTGGGGCAATGGTTAATATTATGCCTCATGGGGTTATGAAAGAATTAGGAATGAATGTGGATACTACTTATGGAAAATGTTATGCTATGGACAATAGGTCAGTCCCAGTTATTAGAATAATGAAAAATGTTGAATTTAAGTTTCCTTCATGTCCTGAAAAATCTTATAAAATAGATATTACTGTTGTTGAAGTACCACCTAGTTATGGAATGTTATTATCTAGACAGTGGTCTAATTTAGTAGGTGGAAATATTCAATTAGATCTATCTTATGCTTCTATCCTAGTAAATGATAGGGTTGTAAGGATCGACAGAAAACCAAGATCTACTTACATCATTGAAGATGTTGACCCAAGCCAGGTTACGCACTTCTACCACACCGATATGGAGAATTTCTAGGTAAGAATTCATAAAAATCTCATTGAAAATACTAGTCCTATTGAAATATGTGCTAAGGAAAATAATGATCTCATTTGGAAAATGTTTTTTGATGGATCATGTAGTAAAAATGGTAATGGAGCAGGTGTAGTGTTCATATCCCCAAATGGGAAATCTTTTAAATATTCCTTTTTGTTAGCATTTGAATCTACTAACAACACTACAGAATACAAAGCTCTCCTACTAGGTCTAAAAATAGCAAGTAAGCATGCTATCAAAATTCTTTCTATTTATGGTGATTCTGAATTAGTTGTATCTTAGATTAGGGATAAATTTATTACTAAGAGTCATACCCTAAAAAGGTACAAGAATGAAGTATGGGATTCCATAGAATTTTTTGATGCTTTTTTGATAGCATGGATAGATAGATCTGAGAATATTCTTGTTGATTTCATGGCTAACCTAGCAGTTAAGCATAACAATATTCCATGTGAAGATATTGCACAGGTAGAGATCAAACCAAGGCCATCAATTCCTGATAACGCTCATAACTGGCAAATCTTTGATAATGATAGAGACATTATAAAGTTCCTTGCATGTGAGGAAAGGAACGAAGATCAACTTATTGATTTAAATGCTTATGTTGAAACAATAGATGAAAAGGATTCTTTATTTGGAAAGATGTAATTCAACTTAAAACTAATAAAATTCCTAAAGGGCTTGTCGCACTAGAAAAAATGTTTGAAAGTAAAGATTCTAGTAATAAGGTTAAAATGGAAAATATTAATATAGAGGAAGTGGAAAAGATAAATTTAGAAAATGAACATACTCCTAAAGAGATTTTCATTGGTAAAAAGTTAACCCCTAAAATTAGATCTGATATTGTTAGTTTGTTAAGAAAGTATAGACATGTGTTTGCTTGGTCCTATTATGATCTTAAGGCTTATAGAGAAGACTTGTTCCTGTGTGTGTAAAAATTGTACCTGATCTGTAGACACAACACTCAGTTAAACATTAGAGGTTAGTGATAATCAAAATCATGCAAAATTAAAATCTATCTAACCAAGCGATTTACTGCCTTCTAGTAGGTGCGAGATTGATGTTCTCAGATTGTAATCGAGATCAGTGACCTAGACGACACCTAAATGAAGGATTTGAATGCAAAAGATGGATATGAAATTGAATGCAATTAATCTATATATTTGATATTTTCTGTGCAATAAGAATGATAAAAACCGATATGAATCTATGCTAGATGAAATTGATATGCTATGAATGCTATTGAAAATTGATATGCAATGCTAATCTAACAATGATATGCAATATGAATGCTAAAATAAGATTGATCTCACAAAGCTTTGAATTCACAAGTTGATTCTTTCAAGCTCCAATTGTGCAAATTCTCCAAATCTGATATGCTATGATTCCTGTAGAGTAAGTTTGCAATTTGCGAGATGCTTGGATGCAAATTTGAGAGATGAATTATGAAGAGCTGAGCCTTGTTTTTATAGAAATCCAAGGCTTTGGAGGTGCATGAAAAAAAGCCATAAATCACTCAAATAACTTAGGTTGATTTTTGAGTTATTTTTAAATAAAGGATAATTAACTCACAAAAACATGCAAAAGCTAAGTTTTAACTCAAAATAGAGTTTATCTTTAATTGATAATTGATAGTTGTCTGCTTTTATGATTGTGCATGTTTTATTTATGAATTAATTTAATAATAAAGTGATTTATTTCCAACTTAACTGCTTTTAAAAATAAAACAATTGATTTATGGGTTAATCAATTATTTAATCAAATTTTAATTAACAACTATATTATTAAATAATGACAATTTGCTTTAATTAATTAAATAAGAATTTAATCAATTATTCATATGATATTAGATTTATTGTCAAAATTAAATAATAGAATTAATAATAGATAGAATTAAATTTAATTATACAATTAAGTAGCAAATATTAAATCTAATTAATTAAATATGAAAATATTCAATTAATCAAACTTTAGGATAAATGTGATTTATTGCCAAATAATTATAAAATTAAAGATAATTATGATGATTAGGAATATTGCTAGGAATATTCCCTGATGCAGAATTTAAGATAATCAATTAGATTTGATGATGTTCAGATGTGCCTTAGGTTAGGACTTTAATGTCGATTTCGTTCAATTTGTAGATATAGGAGGTTAATGAACTTATAGCCCATTTTTGGGGTATTACATTTTGCCCCTCTTTGAATTACTGTGCGAAGCGCAGTGGTTCAAAGACAGTCTGTGTTTGATAAAGATATGAAACTGATTCAAAAGATAAACCGATCTCAAGATAGAAACCGATTGAAAGATATTGAGATAGGAATTGATTGATATTGAATTTGATATGAAGATAATAGGTCCTGAATGACCAAAGATAATGTTCACTGTAGTAGAAAATGAACCTATGATTGCGAAAAAGTGTCAAAATGCCTGATTCTAAACCTTAGGATTGATAAGAAGTGAGTGACCCGTTCTAGACTCGATTGTCTTAGCAGAACTAGCAAGTATCACATCTGAATCCTTCAATTGCTGAAGAACCAAGGAAAGAACACTATGATCTGATGGTTGAAAAAACTGATACAATTTACAAGATTAGGAGAATACCAGATTGATATGGATCTTGATGAATCTGATATGCCCCAAGTGATGATAGATTTGCCCCGAGCGATGAGGTCTTTTTTTTTTGATGAATCAGTAACTAGACGTGATTGTTTGTCTTGATTACTGATGAAAGATATTGATAGGTTTGATCGATAGAATTTGATTTATAGACTTTGAATTGATGTGCAATACCATGCCCCCTTCGGGATTAAAAGTGAAATCTGACAAGAAAAGTCAGCGTTGAGAGCTTAGAAGCATGTTGATTGATGGTAAAAGTGGTTATACACGTTCAAGAGTGCATTCTGCATCGTTTAGAGGTCTTGGAGACCAAGGTTGACTAGGTTTGACCATGTGTTGACCATGGTTGACCAAGTTGAAATTTTGATAGTTTGATGAAAGCTAATCAGTTAAGTTGAATACTAGATTTTTGTGATGATTGAAGGTTGAATATGCAAGTAGTTAATAATATGAATGATCTCAAATTTCAAATTTTGATCCCGAAAAAGGATTCTACTTGCTATTTCATTAGAGGAACCTTCGTGTGAGATTCAGTTCTGGTTAGACTTGAAGATGTGATTTGAAAAATTGTTTAAGCTTTGAAGTTCATTTAGTCATTGTGAGATCATGAAAACATGCAAAATGCAAAGAGACATGCAAAATGAAATGCAACCTAAGACCTAGGACCTAGTCACTGATCATGTGTCGATTTGTTATCATCATTGAACTTTTAGGTAATCGGATAAATCAATACAATGCCCACTAGCTATGAAACTATAGACATATGAATATCGATTTGTATGCGCAAGAATCAATACAACACCCACTAGTTATACGACCATGGACATATGAATATTGATTTATTTTCAGAATGTTGGATTAGATATAAGCACCAAGGCACAAACACCAGGATGACTTGAATATCATGTCCATTTTGATATAGCAATTTGTAGAAGCATCATAACATAAACATCGTGATGACCTGAGTACGCCTTGCATTGCAAACACATCAAACAGTCAAAAGATCATTCTAAATCCAATGTGAATTACCTGTAGTGACCCTTTATCATTCACATCCTTAGGCAAGATCGCGTTCCACAGTAGGAAAAAGAACTCACTCAAAAAGACAATAGTTAGATCAAACTTCCTTGAATTTTCTGGGTATCAATGGTCGAGGTACGCATGGCCATCCAATTCGAGATAGAGGCTCTTATAGTCGGACACCATTTCAATCCGGAATTTCTAAAGTTGTTAGATTTTCACATACGAGCAAAAAATAAAGAAAAGATTATGCCCCTAGTCATCACTCTCTAAATCCTATAAAGGACATCATCGAAGAGCTTGAAGGGACACAATATGCAGAAATCTCAATGCGAATCAGTAAGCATACAAGGAGATAAAAGCATGAAAAGCACAGATTGTTTTCAGTTTTCAGTTTGATGTTGATTGCGTTGTTGTTGATGCAAAATCCTTTCTGGAGACAAGACTGACTGACTGACTCACATGAAGCTTCAAAGGACTCTGACTAGATATGATCCATCTAAGATACATGGGAGACCATAGGATATGACATTGATTGCCCCCAAGTTTGAACATTGATAGGATACAGATGTTTGAGCTGATTGGTGTACAGATCGACTTATTGAAAATTGGAAATGTTGAAACAAACCGGGAGATATGTACAAACTAAAGCAAGACTAAAAGCTAGGAAAGACCAAGATTGCACTGATAGATGGACCATTTGGAACAAGTGGTGCCTGTTTACCAGGTTTTCACCATCTTGGCAGAGATTCTATTTTTGCTACCAAGGCGCCTGTTTCCAGGTTTTCACCAAGGCACTTTTTCTTCTTTTTCATTTTTTTTGTATTTTTTTTCATTTTTTCAATTTTTTTGTACTTTTAATATTTTTAGATTTTTTTGAATTTTTGATATATTTTTATTTTTTTTGTGAATCATCAAGGCACCTATTGCTAGGTTTTCACCAAGATGTTCATTTTTTCAGGACTTTTTCTGATTTTTAAAATTTTTTCAGGACATTTACCAAGCACTGAATGTCTTAGGCGTAGAATTTCTTCAGATGGAGAACGTTGATTGGTTCTCAGAGCTGTTCTCTTTTAGTCGTTGAGAGTTGATAGGCATTAGAGCAAAAAGTAGCAGTGATAACAAAGGGACCTAGCCAGTTGGGTTTGAACTTCCCCTTGCGTTCTTGATGTGATTGATTTTTAGGATTTTCTCTCAACACTAGATCACCAACCTGAAATTCTCTGTGTCTGACTTTCTTGTTGTAGCCTCTAGACATTATCTTCTGATATACTCTGAGATGATCATACACTGCTTGTCTGCGCTCATCTAGTAATTCAAGTTCTTGTAACCTAGACATTCTGTAGTCTTCATCAGTGACAAGTCCATGCATTCTGATTCTAAGTGATGGGATTTCAACCTCAATAGGCAGTACCGCTTCAGACCCATAAACTAAAGCAAAAGGTGTAGCCCCTTTAGGCATTCTGATACTAGTTCTATATGCCCAGAGAGCTGGATTGATCATCAGATGCCAGTCTCTTCCTATTTTATTCACTGTTCTATGCAAGATTTTTAAGAGATTTTTGTTTGAAGCTTCAGCTTGTCCATTCCCTTGAGGATAGTAGATAGATGACCAATGTTGAGTAATCTTGAATTTGGCACATAAGTCATCGAGATCCTTGTTTTTGAATTGTCCCTCGTTATCTATGATTATAGAGTGAGGGATCCCATATCTGCAAATGATGTAGTTCAGGATGAACATAGAGATCTGTTTCCCCATTGCTTGTGTTAGAGGAACTGCTTCTACCCATTTTGTAAAATAATCTGTGGCTGTGATTATATGGGTATGTCCATTAGAAGAGTGCGGATGGATAGCACCTATGAGATCAAATGCCCATTGTTGAAAAGGCCATTGTGTAGTAAAGGGAATTAGATCTCTCCCGGGAGCATGAATCAAGTTGCCATGTACTTGACACTGTTGACAGTTTTTAGCAAATTTAATAGCCTCTTTCTCCATTTCAAGCCAATAGTACCCAGCCCTAATAAGTTTTCGAGCTAACGTTAAACCATTTGAGTGCGACCCACATATACCCTCGTGGACTTCCTCTAATGCATGTTGAGACTCTTCCCATTCTAAACATCTAAGCAGTGTACCATCTAGACCTCATTTGTACAGATCATTACCAATTATGACATATCAGGATGCGGATCGGATAAGGTTTCATTTCTCAAAATGGTTAAAGGAGTCAGGGATGATTTGCTCATGGAGATAGGAGAATAGATTTTTGTAGTGAGATGAGTCATAACCTACAATAGTGCAGATCATGCAGGTTTCAGGGGAGTCATATGCAGGATATGATAGGGCTTCCACCAGGAATGCATAGTGTAGCTCATGTTTAGGCTACTGTAAGAGAGTAGATAGTGTCACCATTGCATCAACAACCTTATTCTCCATTCTAGGTATTTTCTCAAATGTGATAGAGATGAAGTATTTCTTTAAATCATCTACCATTCTCTTGTAAGGAATGAGCTTTTCATCTTTGGTTTGGTACACATCATTGACTTAGTGGATAACCAATTGTGAGTCTCCATGGATGTGCATCTCTGTAACTCTCCACTGTATTGCCATTTTCATACCATTGAGAAGTGCCTCATATTCAGAAATATTATTTGTACAAGGAAACTTTAATCTGAATGCTTTGGGTATCGAGTATCCTTGAGGAGTGATGAACAATATGCCTGCTCCAGATCCATTCTGTGTGTAGGAGCCATCAAAGAATAACCGCCATGCTCTAGAAGAGAGGTGCATGATAGAGGAATCAGGAAATTCCATTTGCATGGGTGTATCATCAAATAGTGGTGCTTCAGCTAATTGATCAGCAATGACTTGTCCTTTGATAGCTTTTCTTTCAACATATTCAATGTCAAATTCGCTCAAGAGCATGACCCATTTAGCTAGTCTACCTATGAGGGAAGATTTGCTTAGGAGATATTTCAGTGGATCAATTTTAGCTACCAAATGAATAGTATGAGCTAACATGTAGTGTCTCAGTTTCTGCGATGCAAAGATCATAGCTAGACATGCCTTCTCTATCATTGAGTAGTTCTTCTCATAGGCCACTAAAGTTCTGCTGATATAGTAGATGGCTCTTTCTTTCTTGTTCTCATCATGCTGTGCTAGCAATGCCCCTAGTGATGTATCTGTTGTGGAGACATATAATATTAATGGCCTCCCATGAATAGGAGGCATTAAGATAGGAGGATTCGAGAAATAATTCTTGATATGATCAAAATTCTTTGCACAGTCTTCATTCCATGCAAAGGTCACGCCTTTATGTAATGTTTTTGTAAAAGGTTGTGATATGTCAGCTAACTCTGATATGAATCTTCTGATGGACTGTACTCTCCCTTGCAAAGTTCACATTTGACTGATATTCTTGGGAGGTTGCATCTCTATGATAGCTTTCACCTTAGCTGGATCGACCTCAATGCCTTTCTTTGAAACTATGTATCCTAAGAGCTTTCCAGAAGTGACACCAAAAGCACACTTCTTAGGATTTAGTCAGAGACTAAACTGTTCCATTCTGTCTAGGATCATGCTCAAGTCTGTTAGATGTTTAGTTCTAATCATGGATTTTTCCAAGGTATCATCCATGTAATCCTCCATTGTTTTATGCATCATATCATAAAAAATAGATGTCATTGCTCTTTGATATGTAGCTCCAGCATTTTTGAGTCCGAATGGCATAACATTCCAGCAGAAGGTTCCCCACACACATGTGAAAGCTATTTTCTCTTAATCTTCTGGAGCAATTTTGATTTGGTTGTACCTAGAAAAGCCATCCATTAAGGAATACATTCCATAGCCCGCAGTCATGTCCACTATCGTATCAATGTTAGGCAGTGGAAAATCATCCTTAGGGCATGCTTTGTTCACATCTCTAAAGTCCATGCACACTCTAATTGAACCATCTGGTTTTGAAAAATGTACAATGTTAGAGATCCACTCAGCATAGTCTATGACACAGATGAATCTAGCTTTTAGGAGTTTTTCTAGTTCTGCTTTGACTAAGAGTGCAACATGAGGATGCATCTTTCTCAATTTTTGCTTGATTGGTTTTACTCCAGGAGCAATGGATAGATGGTGCATAATGAGATTGGGATCCAATCCTGGCATATCTGAATATTTCCATGCAAATTTGATCTTTTTGTCTAATAAGAATGTAGTGAATTTCTGTTTCTCTTCTTCTAATAGAGATTGTGCTACATGTACCAATTATGGTTCCTCTGTTGTACCCAAATTGATGGATTGAGTTGGCTCAATCAGAACTAGAGATCTATCCTATAAATGACTCGGAAGGACATCAAATATCTCATCCTTAGGTGCCTCAGAGAGGTTTTCACCTTTAGATATGTCTTTTCTTTTTACTTTTGTCAATTCTGAGACTGCCACAAAGTGGTTTTCACCCTCAGAACTCTTTTTCTTTTTCTTTTTACTCTTATTTTAATGACTAAGATATTTGATGTCTGACTCGGTCATGCTAACGCTTGGTTCACTGATGGAAGTACTCATAGGCTCAACTACATTGAGGTAGCAGGCAAGGGCATAGTCATTCGAGAAGGTATAAATACCATGGTTTGTGTTTGTGGAAGTTTGGTTGATAAGATCAAGGCATTGGATAGTCAAAGCAGGAAAGGCTTGGGATATGGTGTTCACAGTCATGGATATGTCATCATTGGTCCTAACCCAATGCTCAAGTTCAAAGGTGATATTACAGCTCAAAATGTTCAATTCGTGAATAGGCTCAACATCATCATGCGAGTCCTCTTCAGCCATAGGTGGATTAGACACGTTAAGTTCATTGTTTCGCTCTAGACCTACGTTGGGTTGACATACATATTGGTGAATAACATCAATATATTTCTCTATTATAAGCTCATCTTCTTTTGGAATGGTACCCCATTCATAGTCATTTGACTCAGCTTCTAATTCAGGATCTCTAGGAAATCTTAGAAAATGTGTGAAATCAGGATGAATACCCCAAGAAGGATTACCCTCAGTTTCTGACTTGAATTCATATTCATGGGAATCAGTGTCAGAATAACTACCCCCTTCTTCTTGATCAGTTTGATCACCTTCAAGATTGGCTAGTTCTTGTGGTGCAACCATCTCTTGTGCTACAGTAGGTTCTTGTGTTTCTACTACATTAATTCTTTTGATAGGATCATCTGTATCATCAAGAAGATCTTTGATCTCTTTAGGCAATTTTTTATAGGGGATAAGCTTAGAGCTATCTAAATCATCATCAGAGGGTTCTATTTCTTCTTTCTTAAGAAGGGGTTCTCCTGGTGCAATTTGTTCTATGACATGAGAACAACCACCTTTGAGATGATAGGGTTTCTTCTTAAACCCTAAGCCACCAGTATCTTTGTTGGCTCTACCAATATGTGAAATGGGTGTCACAAGACCCTTTTCGCTGATTCCTAGAGGTCCTTGACCGGAATATCCCATCTTGGCTATCAATTTGTTTCCTGAACCATATGAATTAGAAGGGATTGTAGGTGCTATAGATTCACTAGGTTGAACAATTTTGGATTCAGAATCATCTTTGTATAGCCATGCAAGCATAGCTTCATCTTCTTCAAATTCTTGTTTGGATACTTTCTCCGCCACAAAATTTCTTTTGTATGCTTCCATAGGTTCCTTAGGTTCAGATTTAGATTGCTTCAAAGATTGTCCATATGACTTGGGCGAGATAGGGAGAGATGTCAAAGACAAGACTGGCTCTATAGTGTATTCTCCCATCCCATTTTCTTTGATATTGATCTCTTTAGCAATGTCTTCCATCTTGGATGTGGAAGCCACATTTTGTTTCTTGATGGAAGATTCTCTGTTATTAGGTACAAGCTTATTGGCACTTTCCTTCAATGTATTGCAAGTTGTACTCAGATCTACTAGGATAGTAACTTCTACCCCTGCATAGGGAAATTTCAAGCATTGATGGTACGTAGAAGGGATGGCTTGCATTTCATGGATCCAGGGTCTCCCTAGAAGGATATTGTAAGCCAATGGTAGATCAAGCACCTGACATGTGGTATCTTTGATGACCGGACCCACTTGGATGGGTAAGACAATGGTGCCTTTAGAAGCTCTTTCTTGTTCGTCATAGGCTTTTATGGTGATCTTCTTTCAAGGATCAATAGCCATCTCTGAGAATCCCAACTATGTGATTAAGCTGTAAGAACAAATGTTGAGGCCTGCGCCCCCATCTATCAACACACGTTTGACTCGAGGGTTCTGGATCAAGACTTCTATGTGCAAGGGCTGATTATGTGGGTGACTTAGGGAGTTGTCATCTTCCTCTGAAAAGGAGATATATTGCGGAGACGTTAGATGACCAACCATAGTCTGGAACCTGTCTAGATCTAGATCATCAGGAACATTAGAGCCGAGCAAAGCTTTGTCTAGGATATCTCTATGAGCTGGAGATATTCAAAGTAACTCAAACATAGAGATTTTGGCATTGGTATGCTAGAGTTGTTGGATGATGTTGTAAGATGTAGGTCTTGTATCCTTTGGATTGGAAGATTTTGAGGCAACCTTCTGTTTAGAAGTGGATGTGAGATTGAAAGGTATCTTAGGGACATTAGATGAACTTAGTGTTTGTCCTTTCAGATGAGCCTGAGCTTGTGATCTAGTAACTGCATTAGCTGAGGAATGATTTCTATCTCTTCGTACAATCGTGATGACATTACAGCTCTCAGAGAGACATGGTTCAACCATATTGATGATAGCATTGTTTCCAGGGTAGGCATAGTTGACTTTTGCCCCCATGTTAGGCTGAGAAGTGGAAACTCCCTTGCCATGTTGTGGAAATAGTTCTGTAAATGCTGTGTGATCATTATTGTTGGTAGGATTATCGATCATGATGTCCCCTTGATCTATCAAGTCTTGAATGGTATGCTTCAAGTGGAAGCATCCATTAGTTCTGTGGCCTTTAGTCTGATGGAAAGAACAGAATGCATTATCTTTCCACCAATATGGTTTTGGATCCGGATCAAGGTTTTGGATTGGTGGTAAAGAGATCATGTTATCAGCTATCAAGGTTCTCAGGGCAGATTCCAAAGATTCTCCCAGGGGAGTAAACTTTTGTTTATTATCCCATCGTTTGAATGGCTTCTTTGGAGATGGTTCAACAAATTTTTTCTCTAAAGCTTCAATGGCTTTGGTGGCAAGGGTGAGATTGTAGGCTGGTGCCTTTGATGGGGTGCGGATAGTGTCAACAACACCATCAGAGATGATACCTTTGTTTCTATTCCAGCTCTTGTTTTTATCTTTTGAGCTAGATCCAGATTCAGACTTGTCCTTTTGAAGTGTGATTTCTCCTTTCTTGACAAGTACTTTCTCAATCTTGATTGAATTATCCACCATTTTATCAAAAGATACATGATCTTGCATTTGTAATGGATAATTGAGCTCTGGAACAAGGTTATTGATAAAGATTTCAAGTTTCTCCATTTCGGGAATTTGCCTAGCATATAGAGAGAACTTCTTTCTCCACCTCTTGAGGAAAGTTAGGAATGATTCTCCTGGATATTGCTTGAGGTTACAGATATCGATCATGGTGACCGGATGTTGAATATTGTAAGAATATTGTTGATAAAAAAATTTAATCAATTCCTCAAAAGTTTTGATCGTAGAAGGTAATCTTGAAAACCACTGAATGGATGATCCTCCCAAGGATCTAGGAAAAAGATGCATTAGATAAGTCGGTTCATGCATGAATTCCATGGATTGCGTACAGAACTCTCTTACATGATCTTGAGGATCAGAGTGTCTATCATATTTGTCATACTTTGGTATCTCCACTCTTTTTGGGAATGGTGGCATATACAAGTTTTTGTCGAATGAGAAAGGACATAGGGCCTCCATGGAGAACTCCTTGGGTTCCTTCTCCTTCTTAAGATTGTTAAATTTGACTTGTATAGCATGCATCTATTTTGTCATAGCTATGAGTGGAGTTTCTTCCTCATGTGTGATTATATCATCAATGTTAAAGTTGGGAGGAAGCTTAGCCCCTTCCTGGGCTAATTGTAAAAAGTATGTCTCTCTATCCACTTTCAATAAATGCCTCATCATTCTTTGGAATTCATCGTCATTCTGACATCGATGGATTTCAGAGGGAGTAGGTTCTTGGTCGGCATTATGTTGAGACTGGTGTCCTTGGGACCCTCCTCCTAGAGAACCGTGGTTTGTCCCTACTTGAGACATAATAGGAGTTTTTGGGCTCCCTGGAATAGATTGAGGAGGAGTTTGTTGATTACCTCTATGAGTTGATAAAGGAGGTATGTAACCAGTTTTCAATCGAAAGTTACCGAGACCGTCATCTTCGTAGATACCTGACTTGATGAGTTGTTCAAGAGTTGGACCTGGGGTATTGGTCAAAAGTAAGTTCTGAGATGTTTCTTCTGATTTCTTGTGTGAAGAAGCTCTGGTCTCCACCATTAACTTTGAATGAAACAGAAGAAAAGGATGAAGACAACTGAAGAACAATTTGATTTGAAAAAATCAGATGATGCAACCTTGTCAAGATTATGATAGTTTTGAAGATCTGATGAGATGTGGGTGAAGGAAACTGTGCCCTGGATGTATGGGATAGATCACCCAAAAGATAGCGGGCACAAGTTCTCAACACTTAGTCTATTTTTGAAGATTGATTGAAGATTGATAGTTATGACAAGGTTTTGACACGAGATAAAAAGGACTCAAATTGATCAAATAGAAGACTAGATCAGATTCAAAAGATCAAACTCAGAAAATGGTAGAATGCTCAATAGCTACAGCTCTGTTCCTGACATAATGATATTTTTGACAGATTCTGAAACTAGGCTGGAAACATTGGATATCTTGCAATTTGACAATTTCTGACAACTCTCTCAAATTTTTCCAAACGACACTCTACAGACTCGTACGACACTGGGTAGTCTATGAAATGACAGTTGCTAAACTCGTACGACAGTTGGGTAGAAATGAAATGACAGTTGTAAAACTCGTATGACAGTTGGGTAGCAATGAAACGACAGTTGTAAAACTTGTATGACAGTTGGGTAGCAATGAAATGACAGTTGTAAATATCATACGACAGTTGCTAACAGGATTTTGACTTCCTTGAATTTGCTGGCATGAAAACTCATATGACACTGGGTTCTCAATCATACGACAGATGGGCAATATTGAAATGACATTTGACAAAAAGTCGTATGACTTTTGACTTCTTGAAATGACTTTTGACTCCAGAAAGGATTTTACGTCAATTTTTGCAAAATTTAAGGTTTTCAATTTTGGATTGTTTGCAAATTGTACTGTCCAGATTTTGAAGGTTATACCAGATTTGATCATTTTTAATAGCCAAGTAGATAAACAAGCATGCAGAACAGCAAGCAAGTGATTCCAAGCACGTCTGAAAACAATGAACAAGGGCAAAAGCAACCTTGCGCATGAACAATCAAGTGACCAAATTGTGCTAATCCCTGAGAGTACTAATTGTGTATGTTCTGAAAAGTTTTGCAATAACACACATATACCTGAGAATGAAAAAAATTGGCCTCTCTAAGGTTTTTAGTAATGGTTTGACTCTGCAACTTTTATGATTCAAAGGGGTGAACTCCAATCCCGGCACACCAGGATTTTGACACAATCTGAGAACTTAATCTTCAAGAGCTGCTAGGGAGATCTGACAACCCAACAATGAACCATACCTGTGGAGATTTCTTCCATAAGGACATTTATATAGCGGCTGTCACTACCATGGTGAAAATGGCTATTACTGCTTGAGGTTCTGTCAACGTAGTTTTTCTTATGAAGTGATTGTCCGCTACGGTTAACCCTCTCTAAAGGTGACTCACAGATTTATACCACAAGGGGACTTGGCTCCAGATCTAAGATTTTTGACACCTTTTCACTTTTAACCCAAACAAAGCAAGCAGATTAATCTGACACGCTAAGACAAAGTTTTGTTCCACCAAGGTCTATGATATCAAATTCATGTGATCTATCAACCTCTCCAGGGAGAGAATGTATCAATCAATAAGAGAAGGTGCACTAACCAATTTTGATTCACCAAAGCTCGTGATGTCAACCCCACATGATCTATCAACCTCTCTAGAGAGAGAATGTGTCGATCAATAAGAGAAGATGCACTAACCAAGTTGAATGTGAAACGCACTAAGTATCCTCCCTACCTACAAGGATTTTGTCGTCAAGAAAGATTTCGCTAGGAATCCAATCTCTCAAGAATCATGAATAGTGTTCATAGGGCCTAATTACTATGTGAGCACAAATATATTCCTGAAAGCAAATCTACCAAAAGCATCCAAAAAGTAGAAAGAGGAACACTTAACGCTTAAAGAAAATATGAGATGAGTCCATAAGGTAGAACACTTAACACCTCACACAAGCTGAAAATGAGTCCCCAACTTAGAAAACAAGTGAGTTCCTAAAAGCACAAAAGGGTTGCCAAGTGGAACACTTAACGCTTCTGTCCTGTTGACCCCTCCCCTTTATGGCACTGAGATTGCAACCACGGGGTGGAAATGAGGGGCCGACGGATTAGTGAGTCCAATAATCCAAGATAGAAATCAAGATCAATCAAAAGTATTCTAAGACTACTTAATGAATCCTTAAGGGATCACAACCTAGTATCAAATTATGCAAGTGTGTAGAAATAGATCAAAAGCATGAAAAGATGCACACAAGCTTGACACATGAGAGATTTATTTTAAGTCCAAATTGAAATGTTTTCAGAACAAGGAAAATACCTCATGATCCTCACAACGTGCTTAGTAGATTTTACCTGATTTTTAGCAATTTTTGTTGAGCTTTTCCATGCAAGCAAGTGACAAACTCCCCAACAAGCAAACAAGATATGCAAAATATATTCAACTTATGAAAACCATAGGGTTAGCTCTAAAAATCAATTGTTAGGAGAAATAATAACCAGAAATTAATCCAAATGACAACTCATATCGTGCATTGAATCATATGAAAAATAAGTGCATACCCATCATAAAATTTTAATTTTTTTGCACTGCATTTGACCTAGTCAACAAGATCTAATTTTTTTGATATGATTTTGGTGACAAAAATAGAAATTAAAAATAGAGACCCCTACTAAAAAATAGAGAGCTTTCCAAAAATGCAAAATTTTTAGAAAAATCTCTTCATTTGTGCCCTAGAGACCCATTTTATCAAAACAGACCAGTTTTTGCAAATTGACTATTTGAGATATTAAATTACATCCAAATTTAAAACACAAATAATAAACCCCCTGTAAAATTTGAAGAGATTTCCAAAAATGTAAAAATTTCCAAAAAATATTCTAATTTGCGCTGAAAATTAATTTTTTATGAAAAATATAAAAAAAATTATTAAAAATTCAAAAAATTTTAGAAAATTTTGAATTTTTTTCTGAAGCTTCTCTGATATGTCTCCAACTTGAAAAAAAAATTTTGGAACAAAAATCGAAGCCGTTTGGGAGATAAAATTAAATATTTGAAACTTTGGGGTTTTAGCTCCCAAAAAAATCAAAACTAGCATGCAAAGGTGGGTTGCCCCACGGTGGGCGCCATAAATGTGTGTGTAAAAATTGTACCTGATCTATAGACACAACACTTAGTAAAACATTAGAGGTTAGTGATAATCAAAATCGTGCAAAATTAAAATCTATCTAACCAAGCGATTTACTGCCTTTTAGTAGGTGCGAGATTGATGTTCTCAGATTGTAATCGAGATCAGTGACCTAGACGACACCTAAATGAAGGATTTGAATGCAAAAGATGGATATGAAATTGAATGCAATTAATCTATATTTTTGATATTTTCTGTGCAATAAGAATGATAAAAACCGATATGAATCTATGCTAGATGAAATTGATATGCTATGAATGCTATTGAAAATTGATATGAAATGCTAATCTAACAATGATATGCAATATGAATGCTAAAATAAGATTGATCTCACAAAGCTTTGAATTTGCAAGTTGATTCTTTCAAGCTCCAATTGTGCAAATTCTCCAAATCTGATATGCTATGATTCTTGTAGAGTAAGTTTGCAATTTGCGAGATGCTTGGATGCAAATTTGAGAGATGAATTATGAAGAGCTGAGCCTTGTTTTTATAGAAATCCAAGGCTTTGGAGGTGCATGAAAAAAAGCCATAAATCACTCAAATAACTCAGGTTGATTTTTAAGTTATTTTTAAATAAAAGATAATTAACTCACAAAAACATGCAAAAGCTAAGTTTTAACTCAAAATAGAGTTTAGCTTTAATTGATAATTGATAGTTGTTTGCTTTTATGATTGTGCATGTTTTATTTATGAATTAATTTAATAATAAAGTGATTTATTTCCAACTTAACTACTTTTAAAAATAAAACAATTGATTTATGGGTTAATCAATTATTTAATCAAATTTTTATTAAAAACTATATTATTAAATAATGACAATTTGCTTTAATTAATTAAATAAGAATTTAATCAATTATTCATATGATATTAGATTTATTGTCAAAATTAAATAATGGAATTAATAATAGATAGAATTAAATTTAATTATACAATTAAGTAGCAAATATTAAATCTAATTAATTAAATATGAAAATATTCAATTAATCAAACTTTAGGATAAATGTGATTTATTGCCAAATAATTATAAAATTAAAGATAATTATGATGATTAGGAATATTGCTAGGAATATTCCCTAATGCAAAATTTAAGATAATCAATTAGATTTGATGATGTTTAGATGTGCCTTAGGTTAGGACTTTAATGTCGATTTCATTCGATTTGTAGATATAGGAGGTTAATGAATTTATAGCCCATTTTTGGGGTATTACAGTTCCAACATGAAATACCCTTAAGACCTGATGCAAAGCATTTTAGACAAAGACAAAGACTGATCAATCTGACTTTGGCTCCTAAGATGGAGGAAATCATTAAGATGAGGGATGCTGCTATCATAAAGCCGATTAGACACTCAAATTGGGTTTCAAATTTGGTACCTGTTAGGAAGAAGAACAGAGATATTAGGCTTTGTGTGGACTTCAGAAATCTTAACATATATTTGTTAAAGGACAATTATGCATTACCAAACATGGAGGCATTATTACAGAAGGTTACAAAAAATGAATTATTATCCATGATGGATGGGTTCTCTGGGTACAATTAGGTTAAAGTTAAAGAAGAAGAACAATACAAGACAACATTCACTACGCCATGGGGTACATATGTTTATGCAAGAATGCCATTTGGACTTACAAACGCAGGAGCTACTTTTCAAAGGGCCATGGATGTAGCTTTTGGGGATTTCATTGATATTATCATGGTAATATATCAGGATGACATCACAGCTTATTCCAAGAAAGAAGAAGATCATTGCAAGCATCTAGAGAAAATATTCAAAAGAGCCCTTGAATATGGAGTATCCTTAAACCCAAAGAAATGTCATTTTAGGGTAACCGAGGGTAAACTCCTTGGTCATATTGTTTCCAGGGAAGGAATCAGAATAGATCCAGAAATAATTGAAGCAATTGATAGGGTTCAGATCCCTAAAAATATTAAGGGAATACAATCTTTCCTTGGACAAATCAACTTTGTAAGACGGTTTGTCCCAAATTTTTCAGAAATCATAAAACCTATTGCAAAGATGTTAAAGAAAGATGCAGTTATAAAATTGATAGATGAAGCCTTAGAAGCATTTTCCAATATTAAGAAAGCAATCAAGGAAGCACTAGTTTTGAAGTCTCCTAATTTTTCCAAACCATTTCAGTTATTCTCCTTTGCTTCTTTCCACACCATAGCAGCAGTTCTGTTACAAAAAAATGATGAAGGATATGAGCAACCAATATCATTCTTCAATAAAACTCTACAATTTTCTAAGCTGGGTTATTGCATACATGAAAAGAAGGCTTATGCATTAGTGAAATCAGTGAAATCATTCAGACCCTATTTGGTTGGAGCTAAGATTGTGGCATACATACCAAATGTAGCAACTAAGGATATTTTGAGGCAATCAGAGGTTACAGGAAAAAGATGTCGATGGATAAATGAGATTCAAGAGTTTGATATTGAGATTCAAATCACTAAGTTAATTTGAGGACAAGGATTGGCTAAGCTTATGGTGGAAACAAATTTGGATGTAGCACAAGTAAACCAAGTAGATTTAGAAAAGGAAGAGATGAGTATCGAGCATTGTCCATGGTACACAAACATAGTATACTTCTTAAAGCATATGAAGTGTCAAGAAGGTCTAAATGATAATCAGAAAAGAAATATAAGGTTACAAGAATCTAGATATGTGTTGATTCAAGGAGACCTATATTGGAAAAATAATGATGGTATCCTCCTATTTTGTCTAGACACCTATCAGGCTAAGTCATTTATTAAGGATTTACATGATGGGGTATGCGATGGTCATTTTCAGCTAAGACAACAGCTCACAAGATATTGAAAGCTGGGTATTACTGGCCTCACGTTTTCAAGGATTGTTATGATTATGTTAGAAAGTGTGAGTCCTATCAAAAGTTCTCCGGGAAACTAAAATACAATGGTGCTTTACCCCTTATTCCATTACAGACTAAGGAACCTTTCAAAATGTGGGGAATAGACTTTATTGGGGAAATTGTATATGCTTCGAGTGGAGGTCACAGATGGATATTGGTTGCGACAGACTACTTTACAAAGTGGGTTGAAGCTATACCCACAAGGTAGGCTACAAGAAAGGTGGTCATCAAGTTTTTGATGGATAATATACTTACCAGATTTGGAGTACCTTATAAGATTCTTTGTGACAATGGCATGCGTTTCAGGTCAAAGGAATTTTCAAAATTTTGTGAGAAATATGGCATCAACCTATCATACTCATCTCCATATCATCTGCAAGGGAATGGTCAAGCAGAATCAAGCAATAACAATATACTAAAGATTATCAGAAGAATGTTGAGTAACAATAAAAAGGCCTAGGACTCAAAGCTAAATCTAGCTTTATAGGTAGATAGAGTAATAGTGAAAAGATCGACAGGTTTTTCTCCTTATGAGTTGGTTTATGGGAAACAAGAAAGGTTAATATTGAATAATCTCCTACCAGTTTACAAATTCATTCAGGAAGAAGAATTGAGGATGTAAACTTTATGGAAGACCGGCTGAGCTAGTTATCAGAGTTAGATGAAACAAGAAGAATAGCATAAGAAAGGACTATTCATCAACAACGACAGATTAAGACCCTGCATGATAAAAGAGCATCAGATAGACCTTTCAAAGAAGGTGATTGGGTATTGAAATGGAATGCAAAAGACCAAGACAAAGGAAAACATGGTAAGTTCGAGGCATTATGGCTGGGACCTTACATGGCAGTCTCGAAAGTAGGTGAGAATTCATATTATCTACAAGACACAGATGAAGTCATTCAAGAATTCCCAACTCATGGTCAGTATTTGAAGCCATTTTGCTCTTAAAATAGGGAGTATTCTCTAACTTGGACAGTATTGTTTTTGTTTATTTCATTTAAGCATCATGTTTCTTTTCTCACTATGGTCTACTTTTCCAGAGATGTTGCATCCAAGCATGACTGCACATCCCTAATAAGAGCCACTGTTAACACTAAAAATTTCAGGTCCTAAAGGAACAAAACGTCAGGAAAGTATAATATATATTTTTCATATTTTATAACTTTCCTATGATAAAAAAACTAAAATGGATAAAAGACGTGTGCATTTGTTATTTTTATTTTCATGTATTAGGTTGTAAAATGTTTTATTCTAATGCGTATTTATTTTGAATAAATAATAATTCTAAAAAATAAAAAATAAAATAGGTTGAACAAAAAAGGCGGCGAGAGGGAGTTGAACACTCAACCTCTCAAGCCGACCTTTTTTCCTACCTATCTACCCTCCTACCCACTAACTAGTTAGTCTATTTATTTTCTTCGAGAGGGTTAGGAGAAGATACTTATTTATCTTTGTTTTTATGTGCAGGTGAGAAGTAAAGTACAAATTCTTACTCAGGGAGTAATTTCTTCCTTAATTAACTTTCAAATTAAATAATAATTTATGTATTTTTTTGATTTTAGGAAAAAGAATGGGGAGAGGGAGTTGAACACTCGACCTCTCGACCCATTCCTTTTTCTACCTAACTACCCGACCCTACCCCTACCAATTGCTCTATATTATTCCTTGGGAGTGTAGTTCTAGATAAATGTATAAATTAAAGAAAATCTTATCTCCTTTGAAATAAAATGTTAAAATGAATATTATTTATGAGATGAGAATTTCATATGTTATAGTCACTAATAATTATTTTATTCTTAATTTGTGATTTACCCCAAAAACCCTAAAAGTAAAAATATATGATGAAATAAAGGTAAAATTTGATGAATATTAATTTGTTTAGGGTTTTGATATATTTTGATGATTTTTCATATCCCTACTTTTAATGTGATATATTTACCTTGGTTATATTTTTAACATTAATATTTTAGGGTGAAAAGGCTTTAATATTACTTCATTATTGTTAAATTGCTTTTTCACATCTATTTAGGGTTTGCCGTTTATTCTAACTGTTCACCTTTTTCCTTTATTTTAATTTTAGGGTACAATGAGCATTAATAGTTTAACCCTACTTTAATTTGACTTTTCATTCATGAATTAGTTAATTTATTAATATGTACTACGTGTAGTTGTAATATTATTTTGCATTAGGATTGTTTTTTGACTTTAGGGTAAATGCATTTCTCCTTTTATTAGGGTGGAATATCAAACCTTTTTTACCCTAAATTCTCTTAAATATTTCTATGTAACATTATTTCATTATGAGTATGAATGAATTTATTATGTTTTATTTTGAAAATAAAAATAAAATGCTAAAACCTAATGTCATTTTATTAATTTCAAAAACTATTTATTATTTCCTTTATTATTTAATAATTAGTATGAATGCTTATTTTTTGATAATTAATGTGGATGATATATAATTAATTTTTAATTTTCATTTTTCACTTTATTTATCAAGTACATGTATAAAGTATTACACCTATTTATTTTCAATTAATTATTAATTAATTAATGAATAATAAATAGTTTTTGTATAAGCTTAATATATTACATATGTAATGATTTCAATTTTAGGTTTTTAATATTATCTAATATTAGGTGTTTTGTGTAGGAACTTCAATACTGGATTGTTATGCACATAAACACATAAAGTGCAATAAACAAGTTAAATGTATGGGAAACATTTCCCTAAAAAACCATTATTATGGTTTATTATGCCTTTTTAGGGTTAGTTGATATGATCAGGTCCTGTGAAAGGGCATGTCCTTTCACAGGGAACCATTGGGATTTGTATTTATATTTACTCAATTGTAAACAAGTAACAACACAATCAATCACGACAAAAATTGGAAAGTCTCCCAACTCACGGATTTGAATTTGATGCTCAAAATCTCATGTATGAATATCAGATAAGTGTTTGTACCTTAATGTTAATATAGTTTTTTATTTTCAATTAGTTTCTTGGATTACTTTGTGAACTAGGGTATCCTACTATGTTTTTCTATTTGATGCATTCATTTATGACTAATTTGTACAATTTGAATAATGGTAGCATGGTCTTAGAACCTGTTACTATTTCCTTTTGGGCTCTTAAGTTGGGTTAAAAACCATAGGACCTATTGTATAAGTTGTTTTAAATTTTGTTTCAATAGAAGCTTGTAGGGTGATGGTCTCTCTTTACTGGAGCGAGTTATCTTAAAACTGTCTCCGTTTATACGTAGGATTGAATATATCTAACTCTATTCCGAATTTGGCACTAGGCACTAGTCTATTCATTCATTTGAAATTATCATTTTATTCTTTCTGTGGTTTATATATCCTATTTGTTATCTTCTTTACAAAGCATTCAACTAGGTTTAGCATTATTTTCTAGCCTTAGTTTAGATTTCAAGCTATCTAACAATTAGGATATTAGGTTTATTTTCCTCCAAAAGATTGTTAACCCCCTTTGGAAAGATTTTCTTTTGTTGTGCACGTATTTGTGTAGTTAGAAAGCATATTTGATTTAGGCCTACTAGCCTTGGCTAAATCAAGCTAGAATTGTAGAGGCACTTATTTTGTGCCTGTCAGTTGACCTCAAAATGGTCCAGCATTTTTGAGCACCAACAGACCTAATAGTCATTGTTTAAATCCTTTAATCAAGGTTTCATTCTAATGGAATGTACTGAAGTCCTCTAACAAGGTGCACTCCTAGTAGGGTGGTTGAAATTCTTTAACAGGGTCACACCTAGCAGTGTGTATGCAAACCTTTGACATGGTTGGCTTTTCACAGAGCTCACTTTAGATGAGTGAAAATATCAATAACATGTTACAAAGTCATTTTTCCCAAATTGGTTTTCCACTATAAATCCTGGTGTCAATACTTGTGTGAATATTTTGGTGTGAAAATTTCTATGTTTTGCAAGTTAAATACTGTCAGATAGTGGACTACATTGTTATATGTTTCTAGCATACATTCTATAGTGGTCGAGTAGTGTTGGTTATTAGATCTGAGTTGTTGAAGTGTTTAAAAGTTTGATTGATACATCTGGACCTGAGAATAATTGATTCACGCCCTCCTCTATTGTTCTAAATCATATTAACACTTACAATAGATTTATTTTTAAGAATAAGAATTAATTAACTACAATAATATCTCATAAATTATTACCTTTTAGTTTCCTAAATCTACCATTGCCCACCAAGTACTCCCCTTCAAATTTTTTAATAGAGTTGAGATCCCAAATGTAATCTATATGGGTCTTTGCTGCAAGATTAAAAAAATATTGAGTAACGTACACCATCATCTAGTATACCATACCATAGAACCCTTGGGACATTCTATTTGTCATACCAAACCCTTCAAAAATTTCAAGTGTCTCTCAACCATCCGCATTGACCTAGCATGTATAGGTCTACACAATTCAATCTCCTCAACTTGGTGTATGAGGTAGTGCTTTTGTGCATTGAAAAAAGTTGAAGATAAACACTTTTGCATTTCACACATTAGTTGATAAATTCTTTTCTTCTAATATTTTATATATTCTTTATGGATTTATTTAGATGACAACCACTTGCAAGGGATTCAAGACACAAAAATATATAAATACAAGACTTTACAATATATTACTTGTTTGATATTATTGTTTGATATATTGAACAAATATCACTACTTACCTCATGTATTTTCTAAGATCATATATCACTTGTTTGATATTATTGTTGAAGTTATCTAGAAGCAATAGGGGTAGAAAATTCTACAACAATTATCAATTGATCATTTCAAACAATGAAAATTGAATGCAGTTACGCAAATATATTGTAAATACAAAAGACTGTGACTTACCTTGATGAAGGTATGTCAATCATGCATTTTCATCCCTGACCCAAAATTATTTTTCTTTGATATGAGATTGCTTATATTCTCAGTGAATCTTATAGGAAATTGAATTTTTCATATGACTTCTTTTATGGCATTACTTTGTTTCTCTGTTAATAATCAAGGAAGAGCACTTGCATTAATCCGGTCTCCATTGTTATTTGATTCAATGATATTTTTCATTGCATTATTGGAATCATGAATGTCACTACAAATTTTGCCAAGTTTTTCTTTGTCACACCTCCCATCCAATATTTTTCACAGTGTCTCTGTTACATTCTTTCCAATACGCATAGTATCAAACAAATACACAATTTATAGCTACTCATAGTAGGGCAGCCTACTAAATTCTCTGGGATAACATTTTAGTCCCTTTGGAAGTTGGTCAGTGATGCCTTCATGACCTTCAATATCATCAACTACATAATTAGCCAACAAAACACAATCAAAATATATATTTTTCAAACATCATCTATTAGCTGGAATGATATTACTTTGAATTCTATTATATTCCAACTAATATCTAGGTGCAGCGTCATTCTTTAGAGCTTTGATGTAGTCTCTTCTTTCCCATTGAAAAGATATTTTTCTACATTTTGATACTTAGAATTTTGGGGGAGGAAGTGCCTAGACTCATCAAACAGCTACTTTCTTAAACTTTTGGAATGATGAGATTTCATCTTTGGACCACACATTGGACATGCAAATTTTCCCTTTGTTTGAAGACCTACAAGATAACGATACAATTGGATTAAATATGTAGATTTTTAGAATTAGAATTATCATGTACAACTAGAATTCACCATAACATACCACATGAATGTGTCAACCCTGGAGCATCATGAATTGTCCATGGAAGCATTGCATGGAATTGAAATTATCTTTGTCTAATTGGTCTAGAGATGTCATACATAGTGAAACCATTCCATAACAACAACAACTCATTGATAAGAGGTGCAATATATACATTCATATATTTCACATTGTACTTACTTAATTGAATTAACAACAACATTAGATAATTATTGTGGCCATTTCACTCCAAGACTTATAATTACATGTAGATAACTATAAAATAATAAAATATTTGGAACAGTCATTGCCAACATAATGTGCTCCCTCTTTATTGACATCCATGGAGGAAGGTTATTATTTATAATAAAAATATGCCACACCGAGTAAATAGATCTCATCTCTCCATACAGATTGACACCGTCTACTATCACAAAAACCCTAAGATTTTAAGGTTCTTCTTTAAAGTGTGGCCACTTTTCCTCTATGTCCATAAATGATGAACCATCTGCAAGCATTCAAATAATGTCATCTCAACTCCTGTCACGTGCATGGTAATCCATAAATTGTTTCAAGCTATTGTACCTGAATAATAATATCAGACATGGACTAATGGGGATGTAATGAAGAACCTTGTGAGGTACCTTTTTTGTTATTTGATCATCTCGATATCTATTTGTATGGCATTCTGTTGCATTTTTGTGTTTTTTATAATAAATAATATGATCTTCGGGACAAGCATCTATTGCTTGATACTCCATTCCAATATCTTTCATAGTGGCACATAATTCTCGGTATGAGCAAGGGAGAACATTTGATGGTGGTAATAGAAACTCACCTATCAATCTATAGTGAATAATATAATTCATTACTATAAATAATCTTAATGGTACATGTTTCACATTTTATAGACTATAATGACGTATATGACAAACCTTAGCATACATGGCATTGCTATGTTGGATAAACCATTCATAACTGATGTAGTGGGATCCTGACTTATTGCTCGGTGCCTGAAGATTTTGGCAGTATTAGTAACTGTCCGGTAGAATTTGGTTACTTGGCTAGTGATCTCAGTAGAAGACTGGAGTTTCACAGTCTTGGTGGTGATTATTAGTTGGAAGTTTTGGTGGATCTCGGTTGATGTTGGTCACTCAGTGACTTGGTGTTTTGTTGCTCAGTGCTCGGTTACCGATGGGGTCTCGGTGTTCATGTCTATTGCTAATTTGCTGAAGTGGCTCGGTTGCTAGAGGACTTGGTCGTTGAAGGGAGCTCGGTCATTGAAGGAGAATCAACATTTTTGGTGCTTAGTAATGCTTGAGGAGCTCAATTGGTATGGTTTCTTAGTATATTTCCTAACGCTCAGTAGTTTGGCTTACCAATAGATGTTCTGGGAGATTCAGCTTGGTCGATTGGTGCATTTAATTTGGGTCACGTTCCTTGAGTTATGGATTGACTGTTAGGTGTGTGGGGACCTAAATCTGACATGTTTTATTCTTCTATGTGGATCTAGAGGCCAACTTGGTGATTTAGATATTTGTGAAGTTATTTGTGGGCTGACTGATGTTTAGCTTTTAATATTTGTATCTTTTAGGAGCCGACTAGCTTTTGGGATTTAATTGTTTGTAAAGCCAACTTGTGGTTAGAAATTAGTATTTAAGGAGATGTTTGGGTAGTTGTTTAGGTATTAGGAGTAGTAGATGGTAGTGGATCTATGAAAGCATGAGTTGTTGAGAAGTAGAGATCTAGAGTTAGATTAGATCTAGCAGAGTTAGTCGCTTGTGAGCTTAGGTAGCATAAAATTGTTTGGTGACCTATGGGTACAAGTTTAGATTCTCCTCGGAGTGCCTACCAGTGTCCTATTATGTTGAAGACTTGGGCTAGCTAGAGTTGGTGAAGTTGTGGAAAGATCTTGTAGATCAGGTTGTCACCTAATATTTTTTTTAAGCAGAGCTAGTGGTTGAGGCTTGGAGACAAGGAGATTGCTTGGAAGGTTGTGAGTACAAGTTTAGATCTACCTTAGGGTTTCTAGTGGTTTTTGATTGTCTTCAGGACTAGACTAGCTAAGTTAGATTTGGATCTTGCGTGATCTTGCAGAACTATTTCTTGCATTGTAATTGGTTGTAACTAAGAAGGCCTGACAGCTTGGCACATTGCATGTAATCAGTTAGTTGATGAGTAAAATACTTGTTTTCTTTTAGATTTAGTGTTTTTTTTGTGAATTTTTTATGTGTATTAGTTTTTCGGCAAGGTCGAACAGTCCTTAATTAGATCCTTCTACCTTGACTACATCAATAACCTTCAAATTCACTAACAAAAATACATCAGAGAGAAGAGTAGATTGGGAGCCTTCGTAAAGGGTCATGTTTGCCTTCTCAAGTAGAGGTATATCATGGATGATGTCAATGTCATCCTCATCATAATCATCATCATCAGTAGCACCAGCACCAGTAGCACTAGTACCAAATGTGTCAATGATCAATGCATTTATACCATCATCTTCAAATATGTTTTTCGATGCATGATCATCATCTTCCATGGGATCATGATCTTCAGCTTCAATACTCACACCTCCATGTTCTTCTATATTCACACTGGGGAGATCAACCTATATAAAAATGATGATAATCAAACCCCCTTCAATGTGATAATCAAACCTCCTTCCATGGTTCATATGTATATTAATTGTAAAAACAATATAACAAACAACTTACTATTGTATGATAATCAAACCCCCCTTTAATGTGACCATTCTACCTAAAATGTCTCTTTGTTGTTTTGATTTTGATTCTTCTTATCTTTAAGTCATTACAACTCTTGCATGGACAATAACATTTGTCATCACCTTCTCTTTGAAAGTTAGGTCCAACAATCTAGCAATTATCTCCCTATTTTGATCGAATTCCCTTATATTATCTAACATGATCCTTAATGTGTATATCTGCAAAATAAATTGGAGATGTCTCTTTTCATTAGCTTCTTGTCACCTTCTCATAGCTTCCTATGTGTTTCATCCTTCATGTATACACTTACTTTGACCAAAATTTTAATTTTCTAACAGATTTCGCCAAAGGCTTTGTAGGAAACTAAGTAATGGGTATTCTTGAGTTCAAACACATTGAGCTGCTACAACTAAATTATAAATCATGAATTTTTTATAAAATTAATGTATTGCTCTAGATTTCATATTAACATTTTGTCAAATGGTTGGCATGTATGTTTATTAAAATGGAATTATATCATTTGGAATGGATATATGATAGGTTGATATCAAATTCTATGTCAAGATTTACAACATTAAATTAATCATAGTTAGAAGACTCAGACACAAGAAGAATATGAATGAATACAAACATACATAAGTGGATGAACATAAATAATGAAAGTACCAAATATTGCTTAAAGTAATGAATTTTTGACCCATGGTTCAATCCAGTATGCTCATGTATGATCTAGAACCTGCAAGGAAGGAAAATATGGGGTTAGATCCAAAGGATCTAAGCAATGTCTGACACCCTATTATTGATCATCATCTACAATTATGCATGTGCATAGTTAAGTCATACACTCCTGAAAGGAACTATGCTACAGAACATGTGCACTCAAGAAAATGCACTCAAGAACATGTGCAGTGTATAGGTGCTAGAATCCAAATGATGCCCTACATTTATCTCTTTATGAACACCTAGTGAATCACTATTGTAGCTACATTTATGTCTCTATGAAGAATTGGTGAATCACTATTGTGACTACATCATCCAAATAGTGCAACAACAACACCAGATGTTGTTGTTCCATCTAGTGTTTCTATGACATCATTTCCAAATGATGCATCCACAACAGTAACCCACCATGCCTATCAACACAAGGCACTCATGATCAAGAATTAGAAATGGAGGGGACATTAAATCAAGATCAAATCAAAGGTCAAATTTCATTCCTTGAAATTTTATATATGTACAGTTATAAAATTTCAGGCCTTAAAATTTTATAACATAGTTCCTTAGCATTTGATCTTCATATGGCATCCATGACTTGAGGTAGGCATTCGAGCTTTTTCTTCTCATTAACTAAATTTCATTTTGATAAAATTTGTTGATTTAATGGCATAATATGAATGTTAATACTGGTATTGTTTACATCTTTGCATTTGGAATGCACGATGACCCACGAGCTTTGAGAGTTAGGACATCATTGATATTACCTTTAAGGAATTGTGTGAAGTGTTTGATCTCTCTTTATTTGTTTTGCTATTGATATTCACTATGTGGTACTCCCCATTTATGATCATTTCATGAGAAAATATCTTGATGGCTCACAGACTGCAACCTAGGGCATCATCCATTATTTATGAGCTCACTGTTTGGGCACCTCATGTCCCTATTTGATTGGTTGGTGTTCTGTTTGTTATATTGAGTTTAAATCATATATTTAGTCTTAATAAAATCTTATAAAACAACATAAAACTAACCTAAAATATTGTTTCTTAATAAAATCTTAATAAAATAATATATTTAGTCTTAATAAAATCTTATAAAATAACAAATATTGTGTGAAGTGTTTGATCTTTCTTTATTTGTTTTGTTGTTTATATTCACTATGTGGTACTCCCTGTTTATGATCATTTCATGATTAAATGCTTTGATGGCTTGCGGACTGCAAACTAGGACATCATACATTGTTCATGAGCTCAATGTTTAATACTAGCATTGTTTACATATTTTCATTTGGAATGCTTGATGACCCATGAGCTCTAAGAGCTAGGGCATAATTTCTATTACCTTCAAGGTATTGTGTGAAGTGTTTGATCTCTCTTGATTTGTTTTGTTGTTGATATTCACTATGTGGTACTCCCTATTTATGATCATTTCATGAGGAAATGTCTTGATGGCTCACGGGATGCAAGATAGGGAATCATGCATTGTTTATGAGATCATTGTTTGAGCAGCGGCCAATCAAATAGGGACATGAGGTGGTCAAACAGTGAGATCATAAACAATGTATGATGTCTTAGCTTGTAGCCCATGAGCCATCAAGACATTTCCTCATGAAATTATCATAAACGGGGAGTACCACATAGTGAATATCAATAACAAAACAAATAAAGAGAGATCAAACACTTCACACAATATATGTTGTTTTATAAGATTTTATTAAGACTAAATATATTATTTTATTAAGATTTTATTAAGACTAAATATATGATGTAAACTCATAATTATACTTGATATATATAATATAATGGTATGTAGTATAATCTATACATTTCTGAGATGTGATTAATTTTAGTTCTATGATATTTTGGGATTAAATTGATGAGTTTGTATACTTTCTCCATTTTAAACTAACCTATGATTTCAAAGGAAGAATTATGAAATATAGTTGTAGGTAGTTATCTCTTCTATAATGATGGAGTCAAAGGTAATGATCAATGAGGTTTCTTCTATTAGATCATACATTAATACACTTACTATTTTGAATTTGAGATGGGGCATCATCCAATGTTATTATTGTCATTGCATAATTGCTTCTATTGTGCACCACATATTGTTTTATACACTATTTATTTCTTTGAGACTGTGAGCTTGGCATTTGTAATATATCTTTTTTTATTAGATCAATGCTACCATGTTGTTGATGTTGTAGATGCATTGAATCACCACTATCATTCTATTTTGATAGCAACAATATAACAAATAGAGCATTGGTCAATCAAATAGGGACATCAAGAAGACATTTAATGCATTATTAGTTCATCATGATGATAAAAATTTCATTGGCTCAAAGCACATAGAATGTGGGTAGATGCATTGAATCATTACTTTCATTCTATTTTGATGAAGAGGAACTATGTTATAAAATTCTAAGGCATGAAATTTTATAACTATACATATATTTTATGAGTATAACTGTACAACAGAAGAGCACCCACATGCCTTGGTTGTGATTGGTCAATGAAAGGTTTTTGTTTTCCTTTCCCAATTGAGATGTCATCCTAAAATTCAAAAAGACCAAGGTAATAATAAGTCTTGAACATAAATGCATGATTGTGGATTCTGAAATAGGAGTTGTGATGCAAAGAAAGAAAACTTATTTGGGTTTACCCACATAAAGACAATGGTTTCATTCATCTTTCTTTCAAGTTCTCTTGGGTGCTTTCCTTGGCCTCTAGGCTTGGGCATCCTATAGGGATTGAACCAAAATTACAAAGGAAATAAGGACACATAGAACAATAGGTTTGGGGACTTTTAGACTTATTTTCAATCCTTAGTAATGGTTTGGGGACCTAATTACTAGATGAGTGACTACAGTACCTAGTTTGTATTATTAGATGATCTTGTTTAATTTGTGTTCATTTCATGAAAATACATGTAAAGGAAAAGAAATTTTTACATCTAAATATTACATGTATATATATGAAAAATAACTTGTATATACTATACAAGGAAAATAACTTTCAGAAGAAAATATAAGATTACAGTCATGCATAAGAGGATGAACATAAATAATAAGGGTACCAGACATTGCCTGAAGTGATGAATTTTTGACCCGGGTATTAATCCAGTGTGCTCTTGTGTGATCCAAAAGAGAGATGGGGGTTGGACCAAAAAGATCTAAGTAATGAATGACATCCTATTACTGATCCTCATCTACAATTATGCATGTGTATAGTCAAGTCATACACTTCTGAAAGAAAAACCATGCTACATGACATGTGCATTCAAAAGAATATTGCAAAAAGTAAATGGCTACATTTATGTCTACATGAACACATGGTGAGTCACTATTGCAAGTGCATCATTCAAATAGTGCAAAAATAACACTAGATGTTGTTGTTTCATTTGGAGTTGTTGTGACATCATTTTCAAATGATGCACCCACAACAGTCACACACCATGCCCATCAGCACAAGGCAGTCATGAGCAAGCATGAGTAAGCAATGGAAGGGGCATACATCATCATCAAATTAGAGGAGAAAAACATCAAATCTGCATATTAAGGGAGGAGTACATCATGGATTTCAAGTAAAGATCATAACATCACAATATGGTTGGCAACCCCAAGGAGGCCCCATTGCATGCAGTGAGTAAGCTACATCAAAACAAAGAGGTACACAAATTTGCATCATCTATACATTAATGCTATGGCATAGAGTATATTTGAATCTGCATTTTAAAGGATAAGTAAGAAAGCTGGATGATGCTAGTGAGATTAACAAAGGTACATATCTAATGAAGTAATGAAGCTACCCACATTATATGTGCTTTAAGCCAATGAAATTTTTTCATCATGATGAAGTAATAATGCATTAAATGTCTTACTAATGTCCCTATATGATTGGATGGTGCTCTATTTGTTATATTCCTATTATCAAAATAGAATGGAAGTGGTGATTCAATACATCTACAGCCTCAACAACATAACAACATTGATCCAATAACAAAAAATACATTGCAAATGCCAAGCTCACGGTCTCAATGAAATAAACAGTGTATAAAACTATTGGAAACTACAATTGAAATAATTGTTGTATTGTCATTGATGTCAAACCTTAATTGGTAAGACTGTTGCTACTTAGGAAAGTACTATATCTATTTGAGTGTTGCTGAGGGGCTAAGAAAGGTTGGTAACAATAGCACCTAAGGAAAGCTTGAGTTATCTTGATACTACAAAGTGTACTTGACTATGTTACACAATGATGAGATAATGTATTGTTTATCTTAGTAAGACTGAAGACTAAACAGGTAGGCTTTACCGAGCAAAGAATGGAAAAATCATGTTTAAGCTAAGTAATGTTAGTGTCAACTAAGTTGGTATATGCCGAGAAAAATTATAGTGTCGACAAACAATAGTTAATTGCTGAGGAAAATAGTGTAAGTCGAGGAAATAATTTTAGTAATGACCGAGCTTTCTACATGAAGACCGAGTGGACAATCACAGTATTGACCAAGCATCAACAATTTTATATTTGAAGATAATTTAATTTTGGAGCTGACATTGTTGAATTCTTGGATTATGTAAAACATGTTGACTTTATTTATTGATTGTTTGGAAGCATTAAATGCACTGTAAAATATTTTATTGTAAATCTTTAAGAGATTTGAGATGATTCTAGAAAAGGAGCTGAAGAACTTGAAGTGGGTAGATTCAATGAATTTGACCTAACCCTAAGATCTACAAATAAGATTGAGTGGCATAAAATGAGTTAACCTAATTGAGGAAAGTATAAAGGGAACCTGAGCATTTTGATATGCATGTACATGGAGAACAGAGAATGTTGGAAGAGGAAAGTTTTATTGACTAAATAAGAAAAAAAGGCTGAAGGAGAATTGTGGTGGTTGCTTGAGGAAAAGTTTCGAGCAGATCAGAGATGGAAATGACAAAGTTTCAAAGTTAGTAAACCAACATTAGTGTATGGAATCGAATCTGATATTTGCAAAGTGAGTTGTATATTTTTTAGATAATATTGTTGCTACTTTCTAACCATTGTAATAGTCAAAATCCTTTTAATAGAGGTTGACCT
This sequence comes from Chamaecyparis obtusa, assembly GCA_027943335.1. NCBI lineage: Eukaryota > Viridiplantae > Streptophyta > Pinopsida > Cupressales > Cupressaceae > Chamaecyparis > Chamaecyparis obtusa. The sequence continues at coordinate 159,231 of BSBK01001476.1, read as the reverse complement.
AATAGTCATATGTTAAATCCTTTGAACAAGGTTGCATTCTAATGGAGTGTATGTAAGTCCTATGACTAGGCTCACTTTTAACAGGGTGATTGAAATCCTTTAATCGGGTCACACCTGATAGTGTGTATTGTAACCTTTGATAGGGTTGGCTTTTTACCGAGCTCACTTCAAAAGAGTGAAAATAATAGTAGCATGTTACAAAGTGATTTTTCCCAAATTGGGTTTCCACTATAAATCCTAGTGTTAATACTTGTGTGAATATTTTGGTTTGAACATTACTATGTTTTGCAAGTTAAGTTACAGCTGGGTAGTGGACTACATTGTTAGATGTTTCTATTATTGAATCAGTGATGACCAAGTTTATTTTAGTTATTGGATTTGATTTAAGGATAAGTTTTTGAGATTGTTTTATACATTAGGACCTGAGAACAACTGATTCACCCCCCCCCCCCCCCTCGGTTGTTCTAAATCATATTAACAAAAACAATATATGGTGCACAACAACAGCAAGCATGCAATGACAATAATAACATTGCATGATGCCCAAGCTCAAATTCAAAATAGTAAGTGTATTAATATATGATCTAATAGTAGCAACCTCATTGATCATTATCTTTGACACCTTCATCATTATAGAAGAGATAACTACCTACAACTATATTTCTTAATTCCTCCTTTGAAGTTATAGGTTAGTTTAAAATGGAGAAAGTATACAAACTCACCAATTTAATCCCAAAACATCATATAACTGGAATTAATCACATCTCACAAATGTATAGATTATACTACATACCATTGTATTATATATATCAAGTATAATTATGATTTTACATCATATATTTATTCTTAATAAAATCTTATAAAACAACATAAAACTAACTCAAAATACTTTGTCTTAATAAAATAATATATTTAGCCTAAATAAAATCTTATAAAATAACCTATATTTTGTGAAGTGTTTGATCTCTTTTTATTGTGTTTGTTGTTGATATTCACTATGTGGTACTCCCTGTTTATGATCATTTCATCAAGAAATGTCTTGATGGCTCACGGGCTACAAGCTACAACATCATGCATTATTTATGAGCTCGCTATTTGAACACCAGCCAATCGAATAGGGACATAAGGTGCTCCAACAGTGAGCTCATAAATAATTCATGATGCCCTAGCTTGCAGCCCGTGAGCTATCAAGACATTTCCTCATGAAATGATCATAAACTAGGAGTACCACATAGTGAATATCAAAATAAAAAGAGATCAAACACTTTACAGAATGCATTGAAGGTAATAGCAATGATGTCCTAGCTCTTGAAGCTCGCAAGTCATCAAGCATTCCAAATGAAAAAATGTAAACAATGTCAATATTAAATAGTGAGCTCTTGAACAATGTATGATGCCCTACCTTGCAGCTTGTGAGCCATCAAGACATTTCCTCATGAAATGATAATAAATGGGGAGTACCACATACTGAATATCAACAAAAAAACAAATAAAGAAAGATAAAACACTTCACACAATATATGTTGTTTTATAAGATTTTATTAAGACTAAATATATTGTTTTATGAGCTCACTGTTTGAGCACCTCATATCCCTATTTGATTGGCTAGTGCTCTATTTGTTATATTGATGCTATTAGATCAAATAGGGACATCAGTAATAAAATAGGGACATCAAATAGGGGCATCCATAATAAAATAATACACTTGCTATTTTGAATTTGAGCTCATAAAGATTAAGATATCCCTATTTTATTACTGATGTCTCTATTTAATCAAATAGGGACATCAGGTGCTCAAAGAGTGAGCCCATAAACAATGCATGATGCCATAGCTTGCAACCCATGAGTCATCTAGACATATCCTCATGAAATGATCATAAATGGGGAGTACCACATAGTGAATATCAATAACAACAAAAATAAATAGAGATCAAACAGTTCACACAATGCCTTGAAGGTAATAGCAATGATGCCCTAGCTCTCAAAGCTCGTGGGTCATCAAGCATTACAAAAGAGAATATGTAAACAATGTCAGTATTAAACAGTGAGCTCATCAACAATGTATGATGCCCTAGCTAGCAGTCTGTGAGCCATCAAGATATTTCCTCATGAAATGATTATAAACGGGGAGTACCACATAGTGAATATCAACAACAAAATAAATAAAGAGAGATCAAACACTTCACACAATGCCTTGAAGGTAATAGCAATGATTCCCTATCTCTCAAAGCTTGTGGGTCATCGAGCATTCCAAATGCAAAGATGTAAGCAATACCAGTATTAACATTCATATTATGCCATTAAATCAACAAATGCCATCAAAATGGAATTGAGTTAATGAGAAGACAATGCTCAAATGCCTACCTCAAGTCATGGCTGCCATATGAAGATCAAAGCCTAAGAAACCATGCTTTATGAGCTTTATATATATTTTTTTAAGTGAAGACAAAGATTATCTTAATTTTTTATCTTTAGATTTTATTCATTTTATGATTCTAAAAAATTGAAATAAAAAATATAAACTTTTTAAAAAATTTTACATCTTTTTCTCCAATGACCCAAAAACATCAAGAATGGTCCTATATGGTCGCTAATAGCCAACTTTTAGAATAATATGAATGAATGCAAACATATATAAGTGGATGAACATAAATAATGAAGGTACCAAACATTTCTTGAAGTAATGAAGTGTTGACCCAAGATTCAATCCAATATGCTCTTGTATGATCCAAAACCTGCAAGTAAAAGATGGGGTTAGATCCAAAGGATCTAAGCAATACTTGACACCCTATTACTAATCCTCATCAAAAATTATACATGTGCATATTCAAGCCATACACTTCTAAAATGAGCTATGCTACAGAACATGTGCACTCAGGAAACATGTGCATGCAGTGAAAAAAATTAAGACCAAAATAGAGAAAAACATATTGTTGGTTCCGCTCTTCATTTCTACTTGCAGGTTTACACTATGATTGATAACTAAATGTCACTAACTCTATCACCACTCCAAAGTCTACAAGGAAAAGGGCCAATTAACAAGGATCAAAGAGATCCTCCTACACTTTGAGCTTAAATGCTCAGGCGAGTGTACCCTGGATTCACTTCTTGAAAGGAATCACTAATTAATAGACATTTATACCCCTTTACTAATTGATTAAAGATTTTATTATTTATATGTGTGTGTGATTGATGATGATGGACTGCTTCTAAAGAATAGATCAGTGCCTTAACCCAGGGTAAAGAGTCACTTGATAACATATATCAACTAAAACCTTAACTCAAACACACTTGAACTCAGAATAAGTGCTTTGCCTATTACCCCTCTCACTCCTAAACTAGGACATCAAATCCTTATCTAGCCATGAACTCACTGAAACTACCTCAATGACTTTAATCCTAACTTTGTTAGGAACTCAAAGGTAATTTCAAAATACTCTTTGTTTACCATATGCTAACTCACTTTGTGACATTAACATATATGAGCTCAAGAACAAAATAAGAAGCCATACACCAACATGAGATTGGAATCCAAATGTATTCTCATTAAAATTTGAAGAATCAATACATTATCAAACAATAAAATGCTAAGGAAAAAGACCCAAAATCTAGGCTCTCCTTGTTCGGTATAATACCATCAACAACCAGGGACCAAAAAGAAAGTTTTGGAACCTCAACTAAGTCAAAAATACAACAATATATACCCCCTAGTTATCTTGGAATCCCCAAATCAGGATGCAACAAGCTTCAGATAACTAGAGTTAGGGTTTCACCCACTAGAACAACCAAATCAGTCAAAAATTTATTATAGGGATGGAAACCCAAGTGATCACATCCAAAAATGATCCCCATTCATGAGAATTTTCTAAGCAATGTACCAAGCACCATGAATTTGTCATGCCAATCAGTCACTTGCAATCTGCCTGGAGTAAGAAAACTCATTCCTTTACGGCATAGACCACCGCAATCAATCATGAAACTCTCTGGACCACACTACAACAGTCGGAAAAACCAATTTCACCAAACCTAGCTGCTAAAATATTTAATTTCAATCCTTTCTGTCACTTGGAAACCCTCTAGAAATTTGAAGTTGAATTTAAATAGCTAGTATCAAAGTGCCAGCAACAAATCGACGGTCAACATTTAAATCTAGATCAACTTTATATCGTGACCGTCGGATCCTATTCTTTTCATGGGCTTTATGACTTAACTCAATAGATATCCCTAGTTTAACTCTTAGCGACTACACGATAAGGCTTTTCCTTATTCACAAAGTGAAATCCTTAACCCACCTTTAACCCAGCAACTTAGTGAACAATAGAAATGAAACTCACCCCAGTCACATTTAGCGAATTAGTGACTGAAGGGAATTGCCCATTTGCAAAACACTTTATGTCTCCGCCATTTTATTTAGCAACACGCGAACGCTTGTTCGCTGAATCGCCAGTCAATTTGGAGCACCTCCATTTTATTGCATGAATGAATGAACCCCTTAAACTTTGTCAGAGCCGCTAACCTTTTTATCTGAACTACTAAACTTTAGACCCCTACTTGGGCCTGCTTTTTGCCACTTGTCATCACACCATTCATTGCTTACCACCCAATCATTCCTAACACAGGACCCACAAACCCTCCGGAATCAAAATGGATGGCTGGCATATGATCTCATGGAGAAATAATATTCCATAAGATCATGCGCCGACCATCGATCAATCTTTCTGACTCAGGTCCCATTGATAGGCTCCATGTTAACCTTCGTCGACCAATGTGGAGATGCCAAATCAAGTACATGTAGCAGTGGACCCGCTATATTTTATCACTTTTGAAAAAGGTGAAATCGATGGTTGTCTGAAGATCTCATGTGTTTGACACATTCCTTAAGAACTTACGCCCATCGTTGATTCTCTACAGATGTCAGGACCCTCTAACAAGCCGAAAACCAGGTCCCACTGACAACTGCCAAATCATTATATCATCGACCAAACACATATTGCCAACTATACCTACGTGTCACTTTGGACCCACTGTTCATATTGACCTAAACACCTGGTGAAATGGATGGTTGGTGCATGATTTGAAGGGCTTAAAAGATTCTATGCACATATACGCCAACTGTCAATCTAGAATCCATTGTTGATAACATAAAGCCCGACCCCACCCTACTATAAAGGATACCTCGATGAATGAGAGACTGCCATGTCACAAAATCTGACAAGTGGACATGTAACTTTTTCTTCATTCATAGGATAATCTGACAACCCTGCCACTTCATTGATTCATTCGGCCAATAGGGAAACACCATTTGTGCTTATGTGGCAGTGGACCTGCTTGTCTGAAGCGTCGTGTCATAAATGAGAATCAACGACCGTCATGAAATCACATGCCTTTGACACACTCAATGCACTTTCACGACAACTGTTGGATCAAGATGGTGTCAAGAGACCGGGCCTAGGAAATATTAAGGCCGAAACATTAAGAAAATTAAGGCGCGGGACTTAGGAAAATCTATTTCACCGGGCACATAGACTTAGGAAATATTAAAGAAAGAAAACGTTCCATAGGGTGACCAAAAAATATAAGGCATGTGCGTTAAAGAGATTTTAAGTGGCCCCAAAAAGTAACTTGAAATTAGAACAGGGTCGGGGTAGACTTAAGGTTTTTTCACTATAACGGCTAGATTTTTGAAATTTTGACAAGGGTTTTAAGGCCAAAGACATAAAAAACATTGCAAGGACCAGAAGAACAATGCTATAGCCATGAAATTTTTTGCACGCACTAACACGTATGATGTCAAATGTGTTATCAAGCAATAACTCATGGTCTGTGAGTCAACATGGTATATATATTGTTTATACAAGATCAATAAAAGGACATCTAAAACCTCAACAACATCGCAACATTGATCCAATAATAGGAAATACATTACAAATGCCAATCTCATGGTCTAAATGAAATAAACAGTGTATAAAACAATAGATGATGCCCAAGCTCAAATTCAAAATAGTAAGTGTATTAATGTATGATCTAATAGTAGTAACCTCATTGATCATTACCTTTGACTCCTCCATCATTATAAAAGAGATAATTGTTGGATATTGCTAATGCATGGGGAGGTGATTCAGACATTTAATATGTTTAATCACTACATTACTGAATGGGAACTTATATTTTTGTCATATTTTGTCATTGATGTCAACATATGTTTCTATGAGGAAAATAGGCTGGTTATCATAGTGTACGGACACTATATGGATGTTTGAGATGCTGCGAAGATATATGACAGTTGAGACAGGTGTTGTGATCTTATATCCAAGATTGCATCATGTAATGTTTCAGATTGGATGAGTTACAAATGTTTTGGTGAAGACGTGTCACTAACTATGATAGTGAGAAATGATAGAGTTAGTCTCTGTGTTTCTGGTATATCTTCCAGATGATATGGATTCAAGGTATACGAGCTTGAGGGAGAATAGACAAGGTACTGAAGGATGTTCATTGGTCAACTCAAGGTACAAATTGCTTGGTGACATCAGTTGAGGCATGTGTTTTGGAAAAGACTTATTTGGAAGCTGACTCAAGAGATGTAGCGTGCATTTTGTTTTGCAAATGTAAATTAAGAATGTTGTTCCTTAATTATTATAATGGAATCATTGTATACTTGTTTTAGATACCATGTCTATCTCAGCAAGGGTCTACGCAATTATTTGTAATTAGGAAAGGGTTATAGGCCAACCTGATCATGAGAATTATAATATGGTATAAATAAAAGGTCTTTTTTTTGGAGAAGATATGGATGGGGAAATGGTGATATAAAGAAGTTGTGAATGTTCTGAGCTTGTGTCTACTATATGTAGAGCAGAGATTTACTGGTGGACTTCATTGGAACTGATCAAGCAAAGATAGTTGATGTCGAACAGTTCAAAAAGATTGTGTATTTCTTCATATACACTTTTTTTGCAAATAGTAAGTTCAGAAGGTGGATTTAACCTTCTTTAGGTAGTGAGCCCTCCCTTTCTTCTTGACTCCTAATAGGGTTTGTCCTCTAATAATGACTATGTACTGTAATGTTTCAATAAGCTTCTAACAGGGCTAGATCTTCTAACAGGGATACTATACTCTCAGTACATCATTTTTTGGGTGCTAATTCCCACCGGGGATTTTACCTTTAACAAGGTTTTTCCAAGACCAAAATATTGTATTATTGTGTTGGCATTCATTGTGTTCATTAGATCTGATACTACTGCTACTTAAAGTTTAAAGTTTAATAATCTTCCATACAACTAATTCACCCCCCCTCTCAATTGTATTGTGGACTATTATTCCAAACAATTGGTATCAAATATTGTGGTCCTCAGAGAGAAATCTTAACAACTTGAGGTGATCTTGGTGATGGCACTCTATAGGGAGGATGGTCCAAAATTTGATCATGAAAACTTTAATAGTTGGAAGAACAAGATGTGAACTCATATGCTATGTTTGGGCATCGACTATTGGTTTATCACAAAGAATAAGGTGGCTATAAAGATTGAGAGTGATTTTTCATCAGCTACTGATGATGAAAAGAAGGTATTAACATACAATATGGTCACAAGGGAAGCACTGATAAGCGCACTATCTAAAGGTGAGTTTGCTAAAGTAAAAGAATTGCATTCAACATATGAGATTTGGAGAAGATTAGAAGCATTATATGAAGGAGACAAATATACCAAGAAAGTGAAGTTACAGAACTAGAAAACCAAAATGGAGAAGCTGGAAATCAAGGATGATGAAAGCATTAGGGCTTATGTTCAAAGGGTTACAGGAGTTGTGGTTGGAATCAAAAATTATGGAGGCACTTATGATGAAGAAGAATTTGTTGTGAAGATCCTTAGATCATTGACACCTATATACAAGTTCAAGGCTATGTCTATTCAAGAGACTATACCCTTAACTCTGAATTTCAGCAGAGAGATGTTGATTGCAAAGCTAACTACCTTTGAGGCTGCTGAAATGGGAGATTCGGTACCTAAAGTGGAATCTACATTCAAGGCATCTACACATAAGAAAATGTTTTCACTTTTGAGCACAAGAAGTGAAGACATAAAATAAGATCTTGGTGAGTATGTTGAGGAAGGGGAATAGATAATGGCAAAGGAAAGAAAGATGGATGAACTTGTTTCACTAATTGCTAGATGAGAAAAGAGAGGCAAGGGAAAATTTGAAGGCAAGTTACCCTTGAAATGTTTTCGTGCAATAAGGTAGGTCATTTTGCATCTAGATGTCCTACAAGAGTTCCTAAGTACAAACCAAATTTTTCCAAGTTTAAAAGGGATAAAGAATGTTATTATGCTAGTGAAGGCATTTTTGATGATGATGATTTAGATTATGAAGAGATTGGATTTGTTTCTATTAGAGATGAACCAGTACATGAGGAAAAGGCTTTAGTATCTGAAGTTGACAAGAAAACTAAATAGATTATAGATAGTGGTTGTTCACATCATATGACTGGAGATAGAAACAAGTTTGTTAAGTTAGTGAAGTATGATGTGGTTTTGTGAGATTCAGAGACAATCTTACTAAATGTATCATAGGCGTAGGATCTATTACTATGGATGGAAAGAATAATAAAGATAATGTGTTTCTTGTTGATGGATTGAAACATAACTTGTTGAGTGCTGGATAGCTAATGGATAAAGAGTTTCAACTAAGTTTTGTTAATGGTAAATGTTTTATCAAAAGTAAGGCAGGTAAGCTGATTACAACCGGTACTAAATCTAGTGGTAATGTATTTGAATTAAATACATCTAGAGCATATTGTTTTGTTGCAAAGGTAGATGACAGTTAGTTATGGCATAAAAAAAATTTCCATGTTAATTTTGATAACATTGTGAAGGCAAGTATGGCTAATGTAGTAAGAGATCTACCAAAGATTGTGAAACCATCTAACATTGTATGTAGAGAATGTGTTATGGGAAAATAGACTAGAACTAGTTACAAAAGAAAAGCATATACATCAAAAGAAAAGTTGGATTTGGTACATACAAATCTATGTGGACCTACAAGGACAAGATCATACTATGGTGAAAGGTATTTCATACTTTTTGTTGATGACTTTTCTAGAATGATGTGGGTTACTTATTTGAAAGAAAAATCAGAAGCATTTAATAAATTCAAGTTGTTCAAAGAAAAAGTAGAGAATGGATCAAGTTTCAAGATTAACTGTCTAATGTTAGACATAGGTGGAGATTTACTTCAGACTTATTCAATTCATACTGTGAAGAGCATGGAATAAAGAGATAGACATATTCTCCTAGGAATCCACAATAGAATTGGATAGCAGAGCGAAGGAACATGACTATACTCGATGCTACTAGGACAAAGTTTCTTGAAGCAAATGCATCTCATGTACATTGGAGAGAGGATGTTGGGATAGTAGTGTATACATTGAACATAATTCAAATCAGAGAAGGTACAAGTAAGCATCCTTATGAATTATGGTTTGATCATAATCCTACTATAAAATACTTCAAAATATTTGGTAGTAAGTGTTATATCAAGAGAGATGATGAGATAGGAAAGTTTGATGCTAGAAGTGATGAAGGAATTTTTCTTGTTTACTCTACCAAGAGCAAGGCCTACAAATGTTTCAATCTAAGATTAAGAAAGATGATTGAAAGTAACAATGTAAGGATGGATGAAAAGTTTCAGATACAAGAAAGAATGTATGACAATAATCAGATTACAAAGATCAAAGAGGTTGTTGTTGCTACAAAAGAAGAACTTATTGAGGTAGAATGTGAAAAAGAGACTTGTGATGTTGACACAAGTGAGGCTACTGAGGCTCCTAGGATTCCAAGGTATGAAAAGAATAACCATCCTGAAAATTAAATTATTGGTGATTCTAATCAAGGAGTAATGACTAGATCAAAAGCTAGAGAATAAATTTGTTTGATTTCTCAAGTTGAACCAAAGACTACAGATGAAGCATGTAGAGATGAACCTTGGATAAATGCTATGAAGGAAGAGCTAGATCAGATAAAGAAGAATAACACTTGGGAATCTATTCCTAGACCTAAAAACAAAAATGTAATAGGAACAAAATGGGTTTTCAAAAACAAAATGAATGAAGAAGGAAATGTTGTAAGAAATAAAGCAAGACTGGTATGTAAGGGATATTTATAGCAATAAGGCATAGACTTTGAAGAAACATTTTCTCTTGTTGCTAGAATAGAGGTAGTGAGATTATTCTTGGCCTATGTTGCACATAAATATTTTAAGGTGTATTAGATAGATGTGAAATATGCATTCTTGAATGGGGATCTTGAAGAAGTATACATAGAACAACTGGATGGATTTCCTCTATGCAAAGATGGAGACATGGAATGCAAGTTGAAGAAAGCTTTGTATGGGCTAAAGCAAGCTCCAAGAGCTTGGTATGAAAGGTTAGACAAGTATTTACTTCGGGTTGGATTCATAAAAGGTAATGCTGACAATAATTTTTATTTAAGAACTAGTGAAGATAGAATCTTTATAATAGAAGTATTTGTTGATGATATTATCTTTGGAGGTAATGATAATCTATGTAAGAAATTTTCTAAGGATATGGAAAGTGAATTTGAGATGTCCATGATAGGTGAAATGAAATTCTTTTTAGGGATGCAAATAAATTAGAGCAAAGATGGTATCTTTATTTCTCAAACTAAGTATCTTAAAGAAATACTAAAGAAGTTTGGAATGGAAGACTATAAACCAATAGGAATGCCAATGGTGACCGGTAATAAGCTATCATGTGATGATGAAATTCAGTGTGTATTTTAGACTAAGTAAAGATCAATGGTTGGAGGATTACAATATCTGACTCATACCAGACCGGATATTACTAATGCTATTGGAATTGTGGCTAAATATCAGGAAGAGCCAAAGGAGACACACCTAGCTGTTGTGAAAAGGATATTCAAATATCTGGAAGGGACAATTGACTATGGCCTGTAGTATGATAGGAATGATAGTTTTTTACTTCATGCTTATACTGACATGGATTGGGCATGAAGCATTGATGACAAAAATATTACTAGTGGTGGTGCATTTTTCCTTAGGAAAAAGTTGGTTTCTTGGCTAAGTAAGAAACAAGATTGTATAGCACAATCTACTATTGAATCAAAGTATGTTATTGTTGTTGTTAACTACAGTCAAATTGTTTAGATGAAACAAATGCTAAAGGACATAGGATTAACTTTTGATGAGCCTGTGGTTATCCATTGTGATAACACTAGTATAGTGAATATGTCAAAGAATCTAGTGATGCACTCTAAGACTAAACATATTTCTATCAAATATCACTTCTTGAGAGACAAGGTGGCAAAGAAGGAAATAAAATTAGAATATATTAGTACAAAAGAGCAGATTGCAAACATATTCACAAAGCCACTGCCAAAAGATACCTTTGAATATCTCAAAGGTATGCTGGGGGTTCAGGCTCCTCCTAGTCATAATTAAATGATGCAGAGGTGCCTCAGTCCAGATCTTTTCAGAGCCTTATCATAACCTGGACTGGATGTAGAGATCTACTCCTCAAGGGGAGTGATCATGGAAGAAATATGTTGGAAAGAAATTGATGACTCATGACACCCTTTTTTATTGTTGTTAAAGGGGGAGTGTTACTATGAGAAAATCCCTACTATATGTGGAGATTGTTTGGTTGCAGAACTTTGGATTGATATAACTTTGGGATGATGAATTTTCCCATATGTTGACATCAATGCCAAAGGGGGAGATTGTTCGATATTGCTAATGCATGGGGAGGTGATTGAGACATTTAATATGTTAATCACTACGTTACTGAATGGGAACTCATACTATTGTCATCTATGTTTTGTCATTGATGTCAACATATGTTTCTATGAGGAAAACAGACTGGTTATCATAGTGTATGGACATTATATGAATGTTTTAGATGCTGCGAAGACATATGAGAGTTCAAGAGGGTTTTTTGATCTTATATCCAAGATCACATCACGTAATGTTTCATATTGGATGAGTTACATATGTTTTGGTGAAGACTGGTCGCTAACTATGACAGTGAGAAATGACAGAGTTAGTCTCTATGTTTTTGGTATATCTTCTAGATGTTATGGATTCAAGGTATGTGTGATTGAGGAATGACAAAAAAGGTACTGAAGGATGTTCATTGGTTACTATAAGGTACAAATTTCTTAGTGACATCATTTGTGGTGTGTGTTCTGGAAAAGACTTATTTGGAAGCTGACTCATGAGATGTAGCATGCATTTTGTTTTGCAAATGTAAATTAAGAATGTCGGTCCTTAATTATTGTAATGGAATCATTGTATACTTGTATTAGATAACTTGTGTATCTTAGCAAGGGTCTATGTAATTATTTTTTATTAGGAAAATCTTATAGGCCGACCTGATCATGAGAATTATAATATGGTATAAATGAAAGGTCTTTTCTTTGGAAAAGATATGGATGGGAAAAAGGTGATATAAAGAACTTGTGAATGTTGTGAACATGTATCTAATGTATGTAGAGTAGAGGTTTACTAGTCGAATTCATTGGTGCTAATCAAGAAAAGATAGTTGCTGCTAAACAGTTCAAGAAGATTGTGTATTTCTTCATATACACTTGTGTTGCGAATAGTGAGTTCAAAAGGTGGATTTAACCTTCTTTGGGTAGTGAGCCCTCCCTTTCTTCTTGACTCCTAATAGGGTATGTCCTCTAAAAAAGACTATGTATTGTAATGTTTCAATAAGCTCCTAATAGGGCTAAATCTTCTAGCAAGGAAACTATACTCTCAATACATCATTTTGTGGGTGCTAATTCCCACCGGGGTTTTTACCTTTAACAGGGTTTCCCCGAGACCAAAATATTATGTTATTGTGTTGGCATTCATTGTGTTAATTAGATCTAATATTTCTTCTACTTAAATTTTAAAGTTTAATAATCTTCCATACAACTAATTCACCCCCCCCTCTCACTTGTATTGTGGACTGTTATTCCTTAACAATAACTACCTAGAACTATATTTCATAATTCCTCCTTTGAAGTCATAGGTTAGTTTAAAATGGAGAAAGTATACAAACTCACCAATATAATCCCAAAATTTTATAACATTGCATGCTTGTTGCTGTTATGGTGCGCAACAATAGCAAGCATGCAATGACAATAATAACATTGCATGATGCCTGAGTTCAAATTCAAAACAGTATGTGTATTATTTTATTACTGATGTCCCCATTTTGGTGTCCCTATTTTATTACTGATGTCCCTATTTGATCTAATAGTATCAATATAACAAACACAACACCAACCAATCAAAAAAGGACATGCGGTGCTCAAAAAGTGAGCTCATAAACAATGCATGATGCCCTAGCTTGCAGCCCGCAATCCATCAAGACATTTCCTCATGAAATGATCATAAACAGGGAGTACCACATAGTGAATATCAATAGAAAAATAAATAAAGAGAGATCAAACACTTTAGACAATGTATGTTGTTTTATAAGATTTTATTAAGTCTAAATATATTATTTTATTAAGATTTTATTAAGACAAAGTATTTTGGGTTAGATTTATGATGTTTTATAAGATTTTATTAAGACTAAATATATGATGTAAACTCATAATTATACTTGATATATATAATATAATTGTATGTAGTATAATCTATACATTTGTGAGATGTGATTAATTCTAGTTATATGATGTTTTGGGATTAAATTGGTGAGATTGTATATTTTCTCCATTTTAAACAAACCTATGACTACAAAGGAGGAATTATGAAATATAGTTGTAGGTAGTTATCTCTTCTATAATGATGGAGGAATCAAAGGTAATGATCAATGAGGTTACTGTTATTAGATCATACATTAATACACAGTGTTTTGACAGAAATAACATTGCATGATGTCTGAGCTCAAATTGAAAATAGTAAGTGTATTATTTTATTATTGATGTCCCTATTTTATTAATGATGTCCCTATTTGATCTAATAGCATCAATATAACAAACAAAGCCCCGGCCAATCAAATAGGGACATGAGGTGCTCAAATAGTGAGCTCATAAATAATGCATGATGCTATAGCTTGCAACTTGTGAGCCATCAAGACATTTCCTTATGAAATGATCATAAACAGGGAGTACCACATAGTGAATATTAACAACAAAACATATAAAGAAAGATCAAACATTTCACAGAATGTCTTGAAGGTAATAGAAAGGATGCCCTAGCTCTCAAAGCTCGCGGGTCATCGAGCATTCCAAATGCAAAGATGTAAACAATGCCAGTATTAGCATTCATATTATGTCATTAAATCAACAAATGCCATCAAAATGAAATTGAGTTAATGAGAAGACAATGCTCAAATTCCTACCTCAAGTCATGGCTACCATATAAAGATCAAATGTTAAGGAACTATTGTTGGGGATTTTCTAGCAATCCAGTGCTGACTATATGTTTGTCATTGATGAAAACATATAGAAAACAACATGCATGGAAGACTTATCCAGTAATCTTTGAGTATATGTAGCATGGAAATGTTATGAACATGATATCATGGACGCAGATGTTAAGTTTTAGTATAGACAGTTATGTAGTAGCTTGTGTCAACAGTGTTCCTCACAGAGTTATAGATAGTGTTCTATGTGTGATTGTTTGTACAATTATCATGGAGCCTTGCGCCCTTGGATATGTCATGGAGACATGTTAGTGTTGCTTCATTCATGGATGCAGAGTCTGATGTGTAGTATAAGTGAAGTTATGCAGTCGCTATTCACCAGTTACAGTTTCTTGTGTTTATCTAGAAGAGCTGACAGAGATTATATTGGTACAAGAGTTGCGCCTATCATTTTGGTATGCGTGCTTGGATTAGTGATTAAAGAAGAGTTAAGAAGGTTTGGTTAAGAGCACATGATGTAATTCAGCTTGAGGAGAAAGTATCAGTTAATTTGGTAGAGCTGACAATATGTAGCGTGCATCTACATCCTATTAATTTGGACAAGTCCCAGATTGTATTGCATGCTTAGTAGAGCTGAAAAAAATTTTATTGGAGACTTATTATTTTTCTAATATGATTTCAAGGTGGTTCTAATAGGCCGAATTGATTATATCATTTAGAGAGAAGATATTTATAGGCAGTCATTTGTGATTGCTAAGATATGGTTTAGAGTTGAAAGAGAAGAGCAGAGCAGAGAGTGTGAAGTGTTGAGCCATCAACACAAGGTCTATGTGACCAAGTAAAGAGTATATGCTATTCATTGGAATTGATCAAGATAGCATGTCTACATCATAGTTCACCAAGATCCAGATATTGCGTGTATCTATTATTCAAAAAGTTGTAGCCTTCACCCCTTTGAGAAGTGAGCTCTCAGATAGTGCATCCTCACCCCTAATAAGATCAATCATAAAAGACTCCTAATAGGGTTCGACCTTTGACTAGGTCACTGTACTTATTGTATTGTAAAGATCAACTCCTAACAAGGTTATAGGATCTTCTAACAAGGATCATTATACACTAGTGCAGTTTATTATTGGGTGTCAATTCCCATCGGGGTTTTTACCTATTTGGGTTTCCCCATAACCAAAATATTGGTGTTTTGTTTAAGTTTTCTTTCATTTTTTTTATTCTTAATGTTTCAGTATACCTAATTGGATAAAGAATTGAAACTTGTAGATAACTCATTCACCCCCCCTCTCAGTTATCTCTTGGGACTATTCCTAACAATTGGTATCAGAGCCAAGTGCCTCAAAGAGAATGTTTAATAGCTTGAAGTTGATCAGATGACATTCTTTAGAAAAAAAAGTCCTAAGTTTTATGGTTTGAACTATCCTGATTGGAAGAACAAGATGGTGACACATTTGCAGTGCATTGCTTTTTTGAAGTGGCTATCAAAGATATTAAGATCACCTCTCTATAAGATCTTGCAAAGGATGATGCTACTAGCAAGAAAAAAGATTTGTTCCATCATAATGCAATAGCCAAAGAAGCCCTTATCAGTGCCTTATCTGATAGTGAGTTTTCAGAGTTAAAGAAAGTAGACATAGCCTATAAGATATGGAAGCACTTAGAAGACATGTTTGAAGGAGATACACAAGAATAGAATGCGCAGAAAAAGACATGGAAGAAAAGATACAAGTCATTAGAGATGCTACCTAAAGAAAACATCAAAGCTTACAACCAAAGGATTAATGAAGCAATTTCTGGAATCGGGAACAATGGTGGAGAGATCTCGAAGGAAGACATTATGGATAAGTTGATGGCTACTCTTATAGTAGAGTATGAAAACAAGATCAACATCCTTGATGAGACCATGCATCTTACAAGAAACTTCAAGGGAGAGACCTTGATCAACAAAATTTCAACTTTTGATATTTCAAGATTGAAGATAGAGCCTAAAAGTGAGACAGCCTTCAAAGCATCAGTCCATGGTAAGAAATCTTTAAAAACTTCTAGTAATTTTGATGATGAAGATGAAGATAAAGAGATACATAATATTATTTCTATGATTGCTAAGAAAGAAAGAAAAGGTAAAGGAAAGTATGAAGGTCAATTACCTTTCAAATATTTCTCATGTAACAAGATTGGTCACTTTGCATCTAAGTGTCCTACAAGAGTTAAGAAATTCAGAACTAACTACAACCCCAAGTATACAAAAGAATGTTACTATGCTGGTGATGGAGTTTCTGATGATGATTCAGTTGAAGATGAAATTGGATTCATTGCTATTATGGAAAAGATGTATGATGATATGGATTGTGAAGATGAGAAAAAGGAACAAGGGCTAGTTTTAATTTCACAAGCATACATAAGAACAGATTGGATTATAGATAGCGGTTGTTCACATCACATGACAGATGATAAAGATAGCTTTGATCATCTAGAAAAATACAATGGTGGCATGGTTAGATTTGGACATAACACTCTTAATCCTATCATTGGTAGAGGAGATATCACATTGGATGGAAAGAACAACACTAATGATGTTATTTATGTAGATGGTTTGTAGCATAACCTTCTTAGTGTTGGACGGTTGCTTGAAAAAGGTTATAGATTGGATTTTAAAGACAACAAGTTCATCATTAACAACAAGGATGGTGTAATGATTGCATCAGGTTAAAAGACTAAAGGTAATGTTTTTCAACTCAATTCAGAAGCAAGTTGTTTTATTGCTAAAGCAGATGACAGTTGGTTGTGGCATAAAAGACTATGTCATATCAATTTTGATAACATAGTAAAGATAAGCAATGTGAAGGCAGTAAGAGATCTACCTAGCATAGAAAATCCAGTTGATACTATTTGCAGAGAATGTGTGATGGGAAAGAATGTGAGGAATTCATTCAGGAGCAAACATAATTCTTCAGAGAACAAGTTGGATCTAATTCATAATGACCTATGTGCACCAACTCAAACCAGATCATACTATGGTGAAAGGTATTTCATTTTTTTTGTTGATGCTTATCCTAGAATGATGTGGGTTACATTCTTGAAAGATAATTTTGAAGCATCTGAGAAGTTCAAAATATTCAAAGCTAAGGTTGAGAATGAATTTGGACTAAAGATAAAGTGTCTAAGATCTGATAGAGGATGAGAATTCACCTTTGATAGATTCTATGAGTACGGCAAAGAACATGTCATAAAGAGACAGTTGAGTGCACCTAGAACCCCTCAGTAGAATGGGATTGTAGAGAGAAGGAATAGGATCATCCTTGATATAGTGTGCACCATCATGATTGAAGGAAAAGTTGCACACACCTATTGGAGAGATGTGGTCAATATAGCAGTCTATACCATCAATAGAATACAATTGAGGCCTAGCATAGACAAGAAACCTTATGAGATATGGTTCAGTAATGTTTCCACAGTGAAATACTTCAAAATCTTTGCAAGCAAGTGCTACATCAAGAGTGATGAAGCAATAGGTAAGTTTGATGCAAGAAGCGATAAAGGTATTTTCCTTGGTTACTCTACTAAAAGAAAAGCCTATAGATGTGTATCATCTTAAAATGGAAGCACTTCCATGTTAAGAGCATTTAGCCCTCCAAGTGAGTGGTCTAGGTCATGTCAAGCACCTTGAATCATCTCTTTTCTTGGCTCATACTTGTTCTCCTTATTTTGCTTCTATTTGTCCCTGATTTTCACTCTAATCTGCATTTCCTAGCATTCTAGGTCAGGATCCTGAGGTTTTTGACCATAAGGTCAAAGTCAACATTTATGGGTCAAATTTGACCTTAACCTTGACTTGGTCAGGATCAACCTTGACCCTGACCTAGTCAGGATCAACCTCGACCTTGACCTAGTCAGGATCGACCTCGACCCTGACCCCTTGTCTAGATTTCAAATTTCCTTGATTTTCGAGTGTCGGGTTTCGGGGATATTTGTTTTCCTGCTTCCGGGTCAACCATTTCAAGTTTCAAAATAGTAAATCCTCAAATTACATTTAATCCAGGTATATTTTCTAAAGGTTAGGACCTAATTGGGATTTAATTCTCCAAGGTGGGCCCTCTAGAGGATTTTGCCCTAGTTCACTATAAAAAGAGGCCTTCCTCTCTCATTTTCTCCATCAAGTTTTCATGCTCAAGCACTCTCAAGCAAGGAGATCAAGAAATCATTTCATAAAGAAAGATCAAGAAAGCATCCATTCAAGCATTCAAGTCTTCTTCTCCATCCAAGTTCTCCATTGAAGATCAAGGATCAAAGATTCAAGCTATTGAAGGGATTTGATTCAAGTATTCAAGATTTATCATTCAAACCGTAGATCTAGCCATCATGATGGTGTGATCCTCCTTCAAGATCATTTTGTTCATCTTCAAGATCCATTCATTCTTCCCTCAAGGTGGATTACAAACATACAATCATGGAGGTTTGATTTACATTTGTTGATGTTATGTTCAAGCTTTCATATTAACATACTTGATTACATTTCAAATACAATTTACATATCTATTGAATATCATAGCTTCGTTGTTAGATCTACGTCTACTACTTGCTAGCATTCTCCATTTCAATTTCAATTTCAATATTAAGGTTAATTCAAAACCAGGGTTTGACCAAGGCAAACCCCTCAAACAAACAACAAAAACCCTCTATTTCTTGCAAGTACAGGTGCGAAATTTTGGATTTGAGAGTAGATTTGGATACCCTTTTCGGTGAACTTTCAGGATCTACGAACAAAGTTAGAATCAACCTTCAAATAAAGAATGTATCCTTTGACCTTTTATGAGGGTCAAAGACTACCTACCGTCGAAAAGATAAAAGATTTTTGGGTTTTCTTCGTCTTGGCATTTCTAGTCCATAACAAGTTGTAGAATTGCCCTAAATTGTACACAAACATAAAAAAATAGGTATTTCCAAATTAATTTCATCATATGGTATGTATCTTATTTTATCTGATTTCAAGTATTTTTTCAAATTTATATCCCTTACAATTCAAATGTATGTGTAAAATATTGTCTTTGGGGTCTCTTTTATGTGCAAACCATTGTTCTAGGACCCCATACACTATTTTATAGCATACATTTTGGTGAACCCGACATGCTTACCCTCCTTTCTTTGTGGATTTAGATGTTCTATTGTGTTAGATCTTCCTTTGTATTCCCTTGTGTGTTCACCTTCACTATACATTTTGGTGAAGCCGACATACTTACTCTCCTATCTTTTGTGGAATTAGATGCCCTATTGTGTTTGATTTCCTTTTTATGCTTAGAATTTTCATTTGAATGAATTGGGATATATCTAGATCTATGCATTTCTTTAGTTGTTATCATGTTGCACAAGTTGTTTCAAATATTTTCCAAATGTTCTTCTATAAATTTTGGGATTACACAACAACCTCCTCTTACTTTACCATTGCATGATGTTACACCTAGAAAGACTGTATCTAGTGTGTGTGATGTTTCTTTGTCCTCTTTTGAATTTCCTTGTAAGGATATATTAGAGCAAGAAGATGACTTTAATCTATCTCTCCATCATATTTCTCTTTATGGAGATGAGTTGGGGATTGATGTTAATTATTCTCCTAATATATGTCTTTTCTATGAACCTACTTTAGAATATAATTTACCTTCTTTCCCCTCTAGGGATCCTACAATGTTCTTTATTGATAGGAATGATAATCCCCCTATTTGGGATGAACCTTTGGATTTGGATGTTGATTACTCTCTTCCTCATGACACCATTGTGGATGATCCCTTAGATAACAACATTGATTTATCCCCTCCTCATGAAGATGCTTTAATAAAAGAGGGTGACATATTCATACATGATGATAACTCTTTTTCTAAAACACATGTAGACATTTTAGTGAAAGATTATGACATTATAGATGCTTTACCTCCATTTGAGATTCCTTCTAGTAATGAGGCATTAGTGGAGAATGATATGAATTCCCTTAATGCTCTCCCTTTTAGTGATGATCCTATAGAGAATCAAGATCTTACCTCATCTCCTCCTAGGATTTCCTCTTTTCTTCCTTCTTATGAATCTATTTATAGTGTTGAGACAACTAAAATGGTTTATCCCAAACCCTTTTTGACTATCAAAGGTTGTCCTTGCATTACTATCAAAGGTAAACCTATGGATTCTTTCAATGACCAAGATTCTATATCTCACACATATCGTACAAGGAATAATCCTCAACCTAATCTGGTGGTTTCTACTTTGCCACCTTCTCAACCTATTCTTCCTCCTCCACCTCATCTTCCTAGTAAGGAGTATGATTTGATAATCCAATTGCAAAATACTCCTACCAAGATTTCTTTATGGGAGCTTCTTCAAACTTCACCTACCTACTATGAAGCCTTGCAAAAAGCTCTAGCAACTCTTCCCACTCCACCTCCTAATCAAGAGAATATCAATAACTTCTTATAATGCATGCATGCTACCCCTGGTCCTCTTGACATTATATTTACTCAAGGATTTACCTTCTAAAGAAGTCCAGAATTGGTATGATGCTCTTATGGTTGCTATTATTATCAATAAAAGCATCATTCGTAGGACCTTGATTGATAATGGATCTGGGCTTAATGTTTATAGGATGGACATGCTCAAAGAAATTAACACTTATCTTTCAACTATTCAACCTGACAATGTTCCTATACCTGGCTTTGATAACATTGCTAAGAATACTTTAGGCATCATTACCTTACCTATCAAAGTAGGATCGGTCATCCTGAATACACCTATTCATGTTATGTCAGGACCTCTCAATTATAATCTTCTTTTGGGTAGACCTTGGTTGCATGAGATGCATGTTGTTCCTTCCACCCTTCACCGTAAAGTCAAGTTTATACATAATAACAAGATGTATACACTTCATGCAGATGATGTGCCTAATCCTTGTCTTAATATTCAAACTCACACTACTCTTGTTCCTAATAGTAATCCTCCTTCCTCTAATGCTCTCCCTGACAATGATTGGGGATCCTTGGATTTTACTCCTACCTTTATTGGAGAATATAAGATTAATGATCTTGATTTTATGAAGAACCAAAGAGAGTTTGAACAACGAGTTTTTAATTCTAAAACCCTTAGTAATAACTTTGTCGCTGCTTCTACCAACAATAAATATGTCAAGCCTACTAAGGATGATATTTTGACAATTGAGGTTCCATTGATTCCTTCTGATATGGCTTCTTGTTATGTTCATGGTTATCATTTCCTTGTTAAACAAGGATTTAATGGTCAAGGATGTGGCAAACATAAACAGGGAATTCAAATGCCCTTACACAATGGGGGGCATGAGCATTCTTATGGATTAGGATTTAATCCTCAACAACAAATTAATGTTAACAACATCTCGAATAACACTTCAAAACATGATGAAACTATGAAGGAATTTGACCAAGAAGTTCTTTTGCCTAAACTCCTTCGAGCTAAGATGATTACTAGACCTAAATGCAAAAAGAAATGTAGTCCACACTTGAAGACTCTTCCTTTTTGTTTATATCATAGATTTCATGATCACTCTACTAATGAATGTCACGCTTTACATTATAAGATTAGGCATCTCATTGATAGTAATGCTATTTACATATCATGTGGCAATGAGTTGTATTTCAATCCTATTCTCTCTAAATAACATTCATGTTCCTATTATGGAGCTCCACATTATTTAAACAATGGTAGCCTAATACTTGGGGGCTCATAGTGTTGCAAACGATATAATAGGTCCCCTTTCATCTTTGTTCCTACACTTGGGGGGCAAGGATGCCATCTCCTTTTCTGTCTTTCTGGGATTCACCTCTTTCCTTGGTTAAGTAGTATTTATCTATTATGTGATATCCAATTATACATAAACATTTTGGTTTGCATTGAGGATCTTTTTCCTTGATCACAACCTATTTCATTGTTTGACATTGGGTTTCCATGGTTGATATATATCTCACCTTGGAAATTGAATAGTGTGCTATCCCTCACAAGTGTTACTTTTTCTTCTTGCATGATATCTCTTTGCATTAGTCCCTTCCATGGCCTCATAGGAGTTGTGACCTTCTTGGCTTGGACTGGGTGTTGTTTGTGGATATTGTCTTGATATTGAAGAAGGCTTTATCCTTGTTCTTTGCTTTCCTTAACATGTCAAAATAGTATGTTTTTTCCATATTAAGGAGGGGGGCATATATACAGCCTCCCTCATTCTATATTATGCATTTTTATTCTAACCTTTTATTTTACAATATGCTAAATCCTCTGAAGGTAACACACATAAGTTGCTAAATCTTGAAGAGACATGCATTTCCAATTTCAAATATGCTAAATCTTCTGATGGTAATGCACATAAGTTGCTAAATCCTAAGGAGACACACATTTCATATTCATAGTGATACAAGAAGGTGGATCTATGGATATTCTAGAAGCCATCAGAAGATGCATTACAATTGCAAGCATATTTTATGGGTGAACTTGTTGGTCTCTCCCTCCAGGGTGATTCACGATAATGTGGGCATCTTACTGGGCGAGGTAATCACTTTCTCCTTTCTCTCTTTTCACTTTCATGCTAGTAGGATGGGATCATGAAGCTATGTTATTTATAGTGTTGCTCTTTTCTTTCTTATGTAATCATTTATGCTTTTATGATAGCTTTCCAAATATGATATTAGTATGAGAAATATTTCTTAGCGAGGTTTCTTATGCTAATTGATTTGGGTTGTTTAGTGCTAACCCTTATTCTTTTGGCACCCTCGTGCATGTATGTTAAGTTAAAATCCTTAGTCTGGGGGCTTGTGCCCTTAGCTAAGTGTTATTTTATCTCTTTGTGAATCCACTTGGATCTCCTCTTTCTTCTCTTTTACCAAGAGTTTGCATCGAGTCCATACTCTTGCTAAAATGGGGGCTTAATGTATCATCTTAAAATGGAAGCACTTCCATGTTAAGAATGTTTAGCCCTCTGAGTGAGTGGTCTGAGTCATGTCAAGCACCTTGAATTGGCTCTTTTCTTAGATCATACTTTTTCTCCTTATTCTACTTCTATCTGTCCCTGATTTTCACTCCAATCTACATTTCCTAGCATTCTGGGTCAGGATCCTGAGGTTTTTGACCATAAGGTCAAAGTTGACATTTATGGGTCAAATTCAACCTTGATCCTGACCTGGTCAAGATTGACCTTGACCCTAACCTGGTCAGGATCGACCTTGACCTTGACCCCCTGTCTAGATTTCAAATTTCCTTGATTTTTGGGTGTCAAGTTTTGGGGATATTTGTTTTCCCGCTTCCAGGTCGGCCATTTTGGGTTCCGGAATGGTAAATCCTCAAATTGCATTTAATCTAGGTATATTTTATAAAGGTTAGGACCTAATTGGGATTTAATTCTCTAAGGTGGCCCCTCTAGAGGATTGTGCCCTAGTTCACTATAAAAGGAGGCCTTCCTCTCTCATTTCTGCATCAAGTTTTCATGCTCAAGCACTCTCAAGCAAGGAGATCAGGAAATCATTTCATCAAGTAAGATCAAGCAAGCATCCATTCAAGAATTCAAGTCTTCTTCTCCATCCATGTTCTCCATTGAAGATCAAGGATCAAGGATTCAAGCCATTGAAGGGATTTGGTTCAAGTTTTCAAGATTCATCATTCAAACCCTAGATCTAGCCATCATGATTGTTTGATCTTCCTTCAAGATCCTTTTGTTCATCTTCAAGATTCATTCATTCTTCCCTCAAGGTGGATTCCAAGCATACATCATGGAGGTTTGATTTACATTTGTTGATGTTATGTTCAAGCTTTCATATTAACATACTTGATTACATTTCAAATACAATTTGCATATCTATTGAATATCATAGCTTCGTTGTTAGATCTACTTCTACTACTTGCTAGCATTCTCCATTTCAGTTTTAATATTAAGGTTAATTCCAAATTGGGATTTGACCAAGGCAAACCCGTCAAACAAACAACAAAAACCCTCTTTTTCTTGTAGGTACAGGTGCAGAATTTTAGATCTGAGAGTAGATTTGGATACCCTTTTTGACAAAATTTCAAGATTTATGAACAAAGTCAAAATCAACCTTCAAATAAAGAATGTAGCCTTTGACCTTTTATGAGGGTCAAAGACTACCTACCATTGGAAAGACAAAAGATTTCTGGGTTTTCTTCATCTTGGCATTTCCAATCCAGAAGAGGTTGCAGAATTGCCCTAAACTATACACAAACATCAGAAAATAGGTATTTCCAAATTAATTTCACCATGAGGTATGTATTTTATTTTATTTGATTTCAAGTATTTTCCAGATTTATATCCCTTACAATTGAAATGTATGTGTAAAATATTACTTTTGGGGTCTCTTTTATGTGCAAACCATTGTTCTAAGACCCCATACACTATTATATACCATACAAGATGTTTTAATTTGAGATTGAAGAAGATCATTGAAAGTGCTTATGTTAAGATTGATGAAAATTTTATGGTTCAAGAAATATATCATGATTATTCACCTATGATTGAAGAAGAACCCATTCCTTCCACTAGGGAGACAGTTGTTGGAGAGATGTTTGATAGTATTGATGTATTATTCAATGACCCTAAAATAAGTGAAGAAGAAACTCATAAAGTAGATGTGTCAGTATGACCTAAAGTTCCAAAGTATACATCTATATATCACTCTAAGGATGACACCATTGCAGATCAGAGTTGAAAAGTCACTACAAGATCAAAAGAAAAGAGTTCGGTAGGAAATGAAGTGGTATTTTTACTATCTCAGATTGAACCTTTAAGTGTTGAAGATGCATGTAAAGATTCAGATAGGCATGATGCTATGAAAGAAGAACTAGATCAGATTATTAATAATGATACTTGGGAACTGGTCCCAAGACCTAGTGATAAGAATGTGATTGGAACCAAGTGGATATTCATGAAGAAGATGAATGAAGATGGTACAGTGATATGGAATAAAGCAAGGTTAGTATGCAAGGGATATGTGCAAAGAGAATGTATTGATTATTTAGACACATTTGTACCTGTGAGAAGATTAGAAGTTATTAAGTTGTTTCTAGCTTATGCAACATTCAAAAACTTCAAAGTTTATCAGATGGATGTTAAGTCAGCATTTTTGAATGGAGAGTTAAAGGAAGAAGTATACATTGAGCAACTAGAAGGATTCACCCTATCAAACAAGTCTGATATGGTATGCAGATTGAAGAAAGCCCTCTATGGACTTAAGCAAGTCCCTAGAGCTTTGTATGAGAGACTTGATGGATATCTAACAAAAATAGGATTCAAGAAAGGAGCAGTAGATTGCAACCTATTTATCAGAGAAACATTCAAAGGTTTACTACTTGTAGCTATATTTGTTGATGACATTATCTTTGGTGGTAATGACAAACTTAGTGCAGAATTTGCTAAGGAGATGTAGTACAAGTTTGAAATGAGCATGATTGGACCTATCAAATACTTTTTGGGATTAAATGTGCACCAGACAGAGAAAGTCATTTTCATTAATTAGTCTAAATATGTGAAAGAAATATTAAAAAATTTCAAGATGGATGATTGTAATCCAGTGGGTACACCTATGATAAAAGGATGCAAACTTACAAAAGAAGATGATTCTTCATTAGTAGATACAACATTGTACAAGTCTATGATTGGTAAACTCATATATCTTACTCAAACTAGACCTGATATTTCTAATGCAGTTGGCATAGTTGGAAGATTTGCAGCAGAGCCTAAACAAAGTCACCTCATGGTAGTACAGAGAATATTCAGATATATGGAGGGTACTACAGATTATGGTCTATGGTATCCTAACTCAGAGAATGTTGAGCTTCATGTATATACAAATGCAGATTGGGCAGGATGCATTGATGATAGAAAGAGTACATCAGGAGGAACAATATTTCTTGGTGATAGACTTGTCACTTGGACAAGAAAGAAGCAAAATTGTATCTCTCAGTCAACAGCAAAAGCAAAATCCTTGAATTGTTCTACAATTGTTTGGATCAAGCAGATGATAAAGGATTTTGGAATACAGATTGATTATCCTATTGTTATTCATTGTGACAACACTAGCACTATCAACATGTCAAAAAATCTTGTGATGCATGCAAAGACAAAGCACATAGAGATTAAATATCACTTCCTAAGAGAGAAAGTGGTAGAGAAAAAAGTCAAATTGGATTATGTAAGTAAAAAGGAATAACTAGTAGATATATTCACAAAGCCTTTACCAAAGGATACCTTTGAGTATCTTAGGGAAAAGCTGGGAGTAATTCCCTTCCTTGATTCTGCTTAGAGATAGTGGAAAGAGCATCAGTCCTCAGTGACTGATGGATGGTTGACTACTCTACTTTAGGAATAGTACCGAAGCTTAAATGTTTGGTGCCCTTTGCCATTGATGTCAAAGGGGGAGTAGTATATAGTCATGAAAAACAATATTAAAGGGGGAGTACATACAGAATTAAGGAAGAGTAATATATAGTAGAAAGAGGGAGTAGTATTCAGTCATGGAAGTAGTTCAGTTGAGGAAATGGAGAATATTGAAGAATATTGCAGCAGATGGAGGATTCATCCTTGGGAAATTTTTGATGAGGAAATGGAGAATTTTATAATTAAGAATTGGTCATTTGGATTGGTGGTGTTTTTCTTTCCATGTGTTGCCATCAATGCCAAAGGGGGACATTGTTAGACATTTGCCAGCAAGCCAGTGCTGACTGTATGTTTGTCCTTAATGACAACATATAGCAAACAACATGCATGGAAGAATTTTGCAATAAGCTTTGAGTATATGTAGCATGGACATGTTATCATCATGATATCATGGATGCATAAGTTAATTATTAGTATAGACATTTATGTAATAGCTTGTGTCAGCAGTGTTCCTAACACAGTTACAGGTAGTGTTCTATGTGTGATTGTCTGTACAGTTATCATGGAGCCTTGCGCCCTTGGATATATTATGGAGATGTGTTAGTGTTTCTCCATTCATGGACATGGAGTCTGATGTGTAGTATAAGTGAATTTATGCAGTCGCTATTCACTAGTTGCAGTTTCCTATGTTTATCTAGAAGAGCTGACAGAGATTATATTGGTACAAGAGTTGCACCTATCATTTTGGTATGCATACTTGGATTAGTGATTAGAGAAGATTTGAGAAGGTTTGGTTAAGAGTGCATGATGTAATTCAGCTTGAGGATAAAGTATCACTTAATTTGGTAGAGCCGATAGTATGTAGTGTGTGTCTACATCCTATTAATTTGGACAGGTCCTAGATTGTATTGTGTACTTAGTAGAGCCAACATAAATGTTATTGGAGAGTGTTATTTCTTCTCTAATATGATTGCAAGGTGATTCTAATAGGCTAACTTGATTATATCATTTAGAGAAAAGATATTTATAGGCAGTCATTTGTGATTGCTAAGATATGGTTTAGAGTTGAAAGAGAAGAGCAGAGCAGAGAGTACGAAGTGTTGAGCCATCAGTAGAAGGTCTATCTGACCAAGTAAAGAGTATATGCTATTCATTGGAACTGATCAAGATAGCAGGTCTACATCGTAGCTCATCAAGATCCAGATATAGTGTGTATCAGTTATTTAGAAGGTTGCAGCCTTCACTCCTTTGAGCAGTGAGCTCTCAGACAGTGCGTCCTCACCCCTAACAGGGTTAATCATAAAAGACTCCTAACAGGGTCTGACTTTTGACTAGATCACTGTACTTATTGCATTGTAAAGATAAATTCTTAACATGGTTGTAAGATTTTCTAACGAGGATCATTATACACTAGTGCAGTTTATTAGTGGGTGTCAATTCCCACCGGGGTTTTTACCTATTTGGGTTTCCCCATAACCAAAATATTAACGTTGTGTTAAAATTTTCTTTCATTGTGTTTATGCTTAATGTTTAAGTATAATTAATTTGATAAAGAATTGAAACTTGTAGATAACTGATTCACCCCCCTACCTTCTCAGTTATCTCTTGGGAATATTCCTAACAACTATGTTATTAAATTTCATGCCAAATTTCAAGACATAAAATTTTATAACTGTACATATATTTTTTTTTACTCCCCCACATTGTAAACTCAATGCCAAGGATGAAAAAGTATGATGTCCAAAAGTATAAAATTTCATGCTTTGAAATTTTATAACATAGTTCCTTAGCAGCTGCCATATGAAGATCAAAAGGCTCTAAGCTTCCAAATCAAGCTCGAGCTTCACAATAGAAGAGCAGTGAAAAGTGGAAAATTTCTCATTTTACCACAGTTAGGGCCCTCTTTTACCATGCTTTATGAGCTTTATGTTTTTTTTATAAGTGAAGACAAAGATTATCTTAATTTGTGATCTTTAAATTTTATTCATTTTATGATTTTAAAATTGAAATAAAAAATATTAACTTTTAAGAAACTTTTACATATTTTCATCAAATGACCCAAAAACATCAAGAATGGTAATATATGGTTGCTAATAACCAACTTTCAAAAGAATTTGAATGAATGCAAACA
Source organism: Chamaecyparis obtusa (assembly GCA_027943335.1). Lineage (NCBI taxonomy): Eukaryota > Viridiplantae > Streptophyta > Pinopsida > Cupressales > Cupressaceae > Chamaecyparis > Chamaecyparis obtusa. Next base: position 130,320 of record BSBK01001476.1, on the reverse strand, counting down.
TACATAAGTGGATGAACATAAATAATGAAAGTACCAGACATTTTTTGAAATAATGACGTGTTGACCCGGGGTTCAATCCAGTATGCTCTTGTATGATCCAAAACCTTCAAGGAAGGAAAAGATGGGGTTAGATCCAAAAGATATAAGCAATTTCTAGCACCCTATTATTGATCCTCATCTATAATTATGCATGTGTATAGTCAAGTCATACACTTCTAAAATGAACTATGCTACAGAACATGTGCACTCAAGAAACATGTGCATGCAGTGAGTAAATCAAGAACAAAATGGAGCAAAAGGTATGATGTCAAATGTGTTATCAAGCAACACCTCATGGGTTGTGAGTCAACATGGCATATATGTTGTTTATACAAGATTAGTAAAAGGACATCTACAGCCTCAACAACATGGAAACATTGATCCAATAACATCAAATACATTACAAATGTCAAGCTCAAAGTCTCAATGAAATAAACAGTGTATAAAACAATATATGGTGCACAATAGCAGTAAGCATGCAATGACAGCAATAACATTGCATGATGCCCGAGCTCAAATTCAAAATAGTAAGTGTATTAATATATGATCTAATAGAAGCAACCTCATTGATTATTACCTTTGACTCCATCATTATAGAAGAGATAAATAACTACAACTATATTTCATAATTCCTCCTTTGAAGTCATAGGTTAGTTTAAAATGGAGAAAGTATACAAACTCACCAATTTAATCCCAAAACATCATTTAACTAGAACTAATCACATCTGATAAATGTATAGATTATACTATATACCATTGTATTATATATTTCAAGTATAATTATGAGTTTACATCATATATTTAGTCTTAATAAAATCTTATAAAACAACATAAAACTAACCCAAAATACTTTGTCTTAATAAAATAATATATTTAGTCTTAATAAAATCTTGTAAAACAACATATATTGTGTGAAGTGTTTGATCTCTCTTTATTTGTTTTATTGTTGATATTCACTATGTGGTACTCCCCGTTTATGATCATTTCATGAGGAAATGTCTTCATGGCTCATGGGCTGCAAGCTAGGGCATCATGCATTGTTTATAAGCTCACTGTTAAAGAACCTTATGTCCCTATTTGATTTTCTAGTGCTTTTTTTATTATATTGATTCTATTAGATCAAATAGGGACATCAGTAATAAAATAATACACTTACTATTTTGAATTTGAGCTCATAAAGATTAAGATATCTCTATTTTATTACTGATGTCCCTATTTAATCAAATAGGGACATGAGGTGCTCAAACAGTCAACTCACAAACAATGCATGATGCCCTATCTTGTAGCCCACAAGCCATCAAAACATTCCCTCATAAAATTATCATAAACGGGGAGTACCACATAGTTACATAGTGAATATCAAAAAAAAAAGAAAAAAAGAGATCAAACACTTCACACAATGCCTCAAAGGTAATAGAAACGATGCAATATCTTTCAAAGCTTGCGGGTCATCAAGCATTCCAAATGAAAAGATGTAAACAATTCTAGTATTACATAGTGAGCTTGTGAACAATATATGATGCCCTAGCTTGTAGCCCGCAATCCATCAAGACATTTCCTCATGAAATGATCATAAACAAGGAGTAACACATAGTGAATATCAATAGCAAAAAAAATAAAGAGAGATCAAACACTTCACACAATGCCTTGAAGGTAATAGCAATGATGCCCTAGCTCTCAAAGCTCATGGGTCATCAAGCCTTCCAAATGAAAAGATGTAAACAATGTCAGTATTAAACAGTGAGCTCATGAACAATATACGATGCCTTAGCTTGTAGTTTGCGAGCCATCAAGGCATTTCCTCATGAAATAATTATAAACAGGGAGTACCAAATAGTGAATGTCAATAGAAAAACAAATAAAGAGAGATCAAAAACTTCACACAATGCCTTGAAGGTAATAGCAACAATGCCCTAGCTCTCAAACCTCGTGGGTCATCAAAAATTCCAAATGGAAAGATGTAAACAATGTCAGTATTAAACAGTGAGCTCATAAACAATGTATGATGCCCTAGCTTGTAGCCCACGAGCCATCAAGACGTTTCCTCATGAAATGATCATAAACGGGGAGTACCACATAATGAATATCAACAACAAAACAAATAAAGAGAGATCAAACACTTCACACAATGCCTTGAAGGTAATAGCAACGATGCCCTAGCTCTCAAAGCTCGTAGGTCATCAAGAATTCCAAATGCAAAGATGTAAACAATGCCAGCATTAACATTCATATTGTGCCATTAAATCAACGAATGTCATCAAAATGAAATTGAGTAATAAGGAGACAAAGCTCAAATGCCTACCTCAAGTCATGGTTGCCCTACGCAAGCCCTCTTCGTGCTTCCAAATCGTCAAGCTTCAAAATTGTCAAGTCCTCTTCACGCATGGCACAACTCGATCACAAAAATTAGAAATGAGCCTTTGTCTTTCTTTTTTTTGTTTATAATCATACGGGTGTCGATATTATGATGGTTGTCATGACTATTATGACACCGTCTAGGGCACTTGCAAAAATAACACAAAAATCAAATGGACATGATAGTGTCGTCGCAAATTGGGGTCAAAATTCAACCCCAAATATTGTAGTGTTTCTTTTCTAGTATTCATTAACTAAACATACACCTTCTTAGCCGCATCTTGAGGGGTATCAGGGTAATATAAGGAAGGTGTTGGAAGAAGAACATGAAGAGGAGGGAAACGATCAGAATCAACCTACTTAAATTGAGATAGTGGAAAGCCAAGACCACACATATCTTGTTTAGGGGATAGATGAATCGTATATTTAATACCTTGTTCATTAACACCAATCCCTAAACCCTTATTACCTTGTTTAGCCATGATATTGTATCGTGTAGTGTACATATCTTGTAAAACTTCTATAGGAGGTGATTGTTTACGGTAATCATGAGAAAATGTTGTGTAAGGTGGAATGATAGGTCAAGAAGTTTCTTTTCTTTTCCCTTTAATATCATCATGGATCGGATAAGAAGGGGAAGATAAATCAAAGAATTCTTGCACATCTACATCATGAACCATTATTTGAGCCCCATCATAAGTGTGGGAAGAACTAGGAATAGCAGATGGAGAATTGGGAATGGGAATATTAGGAATTGGATTAGGAAAGATAGGATTAGGATTAGGAAGATTAGGAAATGGATTAGGAAGGATAGGATTAGGAAGATTAGGAAATGGTGTATCATCTACCGAATTCTTCACATAATCCAAAAGAGAAATAAGTTCGCCACACAAATCCTTAATGAAATTTTTAAAAGTAGGAAGGCTAGCATTAGTCAATCTCATAATAGCATAAGCAAGTGAAACATGAAGAGTGACAAACATAATGAAATGGATTATACTCTCATAAACATCATAAGTATTATAAAGAGATGCTAAAAGGAGAATAATGAGGAAAATAACCACACACCAAAGCATCTTAAAGATCTTCATAGTGAATGAAATGCAAGAAATATTTTTGTATTTTTGCTTTATATGATTTATTTTATTTTATTTTTTAAATGTAAATGCAAGATCTAACACTATAAAAGAAAGAGTTGTCTATCGCAGGTTCACCAAAATGTAAGATATAAAAATATATATATTTATATAATTTTATATCTATGATGTGTGTGTGTGTTGAAAATGTTGTGGACATATATTACCTCTTAATCTAAGACAAGGAGATCCCAATTGATTAACCGAAAGGAGACAATCAATGCACACAAGAATCAACTAGTTAAGGATAAAGAGGGAAAGGGGTTCTAATTTCCTAATTATAAAGTAAAGCAATAAATCAGAAAAATTAGGATAAAATGAAACACTTATCTTGTAATGTAGTAGATCTGGAAATTGCTACTTTCTAGTGCCTGTACTAAGTTTCTGAAAATTTTGTAATCAAATCTGGCCTGAAAATGCAGAGACAAACAAAACCCATAAATCTTTTTCTTTTCTAAGCAAGGTTGACCTTAACCCCTTTATGTCGACCTTGACCTGCACTACTCTGACAAAAAATTTGTTTGCAGATCTCAAAAGTTTGCCGAAAAGGGTATCTGAATCTTCTCTATAATTCATTGTTATGTACCTACACCTGCAAGGAAAAATAGTTTTGTTGTTTGGATGAGGGGTTCACCTTGGTCAAACCCTAGTTTTGGAATTAACCTTGAAATAGAATTAAAATGGAGAATGCTAACAAGTAATAGAAGAAGATCTAACAATGAAGCTATGATATTCAATAGATATGCAATTGTATTGGAAATGTAAACAAGTATGTTAATATGAAAGCTTAGACTCAATATAAAAAACCATAAATATAAATCAAAACCTCCATGATTGTATGCTTGGGATCCACCTTGAAGGAAGAATGAATAAATCTTGAGTATGCACAAAGGATCTTGAAGGAAGATCACACCACCATGATGGATAGATCTAGGGTATGAATGATGAATCTTGAATGCTTGAACCAAATCCCTTCAAAGGCTTTAATGCTTGAATCCTTGATCTTCAATGGAGAACTTGAATTCTTGAGAGGAAGACTTGAAAACCTTGATTGAGCACTTGGAAGCTTGAAAGTATGTAGAATAATGGATTATTGAAAGTAGAATAATGGATGTTGATGATCCTCCTTAGATTTCTTGATCTTGCTTGCTTGATCCTTTTTTTCCATCTCCCCATCTCATGATCAAATGAGAAGAAAACACTTCTTCATATACTAGTCTAGGGCACCAACTTTTAGAGAGGCTGACATATGAGAAATATATTACCATTAGGCTCATACCTTGATGCGGGAGCATCTCGGGTCCTTGGAAATCATGTATCACCAAAAACATGTTTGTGTTTTCCTATGTTGCTCAGTTCCAACATTGACCGAGTTGGCTTGGTAGTTGCTCAGTTTCCTTTGTTAACTGGGGTTTGTCGGTTATCTCTCTGGCCCTCAGTTAATTCCCTGGTGCTTGGTGATGCTTGTTTGGAGCTCGATTATCCTTGCTTACTGATTTTTTTGTTTTAGTTTTATATTGAGGCCAACATGTGCAATTAATTAGAGTTATGGATTTAATACTGGTATCTATCATTAGGAAGCATGTGGACCTAGATCTGGTCATTCCTTCTGTTGATGGTAGATTTGAAGGCTGACTTGTTCGGTAGCCTCTTGTATATATTGTAATCTTTGTTTATAGTTTAGGGAGTGAGTTGGGATAGAAGATAATGGTAGAAGATTGAAGATTGTTTCAGATCCTCGCATGTTGGAGGACTTCTATACTTGAATTGTAATATCTGGCCTAAACTAGAAAGGCCTTACAGCCCAGCATGTATGAATCTATTTGATGAAATAATAAGAAGTTGATCTGCATTCTCTCTTTTACTTGTATGTTTGTGGCTTCCGCGTGTGATCTCTGCAAGGTGGATCTAGTTAGGGTGTGCCTTTGGCCCCTCTCCCTATGTATCCTTGTGTCAGGTGGTATCAGAGTGAGGTGAGATCTGGATTTAGGTTTGTGAATCTAGGTTTGAGGGTTCCTTCTTGTCAAACCCTAGTTAATTTATTATGGGGTAGAAGATTGCGATCTGGCCTGCAATTGCAGAGGGTTTCAAGATGGTTTGTGGGAGGTGAGATGCAGATCTGGGATTGGCAGACATGTTGAGACAACTTGGTGCTATATTAGAAGTTGTTGAAACAACCCAACGAAGAGGAAGACATCTTGAAGATGTTAGTGATGACGAAATTGAGGATGAACAAGTTGATGTAGAACCTACACCGATGATGGATCAAGGTGAGGAAATATTGTTGAAAGATTTGAAAAATCTGAAGTCTACACCACACTTTAATCCTCCTGAGTATAGTGGAAAATTGGATTCTAATGAATTGGTGGACTGGATCATCGAGATGGAAAAGTACTTTGAGTATGAAAATGTTCCTAAGGAAAAGAAGGTGAAAATTGCAAGCACAAAATTGAAGAGTCATGCATCCTTATGGTGGGAACATCTACAATTGGATAGAAAGAGGAAAGGCAAAGACAAAATTAAGGTATGGAATAAGATGGTGAATAAATTGAAGGGAAAGTTTTTACCGTGTGATTATCAAACTAACCTAGTTAAGCGAATGCAAATTTTGAGGCAGAAAGATAGCTCCGTAAAAGATTATACTGAGGAATTCTATAGATGGACTGAGAATTTCCATCCAACAAGAAATCAGATTGGTTAAATTGGAGAACATTAAAGAAGCTTATCAATTTGCATTGAAAGCTAAGGAGAAATTGAACAAGAGACATGAGCAAAGACAAAAAGGTAGAGGTGGTATATTCCCTAGAAGAAGAGGTAGATCTTATGGTGAAAATAGTAGATCTGAACCAGAAAAGACAAATCTAGATAAAGGAAAGACCGAGTGGAAATGTGAAAGTTCATCTAGAGGAAGAAGCAATAACTACGGAGGTGGTTATAAAAGAGGTGGTTTCCAAGGAACTTGTTACAACTCTGGAGAAGGACATCGATCATTTGAGTGTACATATGCAAATAATAAGGTTGGTAGCAGTAGAAATGCTTTGGTGCAAGAAGAGTCATCAAATGAACCTGAGAAAGAAAAGAACTTGATGGTAAGGAGAGCACTTTGGAGTGAAAATAATAAGGAAGATCCGATAAGGAAAAGTTTGTTCAAAATCAGATGTAGATTTTCTAATGAAGTATGGAAGGTAATCATTGATAGTGGTAGCTCGAAGAACTTGGCATCTGAGGAGATGGTTACAAAGTTGCAGTTGAAAGGGTTGGAACACCCGAAGCCCTATCAGATTTCATGGATCAAAGATGAGCATACACTCCTGGTAAGTGAACAATGTTATGTGAATTTGAAAATTGAAAAGTACTATGATAAGGTGTTATGTGATAACATACCTATGGATTATTGTCATATTTTGTTGGGTAGACCTTAGCAATATGATAGACATGCTATATATGATGGGAGATTGCATAAATATACTATTTGGCCTTATGGGAGAAGACAAATCTTGTTATCATTGATTGAAGAACTTGTTAGTAGTTTTTGTACATCTGTGAAAGTTTTCTTGATGGAAGGAATATAGTTTGTTAAGGATTTGAAGAAGAATGATGTATGTTTTTCTATAATTCCTAACAAATTAAGTAAGAAAATAGAGGATGGCATCCCTAAGGAGATTGATAAGTTACTCACCAAGTATAGTGAGATTATTTATGATAATGTACCTAATAGTTTACCACCGAAGAGAAGCATTGTTCATTGTATGGATCTAATCCTTGGAGCTAGTTTACTAAATAAGGCACCACATCAGTTGACACCTACCGAGAATCAAGAATTAAACCAATAGATTCAAGAATTGTTGCAGAAAGGTTTGATCTAAGAAATTTTGAGTCCTTATGTAGTACCTATTGTATTGGCACCGAAGAAGAATGGATAATTGTGAATGTGTACTGATTCCAAAGAAATCAACAAGATAACAGTGAAATATAGGTTTCCTATACCAAGAATGGATGACATAATGGATAGTTTGATTGCAGCAAAGTATTTTACCAAAATGGATTTGAAAAGTGGGTATCATCAGATCAGAATCAGAGAAGGTGATGAGTGGAAAACTACTTTTAAGAAAAAAGAAGGTTTGTATGAGTGGTTGGTTATGCCTTTTGGTTTAACTAATGCACCAAGTACTTTTATGAGGTTGATGAATGAAGTTTTGAAGAAATTATTAGGTAAATTTTTGATTGTATATCTAGATGATATTCCAATATTCAGTGAGACAAGAGAAGAACATTTGTTGCATGTTAAACAAGTATTACAAAGGTTGAAAGAAGAAAAGGTGTTGATAAATTTGAAAAAATGTTCTTTCCTGCAAGAGGAGATTGTGTATTTGGGATTTGTGATTTTAGCTGATGGTTTGAAGATGGATCCTAAAAAGGTTGAAGCTATATTGAATTGGCCTACACTAGAGAATGCTAGTGAGGTAAGATCATTTCATGGTTTGGAAATTTTTTACCGAAAGTTCATTAGGAATTTCAATTCAATTTGTAATGCTATGACTGATACTATGAGAGGAGATAAAAGAGAATTCAAGTGGACACATGGAGCTGATAAATTTTTTGAGTTGCTAAATTGCATGTGTTAGCATTGCCTGATTTCAATAAGATATTTCAAGTGGAATGTGATGCAAGTGGAAGTGCAATAGGAGCTGTGTTGAGTCAAGAAGGTAAACATGTTGCTTTCTTTAGTGAAAAGTTGAATGATGCAAAAATAAAATATTTTGTGTATGATCAAGAATTCTATGCTATTGTTCAAGCCCTGAAGAAATGGAGACAATATTTGATACCGAGTGAATTTTTGTTGTATATCGATCATAAAGCTTTACAATATTTGGGTAGTCAGAATAAGTTAAATTAGATACATATGAAATGGGTTGAATACTTGTAGAGTTATACATTTGTGATAAAGCATAAGAGTGGAGTCACTAACTGAGTTCTTGATGCATTAAGTAGAAGAAGATCTTTGATGACCGAGATGAAAATTGAAGTTCTTGGTTTTGATGACATGAGAGATTCATATGAATTTGATCCTAATTTTTCTGAGCCATGGAGAAAGTGCAGAGCACCTATTCAAGATCAACTGAGTACTAAATGGAAAGAATATTTCATTCAAGGAGGTATTCAGTTGTGTATACTGAGAGGATCAATGATAACTAATTTGATAAAGGAGAAACACAGTAGTGGTTTGGCTAGACACTTTGGTGTTGACAAGACATTAGATTTTCTTAAGGAGTTGGCTGTAGTTGTATAAGGATGTTCAAAAATTTGTGAAAAGTTGTGGAATTTGTAAAGTTGCAAAAGGAGTAAGTCAAAATACTGGATTGTATACACTGATTTTTGTTCCTAAGAAACCTTGGATTGATATCAGTATGGATTTTGTTCTTGGCTTATTGAAGACAGTAAGAGGTAATGATTCTATATTTGTTGTTGTGGATATACTTTCTAAAATGGAATATTGTATACCTTGTAGAAAGACATCAGATGCGGTACATATAACAGATCTTTTCTTTAAGGAAATTTTTAGATTGCATGGATTACTGAGGAGTATCATCTTTGACTGAGACAGTAAATTTGTTGGATACTTTTGGAAGACCCTTTGGAAAAAGTTTGGCACCAAGTTGAAATATAGTTCTACATTTCACCCATAAACTAATGGATAGACAGAAGTTGTGAATAGAAGCTTGGGAAATCTTTTGAGATGTTTAATTAGAGACACACCGATTAATTGGGATTCTATATTGGCACAAGTAGAGTTTGCATACAATAATTCAGTTAATAGAAGTACTGGAAAAACACCTTTTGAGATTGCAAATGGCATACAACCGAAAGGTATATCAGATTTGAGGGATATTCCTGAAGAAGGAAAGAGAAGTGTTGAAGGAGTAAAGTTTGTTGAATACATGAAGACATTGCATGAACATGTGAAACTGATGAAGGGTGCTCCCCTTAATGCCACAAACACATAACAGAAATAGAGAAACAACAACAATATGCAAGAATAGAAAATTGGCTTCTTATTATCTCCACAAATGTGGAATTACAAACTTTCAGAATTACAATATGCAAAGCCACATGGGCATTCCCTTACAGTATTCTTTAGGACAAAGCCTCGAATCAATACCCAGATCTACTACCCAGAACTATTCTGAACTACTTAAGACAATAATACAGCCTTCCTTATATAGGCAATTCCCCACCGCTTGGGAAGGTTCCAGAATTTTAGCCAATAAGGCCGACCAAACTTAGAATTATTTTATTTTACATTTCATTACATCATAGTCGGCTCAAGATAACCTTTGAAACCTGAACAGAAATTTTGAAAATAATTATTTTTCGCCATTTCAGGTGGCCCAACTTTCGAAGACCATAAGTCATCACCAGTTGACCCGATCGGCTATTATAACCCCATTTCAGAAATGCCACGAAGCACTCTACAGGCTTGACCCACGCAAGCGCCTGTCACCCAAATTTTTGACCTCATCCGGGGCCTCTAAAGCCTTCAAAACTAAGTTCAAAGTTTCTGTACCCTGCTGCCAATACCGAAAATCTTCAATATCTTCCAATGTACACTTTATATGGCAATGAAACTTTACTGGTAGACTTATATGACCAACATGAACCTCCAAGAAAGAAATCAGATCATTCTGAGCACATACAAAAATTACCAAAAATAGTAACTTTCCATAAATAGCAGCTCTGCACAAAATAACTCTTATTGAATATAAAAACATAAATATTTTTGGGTGATGCAAGATTGCTCTTACACCCAAGATGCTCCTGCATCAGACACCTGGGGTAATTTGAGAAGTGACCCTATCACGACTCAGGTGTGCAAAGGAAAACCAAGACGGTTAACCTCCTCCTTTGTTAGACATGATGAATCTTCAACAGGTCGTCCTTTCCACTTGACCAGATATTCTTCATATGTCCTGTTCCTTGTGCTTCTTCCAACACGACTGTCCAGTATATCTTCGATCTCCTTAGTGTCTGAACTAGTTGCTGGAATACTCCACTGTGCTGCTGTGATCTCATCTTCAACACCTCCCTCATGATACTCTGTCAGATCTAAAATGTTAAAAACTGGTGAAATATTTAGCTCAGTAGGAAATTCTACCTCATATGCATTTCCTGAATCATGTTTCTTCAGTATCCTACATGGTCCAAACTTCTTCATTTTCAGCTTGTTATATGTACCAACTAGAAACCGCTCCTTCCACAAATGAACCATGACTTCATCACCAACCTGAAATTCCTTATACCTCCTTTTCTCATCTGCCTTAGCCTTATACTATGCATTCATCTTGGTAATATGCTTCCTCACCTCTTCATGGATGTTCTTCAAGTGTTCTGCAAAATCCTCAGCTTCAGCACTACTTATTTCTCCTTTATCTATTTTCCTCAATTTAGATGCATTTCTTGGACTACTTCCATATACAATCTGGAATGGTGATTTACCAGTGCTCCTGTTGACGGAATTATTGTATGCAAATTCTGCCTATGGTAAAATCAAATCCCATCCTGTTGGCTTATCTCCAACCAAACATCTCAGCAAATTTCTCAAACTCCTATTCACCACCTCTGTCTGTCCATCAGTCTGTGGATGATGTGATGAACTGAACTTCAAATCTGTCTTCAACTTCTTCCACAATGTACACCAGAAATATCCAACAAACTTAGTGTCTCGATCTGAAACTATGGTCTTTGGCAAACCATGAAGTCTCACTACTTCTCTGAAAAATAATTCTACTACATGAACAGCATCATTAGTCTTCTTGCAGGGAATAAAATGTGCCATCTTTGAAAATCTGTCAACTATCACAAAAATTGAATCATGTCCCCACTGTGTCCTCGGTAAACCAAGAACAAAGTCCATGCTGATATCCTCCCAAGGCTTCTCTGGTACAGATAATGGCTGATACAACCCTGTATTCTGCTTCACTCCTTTTGCCATCTGACATACTCTGCAACTCTGTACAAACTTCTTCACATCTTGCTGCAATTGTGGCCAATAATAATTCTCACCAACCAAAGCAAGGGTTTTATCACGACCAAAATGTCCAGCCAATCCTCCACTATGCTTCTCCTTGATGAGATTCTCCCTCATAGAACTTCATAGAATGCACAACTGACTCCCTCTGAATAGCATATCATCTTGGATGATAAAATCCAGCCATTTCGTCCTGTCTAGAGTAACAGGTTCTGTACAAGCTTTCCAAGCTTCACCAAAATCAGGATCCTCTGGATACAAATTCTTGAGTTCCTTGAACCCAACCACCTCAATCTGCATCTCTGTCAGCAATAGTTGCCTTCTGCTAAGAGCATCTGCAACCCTATTAGACTTTCCACTCCTGTGTTTCAAAACAAATGTATAACTCTACAAAAACTCAACCCATTTCAAATGCCTTTGATTCAATTTTCCTTGACTATTCAAATATTGCAAAGCTTGATGATCGGTATACAAAACAAACTCCTTAGGAAGCAAATAGTGTCTCCACTTCTTCAATGCTTGAACTATAGCATAAAATTCCTAATCATAAACAGAATATTTTCTCTTGGCATCATTTAACTTCTCACTGAAATAAGCAATAGGTTTACTTTCTTGGCTCATAACAGCTCCTATTGCAGTACCACTAGCATCACAATCTACTTGAAACACCTTATTGAAATTTGGAAGTGCTAAAATAGGTTGTTCTGTAACTTTTTGTTTCAATAATTGAAAACTCTTTTCTGCTTTTAGTCCACTTAAACTCTTTTCTATCCCATCTCATTGTTTCAGTCAAGGGTCCACAAATACTGCTAAAATTTCTAATAAACTTTCTGTAAAAACTAGCTAGACCATGAAAAGATCTTACCTCAGTAGCATTCCTTGAAGTAGGCCATTCAAGGATAGCCTGTACCTTCTCTAGGTCCATTTTTAGACTTTCTGCTGAAACTACAAATCTCAAATACACAAACTCTTTCTTCACAAAACTGCACTTCTTCAAATTAATCAACAATTTTTCTTCTCTCAACTTCTCAAATACCATACGAATATGCATCATATGCTCATCCAATGTCTTACTAAAGATCAAAATATCATCTAGGTAAACAATGACAAACTTACCCAAAAATTCTTTCAGAACCTCGTTCATGAGCCGCATGAAAGTGCTTGGTGCATTGGTTAGCCCAAAAGGCATGACTAACCACTCATACAGTCCTTCCTTTGTCTTGAAGGTAGTCTTCCATTCATCTCCTTCTCTGATCCGAATCTGATGATATCCACTCTTCAGATCTATCTTTGAGAAATACACAGCTCCACTCAAACAGTCCATAATATCATCCATTCGTGGCAATGGAAACCTGTACTTGATTGTGATCTTGTTTATTGCTCTAGAATCTGTACACATCCTCCACTCTCCATTCTTCTTTGGTGCTAATACCGCTGGTACAGCACAAGGACTCAGACTCTCTCGAATCAACCCCTTTTGTAACAACTCATGTACTTGTCTATTCAACTCTTCACTTTTTGCTGGTGTCATTCTGTGTGCTGCCTTGTTTGGAAAATTGGCTCCTGGAATCAAATCCATCTGATGACTGATCTTCCTTACCGGTGGTAATCCATCAGGTACATTATCAGATACAATATCCTGAAACTCATTCAACAAATCTGCAACCTCTACAGGTACATCCTCTACTTCTTCTTTACGAACTTTTGGAATTAAAGTAAAACACACATGCTCATGCCTCATACCATCTAGAAATTTCCTTCCATCAACAAATGTTATTCTTGCATTACCACATACCTTTTCTTCGGTCTCCTTCAATGGCTTTAGCTTATGTCGCACTCCATCCTTTGTTAGGGAATAGGTATTCGCACGACCATCGTGTACAGCACATCTGTCAAACTGCCACGGTCTACCCAATAACATATGATATGCATCCATAGAGATGATATCACATAGTACCTCATCTTGGTACCCGCCGATCTTAAACTTTACCAGGCACTGTTCACTGACCATGACCTTGTGGTCATCCTGTACCCAGGCAATCTGATATGGATGTGGGTGTTTCTATCTCTCGAGCTTCAACTTTGTCACCATCTCTTCTGACACCAAATTGTCAATGCTTCCACTATTAATGATCACATCACAACATTTACCTTCACACTTGCACCTAGTGCGAAACAGGCTCCTCCTTTGCTCAGGTTCATTCTCACCACTCAACAGGACTCTTCTGTTAATCAACGTTTCTCCTCTTTCAGCATCTTTAGAATTTGATGATCTGGCATCTTCATCTACATGTGCAACTCTGGCCTGGCCTTCATTTCTCCTGTCTGTTCTGCCTTGGCGCTGAGGACATTCAAATGCCCTATGACCTTCTTCTCCACAGTGAAAACATGTTCCACGGAAGCCTCCTCTTCCAGATCCTTGTCCTCTTCCTCTTCCTCTCTGATCTTTATTATTCTGATCCTGGAAGCGATTGGAATTATTTCTGCGCTGATTCTGACTGCTACTGGCCTCATCCTTCTTTTTCAGATCTTCATTTCGGCCACCATATGACCATCCACCAAATCGTCCACCGCGACCTCTTCCATTTTGTCTGCTCTCGAACTTCTTGTTCAGCTTTTCTTCTACTTTTAGGGAAAATTGGTATGCCTCCTCAATACTACTCATTCGAACCAGATTCAACTCCTCCTGAATGCTTAGCCTTAACCCATTAAGGTATCGGGCAACTTTCTCCTTATCAGCTTCTGCATGGCCTATTCTGATGAGGAGTCGATAGAACTCCTCCGTATACTCCTGAACAGATCTTCCTGCTTGCTTCAAACTTTGCATTTTCTTTAGTAGATCAAGCTCATAATCAACAGGAATGAACTGTCGCTTCAATTTATCCACCATCTAATCCCATCTTGTGATTTTATCTTTCCCTCTTCTATTTCTCTCTAATTGAATTTCTTGCCACCAGATCTTTGCATGACCTTTCAGTTTGGCCTTCGCAAATTTGACCCTATCAGGATCCTCAACATCTTCATAATCAAAATATTCCTCACATTCATTGATCCAGTCAATCAATTCCTCTAGGTTAAGATTTCCAAAAAATGTGGGAACCTCAATCTTAGGTCTTTTCCCAATCTTGAAAATCGCCCGAAAAAGTCTTTCTTCCTCCTGGTTCACAATTTCAGCTTCTCCTTCTTGATATTCTTCTTCGACTTCATCCTCGCTTTCGTCTCTGACATTAAGATTCATTCCTCTGTGAATCTCTTCTTGCAATGCTTGCACTTGTCTTTGCAGCTCTCTAACCTCAGGTGTCACAGCACCAGCTCTTCCGCCACGTTCTCTTCGTGGAGGCATTTTCGTGATGCGCGCTAAAACCCTAACCACGGTCCTGGTGCAAACTGCCTCACAGTCAGCGATCTATTTACACACTCAAGAAAACCTGCTCTGATACCACCTGATGAAGGGTGCTCCCCTTAATGCCACAAACACATAACCGAAATAGAGAAACAACAACAATATGCAAGAACAGAAAATTGGCTTCTTATTATCTCCACAAATGTGGAATTACAAACTTTCAGAATTATAATATGCAAAGCCACATGGGCATTCCCTTACAGTATTCTTTAGGACAAAGCCTCGAATCAATACCCAGAACTATTCTGAACTACTTAAGACAATAATACAGCCTTCCTTATATAGGTAATTCCCCACTTCCTGGGAAGGTTCCAGAATTTTAGCCAATAAGGTCGACCAAAATTAGAATTATTTTATTTTACATTTCATTACATCATAGTCGGCTCAAGATAACCTTTGAAACCCGAACAGAAATTTTGAAGAAAATTATTTTTCGCCATTTCAGGTGGCCCAACTTCCGAAGACCATAAATCATCACCAGTTGACCCGATCGGCTATTATAACCCCATTTCAGAAATGCCACAAAGCACTCTACAGGCTTGACCCACGCAAGCGCTCATCACCCAAATTTTTGACCTCATCCGGGGCCTCTAAAGCCTTCAAAATTGAGTTCAAAGTTTCTGTACCCTGCTGCCAATACCGAAAATCTTCAATATCTTCCAATGTACACTTGATCTGGCAATGAAACTTTACTGGCAGACTTATATGACCAACATGAACCTCCAAGAAAGAAATCAGATCATTCTGAGCACATACAAAAATTACCAAAAATAGTAACTTTCCATAAATAGCAGCTCTGCACAAAATAACCCTTATTGAATATAAAAACATAAATATTTTTGGGTGATGCAAGATTGCTCTTACACCCAGGATGCTCCTACATCAGAAACATAAGTTGGAGAAGAGTAATCAGAAATACAAAGATAGAGCTGATAGCTCTCGAAGACATAAGACTTTTGCAGTTGGTGATGAAGTAATGGTTCATTTGAAGAAAGATAGATTTCCTGTTGGAACATATGGGAAGCTAAAAATGATGAAGTTTGGTCCTTGCAAGATTTTGAGAAAATTTGAAAGTGGAAATGCTTATGAGATAGAGTTACGATGACATGGATATATCACGTATATTCAACATTGCTAATTTGTATGAATACCATGAGTCAGATGAAGAAATGACAGTATTGAATGATTATCCTAAGAAACATATAGAAGAAGTGGAGCAGATTTTGGTGCAAAGAGTTGGCAGAAATACAAGAGGAAAATAGTATATGGAATATCTGGTAAAGTGGAAGAATAGACCAATTGAAGATAGTTCATGGATTTCATAGTCTGAGTTGGATTCATCTTGGAGTGTACCTGCTTCATGATTCAGAGAATCATTTCAAATAACCCCAGGTGTCTAATGTAGGAGCATCTCGGGTACTTAGCAATCCTGTATCACCAAAAACATGTTTGTGTTTTCCTGTGTTTCTTGGTTCCTTCTTTGACCGAGTTGGATCGGTAGTTGCTTAGTTTTCTTTGTTAACTGGGGCTGGTTGGTTATCTCTCTAGCGCTCATTTATCCTTTCTTATTGAGTTGTTTGTTTTAGTTTTCTATTGAGGCCGACTTGTACAATTAATTACAGTCGTGGATTTATGGACCTAGATCTGGTCATTCCTTCCGTTGATGGTGGATCTGAAAGCTGACTTATTCGGTAGCCTCTTGTATATATTGTAATTTTTGGTTGTAGTTTAGGGAGTGAATTGGGATAGAAGATAGAGGTAGAAGATTGAAGATTGTTTCAGATCCTCACATGTTGGAGGACTTATGTACTTGTATTGTAATATCTGGCCTAAATCAGGAAGGCCTTACAGCTCGACATGTATGAATATATTTGATAAAATAATAAGAAGTTGATATGCATTCTCTCTCTCACTTGTTTGTTTGTGGCTTTTGTATGTGATCTCTGCAAGGTGGATCTGGTTAGGGCGTGCCTTTGGCCTCTCTCTCTATCCATCCTTGTGTCATACCCCTAGGAGTGGACCCATATTATATGTCCTTTAAGAGTCACCACTTTGAAGCCTGAAGCAACTGAGCTAGAAGTGGAAAAAAAGAAGTTTCGAGCCTCCCTCCACATTTGCTACACTTTTCAAAGAAAAAGGGGGACCTGGGTCAAGGTTGAGGTCGACCTTGACCCAGGGGTTAAAAACCCTTGAAAATATGCCAAGTGGGGAAAACAGTGCCCAGAGAGGCCCAATCAGAGTCCTAAATAGGCACAGAAGATGGAAAAGGGGTAGAAATTAGTTGACAACATGATAATGGCCCAAAATGCCCCCTAATGAGGGTTAAACAGTCTTAACATGGAAGTGCTTCCATTTTAAGAGGATACACTAGGCTAAAAATGATTTTATCATCTCCCATCCTTTTGTTATATAAGGAACATGGGCTCAAGGGTACAAACAAGAGAAGACCACAAACAAAAAAATAGGGCTAAATGAAATAGGAGATAGTCAAGAAGAATAAAAAAAAGAAAGGTTAAAAAATCCACTTGAAATCTATGAGAAAATGATCTTGAAATTATAGGGATTCATAATGAAGATTCAAGGAATCACCATGTTAACATTTAAGGGTTTCATAGCTATTAATTACATTAACATCAAGGGATAGGAGATCATTAAGACCTCACCTTTGAATAAAGCCCAAAGAGGCCCTTAGGTTAGCAAATAAATCTGCCATAGAAACACCCTCCAAATAAATGTGAGTTATATGATTCTCCTCAAAGGAATTGATAATAGAAATATAATCAAGAATAAAAAAATTATTGGTCCAACTCGAGAATTGAGTCCTCTTAAGGAAATTGATGGTACTCAACAAATCCATCTTTATCAAAAACTTTCTTGAAACATTTGGAATGAACCATATTCAAACCAATGTAGTTGACTTTTTCTTTAGCAAAATAGTATAAGTTAGAATGCTAGTTTACTATTAGCAATAAAAATAATAGTTAGTTAATGGGAGTTATTTCCTTGTAGGTTATTTTTATTTGGGGAAATAAGGCCTTAAAATTCATTTCAATAGAATGAGCAATCATCTAATTGAATACCAATTCAAGTTATCTATTCATTTCAAATCAAACCATTATAATGACCTGTCACTTAGATTTAGTATAAAGTCAATGTTAAACAATAAGATATCATCCTCAAAGTATTCTTAATTGGTAAGCAACAAAAATTTAATGTGTAAATAAGCATTCACATTACCATCACAATTATCATGTAGTTTCATCATGTACATAGTATATAATGAGGTGTATGGAGGTATCACTATTATCCATATGAAGAGATAAATAATTTTTATTGTAACATGCAGTTTCATCTTGGGATATATGAATATCAATAGAGAAAACATGAGGTGAAAAGGGATGATCAACATGAATCACATCATTATATATAAGAAAAGATAATGTATCTAAACAACATGGATCTATAAATATAAGGATATCAATGTGCGCATGTAAAAGAAACATCATTTTAGGGTAAAATAATGAAAGGAAAATGCAAAATCATATCCTCAATATTATAATCATACAAGCTACAACACAAGGTAATATCTCACTTAATATGTACTCACTACAATCAAAATCCTTATAAAGGCAATGGTTAAGAAAGTTAAGTGCATATAAATAAAAATGATAAGCATTAACCAACACTTGTATAGAAGATAATTTTTTACATCCATCGCATAATAAGTTATAGGAGCATCAAAGATGGATGGTGGATGTTTAACAATGGATATGAATGTATTAATTGTAAAATTGTATGCATGCATATCAACCAATAAAATTCTTGATTTTAATCCATGATGAATAGTCTAAGGGTAGGTGTATGGAAACACATAAGCATATCACTATGTAAACCTAATCATAGTACAAGCATGATATTAGACAACCTTAAGTCAAAACTTTAGGAAATTAAAAGGTAAATGATAAAATTTGAATGATATACAACTAAAACCCAAGAGGAGTAAAGATGGACCTTTAAGGGATGTAACGATAGACAAGTTCACTTTTCCATTGTAATAGGTATGCCTGCAAATGTAGTAGACCTTAGGGGTGGGTGCTCATTACTTTAATGACCTCCCCAACCCTAAATGTCTTAAACTAAATTTTAATGGTTCTTCTTTGGGGAACATGGGTCAAGAAAGTGGGGGTAGGCTCTTTATAGATGAACATGGAAATTTAAAACTAGCTTACATGGTCAATTTGGGGGTTCAAACTACCCATATGGTTGAGGTGGAAACAACTCATCATGGTATTGAATTGGCCTTTCCATGTAGATACCATAATCTCATCATCGAGGGAGACGCTCTAAATATCACCATGGTGTTTTCAAGGAAGGAAACACTTGGGTGGGATGTCTATGACATCAATGCTAAAAGTCACAATACCTTATCCAATGTGGCAAATGTCAAATTCCAACACACCCTCAGGGAGGAGAACATCTCAACTAATAGACTTGCCACTATTGGTCATTTCAAAGCCTCAATCCAAATGTGGATTTTGGTGCAAGACGTGCCAAGCAAAGCTCATGCCATCATCGTGAAAGATCAACTTACACATGTCGATTCATGTCCCACTCCTTGCCATTTTAGTGAAGTACTACAATGATAGTAAGAATAGTGATTATGTGGAAAGGCTTTGTTTTGGAAATATTTCCTTTAGTCTCATCAATTTGTTAAAAAGAAAAAAAAATATCTCTAGTTTTCTCTATTATGCTCTTCTAGGTCTCTCTATGATTTCTAATTTCTAGCTTTCCATGGGGGATTACCTCATCCAAACATATCATCATAAATGTTAAAACTTCAAGAACAACCACATTCTCTAGTGTACTTGGAGGTGAACAATGTGGTCACTTATGTAGAAGGAATGTAGGGTTTAAACCCATAATTATTTGATAAGTGTGCATAATCTTTGGATAAAGAGATTTGTTTCCATTGGTGGGATTTTCTTTGTGGTTTCTATGGTGAAAATTGTGGCAATAACTAGCCTAGTTGTTGAAGAAACAATTATCCCAAGAAAATCGAAAGGGCATTACAAGAATGACTTTGAAAAGTTTGTGTCTAGGAGAGAATATATCACAACTTCAAAATGGCTTCAAAAGGAAAGAGCTATCGGGTGAGTGGAAAGATGTAGAAATGGTGTTCATCAAGTTTATCACTTTAGAAGGTGGGTTCAAACATTTTCACTTCCACAAGTATTCACAATGTTAAATAACTTCCAACATTAGATTAAGTTTAATTTTCCTTTCTAGATTTACTCTTCCCTTTCTCAGTCAATTGTCAATTTCAAGGTTAAAGGGGGCCTTCCTTTAAAAAAATTCTTAGGTTATAAAAATTTCATCCTTCCCTCTTCCCTGGTTTAGGCCCCAATTCCTCTCCCATTGAGAACCCAAATTATTTTTTGAGCTATCCAACCAAAAGGATGCTAAAGGAGCCTCGTCATCTATTATAAATACTCTTCCCCCTAGTTCTTTGACTAGATTTAATTCTCAAAGAAAGGCCAAAATGAAAAACATGACAAAAGGAAAAAAATATAATCCCTGAGGAAGCCCTCGAGGTTTTTGAGGATTCATCCACCTTGTGGTCTATTGAGTCTAAATGGAACCTATTTAATAACCCACAAAAGAATTAAAATCAAGCTCGTAATCCTTCATCCTCTCCTATGGTTCCCCCACCCAATTCTCTTGTTCACTCTACCAAGGATAAATTACCAGGTTACCCTAGGATTGTGGACAAGGTTGATAGCGTATGTGTGCTTTATAACTAAAGAAAAATACAATTATTAAGTGTTTGTTTGTGCAACTCAAAAGAAGGGTAACATATTTGAAGTCCTAGTTGAAGCAAATGCTAGGAAAAGGGAACGGTCTCAAGATGTCAAAGATCATAGAATTTGGGAAGCAGTTGATGAACTTTCTATAAGACTTGATAATTATACTTCTATGAAGGAATGGGTTAGGGAACTCTATAATTCAATCCCCTCTAAACAAGAGAAAAAATAACTTTTACTCACTATTGCTAATATGAAAAATAACCAAGAGGATATTTTACAAGAAGTTAAAAGGGATTGTTAATTTTAGCTAGGAAATGATGAATAGGACTTTGGACTCTCTCCAGATTCTAAAGGATGAACTTTCAAGCACAAGTGTGCCAAAAGAAAGAGGAAAGAGATAGTGGTCGTTAGGGATTTAGATAGTCTTTCTACTTTAGTCTTAGTGTATGGAAGCTAGAATTTTTTAAAAACGTTCTTTCTTGAACCTTCTCAAGGAGATGAATCAAGATTGGAAGGAAGTCAAGGCACCTTCTCTATAGTCATCTAGTATCTAGACTTCTTTGTTGTTTTCTGTGTTTTCTTATGTTTCTTTGTTTATGTTGGTTCTTTAGGCTTGTTAGCTTGTTGGGTCTTTTTCTAGTTGGATTCACTCCTTGCGAATTCACTTATGTGCTCTCGTTTGGCTTGATGTAAGGGTTTGTGCCCCCTCCCAATTTACTTTATCAGAAAAATAGACAAGTTTGCCTAAATGTAAGGAAATAAAATTTATTTTATAAAATTGTAGAGGTTAGAATTAAATAAATGCAATCAAGAGTCAAATAGTTGAGCTAGATATAAATTTAGAGTTGGGTAGAAACAATTTCATGATTTTTTGTCAAAAATTTAAATGCAAGAGGTTTAGGATGTTTAGCTATTAGAAAAAATAATGAAGGTCTATATATGTTAATGAAGCACATAATAAATTTGTTAGTGTCCAAAAATTAATGCCTTTAATTTATTCATTATCTCAAAACCATAAAGACTCAATTTGAATAGATTTGAATTTGAGCTCCTCATAAATGACTTGAATCGTATAATATCAATCTTGAAATTTGTGATTGATTTGGCTCACTATACCCTTTTCAAACACCTTTTAGCCCCATTTAATTATATATGATAGCATGTACGAAATCACCATATTTAAAAAGGCCTTAGAAAGCCTATTGTATTGTGAAGCCCAAGTTCTCCTCAATCAATTGTACAATAGACCAACTTTACAACTTTAGGAAAATATCATTGAAGACAACACTCTTTAACATGTTAGATTCCTAGATGCATGTATCAATGTAGTTTTCTTGATGTAGCTATCAATGCTCATATGTTCATTATGGTGTTCCAATTAAACTATTTTGATAGTGAATACGCATTGCTAGTAAAAATTGGTGGAGAAAAAATAGATATGGATTAATTGTATAATGAATGTCTTTACATACCAAGACTTGGAACTAAATAATGCAAACATCAACCAAATTGGCTCCTCTTGGTTAGTGAAAAGGGTGGGAGTTAGCAAATTTTGAATGTTTAATCTTTTGAAATTTAGTGGTTAATTCTACATGCTATAATTAATCATGTAGGTCACAAGATCAACTAAGGTCAAGGAATTTCATGGTGAGAAATGAGTGCACAAATATGTGTGTAAGCATTGGCATAATAAATAGAACTATAAATAGCAAATGTGTTAGACTAATTGTAAATAAGGATATGTTGAGGTCAAACACATAAAATTATTTTATAAATTGAAATGGACAAGGAATTGAGAAAGGAGCCAAACTTAAAACAAGAATATGTCACTTGTCATCATACAATTATATTAAAAAATCCATCAAAATGGGCCCAAAATCAGATGAAATTTGATATCAATATACAAATTTCACCATCACAACTTAAAACAAATTTTAAAGAAAAACAAAAAATAATTTTAAATAGAGAAACTTGATTATAGAGATCTAATGATAACCTGGCATATTAGGTAATTAAACATATACACTATTTATATACATATTTATTTAATATAATATGTTAGGTTGAAGATTCTTCTCTCACGAGGTGTGGGGCACGAAAATTTAGATACCTCACTGTTTTTGTATATTTTAATTTACTTATCTAGGGATGTTCTCCTAATAGCAGTTTTCATCATTTGACAAAACTTTCCAAAATATTATGTATTACGTAAATTTTCTCTCACATAAATCAACAAATTCTAACCTAATTATTGTATTTTTTAATCGACCTCAACTTAACGAACTGCATGCATGCTTACGTTTTACCACAAATATTCATTCCTTGTAACAGTGAAAAAAACTCCATACTGGCGTGCAATTCAAATGGCATGAAATTTATTGATTTTCTGAGAGGCACACATCAATTTAGTTTGAATATCGTAATCAGAAATATAGATGGTTTCTTAAACTAGAGACTAAAAATTATAGGTTTCCACGATAATCATTCATGGAAAACGATCGAATTTAAATAATTTACATAGCTCACTGCCAGACGGCATTGATAATTTTACAAAGACAGTTAAAAAATAACTTAGAGTAGGAAACTCGTATGTATAATAATCTCATGTAAGGTTCTTCTGTATAGGCTTAAATAGTTTGGCAGAAGAGGCGTGAGAATGATCATAGAGATTTTGCCATCTCAGATGAAAAACAATTTAATGGGTATCTTTTGCCATCTCTGCTGGACAAATCAGATCATGTTTTTGGGTAGTACTGTGTGAGGGATTTCGGCTTATATAGATTATATATCTATATATATTACAATACCTATTGTTAGTTTGAATATTTGGGATTCCATGATAGTTTGAATATGCAGAAATGAGGATTCTATCATGGGAGATACAAGGCATTGTGATATTTTTCCTGATCAGCTACTGATACTGAAAGAGCACCACTGTGGCGTAGTCCAAGAGTGAGCGAAACATCCCCACTTCCAAAGTAAGTAGGATTCATGGTTTGCTGCTGAAAAAGATTAGCACTGGTGCTGCTGCCATTGGCATTGGCATTGTAGTTAGAGAAATCCACTGCCCCAGAATTGGCCCCATCAATCTTGTTGTTGTTGCTTCCATTGTTATTGTCATGGTGGTCATGAATTTCTATTGTATTCTTGCTTTCCACTGTACCCATCATGGATGCTCCTCCTCCTTCTCCTTTGCGGACACTTGCTCTCAGGTTACTGCAATCAAAGATTTCATCTTGGGATTCTACTGTTAAGCTCATGCCTCCACCAGAGCTCTCATGTGTGGCCATGGGCATATCGTGCTTGAATTCTTTTGAAGATTTGTTAGATTCAATGCCACCCACTTCGTTCTTTCCATGGTTATTTGGGTTAGAATTTGTTTCTTGGTCTTTCATTTCTGCTTCCCTGGCTTCCTCCTGGTACATCTCTTCTACCATTGGCTTCCATAGCCTGACTCTGGCGTTTATAAACCAGTTCGAAACCTGGAAAGGATACATCATATTCATGCATGATTTTATAGTCCAAGAAAATTGAGAAAAACAACGTAAACTTGTAGACAGGTGGTTAAGCTAGTCGGGTTCATTCTATTGACTCGTCTGTTGAATCTAGGTGACAGCGAGTTTTAGTAATCCTCTTATCTGAAACTAAGCGTTGAACTAGGTTATAGTCTGTTAGATTGAAGAACAACGTCTCAATCTTGTTTTTGAGTTTTACTTGCTCAGAAGATCTACAAAGTGTTATGTTTCAGAAGTACCATTCCATTAAAATTGGTTGAAGTTTATCTGTAGCACTGTTGTACAACCTTTGTTATAAGACCAATAGGAATAAGTAGGTTACCTACATGAGGTCCCAATATCAACAGTCTACATGAATACCTTATATGTAGCTTCAGATGTTTCAAATTTTCAATAAAATAACAAACTAGTTTTATATCAAAAGCTATTAGATCTCCGAAGTCCATGTTACTGTGTAATGGTGTTTTTTAATTTACGCTCATAGGCATCGATAATGATAGTTAGAATTTATGAAAGAAAAACAAAAAGTATGGGTAAGTATAAAAATTGAAAATGTAGTTTCAAAATCCTTATCTATCAACTTTTCTTTCTTATTTAATTTGATTTTTTCTATTTAATAGCTGAGCCCATCCAAAATAGCAAAAGATATTGATGGAAACAAAGCTGTAAAATAATTTTTTCAATTATGATATTATGATAAGTATGCTACTTATATCAAAGACATTAGATTTTCAGAATATTTATTGTCATGTAATGGTGTTTCTGGATTTGACTGTGTCAAGTTTTTCATTAATGTTGTCCTTTGAGATGATAGAATATGATTCAAAATGTAGATAAAATTCAGACACAATCAAATCTAGAAACAATAGTACACTATTTCTTATATATTCATATACAATAATTTTTAGAAAAAATACTCAATATATCTTCAACAAACATTAATATTTATTCTCTATAGTCATATACAGAAATTATTAAAAAAAACTAATCATATACCTTCAACTAGTACTATTTTAAATATTATTTAATTAAAATTTATTCAAAAACAAATCATACAAATCTATTTTTAAATTTTGATTCCTGTAATTTTTAAAGTTCAAAAACAAAATCAATAGTAGAAAAAGTTATCAGAAAGGGTGAAGAAAACACAGTTTTTACTTCAAATTTAAACTCTCTGATACTTTTCATCATCAACATTTGATCATACTATATGACCTATCATCTAAATGAAAGAAATAAAGACAACAAAAAATTTATATCGCACATTATAATTTCAATATCTTTTACTCTAACTATTCCTTTCATTCTATAAAAATCATATAGCATAATTCACGTTGATAATAAAAAGTATCCCACACAATTTAAATCAGAGATAAAAATACCAACTCAAAGTTTTTTTTTTTTCCCTCAATCTGAATCTGTAAATCTGGTGCATGAATTAGCAGTGAGACACAACGACCAACCAACAATAGTTAAGCAACTGCTTACAGCAGAGCGATATTCTTGAGAGAGAATTTAAATTTCTTAAATAAATTACTTATGCAAATGATGAGGCTTTAAAATCAATCAACTTAAGCTTCCTACGTATAATTTATCTATGGAATAAACTACACATGCAATTCCTCGATTAGTATTTATCTTCTCCTTCCAAAGAACAACTGATATTCCATTCTTAAAATCTATAAAAAGTAACATGGAAGCATTAATTCTGCAGGCTCTAAAATTTGTCTTTAACGAGGTTCATTTATGGACGTACCTGGCTTCTGGAAAGACCAGTCTGTCTAGCCAGCAAATGCTTATCAGCGTCAGAAGGGTACCTGAAAGTTGGATTTTGTTAGTTACTGCCTTCACGGGCATCTATGTTTCAGACGAAAAAAGGACTACCAAACAGTTTGGAACTATTACAGGTCTCTTCGATCGAGCCAATAAGGAGAAAACGTCCAGATTTACTTGAAAGCGGAGAAAATGGCGACTTACGGATGAAGAAAATGCTCGAAAAGCCATGCACGAAGTACTGTGACAGCTCTTTCGGGAAGTCCTCTCTGCGGCCGCCATGCGTCCTGTTCCAGCATTCCAACCTGGTGAAACGTACGCTGTTGTCGAAGGCTCTGTTCTATAAGTTTCAGCCGTGGTGTTTCTCCCTTTGTTATGCCCGGAACGCTTGATTCTTTCTCTCCTAGAAGCTCGTTCGTTGATTTTATCTGCCCCAGTATTGCGTCTTTCAAGCACTTGAAATGCCTGGACATCGCTTTGGCTGCAAGATAAGTGTATGTTGTCGCGGCTCCCGCACCTGCTGCAGATTCGAATGAGGTAACAACCAGCTTCATCTGATCGCAATAGTGCCGATATCGCCTTTCAACCTGTAATTCATCTCCAACACGTTAAAATTCTATAGAAAATTTGAATCTTTTGAAAGATACAGAAGAAATTTGTATTGGCATTGAGAAAACGATTGAGCGAAGAGCTCAAAACCCTAGGAGTTAAATACACATCGTAAATTTAAAAGATTTGTGATGTGATGCCGATATCGCTTTTCTACCTGTAATTCATTTCCAACGCATTAAAACTTTGCACGAAATTGAATCTTTTCGAAGAATTTTGTATTGGCATTGAGAAAACGTTAGCACGAAGAACTCAAAACCCTAGACGATAAAGAAAAATCGAAGTTTCAGAAGATTTATGATGTGATGCCGATAGAAACACCTTTCTACCTGTAATTCATCTCCGACACATTAAAAGTTTGTAAGAAAATCATTCTTTTCAAAGTCGCAGAAGAATTTTGTCTGGCATTGACAAAAAGTTTGCACGAAGAGCTCAAAACCCTAGAGGACAAATAAAAATCGTAGTTTTAAAGGATTCATGAATTGAAAACCAGCAACATATATAAAAATAGTTGCTCACGGTCTTTCCGTCTGAATTCCAAAAGCACTTGATATTCGCGGTCATTGAATTCTTGAAAACGTACAGAAGAAGTTTGACGGGAGATTGCGTGCAGGAAATCCAATATTCATCGAAATAAGTGTGATAAAGGAATGATGGGAAAGAAAAAGCAGCGATTCCAAGGCAATCATAGAATGTTGTGACTGAGCTCAGAGTACATGATGGAGACTGTAAAACGCTAGATGAATGTTTGTGGGTCAGTCATAGAATTGAGTGGGAACTAGATGTAGCTCTTAAGCCAAACTATGGATTCATCAACCGTTGGGTATGTAAAAATAAATCTCAATTTATTGGGTTTCCAACTACGACCAATGCTGAAAACTTGGTTGGCATCACCGTAACCCAAGATCCAATTTTGGAAGATCAAAAGAATCAATAAGCAAAATACAAACCCAATATCCACGCCAAAGAATCCCCAACGAAAGTCGAAATTTTACTAATTGGAATCAAATCTGAAATAAAAGAAAACAGCCATTTCAATCATGCCAGATAATGAAATCGTGGAAAAGATAGAAGTAGTGCCAGGATCTTCAGAAGAAATCGTCCCTCGGGCCTCGATCGAGAATACTGTAATGGAGAAACTTCAGAAAAAAAAAATCCTAGAATGTTAAACAGTAACAGTAAAATATCGAAGAGCTTGCATGTAGACAAATTTTCAAACAGTAACAGTTTCTAAGTTATAATCGTAAAAATCTGGTAGAAAAATTCGAAGGAAAGAAATAGCAAGGGCCAAGGAGATTTGACTGGCCTCATCAAGCATCCACAGAAGCTTTGCTTTCCGCCTGCGGAGTTCAAACCTATCGCCTGAAAAACTTGGTCCATCTTTATTCATGAGATTGGCATTCATTGAATCGTTGGATATAATTCCACTTCCAGCCACGGTCGAAGTAACGCTCCTTGAAACGGAAGGCTCAACTTTCTGTCCCATCTGAGCAATTGAGCGACTCATATTGTAACTTTCAGGCTCCGATTTCGGATTGTTCTGTTTGGGAACTTTTCCCTTCACCCCTTTTCCTGCAACATTACAGAACTCATCCAGCAACTGCTGAGTGGGTTTCATATACTTCGAGTGCTTCAAATACCCCGCAAATTGCCCCGCGGATCCCGAATTAGGATTCCAATACCCTTTCCCTGACAAAATCCCCTCTGATCTCGAGAAAAGCCCGGCTTTAGAAGCATTCAAAACGTCCATCGATTTGTTCTTCACATCTGAATTCGACTGCAACCGGTTAACCAGGTCATGGGGAGGAATTAATCTGTTGGTATCGAATGGCTGAACCTGAACTTGCGAATTTGAGGACAAAGATAGAGAAAGCCCTTGAACAGATCGGTCATCCCGTCTTCTGAAACCTTCCCCAAGTTTGCTCTCCATGGGAGATTGCTCACACCACTGTGAAGAAGAAGAAGGCTGAACAGAATTGTTTCCCCAATTTGCCGAATTGTTGAGCTGCTGAGGCGAGCCAAATTGATGGTTATGGTTATTATTATTCAGCAAATTTGTCCCATGGCCGTTATTACCAGTTGGGAGAAGCAAAAGCTCATTGAGTCCCGCACCGCTCTGCCAAGATACACTAGAAGGCACCTGCTCTACACTACAAATGCCCTGGTTCGCCATGGATTGAGGAAACCCAGGAATTTGAAACTGCATCGAATTGATCTCCGAGCTTTGATGGCGATCCATGGCACTGTTGGAATTGAACGAAATTGCAGGCCCAGAATACTCTCCTCCATTTGCTGGGTACAACTGCATAGCATCCAGGCCTTGCATATTCAAATTTCCCTCTTTCTGAGCATTACTGAATGCTCCATACGAGTAATCATACTGTTGTTGATGGCCGTTGGAAACCCCCCTCCAGTTGTTGTTGCTGTTGCTGCTTCCTGAGTTGAGTTTCGAACTCGCGACGCCGTCTTCCTTCACAGCAGGAACCCCAAGAAGTTCTACCCCGGTTGGGAAATTGAAAATCTCGTTGAACATCTGTGGACCTGCGTTATACACGCCGGGCATCTCGGCCACTACGCCTGCCTCTGCAGAAAACCTCCTCGTCTGTTGTGACATGAAAATCGTAACGATTTCACCAAATCATAAACTCTGCTGCTCCCAATTTCTCGTTTCTCAACGTCATTCAGTTCAACAAACCTCTCAAGCCCGTTTCAGTTCCAGATCTCTGGATTTAACACATCTGTCATCATCCGATCCCATTTCAACCTGAGCACCCAATCCATAATCAAGCCCTCCCCGGGATTCGAACTCGAGACCTCCTGCACCGCATGACACAGTTCCAAGAGTCTAAGGAACTTCTGGGTGACAAAATCAGATTCTATAAAAGCTCACAACTTTCTCTTACTGCTGTTTAGGGGACCGGTACGCTGATAACCAATCATCACAGGCGCCATTAGCGCAGCTGTAAATTCTCACACACGGACGCTCATGCTCATACCTAAATGGGAGGCGGAACAGCCCAACAAAATGCATATAATTGCAGGTTTTATTACCACACCGTGCGCCCCAGGGAATGGTCGAAATCACTCATGTGACCGTGGCCCAAAACACTTTAATTAGGTGCCCACATCCTGGGAATCGGAAAGAGCAAAAGGGCGGCTAAGGTGGGAATTGGGCAAGCAGGAAAACACACACACAGATTGAGATATCGTTGTCTCTCTGACCAGAGAATCTCACGCAGTCCTCCAAATGCAGAAACCTTATAATAATAATAACACCACTAGTACTCCTATAACTATTCAGAATTTAACACAACACGCCTCCTCATGAGATGGGAATTTGTGGGCTAACGAGGAAAGGTCTCTTTCTCCGAGCACACACAGACAGAATAACACAAGAGCCATCTGCACATCGAATCCCGAGCCCGACATTGACCTAATTCTCTCGTGCAGATAAATGCAAAAACAAAAAAAAACTATATTTTTCTTGCATACCAATCAATCTCCCATCTCCAGAGCTCCGCACACCCCGCATAAACAAAAAAATGCCCATCAGCAGCCCTTCTCATCTAAACTCACTCCCATAAGCCCCCCTCAATACGACCACCCGCTCAACAAGCCACCTCTCCCAGTGTCTTTTCCCA
The DNA here is from genome assembly GCA_027943335.1 of Chamaecyparis obtusa. Classification (NCBI taxonomy): domain Eukaryota; kingdom Viridiplantae; phylum Streptophyta; class Pinopsida; order Cupressales; family Cupressaceae; genus Chamaecyparis; species Chamaecyparis obtusa. The sequence goes on along the minus strand of BSBK01001476.1, from coordinate 100,019 downwards.
GCCCCCAATGCGACCACACGCTCAACCAGCCACCATTTCCATTGGCTTATCCCCGCCGACGCTCACGTGGCACTGTACACGTCACTCAATGGGTGGCGACTTATTAGGCAGCTTAACTCGTTACTTACGTTGGCGACGCCCGATCTGACGTAAGCAGTTTGATGGGCAGCCAGACCCGTCCAATGGGGGTCTACGTGTCCGATTGTAATCCATGTTCTGAGCCGGCCGGCCGCTTTAGCGAAAAGTTGTGCGGGGGATTTGGCCATTATGAGGTGGCATTATCGGAGTGGTCCCGACTCGTGGAAAATAAGGGGTCTGTGTGGGGTTTGGATTTTCTGGTTTGTTTAATTTTCTAGCTCCAACTACCAAACTCCGGTAGACCTTCTTTTCATTAATAAATGTTGTTTCCAGACGAGGATTCTCAGTTTTTTTTAATCCGACGTGTCCTCCCGTCACGAGGTTACCGTCCTTTGCTTCACTAACTTATAAAAATACAGAGAAAAAGGGTGGTCCACCTATCACATGTGACGACCAAGTTTTTTATTTTTCCACCCTCACGGACTGTGTCCTCTTTTTTTCTCCTCCCCACCCTCCAACTTAGATTTGGCTGCGGAGGCCTAAAATTGCATTATGGGAAGGGTAACAATAGTTCTTATAGCTAAAAAAAAATTTCTTTCCATATCATAAGCTTTCAAATGATATATGAGATCAAATTAATCATATTTCCACAATCTATTTGAGTGTTGCATGAGTAGATGTCAACAAATTTTTTTGATTGTTTTCATATGAATGAATTGATGAATGAAATTCAATGATATTTACAAATTTTAGGTGTTTAAATGACCAAGAGACACCAAATTAACCTATTTTGAAGTTATTGTCCATGTTGTTCTTCTATTATGAATTTCAATCGAGAAACTCACCATTTTGTAAAGTGTTGCCTCTGCCCTCAATAAGCTCGTTCAATTGTCCACCTTGAAGTCATTATGAGACTTAAGTGCTTATAGCTATTGTTCGGCTTTCAAGTTGTTGCGACAAATGCTATGGAAGTTGTAATGCATGCAAGGGTCAAAAAGTGGTCATTTTAAGTTGATGTAATAACGTATTATCAATTGCCCCAGTCAACTGTTTACTTTGACCACTACAAAATTTAAGCAATTGATCAAATACTTATGCACAAATGCTCTAGTAATCTTGTACTATTGGTACTAATAAATTTGTACAATTTGACTCATTAGTAACTTTTTTTCTAGCTACTAAGTATACTAATAGGTGATGTTCCAATGGTCGTTCACGCCTTGCTCACCCAACTCCCAATAATCAACTTCAAAGAAACCGAAAAAAAAGGTGCGTAAAGTCCATTAATAAATTTCAAATGTACCAATAGTTGCCCACTTGTACCCTCAGTAGTTAAAAATTATAGACTTTAATTGGAGAAGTTGTGCAACTTTATTGGTACCCATAATGTATGACTAGTGGAACATCTATGCATAAATATTGGTAAAAAAAGTTGTTAAAGGAAAATGTATTGGTTCTTGAAAGGAATATGTATTAGATTAGTTGTGTAAATTTTTGAGACCTCGTGTAGTGCACGGTGATTGAGACATCTTTTAGTGGGTATTGGATGATACTTCTAAATGACTATTTTAAAACCCTTATGCACATAACAAATCTCATATCGTTCATCTTGACTACCCAAAAGCCAAAACAATGTCTATCAATAGTTAAATTATATACAAAGACATTAAAAAAATAATTGTCAAAATCAGATGTACCATTTAGAAGCTTATAGTACACGAAATCAACTATAACCACTATTGACACCCTTCCCTTCTTCTTTGGCTTTTGGATAGTTACAATGAACGCTATGTGATTTGTTGTGCACGCAAGGGTCGAAAAGTGGTCATTTTAAATTGATTTCCCATATATATATTCCCTATAACCACATCAACAATTACCTTTGACCACCACAAAATTTAAACAATTGATCAAATACTTGTGCATAAATGTTCCAATAGTAGTAAGCTATTAGTACCAATAAAGTTATACAATTGATCTAATTACTAACTTTATTTCCAAGCTATTGAAGATACTAGAAAATACACAATTATAGACCCACTAGATAATCTTTTAATGAAATTTTAATTACCATAATTGAACAAGCGATAATGTAAATATGAACCCTTCCCTTAATGTGTGTTTTTTTAATTACCATAATTGAAGAAACGATAATTGAAATATGAACCCTTCCCCTAATATGTGTTTTTAAAAGCCATTTTCTAGGTAAGGCCCAGCCAGGTAGCTAGAATTTTTTTATTATTGTTTGTGAATTAGAAATATGCTGAACTAAACGTGGTCCAGGAAAGCTCCAAAATCCATCCCACGCGTGCAGCGAGAGGTATCATAATTGAGTTTAGGTTGTCCTTGCCCTTCAATTACGGTGTATATGTGGAGCCCACATAATACGGCCTAAGCTCCATTCTATAAACGGCGGAGCCCGCCCTTTGCCTTTTGACCATTTTGTCATTATTTTTCTAATAATGTTGCCAAAATCTAGGCCAAAATGTTAAAAGTTGTCGCCGTTGCTAAAATGTTTTCCACGAATTTAATTTCCATTTACCGTCTCACAAGGCTCCTGTGCACGGTTTGCTTCAAATGGAAATCACCTTTCATTTCACAAATGATTATTGCAATTGCTATGAAAATCATCAAATAGAGAAGTGTGTGTAAAGGAGTAATATTATTTTAAATTTTTATTAAAGAGTAAGTTTTTTAAAAATAGGTGGTATTTAAAGGGTATTGGATAAATCGTAAACTAAAACGTAAAATATATATGGGAAATTTGAAAAAAGTTTGAAAAAAATCAAGTGTCCCCTTTGGTAAGATATGTGTTCTAGTTTACGATTTAGACGTTGTCGTGGTAAGGGAACGTATCAAATAAAGGCTAGTTATTTATCTAATTGATGCAAGTCAAATGACTAGCGAAGGTATATGTATTGGATGAAGTTAAAAGAAATATATTAAATGGAGTAAAGTTAAATGATAGTGGCAATCAAGATATGGCATTCAAAAATTATTGTCTCTAAAAAAAATCATAGTTTATCTTTTTATTTTTTTCAAGCTATACACTATCTACAAATATGTGTAATGCCTTTTTTAAAGGTTGATTTTAATGGAGAGTAATATTATTTAAAATTTATTAGAGTAATCACAAAACATAGGTGGTAATATATTAGGTCAAACTAAGGAGACATATCAGATAGAGGTAAACATAATGACTACGAAAAGTAAATGCATCAAGTCAAGCTAAGAATACACACCAAATAGAGATGAGTCAAATGGTTAGCGGTGATCAAAATATCGCATATAAAAAGTCGTTATTTCTTTTAAAATAAGATCTAGATCATCTATCTCAATCCTTAATCTTCTCATTGAGAAGCCAATATATAAACAAGGCATTATCAAGATGTGCGTGTGTACACGCACGCGCACGAATGTATGTGTGCCTTAAGAAAAAGAATAATTATTTTAAAAGCTATATTATAAAGTAATTACAAAAGAAAGGTGGGTGGTATGAAAGTATACCTCAAAGTAAATGCATTGGGCCAGACCAAGGCAACACATTAAATAGAGATAAGACAAATGGCTAGGGTTGATCAAAATATCACATCCAAGATATTAATATTTATTTGAAAAATAAGGGTTTTGTCTATCTCCATCCTTAATCTTCTCCTTGAGATGTCAACCTTGAAAAGAGGAATAATCAAACACCTACTTTTGTTCTAAATACATTGATCATTTACATGATACATTTATATTAAGGTAATTATAAAAAGCATCTCAAAAGAAATAACTACCAAAATAAATTAGATATTTGAAATTAAAATAAGATAGCATCAATAAAATAAAATGTATATAAGAGTGAAAGTTAGATAGGGTGAGAGATAGAGAGGGAAAAAGATACTTTGACAGATATCTGATATTTAAAATACAAGATTGAATTTTAAAATAGACTATTGTGACAAATGATCTTTGTCAAATATAAGAATATACAAATACTTTATTAAAGTTGTATAAAAAAGTTCACATTTGTCTATACCTACAAATGTAAAAGAATTGTAAGTGTTGAGAACCTAGGGGATTCAACTATGAAACTTGTTCTATATTACATTCAATCATGAATTTTTAAAATAATACATTCAAATTTCATTTCTACCTATATATCTTACATGTTTATACCTCATCTTCACATGCAACTCTTATTAAAACATTGCCTCTTTTTACCATATATTATAGGTGCATACTTTTAATGATATTTTTAAACTATTATTTATTTGTACTCTCGTATGATCAATCAAACACTTTATTTAATCCATTATCAATCCTACCTCAACATAAAAAAAAATTAAAAATTAAATGAATTTCAATAGGATATTATGAAAACAAAATGCATTGAAAATATTTTAATGGTCCAATAGTTTAACATTCATTTGCAGTAGACAATAAAACTGAAATAATGAAATGGGAACTATTTGAGTAGATGTAGTTCTTTTTTACTCTATATATGCTTAGATTGAGAAAATAAATTAATATTTGATGGCAAGTTCTATTTTTTATCTAGCAAGACCTTCAACATTCACAAGCATAAGTAGAACTTGTCATGTGTGGATTCTAGAATTGTTTTGATTATGTTCAAGCCCTCTATACCAATTTAATGGCTCTTAAATATTTTATGGGGATTTAATCTACACTATCTTTGATTGTAACTACCTATGTGGTACAATATCATTTGCATATCCCAACCATGTGTTGCAATTTTAAAGATTAAAATATTTATCTTCATATCTTGCATATATGGGTAAAATAAAATTATCTAAAGATAAATTTTTAGTGTGCATCTAACCCTTATAATTATATTTTTTTTAAAGTATAATAAATAATATTATTTTAACAATATTTTTCATTGATTTTACAAGCAAGATAGGTATGTTAAAAATAAAGTCTACCTTTATTGGAACCATTGGGAAAATGTAATATACTAGGTAACACTACATTGTATTCTACATTTGTGTCCTTGTCAGTGAAAGAAATTTTAATTTGATAAATTGTAAGAAGAAGGAACATGCTAGTAAAATATAAGTTTAAGTTTATATTAATGTACATATTTAAATATTAATTATAATATAAAATATTCAGTAAAAAAATTGTTTTAGATTTTAGAGTTAAAGATTAAATTTTAATAAATTTTAGAAATATTTTAATTCAATTAGAAGTTATGCATTATGGTAAAATGTTACTATTAAATAATATTAAAAAATATAAAATTAAATGAAAAATAAAAAATGATATTTCCTTCAATTTTAGATAAATTATTATTTCAATTTATGGGAAAATAATGCAAAACAATAGCCTACATCATATTTAAGTTACTGATTATTCGTTTGGTATAATAAATAGAGTTTGATAGCTATCGACTTTCATGACATAATAATGCTAAAATGTGGGACACATTATTATGCCTTTATCTAGCTACTAGTTTGATCCAAATCCACATGATCCATATTCAATTATGATTTTGAAAAATGGTTCAAGCCATGTATGTGGTCCTAATATCTCAAGAAAAAGAACAACAAGATTAATGGTTAGCTTTGAACTAGTGAGAATGGGGGCTTGAATCCAAGTTAAATGCCAAATTTTAAATTAAAGTGTGTTATTTCTATACTTAATTATTAGCTGGTGACAAAGGATCAAAGAAATTCCAAAACGAGTGGGACAAAGTGTTGGCAATGTACATGCCATCTCTAAAATTATTGATTTAATTATATATATATATATATATATATATATATATATATATATATATATATATATATATATATATATATATATATATATATATATATATATATATATATATATATATGAAGCTAATTACAAGCCTTAGAGTTATTAGAATAATAAATTGATGCAAAACATCAATGAAAATACATTTAAATAAACACATTGGTTAGAAATGAAAATAAAAATGAGAGGATTAGAATAATATATAGTTAATTTGAATTTCAACTTTCAATTTTGACCTTAATTAATATGTAATCAATAATATAATTATAATCTACATTTGGTAAGGAATTGTGAGAAGTGAATAGAGATAAAATGATTCTGAGCATGATGGGGTCCTTATAGATAGTTCCATACAATCTAGTCCTCCAAACATAATTTGATCACGGTGTCATGTATATATTCTCTAGTTATACAAATTACAAAGTTGGTTTGATTATAAGAGTTTTTTTGTAAATATTAGGTGATTGTGAAAAGAAAAACAAGTCAATTAAATTAAGGTATAAAAGGAAGCGAGACAAATTCCATGACTATTTATCCCTCCTTTCGGATCATAAAATTTAGAAGACATATTGATAGAAAATACATAATTGCCTAATATAAATTAAATTGCAGTATAATTAATTGTATTACAATGTTGATAGAGGCTTTATGATACTTTTAGAGACATGAGTCAAATATTTTTAGTGATTAAGTGTGATAAATGATGGCCTAGGAATATAATTGGATATAAGATCCTAAGTGCGTAGTTTGAAGTTTATTGACAAAATAATGATCAATAATTAAATTTTATAAAAAGATCTCACAAGTAAGAAAGTAGAAAATTAACTATGAATCGAGATAAATTTACACTTGTTGTCTAGCTTAGGAAGAGAAAATATATAGATGAATATTGGTATTATATTAATGTAAATGATATAAAACCCTTTGATAATAATCAAAGCATGTAGTTATGCACAAAAAAATTCTTTGAGATGTAATTGAGTTGACTCCCATGTAGCCATGTAAAGATAAATCTGTAAATAAATATGGGAGGCTACAATTGAGTTGCTTTCCACATAACTATGAAACTTGTTGAGATGGATGAAAAGGTATAATATACAAATAACTCATTTGGATGTCACCAATTTGATCCCCATTATAGATTTAAATAAAAAAAATAAAAATTTGTGGCTATGAATATAGATATAATTACCATCCTCAAGTCCAATTTATAAACCATGATATATACAACTTGAAGGAAAAAGAGTGATGGTTCCATATAACAATTTGTTAGCCCCAATAAATCCTACACGATCGGGGAAATAAAATTTTCCCCTAAAATTACCATAGCTCTTTAATGATAATTCATTAAAGTGCATGTGTTTAATATATTATCATGCACACTTAATATATGTAATATTTTAAAGTGTATGTATGTATGTATAAACAATATTAATCTAATTCTAGTTAGGGTTTATAGAATTTATAAGCACTATAAGAAATATACACCAAAATTGGAAAGAAGAGAGGTCAAAGAGGAGAGAATTATGTGAGGTGGACAAATAATTATTTTTAGTATCATAAGAATGTGATTTAAAGGGTATTGGATAAATCGTAAACTAAAACATAAAATATATAAGGGAAGTTTGTTCATAAAAACTAAGTGTCTGTCTTGGTAAGATATTTGGTTTAGTTTATGATTTAGATGTTGTCGTATTTAAAGTATGGGCTTGATTAAATGTACTAGACTAACGTAAGGGAATGTATCAAATATAGGCTAGTTATTTATCAAATGGAGGCAAGTCAAATGACTAGAGAAGGTATATATATTGGATGAAGTTAAAAGAAATATATTAAATGGAGAAAAGTTAAATGATAGTGGCAATCAAGATATGGCATACAAAAATTTATTATTATTTCTCTTACAAAAAAATAGTTTATCTTTTTAAAATTTTCAAGTTATATACAAATATGTGTAATGTCTTTTTTAAAGGTTGATTTTAATGGAGAGTAGTATTATTTCAAATTTATTAAAGTAATCACAAAAAATAGGTGGTAATATGTTAGGTCAAGTTAAGGACACACATCAGATAGAGGTAAGAAATATGACTAACAAAAGTAAATGCATCGGATCAAGCTAAGAATACACATCAAATAGAGATGAGCCAAATGATTAGCGACCATCAAAATATCACATCTAAAAAGTTATTATTTCTTTTTAAAAAATATGGCTCATTTATCTCAATCCTTAATCTTCTCCTTGAGAAGCCAATACATAAACAAGGCATTATCAAGATGTGCATGTGCGCACAAGCACCAGTGTGTGCGTGCACAGACGTATGCCTTAAGAAAAGAACAATTATTTCAAAAGCTATATTATAAAGTAATTACAAAAGAAAGGTGGGTGGTATGAAAGTATACCTCAAAGTAAATGCATTGGGCCAGACCAAGGCAACACATTAAATGGAGATAAGACAAATGGCTAGGGTTGATCAAAATATCACATCCAAGATATTAATATTTCTCTGAAAAATAAGGTTTTTGTCCATCTCCATCCTTAATCTTCTCCTTGAGATGTGAACCTTGAAAAGAGGAATAATCAAACACTTTCTTTTGTTCTAAATACATTGATCATTTACATGATATATTTATATTAAGGTAATTATAAAAAGTATCTCAAAATAAATATCTAGGCTAGTTAATGTGATACAATGACCAAAATAAATTAGATATTTGAAATTAAAATAATATAGGATAAATAAAATGAAATGTATATGAGAGTGAAAGTTAGATATAGGGTGAGAGATAGAGAGGGCAAAAGATACTTTGACAGATATCTCATATTTAAAATACAAGATTGAATTTTAAAATAGGCCATTGTAACAAATGATTTTTGTCAAATATAGGAATATACAAATACTTTATTAAGGTTGTATAAAAATGTTCACATTTGTCTATACCTACAAATTTAAAAGAATTGTAAGTGTTGAGAACCTAAGGGATTCAACTATGAAACTTGTTCTATATTACATTTAATAATGGATTTTTTAAATAATACATTCGATTTTCATTTCTACCTATGTATCTTACATGTTTATACCTCCTCTTTGTTGGAATCATTTTCCGTTGCACCAAAAGCTTGAACTATCAATGCCCGATACAAATGTCAGATTTAACCCGATCCACGAGAGGCGGTTAAGCCATGTCACGAGTCTCCAAGGAGGTGCTGACCACCAAGTCAACAATCTCCCCCTCAGTACCGACCGAACCTTCAGCACCCATTGAAGGGAGACTTGAACCCATGACCCAAAGCTCTGATACCAATTGTTGGAATCATTTCCCATTGCACCAAAAGCTCGAACTATCAATGCCCGATACAAATGTCAGATTTAACCCGATCCACGAGAGGCGGTTAAGCCATGTCACGAATCTCCAAGGAGGTGTTGACCACCAAGTCAACACTCTTCGCATGCAACTCTTATTAAAACATTTCCTCTTTTTACCATATATTATAGGTACATGCTTTTAATGATATTTCTAAACTCTTATTTATTTGTATTCTTGTATGATAAATCAAATACTTTATTTAATCCATTATCAATCTTACCTCAACATAAAAAATTAAATGAATTTCAATAGGATATTATGAAAATAAAATGTATTGAAAATATTTTAATGCTACAATTGATAGTTTAACATTGATTTGTAATAGAAAATAAACTAAAATAGTGAAATGGGAACTATTTGAGTGGATGTGGTTCATTTTTACTCAAGTTATATGCTTAGATTGAGAAAAAAATATATTTGATGACAACTACAATTGTGTATCTAGAAACACCTTCAACATTCACAAGCATAAGTAGAACTTGTCATGTGTGGATTCTAGAAATTTCTTGATTTTATTCAAGCCCTCTATACCAATTTAATGGTTCTTAAACATTTCAAGGGGATTTAATCTACCCAGTCTTTGATTGTAACTACCTATGTGGTACAATATCATTTTCATATCCCAACCATGTGTTGCAATTTTAAAGATTAAAATATTTATCTTCATATCTTGCATATATGTGTAAAATAAAATTATCTAAAGATAATTTTTAGTGTGCATCTAACCCTTATAATTATATTTTTTTAAAGTATAATTATTTTAACATTGATTTTCATTGATTTTATAAGTAAGATGGGTATGTTAAAAATAAAGTTTACCTTTATTGGAACCATTCGGAAAAATAATATACTAGGTAACACTACATTGTATTCTACATTTGTGGGCTTGTTTCAGTGAAAGAATTTTTAATTTGATAAATTATAAAAAGAAGGAACATGCTAGTAAAATGTAAGTTTAAATTTTTATTAATACATATTTAAATATTAATAATAACATAAAATATTCAATAAAAAACTATTTTTATTTTAGATTTTAGAGTTGAAAATTTAATTTTAATAAATTTTAAAAATATTTTAATTCAATTAGAAGTTATGCATTACGGTAAAATGCTACTCACTATAAAATAGTATTAAAAAATATAAAATTAAATGAAAAAAAAAAAGAAGACTTTTCCTTCAGTGTTAGATAAATTATTATTTCAATCTATGAGAAAATAATGCAAAATAATAGCCTACATCATATTTAAGTTACTGATTATTCGTTTGGTATAATAAATAGAGTTTGATAACTATTGACTTTTATGACATAATAATGCTAAAATGTGGGACACATTATTATGCCTTTATCTTGCTACTAGTTTGATCCAAATCTACATGATCCATATTCACTTATGATTTTGAAAAATGGTTCAAGCCATCTATGTGGTCCTAATATCTCAAGACAAAGAACAACAAGATTAATAGTTAGCTTTGAACTAGTGAGAATGAGGACTTGAATCCAAGTTAAATGTCAATTTTTAAATTAAAGTATGCCATGTCTATACTTAACTATTAGCTAGGGACAAAGGATCAAATAAATTCAAAAAAGAGTGGGAAAAAGTGTTAGCAATGTACATCTCATCTCTACAATTATTGATTTAATTATATATCTAAATGAAACTAATTACAAGCTTGAGAGATATTAGAATAATAAATTGATACAAAAAATCAATGAAAATACATTTAAACAAACATATTGGCTAGAAATGAAAATAAAATTGAGAGGATTAGAATAATATATAGTTAATTTAAATTTTGAATTTCAATTTTGACCTTAATTAATATGTAATCAATAATATAATTATAATCTAGATTTGATAAGGAATTGTGAGAAGTGAATAGAGATAAAATGATTCTAAGCATGATGGTGTCCTTATAGATAGTTCCATACGGTCTAGTCCTCTAAACATAATTTAATCTTGGTGTCATGTATATATTCTCTAATTATACAAATTACAAAGCTTGTTTGATTATATAAGAGTTTTTTCTGTCAATATTAGCTGGTTGTGAAAAGAAAAATAAGTAAATTAAATTAAGATATAGATGGAAGTGAGACAACTTCCTTGACTACTTATCCCTCCTTTCGGATCATAAAATTTAGAAGACATATTGATACAAAACACATAAGTGCCTAAAATAAATTAAATTGCAATATAATTAATTGTATTACAATGTTGATAGAGGCTTTATGATACTTTTAAAGACGTGAATCAAATACTTTTAGTATTAAGTGTGATAAATGATGGCCTAGGAATCTAATTGAATATAAGATCCTAAGTGCTTGATTTGAAGTTTATTGACAAAATAATGATCAATAATTAAATTTTATAAAAAGATCTCATAAGTAAAAAAGTAGAAAATTAACTATGAATCGAGATAAATTTACACTTGTTTTCTAGCTTAGGAAGAGAAAATACATAGATGAATATTGGTATTATATTAATGTAAATGATATAAAACCCTTTGATAATAATTAAAACATGTAGTCACGCACCAAAAAATTCATTGAGATGTAATTGAGTTGACTCCCATGTAGCCATGTAAAGATAAATCTAGAAATAACTATGGGAGGCTAAAATTGAGTTTCTTTCCACATAACTATGCAACTTGTTGAGATGAAAAAGTATAATATACAAATAAATCATGAGGATGTCACCAATTTGATCCCCATTATAGATTTAAATGAAAACTATAAAAATTTATGGCTATGAATATAGATATAATTACCATCCTCAAGTCCAATTTATAAACTATGATAGATATAACTTGAAAGAAAAAGAGTGTGATGGTTCCATATAACAATTTGTTTGCCCCAATAAATCCTACATGATCGGGGAAATAAGCTTTTCCCCTAAAATTACAATAGCTCTTTATTGATAATTTATTAAAGTACCATGTGTTTAATATATTATCATGCACACTTAATATATGTAATAATTTAAAGTGTATGTACATGTATAAACAACATTGATCTAATTCTAGTTAGGGTTTATAGAATATAAGCACTATACAAAATATACACCAAAATTGGAACTTGAAGAGAGATCAGAGAGTAGATAATTATGTGAGGTAGACAAATAATTTTATTTTTTATCATAAGAATGTGATTTATATCAATAAATAGTAACATATGTTATGCACGAAGAAATTATAGTGTCATCAATGAAATTGGGTGCATCCACATTCAGTTAAGATATAATGAAATCTTACGGTATAAAGTATATTTTGAATGTATATGAATAACATTTATATATATATATTCAAATAATTATATTTGAAAAATTTATAATTACTAGAAGGTAAAACATTATGAAAAATCACTAGGTAGGTTTGAGATGACAACTTTTACTTTAAAATATAGGTAAAGATAATTGTAAACTCTATGGTTATTTAGATTTACTAAAATAATACAAAATAATAAATACAATTAGATGTAAACAAATGGGTTGAGAATATATATATAATAATTTAAGGTTTAGAATATATTAGATATTTTTAATTAGTTATGATTGATGTGATAGATTATAGGTCTAATGGTAGTATAGTGATTAGAAAATATAAAAAATAATAATCAATGTTAACAATTTTAGTTTCTAAGATAGATACACATATAGGCTAGTCTTGTTGGTGTTGATATCCTCTATTTTGTAAATCCATTGACCTCATTCTTCCATGAAACTTTATTCTATGTATGATATGGCTCATGATAAAGAGCACTTTGGGAATACTTCTAGTTGTTTCACATTTCTAATGAGAAATTTAGACGGAATGACAAGAAATCCATGCAATTTCCTAGATGAAAATGATATGTGATATTTGGTAATTTGATATTTATACAATATTTATAATGACTTATAGTGCTAGGAATAAAAAAATTTGACAATTAAATATGATAATTGATGAATAGGATTGTTATTAAATATTCATTCCTAAGTACTCAATTTTTAAAAAAAATCATGCAACATAACTTGTGGGTATGTGCATGGAGATAGGTGGTGAAAATTGCTAAAAATGCATTTTAAAACATAGCACAATTGTAGTCTTAAAAATGTGACTAGGCCTAGAATGTAACCACATAATAAAACTACAAGCATGCATATACGGTGATTGTTAGAGTAAAAAGGTTATTTAACTAAATTAATTTAATCATATTGATTAATTAATTAAGTCAATTTTTTTTTATTTTTTCACGTAAGATAAATTTAGGAAGCTTTAGTTTGCATTCTTTTATTTTGTGCATGCATGCATCCTTTAGGGTTTTTGATCCCCTTTATTAAGGATTGATCACTTTGTACTACAAATTATTGTTTACACATTATTTGGCTTCAAGCTTTCATAACACTTCTATGTTTTTGGGTTTCTTTATGTGATAGGATATTTGCATGCAGGTGATTATTAAGCTTGTGAGAATTCATCATTTTTGAATTCTAACAATGAGTACATTATAATTATTATATAAATTGATCATTATTTTAGTATCATGATCAATCCATAATGCTAGTGTGTTACAGTGTCATAATATAAGTAGGTTTTGATATAAGTATAATATTATGTGAAATTTTTTTGTAGTTTGAATTAATGAAAATATAACCTTTAGGCTTGGAATAAGTTCAAATTTTTTAATCTTAAAAAAAATTGATTAAAAAACATATTAGTATTCTCTTTTGAATTTGTAATATTTGGCTATGAATGTAGCCACCCAAGATCTAGAGGAAATGGAAAGCACAATAACAAAAGATTAATAATATGATAAGAATAAATTATATTCTCATCAAGAATTCAATAGAATCAATACAATGGATTGGATTGACTCAATTGGAATGGGATAACATGATAACACCACCTAAAGTGGAAATACTCCTAAAATATGCTATGTGGTCCCTAAGTAAGCTTAAGTAAAATTTAATTAGTACCTAGGTGAGAAATACCCTAGGTAAGATACTTTAATTAAACCAACACCCCCCTTAAGTGCAACAAAGAAACATAGGGAGAATGTAAAAAATATAATAATGCAAGATGAGTCCCAACTACTATACCATGTAGGCACCCATGTAAAAATGCAATCTCTTCCAAATGAAGAAAGGGAGAAAACCACAATGGAGAAAACTCCCCTCCAAAAAGGAAATGAAAATAGACAATGCTCTCAAGGAGAAGAAGAAAACCTCATATGTGGAAAAATTCCCCCTCCCTTGCAAGAAAGAAGATGAAAGACCATATAGCCCCCCTCAATCTCAAATCTCCTACAAATATGGTCCAAGATGATGACCAATACTCCTCCATAGGAAGGAAATAGAGTCAGTGTTGTACCAAGAATGTCAATGTGTAACAAAACCAAGTACCAATGTCAATGGAGAATTGATGATGAATCACCCACTACAGTGTGATGAAGATTGGGCATGAAGAAACCTACTTGAGCATCAACTAGATACTCACCAATGGTAAATTGGTACATTATAAGTCTTGACTAGAGCCATGCATCGAATCTCACAAGATAATTCCTAATCCATGAAGTATAGAAGGATTACATAAAATATGTCATTAATGACAAAGTACATTGTAGGATAGCACTTTATATCAATTTGTGTAAAATATAGCTCATGCAAGAGAATGAAACATAGATGCAGAGATAGAAAATGATAATGATGCCAACAATAATGTGTTGCAAATGATCATTGATGATGCCCTATGATTGGACCAATATGCCAAGAAAACATAGGAGTAACTGCCCCCTCCTAGCTACGAGTTGGAACATAGATCACTATAATAGGTGGACAAAAAAATTTGTTCCCAAAAGTTCTTTTTTATTTAAAATTATTTTTTAAAAAACTATAATTTATTTTTATAAAAATATTTTATTGCTAAATTTTTTTATTTAAGAATTAAGAAAAAAATGTATTTTTTCTTTTCATTTTTAATTCTTTTATTCCTTGGAATTTCTATTATAGTGACTACAATTGCCACAATCAAGTTACTATGCAAAAGACCAAATTGAGGTCTATGCATTACAATTGTAGATATAAGAAAAATTTTGAAAGTATAATTTCTAATGACAATCACTATAAATTGATAGCACCATTGTAATATATAGAAAAAATCATGCAATGTCAAAAAAACTATACCTTAAAAGAAGTTTGTATGAGCCCAAACGAGGCCTCAAAAGTTGCAAGAACAAGATTGTGCAAATTTTTTAAAAACTTCAAACACTCAAATTTGAAACCACCTACACCACTATGTAGACCAAAAAAATCTACTCAAAATTTTAAAAAATTACTAAAAAAAGGAGTCTGGATGACTAAGATATTGTTGTTTGAAAATCACATGCATAATTCTAATGTTTGAATTATTGCCACACCTCCAAACCTCAAATGGCTATAGATTTGGATTTTGGTGTCCAATTTAGATGAAACAAAAGTTTATTTTGGAGATTTTAGACCTCCTCAATGTGATCTCAACCTTTAATTTGCACTAGCAAGCTCCAATTTTAACCCACAATAGAAAGCCACAAATAGGAACTCCTCAAAATCCACCAAAATATGCACTGAAATCTCTTAAAATATTATCTAGTGACACTCTATGAGCTCTGATACCATGTGAGATTTGGCTATGGAGGTAGCCACCCAAGATCTAGAGGCAATGGAAAGCACAATAGTTCAAGAGAGAAATACTATGATAAGAATAAATTATATTATCACCAATAATGCAATAGAATCAATACAATGGATTGGATTTGATTGACTCAACTGAATGTGATAATATGATACACCACCTAAAGTGGAAATATTCCTAAAATATCATATGTGGTCTCAAAGTTTAAGCTTAAGTAAAGTGTAATTAGTAATTAGGTAAAAAATAACTAAGGTAAAATACCTTAATTACACCAACATAATTATTCATAATTTTGAAAATAATATTCTTTGACATGCTAATATAACATCAAGCTTTGTCTTATCTTTCTACCTATACAATATTTATTTCTTAACAAAAATTGGATAATAAAGTAATAACTCCTATTTAATTTTATTAGCATATTTTTTTGTATGTGTATTCATGATCTTTTCATTTATATGTATGTATGTATGCATGCATGTCTCATTTTACACACATAAAAAATTTAAGGGTATTATGTTCATTTAAGAAAAATTTGGATGTGTCCCCTTTAAATTAATAAATCACTAATATGTTAAAAAATCAAGAAAAACTATTTCATATTTTAGTGACCTAAAGAAGTAAGTTGTATACTCTTAAACTTTGGCCTTCTTGATCTTAATTTTTAAAAAAAATAATTAATAGTTTAGAACTAGACTCTAAACACTTGTATTCTTATTGATATAATTTCTACAAAATTTGAGCATAGATATGTTACATTACTCGTCAAAATCTTAAGGTTCACTAATTTTAAGAAAAAATTGATGATGGAAGACCCTATTTTACCCTCTTTTCCTCTCACCCTTCCCTTCTCTCATCTATTGACCCTACCATTTCCCTACATATACACACTCACGGTATTTGGTATGTTGAAAAGATTAGCTCAATAACAAAGAAAATAGAATCTAATTTGATAAGATAAAAACAAGAGTATGATCATAATTAAGGGATGGATTTGCACCCAAACTCTAGTGTAAGAAAGGTAAAACTTAGTCTTCCTCTATGGTAAAAGATAAGATATATTTTTTTAATATATATTTTTTTAATAGATATAAAATCCTAATTAATATATGTACAAGGTATACTTAATTAAATATTAAAATATAATATTTTCATGATCATAGTAATTAAATATATTAATTATAAAAGACTAAGGAGACACATTTATCTTTACATAAAATTTAAGGCTTTCATAATATATTAGATCGTGGGAAGCTATAAATTGTATTTCTTAGTCTTATATTATTTATAGAATAATTTTCTTTTAAAAGGGTAAGCACTCCCGACTCAAAGCTATGAGCTGGCTAGATCACAAACTTTTATCTAGAGACTTAATTTTTTTCATAATATATAAGATCATAGTAAGTTATAAAGTGTAGTTCTAAGTCATATATTCTTCATAACAACATTTTTTAAAGGGGTAAACACTTTTGACTTAGAGCTCTGAGCTAGTGAGGTGACAAATGGAGGACCTCATCCTAAATCCAGTAAAGTTTGAATGTTAATGACAAGAACACCACAACCACATTTAAACTATTACACTATGTCAATACTAAAGAACATAATTGGAAATTTTATAATTGACTATGATGAAAGACCACTCACTTCAAAGTTTTCCTTCCATGATGACTTGTCTCATTGAATGTGAAAAAATAAAAAATTTAAGAATAATAATCAATAGCCATTAACTGGAGATAGATTAGGCCAACTTTTTTCCTAACAGCATAATCCAAAATCTTATACAAATCTTTCATTCGAACATAGGAGTGCATTCGCTAAAATGATTGGACTCTAAATAATTAATTCCGCCACAAATCCATTATCTCGAACCTTGATGATTAGAGAAATGCCACATATAAACCATTACACTATGTCAATATTGATATACTTTTCTCTTCTACAACAACTTGTCTCATTGAATGGGAAGAAGATAAAAATTTGGAATCTATTTACAATAATAAGACAACCATTAATTGGAGACAAATCGGGCCCACCTACAATATCATCCAACATAATGTGCAAAGATTTCATTCAAACATAGGAGGACAATATGCCCTAAAATGAGGTATGACACAAAAGTATTGTCTCAAGTCATAAATGTGTATTGATGAGGCTTGACTTAAAAGATGAAGTTGAATTCTTCAACAAGAAAGAATTGATAGCAGAACATGTGAAAACAACGATTACAATTCGTCATGAGCGATTAGTAACTATATACATAATTTGTAAAATCTTTTATATTATAACCATGTACAATAGCTATGAGCCAATAAGGTCGCAAACTTTTATTCTTACATAAGACCTAATTTTTCTCATAATATATAAAGATCATAGTAAGTTATTAATGGATGCAGCTAAGCTCCCTACAAAATGCACCGTTGACCAAATTTCAAAAAACGGAAAACACAACATATTTTTCCAAAATTTTCACCATTTGTTCTTCACGATATGCATATTTTGTGGTCGAAAACCACAAAAAGATTGCAAAAAAATCGATGTGTTTTCACAAATCAGGAAAAAAAAAAGTTTGACATTTAAAAAAAAATCTTTGATACATTTTGTAAGGAGCTTAGCCGCAGTCATTATAAATTGCATTTCTTAAATCATATATTCTCCATAACAATTTTTCTTTCAAAAAAGTAAACACTTCTAACTTGGAACTATAAATATTTAAGGTCACAATCAAGAGACCTCATCCACACACCAATAAAATTTCAACTTTAGTAACAAATAAATACCCCTACATTTAAACTATTACACCACCACATTTAAACCATTAACTATACGAATATCAACACAACACCATTGAACCTTACAATTTACTGCAATTAACTTCACAGAGCACCCACTTCAAATTTTTCCTTCTATCAAGACTTTTTCCTTCCATGACGATTTGTCTCATTGACTGTGAAGAAGCTTTAAAATATTGGAATTTTTCTGAGAATAATAATCAGCAGCTATTAATTAGAGGCATATTAGGCCACCTGACAACATAATCCAACATCATACCCAAAGCTTTCGTTCAAACAGAGAAGAAGTCCATGCCCTAAACTGATTGGCCGCTAAATAATTAATTCCTCCAAATCCATCGTCTCTCACACCACGGGGATTACACTCTGATTTTTTAAATTTTTTCCAAATTTAGAAACCGTCAGCAAAACTTCTAGTCTAATAAAAAAGATATTAGAAATAGAATGTTTTCCTCCAATTTGGGCAATGCTCTAAAATACAAAAATAAATAGCCCCCAGTAGGAAATGCTCTGAGGCAGAGTAGTGAAGGAATTGAAGTAATTTTCAGTGTCGTTATCCAGAATCAAACGTCTCAGGGAAAGGAAAATGGCGTATCTGATTCTGCTCCAAACCAAATGAAAAGAAATAAAAGAATTCTAAAACCACGTTTTGATTAAAAAAAACGTTAGCCAGTACAATGTACTTAGCGTACTAAGCAGATGGATGAACGACCGACAGTAATGGAGAATTTTTAAACAGGACCACTAATTATATGAATTTTTTGCACGCTTTTTATAACTACCCACCAACTCCCAACCTTTGACACCGCCATTAGTCGGTAAACAGGCGTTAATCCATGTTTTTTTACAGGTAAACGTGATGTGAAAAGCTGGTATTAATCATGGCATTTATGCTTGGAACCAAATCCAGGTAGTCTGATAGGCTTAGCGTGACCGGGAGAGCCTTGTCAAGGTTACGTGTGCATGACGTCATGGGATGGTTGAGAGGTTGGTGCTGCTTACTCTAGCATTCATGGAGCTCTCATTCTCGCTCACTCGGTCCTTTTTTAATTTCTCTATCAAAAGTTTGCTTAAGATGAAAATTGGGCGGCTGTCGCAATGCAGCAGGAGATTCATGTGGGTTTTTTTTGGGTTCTTTAAGATTTGGGTTTTAATTGGGTTGGGGTTTGATTCTATTGGCAAAAGTTGCTTATGATAGAGAGGAGGAGGTTCTGAGGTCCAATCTTTCTTTAGCGCACGTGGTATCAGAAGATGGATCATCTGGTTGTCACTTGTCATGTTAAAAAGTTTACTAAATATATAGAGCTTATAGCTATATTATCAAAAATGAGAAATGGAAATCGCAACGACAATGATAATGTGACAAGGAATGAAACAACTTAAAAGTTGCAGATAAGAATGGAAATCAGAATACATTATTGATAGAACAAAAAAAATCATGCCTCAGAGTACTCGAGATAACTCCTCAAAATGAAGGGAAAGTCTAGAAAAGCACATAACAAAAGGCGACCTAGTGTAGTTAAACATAATAGTGACAAAATGATGGTGAACTATAACACAATTTGGTAAATAGGTTACCCATTATGTTTATGGTAACATAGATTTATAGGGGCCTAGGGGAAGAGCACTAGCCACTGTCTATGTTCCAATTACTGTTCACTCCTTGCTCACCCAACCCCTCAATTACTAACTTTGATTAAAATAAGAAAATGATAACTAAAAGTTTGCTTAAGAAAAAAAATTTGGTGGTTGTCCCAATATTGAAGGAGATTCATGTTGGTTTTTGTTTTATTTTGTTGTTTTTTAATCAAAATCAAGCATTTAGTTTTTAATTGGACTAGGGTCCAATTCAATTGGCAAGAGCTTCTTATGATATGCATGAGGTCACGAGGTCGAGTCTTCCCTTAGTCTACATTGTATTGGAGGATGTGTCATCCCATCACCACTTGTCATTTCAAATTGTTTATTAGACGTATTGAGTTTTATGTTACCAGAAGTGACAATAGAAATCGCAATGACAACGTGACAAGAAACGAAAGCCTCAAAATGAAAGGAAAGTCTAAATAGCACAAAACAAAAGGTGAGCATGTGTAGTTCAAAAAATAGTGACAAAAGGATGGTGAACTAAAAAAAATCTAGCAAATAGGCTCCCCATTATGTTTTTGGCAACATAGGTTTATAGGAGGCTAGGAGAAGAGCACCAATTACCGTCTATATTCTAATTACCTTTCATTCCTTGCTCACCCAACCCCCCAATTACTAACTTTGAAGAAACTAAAAAAATGATAACTAAAAGTCCATTAATAATTTTTGCATATATCAATAGTCGCCCACTTGTACCCCAAGTAGTTATAATTTGGAGACTTCAATTAGAGGAGTTGTGCAAATTTGTCGGTACCCATAGTACACATCTAGTGTGACATTTTTGCATAAGTACTGACAATTTTTGAGGTGGTTGTAGTGCACAATTATTAGGGCATCTTTAAGTAGGTATTGGACAACAATTTGAAATGAACACTTCTTGATCCTTGCACACAACAGATTCCACATTGTGTGACATTACTATCTAAAAGCTAGAACAATAGCTATAAGTAGTTAAGTCGAATACACAAACAACGAAAAAAACATCAAAATCCAATAGACCATTTAAAATCTCCATGTGCGTAAAGTTAAAGGCCCCTACCAGATTCTTGTACTCTTGAAAAAAATTTAATTTTGTATTTCTCAATAAAAAATTTTCTTAAAAAGAAAATGTTTGGATGCCAATCACAATACAAAATGAGATTCATGTTGAGTTTTGTTTTTCTTATTGACGAAGATTAAAGAATCAGTTTTTAAATAGAGGCACAACATTTTTATGTCCAACTTTTGCATGCCAATCAAGGATTTAGTTCTTAATTGGACTAGGGTCCAGTTCAATTGGCAAGAGCTTCTTACGATAGGCATGAGGTCACGAGGTTGAGTCTTCCCTTAGCCTACATGGTATTGGAGGATGTGTCCCCATCACCACTTGACATTCTAAAATGTTTATTAGATGTATTGAGTTTTATGTTACCAGAAGTGAGAAATGGAAATCGCAATGACAACGTGACAAGAAATGAAAGCCTCAAGATGAAAGGAAAGTCTAAAATAGGTTCCCCATTATGTTTTTGGTAACATAGGTTTATAGGAGGCTAGGGGAAGAGCACCAATTACCATCTATGTTCTAATTACCATTCACTCCTTGCTCACCCAACCCACCAATTACTAACTTTGAAGAAACCAAAAAAATGATAACTATAAGTCCATTAATAAATTTTGCATGTATCAATAGTCGCCCACTTGTACCCCATGTAGTTAGATTTGTAAACTTTAATAGGAGTTGTGCAACTTTGTCGGTACCCATAGTACACATCTAGTGTGACATTTGTGCATAAGTACTGCCAATTTTTGAGGTGGTTGTAGTGCACAATTATTAGGCCATCTTTAAGTAGGTATTAGACGACAATTTGAAATGACCACTTCTTGACCCTTGCACGCAACAGATTCCACATTGTGTGACGTTACTATCTAAAAACTAAAACAATAGATATAAATAATTAAGTCAAATACAAAGACAACGAAAAAAAACATCAAAATCCAATATACCATTTAAAATCTCCATGTGCATAAAGCTAAAGCTCCACCAGATTCTTGTACTCTTGCAAAAATTAATTTTGAATTTCTCAATTAAAAACTTCTTTAAAAAATGTTTGGACGCCAGTCACAATACAAAATGAGATTCATGTTGGGTTTTGTTTTTCTTATTGAAGAAGATCAAAGATTCAGTTTTTAAATGGAGGCAAAGCATTTTTATGTCCAACTTTTGCATGCCAATTCTGATTTTATTGTGGTAAAGAAATAATGGCTGCCTCCGCATAATCCAGAGCACAGTTCATTTATTTATAAAAGTTCTCTGCACTGTAAGCAAATAAGGTGGAAAATGGAGGCGGCATTAAATTATTGGGAAGCAAAAGTTGTTCCACATTTACCCAACACCGTCTCAGACGTTCCTGCCTCTTATTCGACAGCCACAAAAATGCTGCATTTTAATATATAAATTTCCTCGGTTTTTTTGATAGTCACTGATTTAGCATTGGAATTTACGAATAATAATATCTTTACGCTTTCCTATTTCATGCCCATTTCTTGGGACCTCATCTTACAATTTGCTTATTCAACCATTTTGTCTAGTGATATCGTTTTTAATCCTTTTTGTTGATTAAAACAAGTAGACAAGCTGAAAGCCTCTCATTGGACGAGTGACTAATGGGGAATATGGGATTTCTTCCACTTAATCAATGGCCTAATGTTTGTAGGTTTATGTATATATCAAATTACACATGGGTTATGTATCAATCAAATAATATGTGTAGATTTCATAGCCATGTAGGCAAACTAATCTTACAGGGACATGTATGTGGCATTATGTGGTTCAATTTTGTAAGGAGTAATTGTGTGTTATGTGGGGGTTTTAATTGTGAATTCATAAATAAATGATTTTTAGTTTTTTAATTTAATTAGTTTTTTTGGTAATGTTTCAAATCATATTTGATGATCTATTATCAATATGAGAAAAGAACATTAGGTATATATTATCATAAATCATAAATTTCTAGATGAGGCTTGACATGAGACTTGACTTGAACTTGACAAGAAACATTTGACAAAAGAACATGTGAAAACTAAGAATAATAGATAATGAGACGTTAGAAAGTATATAAACATTTTGTAAAATCTTTTATGTTATAACTATGCATAATAACATTTATGGAAGTTATTAATTTTCTAAAGAAACAAGAAGAATTTTTCAAGTTAAAAGAAGTTTTGGGAAAATAATGTGTAAATTTCATAGCCATGTATGAAATGTGTTAGAGTAATAAAGTGTTTATTGATTAATTGAATCATATTGATTTAATTATTCAGTCACTTATTACCTCTTTCTACTTAAGCTAAAATTTAGGCATATAATAATTAATTATTTTATTAATTATTATTATGCAACCTAGGGTTTTACCTTTTTAAATTTTCTGATCTCATTTTATAAAGATTGTTATTATGCAACCTAGGGTTTTACCTTTTTAAATTTTCTGATCTCATTTTATAAGGATTGATCTCGTAACACTTTGTAACCTTTTCTGCCATTTCATCATTGATTGCAACTTTTGTTTTTGCACATCAAAGATTTCTCCTCTCTTGTGGATCCATACGTTCAGGCCTCCATAGCTGTTTGCTTCTCTCTTTCTGTGACAGGTGTTTGTGTGTAGGTGTTCTTGGGAGCTGTGAGTTTTTTTCATCAACTCTAACATAGTATTAGAGCTTCAGATCTGCTTGCTCCTGTCCTCTTCCTGAGAGATTCGACCGCGTTTGTTAGATCTGCATTTTCAAAGAGAGTTTCCTATCAGCTCTTGGGGGACCTATTTTTATGGTCATCTTGGCTTCAAACGGACCTCACGGTTGCATTCAGAGCATCCAACAACCCCAAGATCCATATAAAATTTGTTCAATTTGGACAAAGTTGGAATCTGCGAGAAATTTTTTTTGCAATCGACCTTGGCACCGATCTCGAGGAAATCACTATTTTTTAGAGCACTTTTGGCCCAAAAATTTTTCACAGTTGCGTCGGGAAGGCCTGAGATAGTAAAAAATCATATAAGACTTGTTGATTTTCGACAAGTTGACCTCTGATGCAAAAATTTTTGCGTACCACGATTGTACAGCTTTGGCACACATTCCGAGGCTATACGGTGATAATTTTTTTTTAAAATTATTTAGGCAGGGGCCACCTAGGCACCACCTAGCGGCCACCCGCATGCCACTCAGGCGGCCTGCGGCAGTGTCACTGTCAAGTAACCAGATGGTGACTGCACAATCATTACCGCAGTTACTAGCGGGCCCGCAACGCTAACCGCCAGTCTCTCGCAGTCTCCACCCGATCAACCCCCTTTCCATCGAGTTTCCTATCAGCTCTTGGGGGACCTATTTTTATGGTCATCTTGGCTTCAAACGGACCTCACGGTTGCATTCAGAGCATCCAAGAACCCCAAGATCCATATAAAATTTGTTCAATTTGGACAAAGTTGGAATCTGTGAGAAATTTTTTTTGCAATCGGTCTTGGCACAGATCTCGAGGAAATCATTATTTTTTAGAGCACTTTTGGCTGAAACATTTTTCACTGTTGCGTCCAGAAGGCCTGAGATAGTAAAAAATCATATAAGACTTGTTGATTTTCAACAAGTTGGCCTCTGATGCAAAAAATTTTGCATACCACGGTTGTATGACTTTGGCATGCACTCCGAGGCTATACAACATTAAAAAAAATTTTAAAAATTATTTAGGTGGGGGCCACCCAGGCACCACCCAGCGGCCACCCATGCGTCACTCAGGCGGCCTACGGCGGTGTCACCGTCGGGTAACCAGATGGTGACTGCACAGTCACCGCCGCAATTACTAGCAGGCCCGCAACACTAACCACCAGTCTCTCGCGGTCTCCACCTGATCAACCCCCTTTTCGTCAAGCTTCGGTCACATCGGCGACCTACCTCCAACCCCAACCGGATTTCTGAGCCCCTTGGTCACCCACGAGACCAGGGCCTATTTTTTCAGCCCACTCGGTGGATTTGAGCCGTGACGGTCATTTGGCCATCAAATTTAGGCTCAGCATTTGCTGATGTCACCAGGAGTTTGCCCTTTTTTTGAAGCTTTTTGGAGGTACCTATGGTTTTTTGCGAATATCTCGGGCATCTGGGATCGTAATTGGGCATGCAATATATCATCGAAAAGCTGGTTCCGAGCTCGATCCATTTTTGCTGGTATGGTTTTCTAATTTTGCCATTTTGATACTCTTTTTTGCTGTCAAAGTCAGATGTTCTCGATGATCTTGGTGTTTCAGACCTCCTGCATTCTAGGATCCATTTCTCTTGCATCCGGGCTCCATTTTCAGCAAACAAGATATTGCCGGAAAGATCTTTTTGAGGTTTTATCAGATCTGATGGTTTCATGTGTGGTTTTTTTTTTTTCTGACATCACCCATCCTCAGATCCTTCCAGACACCTTCTTTGGGCCCTTTAGCGCAACTGTTGGTTTTTTGCTCGTATCTTGAGCATACCGTGTCAAAATTTGGCAAATGAGATATTGTCGGAAAGCTGATTCCGAGCTCTTTCTAAATTTGGAGGTTATTTTTTATGGTTTTAATTTTCTGATGATTTTTTTCTCTTTTAAATCCAGATCTTCAGTTCTGCACTCTGGGAGCTCTATCTTGTGAATCCGGACTCCGTTTTTGGAAAATGATATATCGTTGGAAAGCTTGTTGAAAGAGATTTTCAGTGCTATGAGTCATTTTTCTAGATTATGCTCTAGGTTTATTTTATTTAGATTCTTTCTTTTTTGTAGTTTGTTGGATATCTTAGTTGTTTCAAGTCTTGGGATCTCTTCCCTTTGAGGGATGGCTCATCTTAGGCTATTCTTTTATTTCAGCAGCCTTCGATCTTCTTTGAGTAGTGTATACTTCACTTTTGTAGCATTCTTGTATGCACACACATTGAGATAAAGTGCCATTATATTGCTTTGATGGGATCTTGCACATGTTCGTGCTATTTGTACTCGCACTCCATTATAACGTGCCAGGGGGGTTTTGATGTTTGCCTTTGTTTACCATTTTCTTTTTTCATGTGAGTGTTCCTCCAATGGCATTAACCTCAAGTATATCTATATGTGTTTGTACTCTCTCTGCACATTCCATGTTTCAAATTCTTCTTCATCATGCAGTTCATATTGGACGATCTTTTCAGTGTACCTATCATTACTGCCTTGTTAGCAGTATGAGGGGGTTTCTACTGTTGGTTCTACTACTTCCTTGGTTTGATGGTGTGAGCTATGTATTCAGTATTTGATTCTATGTACTAGGTAGTTGCAATAGCTAGGTACCTATGCATTCCGGTGAGATGGATCATTTACCATATGGAAACTCTTTTCTTTCCTATTTTTGGATGCACTCTTCTAGCTTTGATTGATCAGCTCTTCAGGCTTTTGGTGTTTATGCCATCTGTATCTTTGAGTTCAGGTGTTTGCCTTTGTTTGCCTCCTGATTCGAGTAGTGTTATTTGAGGGCACTCATGCAGATTACAGTCTTCTCTACCTATTCATATTTCTGTGGAGGATCTTCAGATCATCAGTTTTTCCTTAACAGAGTTTGCAGTTTCATGCTTCAATGATGTTGTACATGTTCATCTTTGTTCCTATTTTTTGGAACACTCCTATTTTTGGAGGCTTCTTTAGTCCTTCAGACTAGTCTTTGTCTCTTTTTGGAGTAGAGTTTTTCTCATGTGGTTTTCTCTATTTCTCCGCTTTTTAGAGACTCTCTTTTTTACTTGGGTACCTGATCAAGCCTTTGTTGCCAGGACCCATTTGCTTTCAATTGTTCTTTCTAAGTTTTTAGCTTCTCCCAAAGTTTATCTTAAGGGGGGATGTTAGAGTAATAAAGTGTTTACTGATTAATTGAATCATATTGATTTAATTATTTAGTCACTTATTAACTCTTTCTACTTAAGCTAAACTTTAGGCATATAATAATTAATTATTATTATGCAACCTAGGGTTTTACCTTTTTAGGTTTTCTGATCTCCTTTTATAAGGATTGATCTCATAACACTTTGTAACATTTTCTGACATTTCATTATTAATTGCAAATTTTGTTTTTGCACATCAAGGATTTCTCCTCTCTCATGGATCCATATGTTCAGGGCTCCATAGCTATTTGCTTCTCTCTCTTTCTATGACAGATGTTTGCGTGCAGGTGTTCTTGGGAGTTGTGGGTTGTTTTTCATCAACTCCAACAAAATGTGGTCTTATAAGGACACACATGTGGTATTATGTGGCTAAATTTGTAGGAAGATTGTATTGTGTGGAGTTTTAGGTGTGAATTTGTAAATTAATCATTTTTAGGATTTTAATTTAGTTGTATTTTTTTATATCAATATTTCAAATCACTTTCAATAATCTATTATTAGTATGAAAAATGAATAATGAGACATATAGTGTGAGAGACGTGATATAGAAGTATTGTCAAAAGCCCTAAATGTGTCTAGACTCTAGATGAGGCTTGAGTTAAAAGATCAACTTGACTTATGCTACAAGAAAAACTCGACAAGAGAACCAGTGAAAATAATGAGCATTTAATTGATGATGAAAGATTAGTAAGTATTGAATAGGGTTGAAATGGAATCACCTAATTGAATGGGGGAAACATGAGACCTACTTCTAAATCCAAATTTCCAAAGGAGAGATCCAAATTGATCAACCAAAAGGTTAATGCACAATTGAATCAATCTATGAAGAATATGAAAAAGGAAGAAAACCTTATATTTCCCTATAAAGGAAATGTGCTTGAAATATGAAATAATTGAAAGGTAAGTACTAACCTCAAAATAGGACAGATCTGGAAAATGCCAATTTTTTTATGTCTGTGTGTAGTTTCGGGCAATTTTGCAACTTGTTTTGGACTGGAAATGCCGAGACAAAGAAAACCCTAAAAACTTTTATCTTTCTGACAGCAGGTAGTCTTTGACCCCGATAAAAGGTCAAAGGCTACATTAATATTTTGAAGGTCGACTTTGATTTTGTTTGCAGATCTCGAAAGTTCATCGAAAAGGGTATCCGAATCCAATCTTAGATCCGCAGTTCCACACTTGTACCTACAAGAAAAAGAGAGTTTTTGTTATTTGTATGGGGGGTTTGCCTTGGTCAAACCCCAATTTAGAAATTAACCTTGAAATTGAATTGAAATGTGCATAAACAAAGTAAATAAAATAATTCACCTTGCTTATGTTGAAGTCCTTATAGAGGATTCGAATCCTCAAATCCACAAGTAGGGATGCTCCAATGGATGTAGAATGAATGTAGGATGTCTCAAATCAATGATATTTGATCTTCAACACCAATCTTTAATGGATCTTTGCATAGAAATTGACTTGGATGAATGTGGAAGGATGGATCTTCAAGGGGGCTCCAAAGAGATTGAATCCTTCAATGGCTAACAATGGATCTCCTTGATGAATGAATGCTTGAACACTTGAATGCTTGAAGGCTTGCTTAAATGCTTGAAGGCTTGCTTGCACTTGAGAGCTTTCTCATGAAATTGCTTGAGATGAGATATGAAAACTTGATTGAGAGATTGATTGAAATGAGAGAGGAAGGTCTCCTTTTATAGTGAACTAGGGCACTTGAACCTCTAGAGAACCCCAACATTGGGAATTAAATCCAAATTAACCTTAACCCCTAGAAATGGACACATATTAAATGCAATTTAAGGATTTACCATTTCAAAACCCGAAATGGCTGACCTGGAGGTGGGAAAAAGAATCTTTCTAAAACTCGATACCCAAAAATTAGAAAATCTTGAAATTTGAAATTTGGGTCAAGGACGAGGTAGACCCCGCCCTAGGTCAGGGTCGAGGTCATCCCTGACCTAGGTTAGGGTCCAGGTTGACTTTGACCCTCAAGGTTGACTTTGACCTTGAGGTCAAAAACCTCATGACCTTAGTCCATAATGCCAGGAAATGCAGAAATAAAGTGAAATCAGGTGCAGAGAGAAGCAGAATGGGGGGAGAAAGCTAAATACATGCAAAGACCTGATCAAGGTGCTTAACATGACCCCAGACCACTTACTCAGAGGGCTAAACACTCTTATCATGGAAGTGCTTCCATTTTAAGATGATACAAGTATATGCATATTTTGTAAAATAATTTATACTATAACCATGCACAATAACATTTATTGAAGTTATAAATGTTTTACAAGAACAATAACAATTTCTCAAGGAAGTTAGTAGATGTTTTGGAAGAATAATATGTGTAAATTTCATTGTTTTATAGGATAAGTGATCTTATGGGGACACACATGTGATAGTATGTGGTTCAATTTGTAGGAAGTAATTGTGTGTTGTGTGGAGTTTTATGTGAATTTGTAAATAAATGATTTTCAGATTTTAAATATAATTGTATTATTTTATATCAAGGTATGTGCAAGATCATGAGGGGCCAAACTATGCCCTTAAGTGGCAATGAAAAATTAGCAAATCAGGGTTAGTCAACTTGACATGAAAATTTCAACTAGCTATGAACCTAATATCAAAAAGTTGTAAGAATAGAATCTATAGAAATTTGAATGTAGTTTCTAAACTACTAGGCCTTTTTTGAGAAAAAGTTAGTATGATTGGTGAAAAGTATAGATTTCAATGCAGCAGTACAAAAATTTCAGGAAAAAAATAAGAAGTAGGTGTATGTCTGACCACCTTAATCAAAATCAAATGATAATATTTTATTATAAGATTTTATATATAAGTAGTAGACTCATGCCCGGATGTGATGGATATTTTTTTGTAATTTTATTCCAAAAAAAAATTAATTATGAATTTTTTGCTACAATGTTTTCAGAATTAAAAAACTCTCGTGTCTGACCACCTTAACTCATTCAAAACTTTACAAAATTCAAAAAAAAAAAAAGTTCTTATAGTAGGCGAAGCATAGAATGTGACGCATTTTTCAGACTTAAAAAATGTTATACCATCTGAAAGTTATAGTCATTTTTCAATCAATATATAAATCAACACTTTAGAGGTAGCTCAATTAGAAAATAACTAATAATTACTTACTGAATTCAAAATTTGACAGCAATTATATCGATAGATAGATGATAATCTCCTTAAGATACCCTTTTCATTTTATCAAATTCGGGTGAAAAAAAAGTCGTCAGCTACATTGTCAAAGTTTTGAACTAACATTGCCACTTTTTGGCCCCTCATGATCTTGCACATACCCATCAATGTTTCAAATCAAATTCAATGATCTATTATTAGTATGAGAAAATAATGACAAGTGTACACTATGAGAGGCATAATATAGAAGTATTGTCTCAAGTCATAAATGTTTATAGATGAGGTTTGACTTAAAAGATGAAGTAAGAATTGACAAGAGACTATGCGAAAAAATGAGCATAAGTGATCACGAGAGATTAGTAAGTATATACATATTTTGTAAAGCTGAAAGCCTCTCATTGGATGAGTGACTAATGGGGAGTATGGGATTTCTTCCACTTCAATCCATGGCCTAATATTTGTAGGTTTATGTATCTATCAAATTACACATGGATTATGTATCTATCAATCAAATAATATATGTAGATTTCATAGCCATGTAGGCAAACTAATCTTAGAGGGACATGTATGTGGCATTATGTGGTTCAATTTTGTAAGGAGTAATTGTGTGTTATGTGGGGTTTTAGTTGTGAATTCATAAATAAATGATTTTTATTTTTTTTAAATAAATTTAATTAAGTTTATTTTTTGGTAATGTTTCAAATCATATTTAATGATCTATTATCAATATGAGAAAAGAACATTAGGTATATATTATGAGATGTATGATATAAAATTATTGTTATAAATCATAAATGTCTAGATGAGCCTTGACTTGAACTTGACTTATGTCACAAGAAAATTTTTACAAGAGAACATGTGAAAAATGAGCATAATAGATAATGAGAGGTTAGTAAGTATGTACACATTTTGTAAAATCTTTTATGTTATAACTATGCATAATAGCATTTATGGAAGTTATTAATTCTCTAAAGAAACAAGAAGAATTTTTCAAGTTAAAAGAAGTTTTCAAAAATTAATGTATAAATTTCACAGCCACATATGAAATGTGATCATATAAGGATGCATATGTGTTCGCATAATGGTCAGAGCTCCCCTCATGATTCGTTACATGGCTTAACCACCTCCCATTTTTTCTATAAGTCTAGTGGTTGTATCAAGCATTAACAGGTCAATTTTTTGGTGCAACGACAACCACTACTTGTAACAAGTGGTATCAGAGCTTCATCACAGGTTTGAATCCCCTTGGGTAGCACTGAGGGGGAGATTTTTGGCATAATGGTCGACGCTCCCCTTAGGATTTGTGACATGACTTAACCGCCTCTTATGTCTTCTATAAGTCTAGTGGTTGTATCAGGCATTAATAGGTCGATCTTTTGGTGCAACGACAACCACTACTTGTAACAATATGTGGTATTATGTGGCTATATTTGTAGGAAGATTATGTTGTGTGGAGTTTTAGGTGTGATTTGTAAATTAATTATTTTTAGTATTTTAATTTAGTTATATTTTTTTATATCAATGTTTCAAATGACTTTCAATAATCTATTATTAGTATGAAAAATGAATAACGAGACATATAGTGTGAGAGCTGTGATATAGAATTATTATCAAAAGCCCTAAATGTGTCTAGATGAGGCTTGACTTAAAAGATCAACTTGACTTATGCTACAAGAAAAAATCGACAAGAGAACAAGTGAAAATAATGAGCATAATCGATCATGAAAGATTAGTAAGTATATGCATATTTTTGTAAAATATTTTAAAATACTATAACCATGCACAGTAATATTTATTGTTCAATTTATTGTTCAATTGGGGAACACCCCACAACCCAGCGATAAGTTGCAAGCCTCTCATTTGAGAGGTCTTGGGTTCAAGTCTTCTTGAGCCCCTTGTTGATCTTGGCTTTAGCCTATTACCCATCAAATATAGGGGAACACCCCACAATGCAACGGTAAGTTGTGAGCCTCTAATTTGGGAGGTCTTGTGTTCAAGTCTTCTTGAGCCCCTTGTTGATCTTGGCTTCGGCCTATTACCCATCAAAAATAAAAAAATAAAAAATTATTGTTCAATTATAAATGTTTTAAAAGAACAATACCAATTTCTGAAGGAAGTTAGAAGATGTTTTGGAAGAATAATATGTGTAAATTTCATTTTCGTATATGATAAGTGATCTTATGGGGACACATGTGTGATATATGTGGTTCAATTTGTAGGAAGTAATTATGTATTGTGTGGAGTTTTATTAGTGAATTTGTAAATAAATGATTTTTAGATTTTAAATATAATTGTATTATTTTATATCAATGTTTCAAATCAAATTCAATGATCTCTATTAGTATGAGAAAAGAACGACACACACGTACAATGTGAGAGGCACAACATAGAAGTATTGTATCAAGTCATAAATATTTATAGATGAGGTTTGACTTAAAAGATGAAGTTTATTTTTGCAAACAGTAAGAATTGACAAGAGACTATGCGAAAAAGATGAGCATAAGTGATCATGAGAGATTAGTAAGTATATACCTATTTTGTCAAAAAAATCATATTATAATTGTGCACAAGAACAATTTTAGAAACATTAAAGTTCTAAAAGATCATGAAGAGATCAAGATGAAGAGATCAAGTCAAAGAAGTTAAAGAAGTGTTTGGAAGAAAAAATGATATATCTCAAGGTGTGTTAGTGTAAGGGTACTTTCTATGACACATGTATATATTATACTTACATTTATTTAACCTAATTTTAATAGCTATATTTAATTATTTATTAAACTCGATATATATTTATGGATCATTTTCATACATATTCACATTATTAATTGACATAAACACTTACAATATTAATCAACACAAAATTGGTCTAACTTTTCTAAAGTTAATAACCAACTTTGAGTTCACTAAAATTGACTAGCTAAATATTGGTTTTTGAACTAGAAAATTAAATGACTACCACTTTTGTAGAGGTTTACATCTTCATTTATTCATGCTATGAATAATAAATTCTATTTTTCCTAAAGTTAACAACCAATTTTGAGCTCACTAAAATTGACTAGGTAAATATTGGTTAAATTGAATTAGAAAATTAAATGACTACCACTTTTGTAGGGGTTTACAACTTCATTTATTCATGTTATGAATAATGAATTCTTATTCATCTATTTTTGGCTCATAAAAATTTAGTTTTTAGTTATATATTATTTTCATAACTTGAATAAAGTAGTTATTTTCTAATGATAATCTTTATTTTCTATGAACTTATTAAGAATAGATTTAGTATTTTATTTTATTTTCTTTTAGTGTAGAAAGTAATGAAGCGATAAAGGAAAAAACAGCTCAATCATCAAATTGTGAAATCTCTATAGAATATCCAAATTATAATCAAGTCTACTCTTGCAAAATCAATTTCAATAGCAACCATGGTTTATTTTTAATTTCAATGATTTGTTACTAATATATATGAGAAAAGAAAAATGAGGCATACAATGTAATGTGATATAGAAGTCGTAGGTATTCTGACATAATAACCCGACCAAAATAATCTTGGACATAATAGCCTGGTCATAGTAACCCAAGGAAAAAATATCACGAGGTCATAATCACCCAGGCCAAAATAGTCAGTGGTCAAAATAACCCATGGATATAATATCCCTATAATAATTAATATGTTGGTTGCAAGGGTAGCTAATATATATTAATTAATAGAAAAAAATTGGTAAGGAGAATACAATTTTAGATATGTAAATGGAACAAAAATGGATACATCAATCATCCATGAAAGAGCCAAATGAAGCTGATGCAATATATAGCATAATTATTCTATGAAACCCAAGATGATCACTATCTACAACAAATGTAATGAAATGAAAGACATGGTGTACTTGACTCAAGATTCTACAAGAAGTATTTAGAAACAAGGCAACACGTAGAATTTAGAGGGAAGGGGGGGAGGGGGGGTTGGGGGGGGTGAATCTATTGTGTCAATTATTTCCAAAACTTCACCCAACACTTAACCATAAAACTTAAATTAGAATGATAAAAATTAAAGCACTAAACCACAAAGCACATGAACACATAACACCAAGATTTTTGTGTGGAAACCCAGTTAAGGGAAAAACCATAGTGGAGATTAAACCCACAAGATGATATAATAGCATAGTAATCCTGTTAAAGGTACAAAATGGGAATGTACATGCATTTAGGTACACTACCTAGAGCTCACTACTCAAATACAACTGGGGGCAATAACCTTGAGAATAAAACAAGGGCCACAACCAAAAAATGGATTACAATCCACTGTGGAAAATAGTCCACTAATTTATGAAATGACTAATAGCATATCAAATATGCCAATATAGCTTTGATGAAGTGCAATGAATCTCTGACTCAATTAAAAATTCCACTCATACATTTTCTGATACATTCACATACAATCATTCTCTCAACCTCTCATCATCTCTCTCATGCTTTGCAATTATGATTGATTACATCTTTATATACATTTCATCAACCTTGAAAATATAAACAATGTCGGCATCAACCTTAACTCCTTAATTACAAATATTTAATCAATTATAATTCAAAAAATAATGCAATCCAAGACATGTCGATAAATACATAGCTAGGAAAAGAATATCCATCCACAAGCACACTATGATCCATAGATCATGTCACAAATATTTGCAACACACTATCTCACCAAGTCAACCAAGAACACTAAAAATATCAATACACCATAGGAAAAATTATTGAATCTAATCATATAATCCAATGTGATCTAGCAACATGAATAAGAAATGATCTAGAAATATTAGAAATCAACATGAAATACTACATAAGAAACAAAAACATCTTTGTCTCATAATTCATAACTATCTCTGTATTGTTCATCAGAAACACCAAACAACCTATGTCACTCAATAAAAATAGCTTTCTAGTATCCAAATCATGAACCATTCAAAATGGGGACACAAATCCATGTCCTTAACTCATTACTAGGTTAGAAACCAAAAATATTTCATAATCGATCCTTACTGATCAAAAAACTGCAACTATGTCACTTCCTAAACCACTAGAAAATAGTCTCAGATAGGTCATACATAACTTCTTCAAATCACCAAGTGAACCTCTACAAAGTGAACAAGATAAAGTATTGACATTCCTCAACATATATACAAATTCAAAATATCTAATCTATAATATAGTATCCATACCAATCCAAACACTTTACTAAATAAACTAGGAAATTATCAAGAATAAAGAAATATGTTGACATCAATTATAAAACATCAATGTTAGCACATATATGCATCAAATATCTAACAATCTCCCCCTTTGGAATTGATGGCAACATGTGATGTGAAAAACCAAATCAATGCAAAAAGAAACCATATCATCAATAATATCCATAATATATCTCTCTCCCAAATCTTCTACAACAAAGAACAATCTCAACCTGTAAGATCCACATTTTTTCACATGGCTAACTCTCCCCCTTTGACATTAATGAAAAAGGCACATATATTCACCAAGTCATATAGGCCAAAAGCAACTAAACATCTTCAAAAATTGAAAAAGACTAACTAACCCCCCTGAGTAGTAGCTCTAATCAAGAGGGACCATCACTCCAAGCTTACCTCGAAGATACTCAAAAGTATCCTTTGTTAAGGGCTTCATGATGATATTTTCAATCTGCTCTATAGTAGACATATATTCCAAGTTGACTTCCATTTCATTGAATTTTTCCTTCAAGAAATGATACTTGATAGATATATGCTTTGTTTTTTAATGCAATACTTGACTTTGTGAAATATTGATAGCACTTGAGTTGTCATAATAAATAGTAATAGGATCCTTAATTTTCACTCTGAGATTTGTTAATAATTACTTCATTCAAAATACTTGTGTACAGTTAACAATAGTAGCAACATACTCAGCCTTAGCATTATATTGTGATATACAAATTTTGTTTTTACTGGACCATGAGACTAACCTTTTTCCCAAGAGGAATGCTCCTCCACTTGTACTCTTTATGTCATCAAGATTACCTGTCCAATCTACATTGGTAAAAGAACTCAATGTAAAATCACCATGTTTTACATACCATATGCCATAGTCAACTGTCCCTTTCAAATATTTGAATATCCTCTTAACAAAAACAATACATGATTCCTTTGGTTCTGCTTGAAATATTGCAACAATACAAACTCCATTAGTTATATTAGGTCTAGTATGTGTTAAGTAAAGTAATCTACCGATCATTGATTTATACCTTTTTTGATGTGCATTAGGTAAATCATCACTCTTTGTCAAATTGCAACTAGTGACCATAGGAGTACCAACCAGTTTAGAGTTATCCATACAAAATTTATTCAATAACTCTTTCACATACAAAGACTATGATATGAAAATCCCCCTTTTAGAAAGAGTAATTGGGTATATGCACAAAGATGGGGGACCAAAAAGATGCCACTTTTCTTTTTGGTCCCAAATCACGCATAGTGCATGCACCCTATAGGGTGCACGCCCTATGGCTTAGGTTTCCCAAGCCTTAGGCTTGGGAAATCCAAAACATAGCGCATGCACGAAATAGGGTGCATGCCAAATAGTGGGTGCTCCAAATAGGGTGCACACGCTTTGTAAAATCCCAAAATTTTCATCCCCCATGCGCACTATACAAAGCCACAAAAGTGTAATCCATTTTTTTACATAGCGCATGTGCATTATGAAAAACTAGAAAGAGAGAGAGAGAGATGTTTGGGATAGGTTCCAGCTTCATAGGAGTTAACATGCAGATTCTAGATTTGAAAAATTCTAGACTTAGCCAAATTTTAGGATTCAGCAAGCCTTCAACAGGGTTACCTCCTACAATCCATCATGGATTTCTAAGGTCAAACTAAAGCTGGAAAAAGGATTCCCAAAGGACTTTAACTCATTTTATCACAAACCACTTAGTTTTGACCCCATCTCTACGACAGACTTAGCTTAGCTCTCACCCAAATCTCTCTCTCTCTCTCTCTCTCTCTCTCTCTCTCTCTCTCTCTCTCTCTGTGTGTGTGTGTGTGTGTGTGTGTGTGTGTGTGTTTGTCTCTCTGTCTCTATCTCTGTCTCTCTATCTCTCTATCTCTCTCTCTGTCTGTCTCTCTCTCTCTCTGTCTCTCTCTGTCTCTTTGTCTCTATCTCTGTCTCTGTCTCTGTCTCTCTCTCTCTCTGTCTTTGTCTCTGTCTCTCTCCTCTCTCTCTCTCTCTCTCTCTCTCTCTCTCTCTCTCTCTCTCTCTCTCTCTCTCTCTCTCTCTCTCTCTCTCTTCTCTCTCTCCTCTCTCTCTCTCTCTCTCTCTCTCTCTCTCCATCTCTCTCTCTGTATCTATCTCTATCTCTGTCTTTGTCTCTGTCTCTCTCTCTCTCTCTCTGTCTCTCTCTCTCTCTCCTCACATCATCCTCTCTCTCCCTCCTTATCTAAGAAAGAGAGAGAGGTAATGAAAGGGAGAGAGTAGATAACGGGGATAGATAGGATGATGTGAGGAGAGAGAGAGAGAGAGGGAAATGAAAGGGAGAGAGTAGATAAGGGGGAGAGATAGGATGATGATGATGTGTGTGTGTGTGTGAGAGAGAGAGAGAGAGATGGAAATGAAAGGGAGAGAGTAGATAAGGGGGAGAGATAGGATGATGTGTGTGTGTGTGTGTGTGTGTGTGAGAGAATCAACATAAACTAAAAATTAATAGTTTTTCCATAATTCTCAATTACTTTTTATTTATCCAACTAACCAATAGAAAAATATATTTCAATTAAGGAAAAAATGAATGAAAAAATTATTTACATGGAAAACCTAATGTGGGAAAAACCTCAGTAAGAAATTAACTTACTATATAAAATAGTCAATTATAAAGTTTTAAGGCAGGAGCCAAAGAACTCACTATCCAGGCTGATGTTTAAGAAAAATACCAAGAATCTTATTAATACCAAGATAAATTTCATAAAAATATAGATATTCCTAAAATTAATAAAAGAGTGCACAACCTTTTAGTAGGCACCAAAAATATATGAAAATATTTAGGATCTCTTGATCAACTTTTATAACCTTTATGTCTAATTTAGTAATTTTCATTTCTACTCATAGTTATTTTCATTAATTTTGTCTTCTTATTAAATCCAATTATACTTAAAAATTCCTTGATGCACTCTCTCTTCCAAAACTCATCCATTCATATATATATATATATATATATATATATATATATATATATATATATATATATATAATTTTAAGTGGAAATATCAAGTTTGGCTGTAAAAAATATAAGAAATATTAGAACAAAGTCATCCAAAAAGAGCATAAATATTAGATTTGGTCCACTCCAAGAGATAAAGAGAACCCAAATTAATCACAATAATTCTTTCTCAAATGAAACGATCAAGGAACATGCATTGCATCATCCTCCAAAGATTGTTTGAAAAGTAATGTGTAGAAAGGTATTGAAATGTGTTACTAGTAAGCTCAATATCTAATCTCTAAATCACAAAAGACAAGTAAAAGTGCCACAATATGATCACTTTATTCATCTTAAATATTCCCTCATCCTTTATCTAATCAAATAAAACTTAAATTCAATAACCAAACATAGTTGATTCAAACCAGAGCCAACAAACACAACTATTTTACAATTTTGACAACAAATCTTCAACTACTGAGCAATCCAACAAAAGATATATGAACTAAAATAAACCATTTGACCATATCCACCAAACTACATAACGTAAGATACCCATTTGGATAATTATCCCATCTTATCCAATATATTCCTAGTAGCCAACCCTAAAGTTAGCCTATCAACACATCATAACTTCTTCAAAAGAAAATTTAGAGACTTGAAAACATAATAGTGAAATATTCAAAGTACATAGTTATTATAACCTAAAAAATAAGTTACCATCAAATTACGTGGATTATTGTAGAAAATTCTCCCATAAGGTCTTCAAATACTCTTTCTTGCATATTCTTTCTTGTAATATTTCCATCTTCTATATATACCTCATTATGTATTAGTAAAATCCTTAGAACATGATCTAAATGCTTAATGAATCTTATCTATTAACCTTCTAGTTCTCTTTCCTACAATTAAAGTCATTAAAGACTCTTTCCTACATATCACAATTCCTCATCAAATTCAATCAACGAACAAACTTTCACTAGCTTCTTAGTCACAAGAAGTTTTCAACCACAAGTTGACATTAACACAACGACCAAGAGTTGACATCAATGAAAATATAGAGTATATAGTGCTATCAATCTCTCCATTTGTGATTTATGGTCATGTTGAAAAAAAAGGATAAACCTTCTTTCTAAACTTCCTTTTCCCCTTATATTTTTTGAACACACATTGAAATTAAGAGAGAGTGGGGGATGTGAATCAGACTAGACCTTAAGATCAAATTTAATTCTAATTTTGATAAACATCAAATCACCTTAAGAAATTACCACATGTGGATCAATAAAACAAAAAATAAACACAAGAAAACTATATTTATGTTGAGAATCTAACTCACTATATGAATAGTTTATATTCAAATTATTAGGTTCACTTGGCTGAAATATAATTCGCCGCCAAGGAACCCTTGGAACAAAGGGTTAAATATGTACTTAATAAATATTTTTCTTTAAAAATGGAATAAGAATCATGTAACAATGTGTAATACATAACCATAATCATAAAAAAGATAATACATCATGATCATTGCATAATAGTGCACCAACAAAAGACTTACACACACTTCCAAAGGTTCCAAGACAACCAACTCACAAACATGAATGGTATAGGAATGTTCAAGACATCAAAGGAGAGTTTAGACTTCATCGATGAACCTCATGGATCATGATAGGACCCTCATCCATGGTCGCCCATTGAGGATACTACTACATCCTCTTGGGAAGTCCAAAAAAGAAGCCAAAAAGATAAAATGAGAGAATCATAATAGCACATGAATAAATTCAAATTTTTATGAGTAAGATGGTATCCCATGGATATAGGGTATCCAGAACTAAAATCACATTTCCAACCAACCCTCAGCAAGTACCTCATATTTTGAATGCGACCGATCAAATGTGATGCAAAATATAGAAAATGTGATATTATGAGATTCAAATGAAATGGATAAAATGTTAAATGTAACGAAACATTTGTCAAATGTGATGAAAAATTTATCAAATTTTATACACTACTTTACTAAGGGTGCAATCAAGCTTAAAGCTAAAATATGAATTCAATCCAAGTTCTAGCACTAGGGAAGCTTGTTGACACCAATGTATAGCTAAAATGTAGGCCTTATCCACACCAAGGAGTACCAGATAATATAAATTGAGGCAATGATCTCTCAATACATCCATATACAAAAACTCAAATCTAATCTACAAAGAATATCAATAGATAGTGCAAAATCACTTAAATAGAAATGCGTAAGGATAGGATGGAGCACATCATGATTAAGAAATCTATCATTGGAAGAAGTCATCCATCTATTTAGAATTCTCTTGTAGTGGTAAAGTGAAATTTCACCCTACCATGTCGGACCCTTAGGCCCACCCCACCATGCTTGTGAAGATAGTCACATTTCCCAAACATAGACATAATGCACATGTAATAATTAGGCTATCACTCACATTATACAAGTGCATGAATGAGATGATGGTACAAATATACCAATGGAATAATTCCAATGCAGATAAAAAGTACACATGGAGAACACTCAACATACAAATAAATAATTACAATATGGTTACTACTCAAAACTAACAATGGCTGGGTGTGGAGACTCAAGAGTGGGAGTGTCATCACTGCTGGAAAGTTGGCTATACTAGTGTATATGACTTAGTATAGTGTTTTCATTATGGAAAAAAAGTCATATAGTAGTTTGGAGTCAGCGCACTTGATGAGAAGATCCGAAAATGGCTAAGTGTTAAAGACTGGACAGTGTACAGTGCACCTAAATCTCAGAGCATCAATGCACATGCATACGAATGAGTTATTGAATGCTCCCTAGAAGATCAGTTGGTTAGAGTATATTCATGCTTAGTCTATGAGCGCATGATCAGATATGCAAGTAAGACAAAGTTACAGATAGTTGAAGTTACATAGCCAGTGTGTGTCAGAGAAGAACATAATAAGCAATCGATTGTTGGCATTTTGATTTGCGGTTATATTATTATGATGTAAAGGCCATGCACCTATTATAATTAGGTTTCCAACATGTAATTATGTTTTTTTGTAAACACGCTTAAGCCAATTCAATTGGAAGTGTTGTATGTAATCAGTTAAAGGGTCGACCTAGTTATTTGTTTTGTATGTGCATATAAATATAAGATGCACCCATTGTAATTAGCATGAGAGTTGATATAGAGTGGAGATAAGTAGAGAAGAAGTATGCAAAGAGTCTATAAGATGTATTAGAGGTTTGAAAGAGGTCAAAGTATCAATGCATCAAAGGAACTAATCAAACAAGTAGTGTCACAGTAACAGTTCATCCAACAGATATAGTGTGTATCTGAGATTAGAAGGTTGCAACCTTCACCACTTGAGTAGTGAGGTCTAGGACAATGAGTCCTCACCCCTAACAGGGTTTATTGTAAAAGACTCCTAACAAGTTCTGACCCTTGACAAGGTCTACTGTACTTAATACATTGTAAAGCAACTCCTAACAGGGTTAAGGATCTTCTAACAAGGATCATAAAACATTAGTATAGAATATTAGTGGGTGTCAATTCCTACTAGGGATTTTACCTATTTTGGGTTTCCCCGTAACCATATTGGTGTTATGTGTTGATTTCATATTTCATGTTTATGTGGATGTTCATTTTAGTACTTAAGTATTTAACTTCAGTTTGAGATTAAGTAAAAAGATAAAATATAGCAAACACTGATTCACCCCCCCTCTCAGTGTTCCCATTCCTAAAAATTGGTATCAGAGCTCTGGTCCTTAGCAAAGAAGTTTAACCACTTGAGGAGATCATGGACAAAGCAAAAATGAAACATCTAAAAAGAAATCTTGAAGCTGTTCTTGAAGACCTGTACAGATTTGAAAAAGAAATTGAAGCACTTAAAGAAAAAGTGAGTGATGCTCAAGTAGTCATCAAAAGGCTAAGAAAATATTTGAAAGAATGCTCTACTAGTGATTTAGGGATCATGATAAAAAAGCTCAGTGATGAAAATTCATCTCTAAAAGAACAGATTGAAGAATTAGATAATAAGTTGACCAACAATCAGGAAGTCTATGATGAATAGATCAAAGAAAACCTTCAACTAAATGAAGAATTAAGGCAAGAAAACATGGAAATCTTGGAGCTAAGGATCAACAAAGAAAGCTTGGAATCTGAATTGAAAGTGGCAAAGAATCCCATTAATAAATTGTACACTAGTTTTGATTTGATAGAATCTCAGTTGTATGCAAGAAGAGTTAAAGGAGATACTAGCTACATTGGATACAATGAAGCACAAAATTAGATTGACAACATGCAAGCAAGAATTAAAGCACCAAAAGACACCTCAGATGCTAAGGAGACTGGAAGTCAGACTAAAGATCATGTTGAACCATCCAATAATGAGCACAAGCCAGTAGATCAAACTTGTTATGCATGTAACAAGCATGGACATATAGAAAGAAACTGTACAGAGGTAAGACCTTTCAATGGTTACTGTTATTCATGCAATAAATTTGGTCTTAGAGCTATGAATTGTAAGACAAGTCAAAAAAACAAGACTCAACACAATTAGAGAAATCAGAATCAGCTAATTGTAAGAAGTTCTCAGAATATTACATGTCAGATATGTAACTATAATGGTCACTCTGCAAGACAATGTAAAATGGTGACCCATGTCAATGTGTCAAGGAATATAAGGCCTCCAGTCATTTGTTACTCTTGTAACAAGGCTGGACACATCTCAAAGTTTTGTAGATCAATGACGCAAGGTCAAGAAAGCCCTAAAAAGCCTGAAGAACCAGTATTGGATACTAAAGGAGAAGTCAAGTTTGTGAAAGCTTCAGAGGATGAAAACTTCATTTGGTTAGAGGTGAAGAAGGATAAGGTTGATGAGAATGTATTGGATGCATCCATAGTGGATGCACCCTCTACATGAAGATGAATGGCCCTCAGGGTCATAGGGGGAGCTAATTTAGCTCTAGACCCTTGCATGGCCGGTATACTCACCCTTAGAGTATGTGCCTTTGGACTTAAGATTTTGGAGACTACCAGAACCTATGTACAATAGTGCTCAAGTTGATTGTT
The DNA here is from genome assembly GCA_027943335.1 of Chamaecyparis obtusa. Lineage (NCBI taxonomy): Eukaryota > Viridiplantae > Streptophyta > Pinopsida > Cupressales > Cupressaceae > Chamaecyparis > Chamaecyparis obtusa. The sequence goes on along the minus strand of BSBK01001476.1, from coordinate 56,424 downwards.
TACAGAATGAATTTTTTTTCAGTGACAACCTAGTTTACGCGGCAAGCTTTAATGGCAGAATTCCTACTTTAAAGTACACAGAAGTTTGAAGATCTTTCATTGCATTTGAATTTAGAGTGATTGGAGAGAAGAAGATCCCTAGCATTTGATTATGAAGGATTACAGATTGATTTATCAGTGATTTGAAGTACAATTGATTGGTTGCAGAAACCCTAGTTCGTCACGCTGATTCAGAAGTGTTTAAAAGATCATTTGGAAAGTGATATACAAGTAAGTGATGGCTACTCCCATTGTATTTGATGTGTCAGATAAGAAGAGATATGTGTTTAAGAGACATTAATTTAAATCTACACTAGATGACCTAGAAGGGGCATTCTCCCACATGCCTATGGGTGTTATGCATGTCGAAGACATTAGGGCATATATATATTGTAAGAAAGAACCAATAGGATTGGATAGAATAAGAGCACACATGGAAACTATGTTAAAACTTGATAACACCTTGATGGATAAGTATGCATAGTGGAATAATCATCCTATAGTTGAATATGCGACTGCATATGAGTTCTATGAGTCTGAATGGATAAAGATTCTACTTAGCAGGATTCATGATGACCTATTTTGGATAGGTGAAGTGCTGGTCAGGATTATAGGTGACCTAATTCATGAGATGATAGGCCTATCAAAGATAGGTGTCATTCTTCCAGCAGGCAAGGATGTAAGGAAACTTGTTGAGCAAACATGTAAGTCAAGAAGTGATAGGCATGAAATGACTATAGAGCCTATTGAGCAAGATGACATCAAATTGATGCCCATGATACTGGGATACAAGTTCCAACACACCAACAGGGTGAACAGTGTCTCCGCGGCCATAATTCTTGCAGCTATAAGACTTGTGAGGGAGAATGGAGAGTTCAATTTGTGCAAGATCCTACACGCACAACTGATAGATAACATTAAGGCCATCAAGCATGACAAGACCAAGATATTCAGATTTGGGTCTTTGATCATACATATGTACTTCCATATTGTTGGAAAAGTGTCTGATTTGTATCTAGATAAATCTATCCCCACATTGCCACAAATATCTCTCAAGGAATGTACTGAGAGTACATTGAAGGACTACATGACACTGAAGTTGAAGACATTTAGAGTCAAGATGCAGATGAGATACAAAATTCTAGAGAAGATAGTTGAAAAATACAAGGATACTATTTGTTTCATGGTTGAGATAGACACAACATGCATGGAGGTAGTTGAACCAAGGACAAAGTGGATTCATCCACTTGGATATGAGGTTGAAGAACCAATCTTATAAGCTTATGCTCAAGTTCAATTGTCAGTACCTAAGGACCCCAATGAACCTAGATGGGGAACTTATGAAGAGAAAACAAGAGAAGTAGATGTTGTATTGAACATTGCAGCAACAAAAACAAAATTTTCCAAGGTTACTTTAGAGATCTTAAGAATCCATGGTGTATTACAAGAAGACTTGGAAAAAGAAAGGGAAGAGAAGATTTCTTTGGAAATAGAGAGTGCATCAGCATCAGAGACAAAATCTAAGGATCCAAAGTTGAAGAAGGTAAAAATTGAGAAATTTGATGTTACTCCCTCTACGCCCATAGTAACAGTTAACCTTACTGCTCCTCCTGAGTATAAGGAAATTCCTAAGAGGAAGAAAGAGATTAGCATTGGTCATCCATCCTCAGGAGTAACAAGAAACAAGAAGAACACTTAAGCACCTCCATAAGTAAGCTTGAAACCTAGTCTTAGTGTGTTAAATGCAAGAATCATTGATGAAGGTAGATATGATCAAGTAGGAAAGTTCTATGAGAAATTCAATGAGATTGAAAAATTAGAGATACATGGAATGATTGTCAAACACATGTTGAAGTTTAAGAAGACAGTCCTAGAATTCAATACTACAATTCCAAATAATGTGTGGAACATCTTGGAGTTCCTAAAAAGACAAGCCATTGAAGAAGATATGAGAACAAGAGAAAAGATCTTAGATGAGAGTTTGCTAGTATGTTCTCTAGAGGAGAAATCACTCTTATTAGATCTAGTAAAACCACATCTTAGAACCAAGTCAAGGACCCTGCACATAATGGAAAAGAACTATGAATTGGTTGCAAAGGAAATAGAGAAAGCCTTTGACAAGGTCTTCATGAATAGGCACATGTATCCAGCTACTGCGCCTACAGATCAAAGACCCAAAAAGGATGAAGAAGAGTAAGAAACCATAAATATTCCATCTACAGGTCCACATGATTTAGTGCATGTAGTTGATGCATCCACAGAGGTAGATAAGTTTGCGCCCATGTCAGAGACATTCAAGGATGACTCAACTTTTATTGATAATGTAAAAGTCACTATGGTGGCCACAGACATGGATTTGAACAAGTTTGAAGAAGCATTTGTAAGAACATAAGAGGTTGAAAATCTTTTTAGTAACACTCCTCCTAATCAACAAGAATAAGTATTGATTGAGGATATAACATATGAAAAAGAAGAAAATATGATAGATAAAATAGAAAAAGAAATAGAAAAGGAAGCAGAAAAACAAAAAGAAGAAGAAGAAATAAAATAAAGTGAGAAAATAGATGAGCCATCTGTTGAAATTCTAAGCAAAGTAAAACTAGAAGTGATGGATAGCACTCCTATTACTCTCTCAGCAACATTGTTGTCAAGTTTGACACCTGACACAACCAGTTTGGATTCATGGGGAGAAGAAGACCTGATCAAGTTCAATGTCTTAGCTATGGAGAAAGCCAAGGAGAAATAGGTAATGAGGAATCCCCTCCTTATAGAATCAGTAAATATCTTAAACAACTTGTTACCAATAGACAAGAAAGTGTCCAAGGTACACTCCATTGATGATGTGAGTGCAGTTATTTCACAGTTCAAGAGTTATTTCTCTAGCTTGGAAAAATCAGCATCATTAGTTGCAGAGGAGAAGTATAGAAAGAAAAGGCTAAGTGAATTGGTTATAAAATTTGCACTTGACCTGAGCTCACTAAAGACTGGTCAAGCATCCTTGAAGGAGTTTGCAGCAAAGGGTAGAAAGATTATTATTGACTGTATGAACCAGGACAAGTTGACTAGTGATCTATACAGGAAGATACAAGAGACAGAAGTTGTGATAGACAACATAAGGAAATCAGTGGAAGATCCATCCATTGATGTCAACATGAGTAATAATGTTTACCAAGGATAGATAGATAAGATTGAAAAAGTTGAGAAAGTGATGTCAAAGATAAGGTCAAGGCAAACATAGCTCAGGAATGCTTTTGCGCCCTCACTAGATATACTCAATCAGAATATCAAGAAGATTGATGCCACCATGGTGACATATGATCAAGGTCCTAGCATAGATTTGGAGAAAATGGAGAAGCTATAGTATGCACTATGCGCCCATCTCTAGATTGTAAATTCATTGATCACATTTTGGAAGAAGGAGATTCAAAACCTACAGATAGCATATCTAGATGATCTCTCATAGTAAGTATTTGTAGATATAGTTTTGAAGCACCTTTGTCATTAATGTCAAAGGGGGAGTATGTATAGAATATGGGTTATAGATATGTATAAGGAGATATAAGATAGAAGTTTATGTACAAGGGAGATATAAGATAGAAAAAATTTGTATTAAGGAATAGTTAGCAACTTGGCCCTATTCCTTTGTTGCCATCAATGAAAAAGGGGGAGATTGTTGAAAATTTGGCTATACTAGTGTATATGACTTAGTCTAGTGTTTTCATTATGGAAAAAAAGTCATATAGTAGTTTGGAGTCAGTGCACTTGATGAGAATATCTGAAATTGGCTAAGTGTTGAAGACTGGATAGTGTACAATGCACCTAAAGCTCATTGCATTAGCGCATGTGCGTATGATCAAGTTATGGTATGTGCCCTAGAAGATAAGTTGGTTAGAGTATATTCATGCTTAGTCTATAAGAAAATGATCAGATATGCAAGTAAGACAAAGTTATAGAAAGTTGAAGTTACACAACCACTATGTACCAGAGAAGAAAAGAATAAGCAGCCGACTATTGGCATTTTGATTTGTGGTTATATTATTATGATGTAAAGGCCATGCACCTATTGTAATTAGGTTTCCAAAATGTAATTATGTTTTTTTGTAAACATGCTTGAGCCAATTCAATTGGAAGCGTTGTAAGTATTAGGTTAAAGGGCCGACCTAGTTATTTGTTTTGTATGCACATATAAATATAAGATGTGCCCATTGTAATTAGCATGAGAGTTGATATAGAGTGGAGATAAGAAGAGAAAAAGTATGCGAAGAGTTTATAAGATGTATTAGAGCTTTGCAAGAGGTCAAAGTATTAGCGCATCAAAGGAACTAATCAGACAAGCAGTGTCACAGTAACAGTTCATCCAGTAGATATAGTGTGTATCTGAGATCAAAAGGTTGCAGCCTTCACCACTTGAGTAGTGAGATATAGGAAAGTGAGTCCTCACCCCTAATAGGGTTTATTGTAAAAACTCCTAACAGGGTCCGACCCTTGACAAGGTCTACTATACTTAATACATTGTAAAGTGACTCCTAATTGGGTTAAGGATCTTCTAACAAGGATCATAAAACACTAGTACATAATATTAGTGGGTGTCAATTCCCACTGGGGTTTTTACCTATTTTGGGTTTCCCCATAACCATATTGGTGTTATGTGTTGATTTCATGTTTCATTTTTATGTGTATATTCATTTCAGTACTTAAGTATTTAAGTTCAGTTTGAGATTAAGTAAAAGATAAAATACAGTGAACACTGATGCACCTCCCCCCCACCCTCCTCTTAGCGTTCCCATTCCTAACAATCACATGACACATGGTGGACCATATGGCTTCGACAGATCCTTCTCTCATTAAGGAATCTCTGCTAAGCCTTATCAACATCTATAGATTGTAAGGATATATATTTGTACCATATAAACATCTACAGATGGAAAGGTACCATGCTATATAAATGTCCTCAAATTATGGTAAGGTAGTCACATTAATTATTATTATCATGTTTAAAACCCAATAATTTATTTAATTATAACTTATTAAGAAGCTCCTGGCCCAAATGGGTTCCCTACTTTTTTCTTCCAAATGTATTGGGAAGTTATAAAAGATAACCTTGTCAAAGCAGTTCAGGAATTTTTTGGTTCTAAGTGCTTTCTTAAAGAGCTCAATGCTACTTTTTTAGTTTTAATTCCCAAAGTCAGAGGTGTGGATTCTTTTAAAAATTTCAGGCCTATTAGTCTTTGTAGCTCTTTTTACAAGATTTTTTCAAATTTTTTAACTAATAGAATTATCAAAATTTTTTAGGAGATTATTGCACCTCAACAAACGGGATTTGTCCTTGGTAGAAAAATTGTTGATTCTATCATTTACATGCATGAGGTTATCCATTCCTTAGATGAAGGAAAAAAGGAAGGCCTCCTACTCAAACTTGATCTATCTAAGGCTTATGACAGGGTGGACTGGATGTTCCTGGATAAAGTTCTCGAAGCTTTTTGGTTTCAATGACAAAACAAGATAGATTATATCTCAATTGATCTCCACCCCACTTTTGCGGTGATGGTTAATAGTTATCCCTTTGATTTCTTTAAATCTTCGAGGGGGCTAAGGCAAGGGGACCCTCTTTCACCGATCCTCTTCATAATTCTGGAAAAATGCTTAGGAAGACTTATTCATGACAAAAGGAGCAGAGGAGAAATTACTGGGTTAAAACCCTCTTTTGGTCCATTGATTTTCTCTCATCAACAATTTGTGGATGATACCATTTTAGGGGGAGAGGCTTCGATGAAAGAAGCTAGAAATGTGAAGGCAATTCTCAATACTTATTCCAATGCTACAGGCCAACTCATTAACTGGATCAAGAGCTCGGTCTTCTTTGTTAACACCCCTGAGGGTAGATAGAGGAAAATCACTAGTACTTTAGGTTGTGGTATTGGTTCTTTCCCTTCTACATATTTGGGGCTTCCTCTAGGGTCCAAACCTCCTGACCTATTTTGGAACAATCTCATTGATAGATTCAATAGAAAATTGCCAGGCTGGAAAGGCATTACCCTGAGTCAGACTGGAAAAGTTCTTCTGATCAAATCTACTTTGTAGAATTTGCCTACTTATGCTCTAAGCCTTTTTTCTATACCTGCCAAAGTGGCTGATACTTTGGAGTCCATTGAGAGGAAGTTTTTGTGGGCTGGACCTAAAGGTAATAAGAAGTACCCACTAGTGGCTTGGGAGAATATTTGTAGACCCAAAAAGTAGGGGGGCTGGGGATTAGGAATCTGAAGCAGTTCAATAGGGCCCTGAAAGCTAAAAAAATATGGAGGATCTTCAACTCCAAGGGGGAATGGAGGGATATTTTGAAGGATAAATATATAGCAAATATTAACTTCAAGTTGTTCATTAGTAGGGACTATGACCCAAGGGGATCCAACATCTGGAATGGCATTCTGAAGACTAAAGGCATAAGCACAGATAAGGCGAAATGGAAACTTGGCAATGGGGAAGATATTAACTTCTAGAATGATGAATGGCTAAGACAAGGGCCCTTATGGAACATTGAGCCATTTAATAGATGAGAAATCATATGTATGGAAAGATTTGGTTGTAGAGTGAGAGACTACAGGGTTAATGATGAATGGGTGAACCTGACCGAGTTATCTAAGGAACTTAAGTCATTGATGGACATGATAAGGCATATCCCTCTGTCCCTCAACAAGGATGTTATTATTTGGGGGGTGACAAAGGATAACAAATACACTATGGCCTCAGGCTACGAAACCATACAAAACATTGAAACAATCCCTGTTTGGGCCAAAGCCTGGTATCTTGGCCTTATCCCCAAAATCAACATTTTTTTCTGGATAATGCTTCATAACTGTATCTTGACGGTTGACAACCTTACCAAGAGGGGTCATCTAATGCCAAATAGATGCATTCTTTGCAAAAAGCATAGCAAGAGTGTGGACCACATCTTCATTCACTGTCATTTCACCAGAGACATATGGTCTTATTTCCTATATTTCTTCAAGTTGACTTGGGTTTTTCCCAATAACACTATGGATCTCTTTGAATAGTGGCACTATGGGGTGATGGGGGATGTGAATAAGGGGTTGTGGGATTGGACTTTATCTCATCTCTATTGGGGTGGGTGGAAGGAGTAGAATAACCAAATTTTTAGGGAGAAAGAAACTAATGCTAAAGTTGTCTTCCACAAAAGCCTTAACACTCTGTTAGAGAACTATACTATCAATAAAGGTTTTAACCCTCTTCTTAGCACAAAGGAAATTCATAGAAATAGGAGGGAGGACTATAGATGGACTCTCCCGCTTGAGGGCTGGTGTTAAGAAAACTTTGATGGGGCTACTAAAGGAAACCCTGACAAGGCTGGGGTGGGAGACATCATCAGAAATGACCATGGTAAAGGAATTGCTACTATTTCTTCTCCTTTGGGGGTTCAAACTAATCACTATGTGGAGGCGATTGTGGCTCATCAAACCATCAAACTTTCTTGGGACATGGGAGTCAGAAAACTATGGCTAGAAGGAGATTCAAAGAATATAATAGATTGTCTTAATGATAAGAATGAGCCTACATGGATGATTGTGAATATCATTGATGAGTGCATTTAGATCCTTAAGTCTTTTGATAGTGTCTATGTAGCTCATCAGTATAGGGAAGTGAATCAAGTGGCTAACAGGTTGTCCAACTAGGCAGTCAAGAATGACGAGATGAAAAGATGGATGGATGGACATAATATTCCGCTTGAAATATTAGATTTAATTGAAAGGAAGAGGATCCTGAGCAGATTGGGAAACATTAAATGTTAATTATGAAAGATTATGTTCTATGGGAAATGTGCCAAGAAATGATGGGTAAGTATGATAGCCAATGTATGAAACACCTAAGTAATTGTCATCATCATACTTTGAGGCCCATTTTTGGGTATAACTTTCATGAGGCTAAAAGAAGTTTCAAGAAAACCATACATATCAATTGGAATCTAGTTGCAAAAGATATGGCTACCAGCAGAAAAGTTTTCAAAGAGAATGAAAAAATGGTGGGGGAAAGACATAGGAGGGAACTAGAGGATGAAGCTGATAAGTGGCATCAATGCTCTAAGGTGTGGAGCATTTTGAATAAAGGTGAAGTTACTACGTTCATTGACCGGATTCATGGGTGGAAACCCTTTGTTACTTGCACCATAGTTAAGAGTTGGAATGAGGGGATTGTCAAAATTGATGGGGTGGATTTCATGGTGATGGAGGAGGTTATCTCTGTGGTGACGGGCATACCCATTATTGGGAAGAAATTATATAGAGATAGGCATATTTCAGGGTAGGCGGTGATGGAATTTTCCAAAGGTGTGGAGGAAAAGAAGGCCTTAGTGAAGAAAAGTACCTACTACCTGCCGAATTCCATCAAGCCACTATGGAGGTTTGTGCTAAGGGCTATTATCAAGTACATCTCTTGGGACACAAGATTTGATTGCATCTACTCTTACCACTTTGTGCTTCTAAATCATTTCAGGTCTGGGGAAAAGATCTCTATCCCTTTTTTCCTATATTTGTCTATTAATGAGAATATAAATGACTATATGGAGAATCCTATTGGTAACCCTACTTTCCATGAGGGGCTTTTGCTATTAATTTATGAATTTTTTAAGGCTAGGACTATAGGGAAAGAAATTAAGAATAGGAAGGTGGGGAAGGAGGGTAAGGTTGAGGAGGTTGAGTCGGGAGAAGAAGAGTATATCCCATTTGATACTGAGGAAAGCCAAGAGATGCATTCGAATATGGATGAGGAGGCTACCCCACAGACCAAAAAGGGAAAAAAGAAAATAAAAATGGAGAAAATGGAGAAAAAGGAGACTCCTGACCCTAAATAGTGCATTGAGATCTCATCTGATAGAGATTACAATGAGAGGGTGGAGGGCATGGATACAAAGGGTGATAATGCTGATGAGGAGGAAGATAACTTTTGTGAAGAAGAGGAAAATAGGGAGAGGAAGGGTGGAAAGAGAACCATTACTATTAAGATGCCTACCAATAGAGAGGAGGTTTCTACTGACAAACCCTTCAGGAGGCTAAAAAAAGGGAAGGATATTGAAGAAGAACCCAAGGAGGAATGGTAGGAGGAGGGGGAGGATAGCAATGAGGAAGAGGAGAATCAGGGGAGAGGGGATGAGAATGAGTAGGTTTTTGAAGATTATGGGTCTAGCCATTACACTTGCAAGATTTCAAGAAAAGATAAGAATGTGGTTTGGAGGAATTTTGATAATGTCTCTGTGAGGATGGGTCTCAAGAGAGAGATGATGAAAACACTGGTTAAGGAGAATGATGGAATAATTCAAATGGAGGAGCTTATTAATCCTGCCCTGGTCATTTTGAGAGACATGACTAAGGAGAATTCTCAGATGGATGTGCTTAATAATGCTAAGAATAGTATAATTGCTAGCTATAGAACCACAAAATGGACTTACCATGAAATCCAAGAGCTTAAATATAGGGTGGACAGACTGGAGATGGATAATTGCAGAAATAAGAACAAGAATACTGAGGAGAAGGATATGGAAAATAGAGTGGAGGAAGTGAAGAGGAGAGTTCATAGCATGGAGGGCACCTTGCAAAAAATTGCTGAGCAAAGCTATAATATTCTTAAAGCTTCTAACAACAACATAAAGGTGTTGATTAACAAAATTGAGGAACACTGGGGTAGTAAGGAGGAAGACCAGTCTCCAAATAGTGGCAAAGATTAGTCTCCTGAGGAAGGTCTAAGGAAGAGGACTAGATCCAACACAATGAAAAAGGACACTTAGGAAACTAATAAAGATCTTTTTGATCTTAAAGAGGCAGCCGAAAGGGTGTCAAAGTTGGAGATTCATGCTGTGGAGATTATTAGAGAAATTGCCTGAGCTATTCTGCTGGCTTTGGGCCTTTCTTGGTTTTTTGTTCTACTTCCCTATTTTCTTTCTTTGGTTTTATCTTGCTTTCTGGTGGGGGGCTGTTGTTTAGCCTGTGGCTATTTTGTTGTTGCTACTTTAATCACTTTATCTATGTTAAAATTTTAGTTCTATAAGGGTTTCAGGGCCCCATTAAAACCTATTTTCCATAATAAAAAGCTTATTAAAAACTCTACCAAAGGATACCTTGCGACCTCTTTGTGTCCCAAATCACCTTGGAGAGGCACTCCAATCCACAACTCAAACACCAACCAACCTCATCTCATTGTAACAATGAGGCACAAACCAAAAATTCAACAATACATAAAGAAATGAAATACTCAAAATTCATAAAAACCATAAAGAACATGGTAGGCACTATTAGTCTCAATACCAAGAGCACAGGTCACTCAAACCTCAGCATGGGAGAATAGCTTAATTTTATGTTTTGATGTGGTCTCAAAAAACTAGACCAATATATCACATGTGATCTAAACCTCAAGAATGGAGAATTCCAACAAAAGGGGAAAAAAAACCATGAGAACATAGAAGGTTCAAAATCAAGCTTCCATCAAAATATGAGAAGCATTCAATTGGTCACAAACTAAGAGTATGTATCTCTCAAGATATATTCAAGTAGGCATGGCTCAAATATTCTCAAGGATGTGGTCTGAAATAAATGCTCCAACAAACCCAAGGTAAATCCAGGGAAAACATGAAAAAGGCCAAGAAACCAAGGCAAGAAAATTATGCACAAGCACATTCTATCGGCCTCATTGCCAAGAGAATAGATGCCAAGATGCTTTGACATATAAAAAATTGGATACTAACATCCCTAAATGTTCCAAGATGTATCTCTTGTCCCAAAAATCAAGCGAGGAGTTCAAAAGCATATAAATACCAAATTTTGGAAAAATATTACAAAGATTCTTATAATGCCCTGCCAGGGAACCCAAGAGATGTTAACCTAAAAAATGTTACTAAGTTTATAAAATAATTTTTTTCTTAAGAGTTTAAAAATAATAATTAATAAATAAGTGGAAGTAAATCATAAAGTCCATAAGTACACAAAAATATTAAATCAATTTTAGATTACAAATCTCAAGGATTCCTTGACGTAGAAACTATGTAAATACAATTAAATCTATTAATTACAATAATCATCTGAATCCTCTACACAATACATCATAAATACATCTGAATAATGAAGTATACATAATATCCAACATTCACTTCAATAGTCATAGGGTATGCAATTACAATTGAATACAAAGTACAACTAAATAAATAATAAGAATAAGTCTTCAAGAAGATAGGATAAGAAGCAACTGCAACAAGGATCATCCAAAACTAGTATAGGAAGGTCAGAGTCTCAAATTGTAAAATAATCACTACCTCCCGACCTCATGGAAACCTATGGTTCCATGCCTACCATGCTGATTAGATAACATCAGACCCCACTCGGATAAAAATACCAAAATCAATCAGGTAAAACTAAGCAAGGGTCCTAGAAGCTCCTATCTCAAGGGAATCTCAAAGGTACACATACTAAATCTAGAGGTAACCAGCACATGCAGGAAACCTAAGATGAAATCAAAGAAGTTTCATCACATATGTAAACCCTTTGGAATGATCTCACTGGACTCTGACTCCCAAGTGTGATCATATGAGAAACCTGAAATCCTCTTGTGTAGACAAGGATAACTGATCATGCTAGAATCATCTCCACTAATGGATGAGAAAAAATCTTATCCTCCTCCCATTGTTAGCCTCCTAAGGGTTCTTTGTGTTGGCCTGTGATGTTTTAAACCACTAGGAATCACTTGAGGGTTTTCATTTATGGCAACACTCATGATGGAGTGATCGCATGTTGTAGAGATTTCCATTGGACTCACAGTCATGAAAATGACTAAGTCCATAATCAGGATAATAGGGTATAGTGCCACAGTTTGGGTCATCAATGAAGATATATGAGGTATTATGTCTTGCAAAGTTAACTAGAGGTATTTTTGGATATACACATGCTTCAATTAATATCACATAAGTTTTGGTTATCAGATTTGTGCGATATAGTGTTCAGAAGGTATGCGAAGATGGTAAAACAATGTAACAGAGTATATGAATAGTTGCAAAGATTAAGGAAGGTAAAGTGAATATGGTAATGTGCTAAGATAGGTGAATAAATTATATTAATGATTCTTTGGTATTGTAAGAGAGCCAACTCCATAAATAATATTTTCATGAGTTATTGTTATATTTTGCATGATAATTATGGAGCTGACTAGAAATTGATTTTGCATAAGTATGGAGTGTTTTTGTAAAAGTAAAGTATGGTATGATTATGATGATGGAGAAAGTTTTGGAATAGAAGAGAAGATATCATATGTGAGATCAGTAGGAGGCTGAGCTATAACTTGAACTATCAAAGCAAGATAAGTTCTTGTATTGTTCCCTTTTTGAGAACTCTTTTGAGAAAAATATTAATTGTAAGAGCAGTGTGCTCACCACCTTTAACCAAGTGTTTTGTATACCCCTAATAGGGTTTTGTATTCCTTTAACAAGGAAATATACTATGTAACAATTAGCTCCTAATAGGGCTAGATCTCCTAATAGGGATATTATATTTTAGTGCATATTTGTGGGTACCATCCCCACTAGGGTTTTCCCTTTGGCCGGGGTTTCTTTGAGAACAAATCATGGTGTAATGAATGCATTATGCTTATATCTTCTTTTTATTTCTACATTATTTTGGATTATTTATAAATTTTTTAAGTTGAAAAGATCAAAGTTCTGTAATACTAACTCACCCCCCTCTCAGTATTACCTAATCCTAACAATTGGTATCAGAGCTATTGGACCTTGGAGAGAAAGCCTAAGAGCTTAAGGGAGATGAGGATGGATTTAGGAGACATGCAGGAGAACTTTGAGGCTGCAGATCTATATAAGATGAAAGCTGAGAATGGTGAACTAAAATTTAAATTAAGAAGAGCAGAAGGTTTCATGAGGAAACTAAAAAAACAACTTGAGATTGCAAAGAGTCAAAGGCAAGATCTTATGGAGAAGATGAAAGAAGATTCAGCCAATGATACATCAGAAAAAATAAAGAAGCTAGAGCAAGAGAAAGAACAAATCAATCTTCTGATGATTAAAGAAATTTAGCATGAAAATAATGAAAGAAACAAAGTTGAAGAATCACTAAAAGATTCTAAGAAGCAGATAAGTGAAATGAAGACTGAACTTAACCAATACAAAGATAAACATCAAGAATTGGAAAAATATAATCATATCATTAAAAGTGTACTCACTCAAGCCAAACTACATATTGAGAAGCTACACATGAGTAGTGACAGGATTGGTGAACAAAGAGCAAGACAAAAGCCTAAAGGAGATATGTCTGGAGTTGGATTGAATGAAGAAAAAATTTCAAAAACCTAGGAATAATCAAATGAAGCCAAGAATGAGGAAAGACATATTTTTGAAGATAGACCTACAAATGAAGAATCTAGAGAATAGTTCAGACCCTTCAGAGGTAGATGTTTTGGATGCAACAAAGTTGGACACATGAAAAGAGATTTCAGAAGTAAAGGTAACTCTAAGCCCTTTACTAGTTACTATTTTAATTGCTATGGATATGGACATAAGAAGGAATATTGCGGAAGACTTGATTAGTCTAGGTACAAACAAGACTATATTAGAGAAGAAAAATAAGCTAAGATCACATGTCAAAAATGTAATAACTTTGGGCATACAACAAGGTATTGTAAATTGAAGACTAATCAAGATAGAAGGAGACCACCTACTTGTTACAAATGTAACAATCTAGGTCACATTGTGAAGTTTTGCAGATATAATGGAGAATACAATAGAAGAGGAACAAGAAGACCTAGTGAACCAAGAGGACCACCTCCTATGGTTATAAGGAAAAATGTTGGTGACAGTGGTAAGAGTTTTGATGAATACATAGAAGATTTTGGGAGTCATCTCAAGAAATCAGAGAGCAAGGAGGATGACCAGATATGGAAGGTGAAAGTTTTAAACAAAGCAGTGGTTTAGGGAGAGACAATAGATGATACCGTGTCTTCACATGATGAGTTCTTTGAGGAATCAACCTAAATGGTTGCATGGCCTTATGGGGAGCATTGGATGAAACAATCAAAAATATCCAACCCCTGTATTTGTGGAGTAAGCTCATAAAAGCTTAGGTATGAGATGTACAGACACCATGAAGTCTATGGATAAGATCACAGTATTTGAAGATTCATCTTCTATGTTCGTGAGTTTTCCATTGATTGAAAGGCATGCAAAGTTGAGCTACCTGTGTTTAATACACTCACTCAACTTGTGATGAATAAAAGACATGAAGTACTTCACGTTCACACCATTTTTTGATCAACAACTAAGGAAAGTAGATGTGTTATAGTGAAGCAGTGATCTAGCAAAGTGATTTCGTGTTCGCATGAAGCAAATCATCAGATTCAAGAATTTAAGATATTTAGACCTAATCTTTCATAGAAGTCATGGATGCACCAGTAATATATGATGTTGTAGATAGACCTAGGTATAAATTCAAGTGGCATCCATACAAATCCTGTGAGGATGATTCGAAGGGAGCATTTTCTCAAACCCCCGTAGGTGTATTACATGTAGAAGACATTAGGGTATACATCCACTATAAATATGAGATTGTTGGTGAGGCTAATATCTATAGTGAGTTGGATGGTTGAAGCTAATGGAACCATAGTAGAAGAGTTCAAACACCTACAACATCAGTCAATTTTGAAGCTAACCCTACTCACTGAGTTCATGGAAACCAAATGGTTTAAGATCATTCTAAGAAGGGTTCATGACCATTTTTTGTGGATACGTAATCAGCCTATAAAGATATGTGCATAACTAATACATGACATCAATGGTCTTGATAATGAAGGAGCCCTACCTGTGCAAGAGAAGAACCTAAGAAACCTAGCTGAAACCCTAACTCATTCAAAATGGGATAAGAGGGCAATGCCAGAAAATGATATTTATTTGCAAGATTTGAGGTTGATGGTAATGCTACTGGAGTAAAAACCATTTTATAGTAGCAGACCTAATTTTGTTTCTGCTAGAGTCATCATGATGGCATACAAAATGGTAAAGGAGAATAAGAAATATAACCTTAGTGAAATTGTAGCTCAAAAATTCATTGAGAATGTGAAAGCCATTAAGAAGGATAAATCTAAGGCATTTAGATTTGGTTCATTACTAATTCATATGTACATTCACATAATCTAAAACTTTCTTGGCATGCATCCTAGAGCATGGAAAGTAAATGATCCCACTGGACTTCAAATATCAGAATCCTATAGAAGATAGAAAAAAGATTGCGTAGATGGAGAGTTGTTTGGCATGATAAAGATACTATAGAGGTAGATGAAAGAAATGTACAAAATCCTTGAGAATTTAGTAGAAAAGTATGAGGACACTATTTGTTTCTTGGTTGAAATTGATTGTGTCTACTTTGAGGTAGTTGAGCCCAGAACTAAGTGGTGATATCCTATGGGATATGAGGTAAGTGCTCAAGTGCTAACTATGAAAGTGGAACATGTAATGGTAGCAAAAAAGGACCCTACCCAAGAAAGATGGGGTACATATAGGGAGAAATATGAGAAATTAAGAGAACAAGAAAATGTAACAAGTAAAATAAAGGTTAGCAAGATTGTTGAAGAAATTACTGCGAAGGTAGGAATCACAAAGAAATAGTATTTGGACTTGAAAAACAAGATGGAGGCATCTTCCGACATTGCCACTGGTGCACCCATTCCATTGGAGATAGAAAAGGTAGTTACTACTGATGACATTGTGGATTTATCAGCCTCTCAAGAGGAGGAAACACAAGAAGTTGTGGCTGCAGTTGTTCCTAGAAGATCAACAAGAACAAGTAAACAAGACAGTCCCAAATAAAAAGATACAAAGGTGAAGAGGAAGAAGAAGGGAGAAAAGGAAGTTGAGAAACAAGAAGAGATAATAGTCCAAAAGAATCCACAAACCTTGTGGAAATTGGATCTTAAGTCACTACAAAAAGGAGTTATCAAAGATGGAAATCTGATATCAGTAAATGAATACTATGAAAGATATGACCTTGAGGTCCAAGTAGTCATTAAGGATACTATCATTGAGCATCTACTAGTTTTTCAAAAGCATTTGTTGGAGGTTAAAGAAAGTGTCCCCAAAGACTTGTACAACAAACTAGAAATCAGGAAACAATCAGCACACTCAGAGGATGAGAACATAAGAAACAAAACAATTGATGATATGTTGCTAGTTGTATCAATTTAGGAAAGAGAAAGAATCATAAATGCACTAAAACCCCTACTGTAGACAAAGACCATATTAGTCAAGATTATGGATAGGAAGTATGATGAGGTGATTGAGGACACCCAAAAGGCATTAGACCAAGTTCTAATGCAAGACATTCCCAAGAAGGTTTCACCTCCCAAGGCTTCTAAACCTATACTTTTGGGTTTAGGAGAGAGTTCCAAGACATAAAATGAAAGTGCTCAAGTTAGCACACAACCAAATTTCTTTGTCACTGGTGTGCCTATTAGCCTTGACACTTTAGAGGATGTAAATGATCCATTTTTGGATAATGTGGACAGTGCAATGGAGGTTGAAGATTAGGAGCAGATAGGGCAAGGGAAATCAAAAGAGAAACAAGAAGAAAAAGAACAGAGGAAGGAAATAAAATAGGAGGAAAAGGAAGAAGATCAGCTAACATCAAAAAATGTTTTTGAAGCTAGTATGGATACAACTTTATTGTTGGAAAGTATGGCCAAGCCAATCAGCTCTAATGTGTACAACATGGATGAAGATGAGTTGATGAGACTATCATTTTTGGCCTTCGCCAAAGATAAGGAGAGATTAGTTTACAAAGGAGACAAAAGAGAAAAGGTAATGGTTAGGAATGTAGAAAAAATGAACAAGCTACTCCCCTCACCAATTAGCTTCAAAGACAAGGATGAAGCTAAGAATCTTGGTATGGTATTAGATAGCTTTGACAGTCATTTTGACTCATTGCTAAAAACAACAGAAGAAAAGGCTGATAATAAATTCTTGGAGAAGAAGCTGAGTGAAGTTTATAAGTCCATTTCATGGGACTTAAACATTTTTAAGGCTACCACTCTTAAGGCCAAGACTTGTGTAGCAAAAGGAAGGAAAATATACAATTATTGCATAAACCCCTGTAGACATTTAAGGAATATTGAGGATATCATAGCCAAAGACAGGACTAACCTTGATAGTCTGATGGACAGTTGTGAATCATCTTTACAAACTATGGGAGAAATAGATAAATAAACATCCAGATTATTGGACAAGATAGGAGTACTAGAAACAAAGAAAGGGAGAGTTGCAAATAGATTTGGCTTATTGAGAAGCCTATTGACCCCTAAACTCACAATGTTGGAGACTCATCTCTCAGAGATGATAAAAGTTGAAGGCTCAATGTCTTTATCTACTCTTACTAAGCTTAAGGTAGTAGAAACAACATCATATGCACTAAATGGATTAATCCATGTCAATGAACTATTGATAAGTTCATGGATTGAAGAAGTTAAGACCTTCGAAAACTCTTTCCAAGATGTCTTAAATCTGGTGAGTAAGCACTGAATCTTTTGTGTGTAAGTTTTACAATTTTGTATATACCTTTTCCATTATGTCAAAGGGAGAGGAATAAAAAGGAAAAATGAGGAAGAGAAAGAAATATCTAGAGCTATACGTAGAGAAGAAAAAAAAAGATAAAAAAAAAAGAGAAAAGAAGAGAGTTGCATTGTGACACTTAGTCATTTTTCTAAGTGTTACCATCAATGCCAAAGGGAGAGATTGTTGGCATGTGATTTTTTGGAGCACTAGGAATCACTCAAGGGTTTTCATTTATGGAAAAACTAATGATGGAGTGGTCACATGTTGTGGAGATTTCCACTGGAGTCATAGTCATGAAAATGACTAAGTCTAGAATCAGGATAACAAGGTACAGTGCCACAGTTTGGGTTAACGATGAAGATATATGAGGTATTATGACTTTCAAAGTTAATTGGAGGTATTTTTGGATATACACACACTTCAGTTAAGATCACATAATTTTTGGTTATCATATATGTGTGATATAGTGTTCAGAAGGTATGCGAAGATGGCAAAATAGTGTAATAGGGTATATGAATAGTTGCGAAGATTAAGGAAGGTAAAGTGAATATGGTAATGTGCTGTATCATCTTAAAATGGAAGAAATTCCATGTTAATAATTTTTATCCCTTCGATTAAGTGGTCTGGGGTCATGTCAAGAACCTTGAATAGGTCTTTGCATGGATCTAGCTTTTTCCCCTTGTTCTACTTCTCTCTCCACCTATTTCCAACCTTTTTCTGGCACCTGATCTTGAGAATTTTAGATCTGTGACCTCAGGGTCAAGGTTAGCCTTCTGGGTCAAGGTTGACCTTGAACCTGACATAGGGCAATGTCCACCTTGACCTTGACCTAGGGCAGAGTAGACCTTGACCCTGACCCTGGGTCCAATTTTCAAGTTCCGGAGGTTTCAGGATATTGGGCTTTGGAAAGTTTTATTTTCCTACTTCCGGGTCAGCTGTTTTAGATTTTGGAATGGTAAACTCTTAAATTGCATTTAGTCTAGGTCCATTTCTAGGGGTTAAGGTTAATTGGGATTTAATTCTCCAATGTCAACCTCTCTAGAAGTTTGTGCCCTAGATCACTATAAAAGGAAGCCTTCCTCTCTCATTTTCACATCCACTTTTCATGAGCAAGCTTTCTCTCACCATTGAATTCAACAAAGTGAAATCAAGTAATAAAGAAGCAAGAAATAAGCATAAATAAATCAAGCAAGAATTCATCCACCTTCAAGAATTCAAGATTCAATTCATCAAGGAGATCCATTAGTAGCCATTGAAGGATTCAAGCTCTATGGAGCCCTCTTGTTGAAGATTTCTCCATCCATGTCCATCCAAACCTTTTCCTAATCCAAGATCCATTCAAGATTGGTGTTGAAGATCTAATGCCATTGATTTGAGACATCCTACATACAATTCTAGATTCATTTGGAGCATCCCTACTTGTGGATTCCAGGATTTGAATCCTCCACAAGGATTTTAACATAAGCAAGGTGAATAGTTCCATTTACTTTGTTTATATATTGCAATTTTAATTACATTTCAATTTTGATTCCAAACTGGGGTTTGACCAAGGAAAACCCCCCATCCAAACAACAAAAACCATTTTTCTTGTAGGTACAAGTACAAGACAAAAAGTTGTAGTTTAGATCTAGATACCCTTTTTGGTGAACTTTTGAGATTTGTGAAGAAAAATTCTGTCAAAGCTGTTTTAGGTCAAGGTCAACCTTCAGTGGGGGGTAAGATTGTACCCCTCTATTTGGGTCAAGTTTGACCTCCCTCAGAATTGAAAAAGTTTTTTGGGTTTTCTCTGTCTCGGCATTTCCAGTCCGGAGCAAGTTGCAAAATTCCCTGAAACTATGCATAAACATCAGAAATCAACATTTTCCAGATTTTCCCTATTTTGAGGTTAGTATTTGTCTTCTATTCATCTAAGTTTTCAAGAACATACTTTTCATAGAAAATTATAAGATCTTCTCATTTCTTCATAATCTCCATAGTTTGATTCATTTGTGTATTGATCACTTCTTTGTGATTAATCAATTTGGATCTCTCTCTTTTTGGGAATCTGGATTAGGGATAGATCCTATATTCAAACCATCCTCACATAGATATAACAATATTTTCTAAAGGATAAAGATAGATCCAACATATTTTTACCCTTTAAATTTTTATTGAACCCGACATGCTTACCCCCTTTTCTTAGATGCCCTATTGTGTTTGTGGTGTTAGATTTCCCTTTATATTATCTTTTTGGTGTTAGATTTACCTTTTATAATAAATCTTGCATGCCTATAAAATTAGATTTCTTGCATTTCTATTTCAAAAATATAAAAAAATTACAAAATCTCTTTAAAATATAAAAATATTCATTTGTTCATGTTTTATGTTTTCTTAGTTTAGTTCATTTGCATTGCATTGGTATATGAGCTTTACTACCTCTAGTCCTACTTATAATATTCTAGTTAGAAGAAGTCATAGACTCATGTGTGCCTTTGATCCTTAATCTTCCTCTCCTTTTCTTAGGATCCCGAATGACAATTTGATTATTCATGATTCCAACCCTATTATGGAGAAAAACTCTTCTCAGTCATCTCATGACAAGGATGATGCTTTGAGAGTTCCTCCTGAACAAGTACAAAAAATTTCAATTGAACTTGATAAAATGGGTAATTGGCTTATTGAAGAAAACCATAATCAAGATTCTTTTCAAGCTATCGAGGCTCTTAAGAAAGTTCTTTGTGATAGTGATCAAGGTGTTAATCTCTTGCATGGTATTACTCATCTTGTGCATTCAAATGTTAAACCTTTAGCTCAAGAAGCTCAAGATTTAGGATTGATTCCTCTGGTTACTAATTTTGAACCTTCTTATGTTCCTTTATCTAGTATTCCTACTATACTCCTTCTTTGGTGACTATGATGGTTCCCTCTGTTCCTATGAGTGTTCCTCCTATGTCCCTTCCTACATCACAACCTTCTTACCATAATGTTCCTTTTACTTATTCCAATCCTCTTCCAACTGTGGTTCCAAATGTTCCTCCAGTTGTGTCTTCCATTCTTTTAGCTTCATACATTTTACCTAGTGTTTCTAATGTTGTTGTGCCTACTATTTCCTCTAATGATTCAACAATCATCAGTTTGGCTCAAACCGTGTCATCTTTACAACAACAACTAGCATCCTTGACTCAAAACAAGTTTAGCATTCCTACATGTGACATTGGAAGTCCTTTATCCCTAGACATCATTTGTACTCTCATTCCTCAGCAAGTTGATATGCCTCATCTTGAGAATTATAATGGTAAGGGAGACCCTATTCATCATGCTAAGACATTTCAAATCCTTTGTAATGACTATGCTCATGACCATAGGATTTTAGCCAAGTTCTTTGCTAGAAATTTTCATGACAAGGCCTTACAATGGTATTTTTCCTTGCCTCCTTATTCTATTGACTCATTTCCAAAACTTGCTAATTCTTTTATTCAACAATTTCTAAATAACATTGGCCCGCAAGTGTCTTTGACTGATTTGATGCATTGTAAACAAAGTGCTAAGGAAAAATTGACTGAATTTATTGGTAGATTTCAGCATTTACATGCTCAGATTTCCTATCCTATTCTTGATATTGATATTCAACATATGTTTATTTCAAATTTGCAAAAGGATATTAGAGATAAGATTATGTTTACTGAATTTACCTCTTTTCAACAAATCTGTGTAGCGCTTCATCATTATCAATTACAAGTGAGTCAATTTGAGAGAAACACTCCAATGGCTCTTGTTCCAGTTATCAAGAGTGATGCAGCTCCTAATCCAAAAAAAATTAAAAAATTCAACAACTATGTCAAGATAAACAAACAAGCGAATGCAGTTGCTAATCAAGTTGTTGTTGCTTCTCACAATGCCACTTCTGCATCCACTACTTTTTGATTAAATCGTACATTTACTCCTCTTTCTAAATATTTACATTGTATTATGAATAGGTTGTTAACTGATAATATGATTACTTTACATCCTATTCAACCTCTTTTACCTACAACGATTGTACCTAAATCCTTTGATCCTAAAGCTTTTTTTCAATATCATTGTCAAAATGGTCTTGATACTAATAAATGTTATTCTTTAAAACATAAGGTTCAAGACTTAATCAACTCTAATGCCTTATCTGTTGATAATCTTGATGGTAGCAGGAACAAATATTTTTCTCCTCCTAATCAAAATCTTCAAATCTATATGAATCCTTTACCTACACATGATACTAATACCATTGCTCAACCATCTTATATGGATATTGTTTATGATTCAAAGATGGATGATCTTACTCACATTGTTAATCAAGTGGAGCATGTTGTTCAATCTATATCTCCATCTCATTCTCAACCTCAGCTTCAACCTCACTTCCATCTCAACCTCAACCAAAACCGCAACCTAAATTAAAATCTCAACCTAAACCTTGAAAACAACCTAAGAATAAAAGAGCTCAGGAACTTTTGATTTCCTTTGATGATTCTAAGACTATTAAGGCTCCTGATGGTCCCCTTTACATTTACACTAGGATTTCTCAGATACCTACTTCTGGTTGTCTTGTTGATCCTACATCCGATGTCAATGTTATTACCAAAGAAAATCATTTTTTTGAAAAACTTGCAACATGATTCTTATGATACATCTGATGTGTGGAGTCAAACTTGTAATGGTTTTTTATATCCATCATTTGGTTCTATTAACTTACTAATTGAACTTTGTGGTAAAATTGTGAACACTACCTTTGTTGTTGGTCCTACTTCTAATCAGTTTCAAGTTAAGCTTGGTTTGTTGTGGTTAAATGTCATGCATGCTATTGCTTCTCCTATCCATAAATGCCTTAAATTCATTCATGATGATGAAGTGAAGACAATAAAACATAGTTTATATCAACCTTCTAGGCCCAAGGATTGTTCTATTATTGACTTATTTTGGCCTTCATTATATAATTCATGTCCTTCTTGACTTGATAATCTTTTCCTCTCATATCAAGTCTATAAGCATCATAAGATTCTTGAATTAAGCATACATCCTATGGATCTTAATCATGGTATTTTGCCTACACCTTCTTTACCTCATTTATCTATGGCTTCTACTTCTGTTAATCAAGCTCCTAGTGTTACTTGTCAATTTGCTAAGAATCCTACTAATCCTCCTTTAGAACCTATGAAGGATCCGATAGTTGTTCCTCCTAGTTCTCAACATATTTCAAACAAGACAAAATGTAATTGATCTACTAATGAATGTTGTAAGAAGTGTTGTGCTCAAGATAAAGCTCATAATTTTGTTCTTCAAAATTCTTTACCTTCTTTTGATAAGCCTATGCATGATGTGTTAGAAGAAGTTGTTGCTAATAATGATGTTAAGATGCATGATTATGATGATTATATTCGTATATTAGATCCTATTTTGATTTATCTGGATGAAGATACTCTTGATGATGATAATGATGAATATGAGACTATTGAAATTGTACTGATTTACCTAATATACTTTCATCACAATTAACAATTACACCTAGTATCGAACATTATGATTCTCAAGAGGATCCTTGTTTGGAATTGGCTATCATTTCTACCGTGTTGGATATAGTCCCTCTTGTGGGTTATTGACCTTCACTAAATGATATAGAACAAGATAGAGAGAGTAGGTGACATGCTTAATTGGCTTGTCCTTTATGGTAGCTTTGTTTTGTGTTTTCCTGTAGTATTGTGCTTCTCTCATGATTTGTTTTCTAAATGCTGTTTGATATTTTTATACGACCCTTTTTACTTCATTGGTACAAGGTGATAAAGGAATTGAATCTATTGTACCATTCCTCTATATATATCTCTATTCTTCCATATTTTGTTTCATGTTATGTTGTACCCATGATTTTTTTTGTAAATGTTTTCTTGTGTAGTCTGCTTGGATTTATGACTTTGTAGGACTGATTCATTTTGGTCTCCATGTCATGGTTCGAAAAGATTCTTCTTCATATCTCTTATGTGATCTTTCCTCCATTTTTATTGTAGTTCTACTTTCTTTGGGGAATGATGTCAATTCATTTGCAATAATATCATATATATTATCTTATGATCATACTGACCCCATGACATGTAGATCCCTTCTGTGTTCTCTATATGTTTATGTGGTATTTCCCTTGATTTGTCTTTGGTTGGGGGCATCTCCTAGTGGAAACATAATCAATGGAGTTGTTTATGTTTCTGTTAAAGCAATTTCTCCTGTTAAAGTGTTATAAATGACTTTAACATGGGGGCATATGCTCTACTCACCTATTGCACACACACACACACTTTTCAATATACATATATTATTTTTCAAGATACTTTTCTCCTTGTATGGATTAGTGACTAATCCTTAAAGCATGGATTTTTATTTAGGATCTCTTGATCCCTCTAGTTTCAAAAATTTGATCCCTTAAGGTTGAAGGTGTCCTTAAGACTGGGTCTCTTTTGCCTTTGGTTTTACTCTTGTGGAATAGAATATTTCTGAGAGTGAATCCTTGATGGGTTGACTAGTGAGTAGCCAAATTCACTAGGTGGTTCAATTCCATATTTCCAGTTGCTCCATTTCCCTGCATGGTTCACAATAGGACATAAGTTCTCACTGGGAGAGGTAATCACACCCCATTCTCTCTCTTTTATAGAGGTTTCTCTCTTATTGTAATCTTGGAGTTGATGAAGACTTGAGTCCCTGGGGGCTTGAGGATTTATTTGTCCCTTTGATTTCAATAAGATTATCTTTTCACTATGATCTCCTTTACCAAGAGTTTGGATCGAGTCCATACTCTTACTAAAGTGGGGGCTTAATGTATCATCTTAAAATGGAAGCACTTCCATGTTAAGAATGTTTATCCTTTCGAGTAAGTAGTCTGGGGTCATGTCAAGCACCTTGAATAGGTCTTTGTATGGATCTATCTTTTCCCCTTTGTCCTACTTCTCTCTCCACCTATTTTTAGCCTTTTTTTGGCACCTAGTCCCAAGAATTTGAGATCTGTGACCTTAGGGTCAAGGTCAACCTTGACCCTAACCTAGGGAAAAGTTGACATCAACCTTGACCTAGGGAAGAGTCAACCTTGACCCTAACCCAAGGTCCAATTTTCAAGTTTCGGAGGTTTCAAGATATCCGGCTTCAGAAAGTTTTATTTTCCCACTTCTAGGCTAGATATTTCAGATTTTAGAATGGTAAAATCTTAAATTTCATTTAATCTAGGTCCATTTCTAGGGGTTAACATTAATTAGGATTTAATTCTCCAATGTCAACCTCTCTAGAAGTTTGTGCCCTAGATCACTATAAAAGGAAGCCTTCCTCTCTCATTTTCACATCCACTCTTCATGAGCAAGTGTTCTCTCACCATTGAATTCAAGCAAGTGAAATCAAGAAATCAAGAAGAAGAAAGAAATCAAGCAAGCATTCATCCACCTTCAATCATTCAAGATCCAATTCATTAAAGAGATCCATTAGTAGCCATTGAAGGATTCAAGCTCTATGGAGCCCTCTTGTTGAAGATTTCTCCATCCATGTTCATCCAAGCCTTTTCCTAATCCAAGATCCATTCAAGATTGGTGTTGAAGATCTAATGCCATTGATTTTAGACATCCTACATATAATTCTACATTCATTTGGAGCATCCCTACTTTTGGATTCAAGGATTCAAATTCTCCTTAAGGATTTCAACATAAGCAAGGTGAATAGTTCCATTTACTTTGTTTATATGTTTCAATTTCAATTACATTTCAAGGTTGATTCCAAACTAGGGTTTGACCAAGGTAAACCCCCCATCCAAACAATAAAAAACATTTTTCTTGCAGGTAGAGGTACATGACAAAAATTGCAGTTTAGATCTGGATACCCTTTTCGGTGAACTTCTGAGATCCGCGAATAGAATTTCCATTAGAGCTATTTCGGGTCAAGGTCAACCTTCAGTGGGGGGTAAGATTGTACCCTATTATTTGGGTCAAGGTTGACCTCCCTCAGAATTAAATTTTTTTTGTGGGTTTTCTCTATCTTGGCATTTCCAGTCCGGAGTAGGTTGTAAAATTCCTGAAACTATGCACAAACATCAGAAATCAGCATTTTCTAGATTTTCCCTATTTTGAGGTTAGTATTTGTCTTCTATTCATCTAATTTTTCAAGAATATTGTTTTTGTAGAAAATTATAAGATCTTCTCCTTTCTTCATATTCTCCATAGTTTGATTCATTTGTGTATTGATCACTTCTTTGTGATTAATCAATTTGGATCTCTCTTTTTGGGAATTTGGACTAGGGATAGATCCTATATTCCAGCCATCCTCACATAGATATAACAATTTTTTTGTAAAGGATAAAGATAGATCCAACATATTTTTACCCTTTACATTTGCTAAGACAAGTGAATAAATTATATTACCAACTCTTTGGTATTGTAAGAGTGCCAACTCCATAAATAACATTTGCATGAGTTATTGTTATGTTCTGCATGATAATTGTGAAGCCGACTGGAAGGATGATTTTGTATACATATGGAGTGTTTTTTTAAAAGTAAAGTATGGTATGGTTATGATGAGGGAGCAAGTTTGTGAATAGAAGAGCTGAGATTAGATGCAAGATCAGTAAGAGGCCAAGCTATAATTGGAACTATCTAAGCAAGATAAGTGCTTGTATTGTTCCCCTTTTGAGAACTCTTTTGAGACAAATATTGATTGTAAGAGCAGTGTGCTCACCACCATTAACCAAGTGTTTTATATACCCATAATAGGGTTTGGTATTCCTTTAACAAGGAAATGTACTATGTAACAATCAGCTCCTCACAGGGCTAGATCTTCTAATAGGGGTATTATATTTTAGTGCATATTTGTGGGTACCATCCCTACCAGGGTTTTCCCTTTGGCCAGGGTTTCCTTGAGAAAAAATCATGGTGTAATGAATGTGTTATGCTTATATGTTCTTTTTGTTTCTACATTACTTTAGATTATTTATAATTGTTTAAAGTTGAAAAGATCAAAGTTTTGTAATACTGATTCACCCCTCCTCTCAATATTACCTAATCCTAACAGTTTGCACTGCAACATTTGGGGTCAAATTTCAATGCCAATTTGTGACAAAACTGCAATTTGTGTTTGTTTTTTATGTTTTTTTTGCAAGTGCCCCCGACGGTGTTGTAATAGTGATGATATCATTGTAATTATGACACCCATTTGGTTATAAACAAAAAAAAAGAAAAGAAAGTGTCATTTTTAATTTGTGAATTCAAAGAGTTGCCGCGAAGATGACACAACACTTTTGCATGGTTAGAAGAGGGCATTCCAGTTTGGCATGCGCGAAGAGGTTGACACCTGCATGTGGGAAGAGGGCACTGGCACTTGAGGTAGGCACTTGAGCTTTGTATTCTCATTAAATCAATTTTAGTGGCATTGTTTACATCTTAGCATTTGGAATGTTCGATGACCCATGAGCTTTGAAAGCTAGGGCATCATTGCTATTACCTTCAAGGCATTGTGTGAAGTGTTTGATCTCTCTTTATTTGTTTTTCTATTGTTATTCACTATGTGTGTACTCCCCGTTTATGATCATTTCACAAGGAAATGTCTTGATGGCTTGCAGGCTACAAGCTAGCGCATGATACATTCTTCATGAGCTCACTATTTAATACTGGCATTGTTTAGATCCTTTCATTTGGAATGTTTGATGACCTGTGAGCTTTGATAGCTAGGGAATCATTTCTATTACCTTGAAGGCATTATGTGAAGTGTTTGATCTCTATTTATTTTTCTATTGATATTCACTATGTGCGTACTCCCCATTTATGATCATTTCAGGAGGAAATGTCTTGATGGCTCACAGGCTACAAGCTAGGGCATCATACATTGTTCATGAGCTCATTGTTTAATACTGACATTGTTTACATCTTTTCATTTGGAATGCTTGATGACCCATGAGCTTTGAGAGCTAGGGCATCATTTCTATTACCTTTAACACATTGTGTGAAGTGTTTGATCTCTCTTTATTTGTTTTGTTTTTGATATTCACTATGTGGTACTCCCTGTTTATGATCATTTCATGAGAAAATGTCTTCATGGCTTGTGGGCTGCAAGCTAGGGCATAATGCATTGTTTATGAGCTCACTATTTGAGCATCCCATGTCCATATATATATACTTCAAAGGAGGAATTATGAAATATAGTTGTACGTAGTTATCTCTTCTATAATGATGGAGGAGTGAAAGGTAATGATCAATGAGGTTGCTGCTATTAGATCATACATTAACACACTTACTATTTTGAATTTGAGCTCGAGCATCATGCAATGTTATTGTTGTCATTGCATGCTTGTTGCTATTGTGCACCATATATTGTTTTATACACTTTTTATTTCATTGAGACTGTGAGCTTGGTTTTTCTTTCAGAAGTGTATGGCTTGACTATGCACATGCATAATTTGTAAATGAGGATTAGTAATAGGATGCCATTCATTGCTTAGATATTTTTATCTAACCCCCATCTCTCTTTTCTTTGCAGGTTCTGGATCACACAGGGGCACACTAGATTCATACCTAGGTAAAAAATTCATCACTTCAAGCAATGTCTGGCACCCTTATTATTTATGTTCATCCTCTTATGTATGCCTCTACTCTTGTATTTAGTTCTAAAAGTTATTTTCCTTGTATAGTATATACAAGTTATTTTTTATATATATAGATGTAATCTTTAAATGCAAAAATTTATTTTCCTTTACATGTATCTTTGCATGAAATGAACATAAATTAAACAAGATCATCTAATAATGCAAACTAGAGTACTATAGTCACTCATCTACTAATTAGTTCCCCAAACCATTACTAAGGATTGAACATAAGTCTAAGTCCCCAATCTATTATTGTGTATAAAACAATATATGGTTCACAACAGAAACAAGCACACAATGGCAGCAATAACATTGCACGATGCTTGAGCTCAAATTCAAAGAAGTAAGTGTATTAATGTATGATCTAATAGTAGAAACCTCATTGATCATTACCTTTCACTCCTCCATCATTATAGAAGAGATAACTACCTACAACTAGGGCATCATGCATTGTTTATGAGGTCACTATTTGAGCACCTCATGTCCCTATTTGTTTGGCTAGTGCTCAAACAGTGAGCTCATAAATTGCGACACCCATTTGGTTATAAACAAAAAAAAGAGAAAAAGAAAGTCATTTTTAATTTGTGAATTCAAAGAGCTTCCGTGAAGATGGAACTGCTCTTTTGCATGGCGCGAAGAGGGCATTCAAGTTTGGCATGCCCAAAGAGGTCGACACCGTGTGGGAAGAGGGCACTGCCACTTGAGGTAGGCATTCGAGCTTTGTCTATTTGATCATAAACGGGGAGTACCACATAGTGAATATCAACAACAAAACAAATAAATAGAGAGATCAAACACTTCACACAATATATGTTGCTTATAGCTCATAGTCAACTATAATTGCTCACAGTCTGAATGAAATAAAAAATGTATAAAACAATATATGGTGCACAACAACAACAAGCATGCAATGACAACAATAACATTGCATGATGCTCGAGCTCAAATTCAAAGAAGTAAGTGTATTAATGTATGATCTAATAGCATCAACCTCATTGATCATTACCTTTCACTCCTCCATCATTATAGAAGAGATAACTACCTACAACTAGGGCATCATGCATTATTTATGAGCTCACTTTTTGAGCAGCTCATGTCCCTATTTGATTGGCTAGTACTCAAATAGTGAGCTCATAAATTGTGACACCCATTTGGTTATAAACAAAAAAAAAAAGAAAAAGAAAGTGTCATTTTTAATTTGTGAATTTGAAGAGCTGCCATGAAGACAGTACTGCACTTTTGCATGGCACGAAGAGGGCATTTGAGTTTGGCATGCCCAAAGAGGCCAACACCGTGTGGGAAGAGGGCACTAGCACTTGAGGTAGGCATTTGAGCTTTGTCTATTTGATCATAAATGGGGAGTACCACATAGTGAATATCAATAAAAAAACAAATAAATAGAGAGATCAAACACTTCACACAATATTTGTTGCTTATAGCTCATAGCCAACTAAAATAGCTCACAGTCTCAATGAAATAAACAATGTATAAAAAAATATATGGTGCACAATAGCAGCAAGCATGCAATGACAAAAATAACATTGCATGATGCCCAAGCTCAAATTCAAAACAGTAAGTGTATTAATGTATGATCTAATACCAGAAACCTCATTCATCATTACCTTTCAATCCTCCATCATTATAGAAGAGGTAACTACCTAAAACTAGGGCATCATGCATTATTTACAAGCTCACTATTTGAGCACCTCATGTCCCTATTTGATTGGCTGGTGCTCAAACAGTGAGCTCATAAATAATGCATGATGCCCTAGCTTGCAGCCCTCAAGCCATCAATACATTTCCTCATGAAATTATCATAAATGGGGAGTACCACATAGTGAATATCAACAACAAAACAAATAAAGAGAGATCAAACACTTCACACAATATATGTTGCTTTATAAGATTTTATTAAGACTAAATATATTGTTTTATGAGCTCACTGTTTGAGCACCTCATGTCCCTATTTGATTGGTTAGTGCTCTATTTGTTATTTTGATGCTATTAGATCAAATAGGGACATTAGTAGTAAAATAATACACTATGTGCTACTCCCTATTTATGATCATTTCATGAGGAAATGTCTTGGTGGCTCGTGGGCTACTGCAAGCTAGGGCATGATACATTATTCATGAGCTCACCGTTTAATACTGGCATTATTTACATCTTTTCATTTGGAATGCTTGATGATCTATGAGCTTTGAGAGCTAGGGCATAATTTCTATTACCTTCAAGGCATTATGTGAAGTGTTTGATCTCTCTTTATTTGTTTTGGTGTTGATATTCACTATGTGGTACTCCTTGTTTATGATCATTTCATGAGGAAATGTCTTGATGGTTCGCAGGCTATGAGCTAGGGCATCATACATTGTTCACGAGCTCACTGTTTAATATCTAGCTAGGCCATGTAAATGGTACCAGGCCAACCCAATCAGCCCACCAAAATGTGTCATGTTTATCTTTGTCAAATACACTCATTCACTATTTTGTTCTTGTTCTTCACATAAATATTGCATCAAAAGTAATTCTAACAATGATTCAAAGAAAAAAGAAATAACTACAATAGATCAAACTCCAAAAGAATACAGTCAACTACAATAGTTCATAGTCTCAATGAAAAAAATAGTGTATATAACAATATATGGTGCAAAACAACAGGAAGCATGCAATGACAACAAAAACATTGCATGATGCCTAAGGTCAAATTCAAAACAGTAAGTGTATTAATGTATGATCTAATAGCAGAAACCTCATTGATCATTACCTTTCACTTTTCCATCATTATAGAAGAGATAACTACCTACAACTAGGGCATCATGCATTGTTTATGAGCTCACTATTTGAGCACCTCATGTCTCTATTTGATTGGCCAGTGCTCAAATAGTGAGCTCATAAATAATTCATGATGCCCTAGCTTGCATCCCACAAGCCATCAAGACATTTCCTCATGAAATGATCATAAACGGGGAGTACCACATAGTGAATATCAACAACAAAACAAATAAAGAGAGATTGTGAGCTATTTATTTCATTAAGACTAAATATATTTAGTCTTAATACATTGTTTATTTCATTGAGACTGTGAACTAATATTGTGAGCTTTATAAGATTTTATTAAGACTAAATATATTGTTTTATGAGCTCACTATTTGAGCACCTCATGTCCCTATTTGATTGGTCAGTGCTCTATTTGTTATATTGATGCTATTAGATCAAATAGGGACATTAGTAATAAAAAAATACACTATGTGGTACTCCTTGTTTATGATCATTTCATGAGGAAATATCTTGGTGGTTTGTGGGCTGCTACAAGCTAGGGCATGATACATTGTTCACGAGTTCACTGTTTAATACTGGTATTGTTTACATCTTTTCATTAGGAATGCTTGATGACCTATGAGATTTGAGAGCTAGGGCATCATTTCTATTACCTTCAAGGCATTTTGTGAAGTGTTTGATCCCTCTTTATTTGTTTTGGTGTTGATATTCACTATGTGGTACTCCCCGTTTATGATCGTTTCATGAGGAAATGTCTTGATGGCTCATGAGCTACAAGCTAGGGCATCATACATTGTTCATGAGCTCACTGTTTAATATCTAGCCAGGCCATGTAAATGGCACTAGGCCAACCCAATCAGCCCAACAAAATGTGTAATGTTTATCTTTGTCAAATACACTCGTTCACCATTTTGTTCTTGTTCTTCATAAAAATATTGCACCAAAAGTAATTGTAAACAATGATTCAAAGAAAAAAGAAACAACTACAATAGATTAGATCCTGAAAGAATACAATCAACTACAATAGCTCACAGTCTCAATGAAATAAATAGTGTATAAAATAATATATGGCGCACAACAAAAACAAGCATGCAAAGACAACAATAACATTGCATGATGCCCGAGCTCAAATTCAAAATAGTAAGTGTATTAATGTATGATCTAACAGCAACAACCTCATTGATCATTACCTTTCACTCCTCCATCATTATAGAAGAGATAACTACCTACAACCAGGGCATCATGCATTGTTTATGAGCTTACTATTTGAGCACCTCATGTCCCTATTTGATTGGTTGGTGCTCAAATAGTGAGCTCATAAATAATGCATGATGCCCTAGCTTGTAGCCCGCAAGGCATTAGGACATTTCCTCATGAAATGACCATAAACGGGGAGTACCACATAGTGAATATCAACAATAAAAAAAAAAAAGAGAGATCAAACACTTCACACAATGGGGTCCTAGATCAATGGTTTGCACATGAAAGAGACCCCAAAACCAATATTTTATATATAAATGAGATTGTTATTGGTATAGAAAGTAAATGTAGATGATTAATATTGAAATTAAGAAATAAAGGTACTTACCTTCGAAAAAGAATCGACTGAAAACTCTATCAAATGATCTCAAAATTTGTGGATTATCACACTCTTAAATCAAAATTGCGAGATCTACAAAACCCAAAAGTTATTTTCTGAGATTGGATCAGGTCAACATTGGGTCAAAATCAAGGTTGTAACTGACTAGGTCAAGATCGAGGTTGTAACTGACCAGGTCAGGATCAAGGTTGTAACTAACTAGGTTAGGATCGAGGTCATAACTGACCAGGTTAGGGGCTACATTTTTATTTTGAAGGTCGATTTTGAGTTTGTTCCCAGATCTTAGAAGTTCACCAAAAAGGGTATCCAAATCCGATCTCAAATCTGAAATTCTGCACCTGTACCTGCAAGAAAAATGGTTTTGTTTGTTGGGGGGAAGGGGTTTTCCTTAGTCAAACCCCAATTTAGGAACTAACCTTGAAATTGAATTGAAATTGCTGGAATAAACAAAGCAAATGGAACAATTCACCTTTCTTGAGTTGAAACCCTTGTGGAGAATTTGAATCCTTGAATCCATAAGAATGGATGAATGTATAATCAAATATAGGATGTCTCCAATCAATTGTCTTGAGATCTTCAACATCAATCTTGAATGGATCTTGAATTTGGAAGAGGCTTGAATGGAAATGGAAGAATCTTCAACAAGAAAGCTCCATAGACCTTGAATCATTCAATGGATTCTAATGGATCTTCTTGATGAATTGAATGCTTGAATGCTTAATCTTCTTGATTGCTTGCACTTGAGAGCTTGATAGATTGTGAGATGAGATGTTTGATTGCAAAACTTGATGGAGAAAATGAGAGAGGAAGGCTCCCTTTTATAGTGATCTAGGGCACAAGAGGGGCCTCATAGAAAACAATAATTAAGGGCCCATGGCACAAAACTCTAGAGAGGTGCACATGGAGAGGAAATTAAATTAAAGTCTTGACATAAAAATCTAGGAGGGGACCACCCTTAATATAGAAATAAAATAATTATTTAAGAGCCTTGTTACAAAATTTGAGGTAAGGCCAACCCTAAAGTTAATTTGAGCATTAGGCACAAAACTCAAGAAAGGCTAATCTCCAATAATAAATTTAGGAATCCTATACAAATCTCAAGAGAGGTCCACCTCAAATATTAATTTGAGAATTCGACACTTAATCTGAGAAATAATGGCCCCGAAGAGGGAAAAGACAAGATTTTGATGAAATCCTGAAACTAGAAGCAAACTCCAAAGATCCCAGACCGTAGGGTCAAGTTTGAACTTGATCTTGACCTAGTCAGGATTGAGGTCAACTTTGACCCCATAAGGTTGACTTTGACCTTATGGTCAAAAACCTCAAGTTCATAGTCTAGAATACCAGGAAAATGCTAGGAAGAAGTGGAAAATGGGATAACATAGGGGAAAAGCTAGATCCAAGCTGAATATCCATTCAAGGCATTCGACATGACCCCAAACCACTTACTCAAAGTGCTAAACACTCTTACCATGGAAGTGCTTCTATTTTATGATGATACATTAAGCCCCCACTTTAGCAAGAGTATGGACTCGATGCAAACTCTTGGTAAAGGAGATCACAAAGAAAAAGATAATCTTATTGAAATCAAAAGGACAAAGGAATCCTCAAGCCCCTAGGGACTTGAGTCTTTGTCAACTCCAAGATTGCATTAAGAGAGACATCACTGAAGAAAAGAGAGAAAAGGAGAGAGAGGAGTGGTTAGCTCACCCAGTAAGATGTGTGTATCACACTGTGAACCACAAAAGGATAGGATGGCCCACCAAGAAAAAACTTGATAGTCACCCCATAAAGTTGTGCGCCTTCTAGCCGCTTTGTGCATGTATGTAGTGCATCTTCTGATGGCATTTATAAAGTACCCATGGATCCACCTTCTTGTATCACCATGGAATTAAAAATGCGTGTCTCCTCAGGATTTAGCAACTTATGTGCGTTACCCTTGGAAGATTTAGCATATTGATGTGTGTCTTTTAAGGATTTAGCAACTTATGTGCATTACCTTCCAAGATTTATTATATTGAAAATTTTGAAAAATGCGCATCTCCTTAGGATTTAGCAACTTATGTGCATTACCTTTAGAATATTTAGCATATAGATGCATGTCTTTTCAGAATTTAGCAACTTATGTTCATTACCTTCCAAGATTTATCATATTGAAAAAATTGAAAAATGCGTGTCTCCTCAGGATTTAGTAACTTATGTGCATTACCTTCGAAAGATTTAGCATATTGGAAATGTGTGTCCCTTCAGGATTTAGCAACTTATGTGTGTTACCTTCAGAGGATTTAGCATATTTGAAATTGGAAATGCGTGTCCCTTCAAAATTTAGAAACTTATGTGCGTTACCTTCTGAGATTTAGCATGCTACAAAACAAAAGGTTAGAACAACAATACATAATATAGAATGAGGGAGGCCGTATATATGCCCCCCTCCTTAATATGGAAAAAAAATACTATTTTGACATGTTAAGGAAAGAAAAGAACAAGGATAAAGCCTTCTTTAGCATCAAGACAATATCCATAGACAACACCTAGTCCAAGCCAAGAAGGTCATAGCTCCTATGAGGCCATGGAAGGGATGAATGCAAAGAGATATCATGCAAAAAGTGAAAAAGTAACCCTTGTGAGGGATAGCACACTGTTTAGTTTCCAAGGTGAGATATATATCAACCATGGAAACCCAATCTCAAACAATAAAATAGGTTGTGATTAAGGACAAAGATCCTAAATGCAAACCAAAATTTTCATGTATAATTGGATATCACATAATAGATAGATACTGCTAAACCAAGGAAAGAGGTGAATCCTTGAGAGATAGAAAAGAAAGAGATAACATCCTTGCCCCCCAAGTGTAGGAACAAGAATGGAAGGGGACCTATTATATTTCTCACAACACTATGCAAGACAACATTGTTTAGATAATGTGGAGCTCTATAATAGGAACATAGATGTTATTTAGAGAAAATAGTATTGAAATACAACTCATTGCCACATGAAATATAAATAACCTTACTATCAATGATCTGCCTAATCTTATAATATAAAGCTTGACATTCATTAGTAGAGTGATCATGAAATCTATGATATAAACAAAAAGGAAGAGTTTTCAAGTGTGGACTACATTTCTTTTTGCATTTAGGTCTAGTAATCATCTTAGGATGAAGGAGTTTATTCAAAAGAACTTCTTGGTCAAATTCCTTCATAGTTTCATCATGTTTTGAAGTGTTATTCGAGATGTTGTTAACATTGATTTGTTGTCAAGGATTAAATCCCAATCCATAAGAATGATCATGCCCCCCAGTATGTAGGGGCATTTGAATTCCTTATTTATGCTTACCACATCCATGACCATTAAATCCTTGTTTAACTAGGAAATGATAACTAGGACCATAAAAAGAAGCCATATCAGAAGGAGTCAATGGAACCTTAGTAGTCACAATATCATCCTTAGTAGACTTGATAGATTCATTGTGGGTAGAAGTAGTGATAAAGTTATTACAAAGGGGTTTACAAGTAAAAAATCATTGTTCAAATTCTCTCTATTTCTTCATAAACTCAAGATCATTAACGTTATACTCTCCAATGAAGGTAGGAGTAAAATCCAAGGTTCCAAAATCATCTTCAGGAAGAGCATTAGAGGAAGAAGGATTATTATTAGGAGTAGGAGTAGTGTGGGTTTGAATATTAAGACAAGGATTAGGTGCATCATCCTCATGAAGTGTATACATCACATTGTTATGTATAAACTTGAATTTACGGTGAAGGGTGTAAGGAACAACATGCATCTCATGAAACCAAGGTCTACCCAAAAGAAGTTTATAATTGAGAGGTCCAAGCATAACATGAATAGGTGTATTCAGAATGACTAGTCCTACTTTGATAGGTAAGGTAATGATTCCTAAAGTGTTCTTAGCAATGTTATCAAAGCCACGAATAGGAACATTGTCAAGTTGAATAGTTGAAAGATCAATGCTAATCACTTTGAGCATGTCCATGCTACAAACATTAACCCCAAATCCATTATCAATCAAGGTCCTATGAATGATACTTTTATTGATAGAAACAACAACCATAAGAGCATCATACTAATTTTGAACTTCTTTAGACGGTAAATATTTTTGACTAAAAATAATATCAGGAGGACTCAAGGTATCATGTATGCATTGTAAGAAGTTATTGATGTTCTCTTGATTAGGAGGTGGAGTAGGAAGAGTTGCTAGAGCTTTTTGCAAGGCTTCATAGTAAGTAGGTGAAGTTTGAAGAAGCTCCCATAAAGAAATCTTGGCAGGAGTATTTTGCAATTGAGTTATCAAATCATACTCCTTTCTAGGAAGATGAGGTGGAGGCAGAATAGGTTGAGAAGGTGGAGAAGAAGTAGAAACCATTGGATTAGGTTGAGGGTTATTCCTTGTATGATATGTGTGAGCTATCAAATCATGGTCATTGAAAGACTCTAAAGACTCCATAGGTTTACCTTTGACAGTAATGCGAGGACAACCTTTGATAGTTAACAAGGGTTTAGGATAAACCATTTTAGTTGTCTCAACACTACAAATAGATTCACAAGAAGGAAGAAAAGAGGACATCCTAGGAGGAGATGAGGCAAGATCTTGATTCTTCATAGGATCAGCACTAAAAGGGTGAGCATTAAGGGAATTCATATCTTTTTCCACTAATACCTCATCACTAAAAGGAATCTCAAATGGAGGTAAAACATCTACAATATCATCTTCTTTCACTAAAATATACACATGTGTTTTAGAAAAAGAGTTATCATCATGTATGAATACGTCATCTATTAATAAATCACCCTCTTGTATCAAAGATTCTTTGTGAGGAGGGGATAAATCAATGTCTTTATCCAAGGGATCATCCATAATGGTTTCATGAGGAAGAGAGTAATCAACATCCAAATCCAAAGGTTCATCCCAAATAGGAGGGTTATCATCCCTACCAATAAAGCACAATTTAGGATCCTTGGAGGGGAAAGAAGGTAAATTATTTTCTAAAGTAGGCTCATAGAAAGGACATGTATTAGGAGAAGAATTAAC
Source organism: Chamaecyparis obtusa (assembly GCA_027943335.1). Classification (NCBI taxonomy): domain Eukaryota; kingdom Viridiplantae; phylum Streptophyta; class Pinopsida; order Cupressales; family Cupressaceae; genus Chamaecyparis; species Chamaecyparis obtusa. Next base: position 18,760 of record BSBK01001476.1, on the reverse strand, counting down.
ATCAATCCTCAACTCATCTCCATAAAGAGAAATATGATGGAGAGATAGATTAAAGTCATATTATTGTTCTAATATATCCTTACAAGGAAATTCAAGAGAGGATAAAGCAACATCACACACACTAGATAAAGTCTTTCTAGGTTTAACATCATGCAATGGTAAGGTAAGAGGAGGATGTTGTGTAATCTCAAAAGTTATAGAAGAACATTTGGAAAATATTTGAAACAACTTGTGAAACATGATAATTGTTGGTGTAATTAAATATTTCTAATTAAAATTTACTTAATCTTACTTAGGATAATGCATTGCATAGTAGTTTGTGATTGAGACACCTAGGAGTGTGCACATTCATTAAGCACATGGTGTAGGAAAAATTCCACTTTTGGTGCTAGATCCACCTTTAGTGCTCTTATCACATTATCATCCTAATCCATTGCACATACTTTATTGCATAATGGAGGATGAACCACATTTGGTGGACATGTGATTACACCTAGCATAGGTAATAGCTTATCAGCTCCTTATCATTCTCTCATATTGCCTTTCCTATATAAGGAGGCCTATTATGTAATAATAAATCATTCAAATTAAGGTGAATTCATTGGATCAATTCAATATCATCATTGCATTCATATCATCTCTTGTGCTTTTATTTAACCTCTAGATCCTTGGTTCAATCTTTGCTATTTGCAAATTCTTACAATAACCAATAAAGAAATGCATAGAAAATAGATCTAGATATATCCAATGCATTCAAATGAAACTTATGACCATGAAAAGGAAATCAAACACAATAAGGCATCTAATTTCATAAAATAAAGAGAGTAAGTAAGTCGGGTTCACCAAAATGTATAGGATAAAATAGTGATTGGGGTCCTAGGTCAATGGTTTGCACATGAAAGAGACCACAAAACCAATATTTTATATATACATGAGATTGTTATTGGTATAGAAATTAAATGTAGATGATTAATATTGAAAATAAGAAATAAAGGTACTTACCTCAGAAAATGAATTGGCTAAAAACCCTATCAAATGATCTCAAAAAATATTGATTTCCGCGATCTTGAACCAAAATTGTGAGATCTACAAAATCTAGAAATCTATTTCTGAGATTGGATCAGGTCAACGTTGGGTCAAAATCAAGGTTGTAACTGACCAAGTTAGGATCAAGGTTGTAACTAACCAGGTCAGGATCAAGGTTGTAATTGACCAAGTTAGGATTGAGGTTGTAACTGACCAGGTCAGGGGCTACATTTTTATTGTAAAGGTCAATTTTGACTTTTTTCATAGATCTTGAAAGTTCACCGAAAAGGGTTTCCAAATCTGATCTCAGATCTGAAATTCTACACTTGTACTTGGAAGAAAAATGGTTTTGTTTGTTGGGGGGAAGGGGTTTGCCTTAGCCAAACCCCAATTTAGGAATTAACATTAAAATTGAATTGAAATTGCTGGAATAAACAAAGTAAATGGAACAGTTCACCTTGCTTGAGTTGAAACCCTTGTGGAGAATTTGAATCCTTGAATCCAAAAGAATGGATGAATGTATAATCAAATATAGGATGTCTCCAATCAATTGTCTTTAGATCTTCAACACCAATCTTGAATTGATATTGAATTTGGAAGAGGCTTGAATGAAAATGGAGGAATCTTCAACAAGAGAGCTCCATAGAGCTTGAATCCTTCAATGGCTTCTAATGGATCTCCTTGATGGATTGAAGCTTGAATGCTTGCTTTTCTTTCTTGCTTTCACTTGAGAGCTTGAGAAATTGTGAGATGAGATGTTTGATTGCAAAATTTGATGGAGAAAATGAGAGACAAAGGATCCCTTTTATAATGATCTAGGGCACAAGAGGGGCCTCGTAGAAAATAATAATTAAGGGCCCATGGCACAAAAATCTAGAGAGGTGCACATGGAGAGGAAATTAAATTAAAGTCTTGAAACAAAACTCTAGGAGGGGACCACCCTTAATATAGGAATAAAATAATTATTTAAGAGCCTTGTTACAAAATTTGAGGTAAGGCCAACCCCAAAGTTAATTTGAGCATCAGGCACAAAGCTCAAGAAAGGCTAATCTCCAGTAATAAATTTAGGAATCCTATACAAATCTCAAGAGAGGTCCACCTCAAATATTTTTTTGAGAATTTGATACTTAATCCGAGAAATAATGGCCCTGAAGAGGGAAAAGACAAGATTTTGATGAAATCCTGAAATTGGAAGCAAACCCCAAAGATCCCAGACCCTAGGGTCAAGATCGAGCTCAAACCTGACTAGGTCAAGATTGAGCTTGATCCTAACCTAGTTAGGATCAAGGTTGACTTTGATCCCATAAGGTCAAATTTGACCTTATGGTCAAAAACCTTAGGTTCATAGTCTAAAATGCTAGGAAAATGCTAAGAAGAAGTGGAAAATGGGGTACAACAGGGGAAAAGCCAAATCCAAGCCGAATATCCATTCAAGGTGTTTGACATGACCCTAAACCACTTACTCAGAGGGCTCAACACTCTTACCATGGAAGTGCTTCCATTTTAAGACAATACAATAAGATTTTATTAAGACTAAATATATTGTTTTATGAGCTAACTATTTGAGCACGTCATGTCCCTATTTGATTGGTCAGTGCTCTATTTGTTATATTGATGCTATTAGATAAAATAGGGACATTAGTAATAAAATAATACACTATGTGTTACTCCTTGTTTATGGTCATTTTATGAGGAAATGTCTTGGTGGCTCATGGGTTGCTGCAAGCTAGGGCATGATACATTGTTCATGAACTCACTGTTTAATACTGGCATTGTTTCCATCTTTTCATTTGGAATGCTTGATGACTTGTGAGCTTTGAGAGCTAGGGCATCATTTCTATTACCTTCAAGGCATTGTGTGAAGTGTTTGATCTCTCTTTATTTGTTTTGGTGTTGATATTCACTATGTGGTACTCCCCGTTTATGATCATTTCATGAGGAAATGTCTTGATGGCTCACGAGATGCAAGCTAGGGCCAGGCCAGGCCATGTAAATGGTACTAGGCCAACCCAATCAAGCCAACAAAATGTGTCATGTTTATCTTTGTCAAATACACTCGTTCACCATTTTGTTCTTGTTCTTCAAACAAATATTGCATCAAAAGTAATTGTCCAAATTATCTACAATGTCCAAATTTTCTATTGTTTAATGGCATCTAATGTTGTCCTATGCATCTAATGCTGCTAATGCTACTATTTAATGGCATCTAATGCTATTGTTTAATGGCATCTAATGAATTAACTGTCATATAATGGCTTGATCCTCTAATTGATAACTTCCTCTAAGTCTGTTCAGCCAACTTTGGTGGTTGGAAAATTATATTAAAACTAATTAAACATAAAAACCCCTTTCCCTCTTTTTACAAGTGACTGTTTTTATTCAAAAATTTAAATTAACAACATTGCAAATCAAGCATTTCTTAAGATTTTTGAATCCTAAGACCTTGGGATATGATCTAAATAAACTTATTAAACCTTATTAAAACCAAATCTAAACTATTATAAGCTTGCAACTCAAAAACTCATCCTAGACTCCTAAATTGGTCCTAAGGCTTATTAGGCCTTTAAGGGATTATTGCCAATTTATTATAGGTATTAAACTTATACATCATAATAGGCTCCAAAATGCTCCAATTGATGTCATTGGATATCTTCATGTTTACTATTGTCTTTTTTATCTCCATAGGTTTTGTGAACTTGTTATGTACTCTAGGTGCCCTTGCACCACTATGTGCTTTGAGCCAATAAAATTTTTATCATCATGATGAAGTAATAATGCATTAAATGTATTAATTATCTCCCTATTCAGTTTTAATTTTATAGTGAATTCATGATTTATGATTCAGTTGTAGTAGCTCAATGTGTTTGAACTCAAGAATACCCCTTAGTTTCCTATAAATCTTTTGGCGAAATCTTTCTAAAAATGAGAAGCTATGAGAAGGTGACATGAAGCTAATGGAAGGAGGCATCTCCAATTTGTTTTCTAGATATACACATTAAGGATCATGTCAGATAATACAAGGAAATTTGATCAAAATAGGGAGACAATCGTTAGATTGTTGTCTAACTTTCAAAGAGAAGCCGATGACAAATGTTATTGTCCACACAAGATTTGTAATGGCTTAAAGACAAGAAGAATCAAAATTAAAACAACAAAGAGACATTGTAGGGAGAATGGTCACATGGAAGGGGGGTTTGATTATAATCCATTGGTAAGTTGTTTGTTATATTGTTTTCACAATTAATATACATACGAACCATGGAAGGAGGTTTGATTATCATCATTTTTATATAGGTCGATCTCCCCAGTGTGAATATAGAGGAACATGGAGGTGTGAGTATTGAAGTTGAAGATCATGATCCCATGGAAGATAATGATCATGCACTAGAAAACACATTTGAAGATGATGGTATGAATGCATTGATCTTTGACACATTTGGTACTGGTGTTACTGGTGCTACTGCTGCTACTGATGATGAGGATGACATTGATGATGTCCATGATTTACATCTACTTGAGAAGGTGGACATGACCTTTTACAAATGCTCCCAATCTACTCTTCTCTCTGTTGTATTGTTGTTGGTGAATTTGAAGGTTATGAATGGTTTATCCAACATAGCAATGTCACGTATGCTAAGGTTTGTCATATATGTCATTATAGTCTATAAAAGGTGAAACATGTACCATTAAGATTTTTTATAGTAATGACTTATATTATTTGTTGCAAATTGATAGGTGACTTTCTGTTACCACCATCAAATGTTCTCCCTCACTCGTACTAAGAATTATGTGCCACTATGAAACATATTAGAATGGAGTATCAAACAATAGATGCTTGTCCTAAAGATCATATTATTTATTATAAAGAACACAAAAATGTAACAGAATGCCCTAAATGCCAAACAAGTAGATATCAAGATGATCAAGTGACAAAAAAGGTTCCTCACAAGGTTCTTCATCACATCCCCATTATTCCGCGTGTGAAATGATTACTCAGGTGCAATAGCTTGGCATAATTTATGGATTACCATGCATGTGATAGGATTCAAGATGACATTATTCAAATGCCTACAGATGGTTGATCATTTATGGACATAGAGGAAAAGTGGCCACACTTTAAAGAGGAACCTCAAAATCTTAGGCTTTCTCTGGTAGTAGACGGTGTCAATCTGCATGGAGAGATGAGATCTATTTTCTCAGTGTGACCTATTTTTATTATAAACAATAACCTTCCTCCATGGATGTCAATAAAGGGGGAGCACATTATGTTGGCAAAGATTGTTCCAAGTATCTTATTATTTTATAGTTTTCTACATGTAATTATAAGTCTTGGAGTGAAATGGCCACAATAATTATCTGATGTTGTTGTTAATTCAAATAGATAAGTACCAAGTGAAAGATATGAATGTATATATTGTGCCTCTTATCGACGAGTTGTTGGTGTTATGGAATGGTTTCACTATGTATGACATCTCCTAGCCAATTGGACAAAGATAATTTCAATTCCATGCAATGCTTGTGTGAAAAATTCATGATGCTCCACAGTTGACGCATTTCTATGGTATGTTATGGTGAATTCTAGTTGTATGAGATAATTCAAATTTTAAAAATATACATATTTAATCCAATTTTATCATTATCTTATAGGTCTTCAAACAAAGGGAAAGTTTTCATGTCCAATGTGTGGTCCAAAGATGAAATCCCGTTATTCCAAAAGTTTAAGAAAATAGGTGTTTGATGAGTATAGGTAGTTCCTCCCCATAAATCATAAGTATTGAAGTGCAGAAAGTCATCTTTTGAATGGGAAAGAAGAGACTACATCAAATCCCTGAAGTATGACACCTCACCTATGGTAGTTGGAATATAATAGAATTCAAGGTAATATTGTTCCACATAATGGTCAATATTTGAAAATTATATATTTTGATTGTGTTTTGTTGGCTAATTATGTAGTTGATGATCTTGAAGGTCGTGAAGGCATCACTGACCAACTTCCAAAGGGACTAAAATGTTATCCCAGAGAATTTAGTAGGCTTCCCTACTATGAACATCTACAAATTATGCATTTGTTTGATACTATACATATTGGAAAAAATTTAATAGAGACGTTGTGGAAAATATTGGACGGAAGGCATGACAAAGAAAAACTTGGCAAAATTTGTAGTGACATTCATGATTCCAATCATGCAATGAAAACTATCATTGAATCAAATAGTAATGGAGACCAGATTAATGCAAGTGCTCTTCCTTGGTTATTAATAGAGCAACAAAATAATTCCATAAAAGAAGTGATCCGAAAAATTTGATTTCCTACAAGATTTGTTGCGGATATAAGAAATCTCATATCAAAGAAAAATGATTTTGGGTCAAGGATGAAAACACATGATTGGCATACCTTCATCAAGGTAAGTCATAGTCTTTTGTATTTACAATATATTTGTGTAATTGCATTCAATTTTCATTGTATGAAATGATCAGTTGAAAATTGTTGCAGTATTTTCTACCCCTATCTTTCCCAGAGAACTTCAACAATAATATCAAACAAGTGATATATGATCTTGGAAAATACATGAGGTAAGCAGTGATATTTGTTCAATATATCAAACAATAATATCAAACAAGTAATATATTACATATGCATTTTTGGATTTGATTGTGTGTAGTTTTTGGATCAACGTTTCGGATCACACTTTGTGATCCATCATTAGGAGAAAGAGAGAGTGTAAGAAATGTTGATCCAAAAATTGCACATAATCAAATCCATAAATGCATACATAATCAAAATGGATTGTGGAAATCTGATAGCATTAATTAATATATTGTAAAGTCTCGTATTTAAATATTTATGTCTTGAATCTCTTGTAGGTGGTTGTCATCTAAAGAAATCCATAAAGAAGATATAAAATATTGGAAGAAATAATTTTTTGATTAATGTGTGAAATAAAAAAGTGTTTACCTCCAACTTTTTTCAATGCACAAGAACACTACCTCATACACCAAGTTGAGGAGATTGAATTGTGTGGACCTGTACATGCTAGGTCAATGTGGATAGTTGAGAGACACTTGAAAATTTTGAAGGGTTTGGTATGACAAAGAGCACATCCCAAGGGTTCTATGGTTGAGGGATATATGGTATACTAGATGATGGTGTACGTTACTCAATATCTTCCTAATCTTGCAGCAAAGACCCATATAGATTGCATTTGGGATCTCGACTCAATTAAAAAATTTGAAGGGGAGTACTTGGTGGGAAATGGTAGATTTAAGAAACTGAAAGGTAATAAATTATGAGATGTTATTGTAGTAAATTAATTCTTAATCTTCAAAATAAATTTGTTGTAAGTCATCTATTTACTTTTGTACAGTTGCTAAAGAGTGAGATGCAATACATTTATTTATTACAAACAATCAAGATTGGGTGATAGCATGGATTGAATGATGTCAACATGATGGTCATAGATTAACATGGGAATCCATGTCTTCATTGGTTATACAAGCTCATCGTAATGGAGATCCCAATGTTACACAAAAGGAAATAGATTTAGCATATGGTTTAAGAGATCACTAGGTACTTATAAATTTGTTAATTAATAAATCGTATGTTTTTCAACTCGTGATGTAATAATTTATAAATGTTTGAAATTATTGTATGTGAAACACCACAAGGCTATGTTTTTCAATGGTTATAAATTTTGCATCAAAAAGTTGGATGACACGAAGAGAACTTGTGATTCTAGGATAAGTGCAATGTTCCATGTGACTAATATTTCATCTAGAAATGACTTACATGTTAGAAATAGGAAATATTGAGAGGGGGGGGGGGTGAATCAGTATTATAAAATCTTTATCTTTTGCCTAATTATGGATATAACAGATTATATTTATACATGCATAACATAAGAAGCTAAACAACATGCATAACAATAAAGAACTCATAACACATTATTTGTTCTCGAGGAAACCTTGGCCAAGGGAAAACCTCGGTGGGGATGGTACCCACAAAGATCCACTGATCAAAAGTATCCTATTAAGTATGTTGACCCTATTAGGAGTCTATTACAAGCATATAGTGTATCAATTCTGATTAAGGGACTATAGGCCTTGTTAGAAGCCTCAACCCTGTTAGGAGTTGTAGTACAAAATGTGATTACTAGATGAGCCCACTACCCAAAAAAGTAATGTAGGTATACATTGATTAAAAAAATAGGTTAAGGTATATAGCCTTATACTACTTGCATCAATATCTCTTTTCTTCTCTTTCACTATCACCATTACATATGCTTCATATACTTCGCATCATATCACTACTTCATTACATTTCATTACTACTACTTGATACTTCTTGATACTTCATCTAACTTTAAAATTACAATTACATTTATACCAATAGATGTCTCCAAGAGTTAACATCTGGGATGTCATCCCTTTATATTTTTAAGTCATTATTTTGATAAACAAAATAATCCCTTAACTCTTTACTAGTTCTATCTTCATATTCTTTCCTGTCGGCTTCACACTGTCTTCGATAAAACTATCATAACTTATTCCATACATGTTGTACTAACTTGCACTCTAAGATGGGTGATCAATAGACATCATAGAGTCTATGTTCAAGTGTGCAAGCATTGAACTTACTCTAGTCAACATTGCAAACAAAAACTATGTCCAGGTTCACTGGTAAAAACACTGTCTCACACTTAGAAAAATTTGCAATGCGCTCTGTCATACTTGCTCTCTGACCTGTGTGATCTTCATGTAGATCATATGTTTCCATAATGACAACATCTATGTAATCAACTCAACAAAATTTCCAAAAATCTCCCCCTTTGTCATTGGTAGCAACATATGAGAAAATTGGCTAACTGTACAACTCAAAATCTAAAAAAATGTTCAAAATTGTGGCCATAGTATAAAATACATACTATCCTTATAACTCCTCAAAAAAATGATTGTCTCAGATATATTACTCCCCCTAAGAGTAAAAATCCTTATCATATACTATCAATTTTCTTCTATATATCTCTCCCCCCTTGACAACAATGACAAAATAAGGTAAGGAGGGTTAAAAATTGTATCACAAAAAGTTATACCTTAATTCATTTATTGCAAAGCCGATAGGCTTGCAACACAATCTACAAAATCTATCTTCATGGCTTCTATCTCCTTCTCCCATGATTTCTTAATGGAATCTACCACATTAAGTAGTGCGCTCAATCCATAAGAAGCTATTTCACATGCTTGGAGGTTTTCAAAGTTAAATTTATGAAAAGATGTCTTAGCTGAAATACATTCTTCCAACTGCTCTTCAATAATGCTCAACTTCATAGAAGCATGCTCTCTCAAAAGAATGTATCTTCTCAATTTCCTATCTCTCTCATCTTGCACAACTCTGATTTCATCATAAAGTTTCTAAAATTTCTTTTCAACATCACATACCTTCACATTGGGGCTAGACAGAAGGTTTGTTTCATTCAGAATTTATGCTTCCTTCAACTTTATCTTCTGATCTTCTTTAGTTGTCAAGGTTTTTGATTTTGTACATTGTATGTACAAAGATTTTCTTGTTTCCAAATGCTTCCTCAAATCCTTGATATAGATATCAAGAGTGTTGATATCATTTTTGATATTCTGACTGATGTTCAAAGCATTCTAGCCTCATAGGCTTCTTATGCTTTCACTTTTGCAATATCAAATAGGTTTGTGAATTCATTGTCAAAGGTGCTCATTACCTTCTTTGCTTTCTTCATAGGGTCTGCTTCTGAAATTTTTGTAGTTACAGTACTTTGTAACTTCTCAGTTAGTTCCTTCAGACACCCTTCAAGACTCTTCACTTTCTTATTCTTACCAATGATTTTATTCAAGGATGTAATTAGTTCCAACTGATCATCATCATCTACTTCTTTTCCCAAATGCCCAATCATAGATCCAATTTGAGTCTTCTTTCCAGTCTCAGGAGTAAGACTGATATCTTCTTTGGTGGAAATGGGAACTTGTTCATCTGTTACTGGTGGTTCCACAACTGTGGTCTCTATCATCTCTTGTTCTTTTGTAGCTTCCTATTCTTCAAAGGCCAAATTGTCAACAATGTTCTCCAAATTCTTGAATACATTTTTATCAGTATCCAAGGTGATTTTTGTACCTTCTACATTCATTGCTTCATCTTCAATATTAATAGCTAGAGAAGAGGGAATATCCTCTTGTTCTTTCTCACCTGCTTGCTTTGTTGCAACTGATGATTCTCCAACATATTCTTCCATAACCTTGATAATAGCCCATTTTGTCTCAGAATTGATTTCTTCATACCTACCTCCCATAATCTGAATTATTCTCCTTTTGGTTCTCAGATGGGTGCTTAGGGCTTTCATGATCTAATTGAAATGAGTTTAATCTCTTATTTCAAAAGCTTCCTCACAAGATTTTCTCTGATAGTTGTGTCCTCCGATGATGCTCTCTTCTTCCTATTTACAAGTTTGTTATATAAATCATCAGGTATATGTCCCTAAATAGTATCAAACTTCTTGTCAGTCAAGATCATATGCTTCACAACTACATTCTCCAGATTAAGTCTATCAGTATAATCATAAATATCATAATATTTGTTCATTCTTGAAAAGTCACCATTCTCAATGATCTACTCATTAAGGTTTTCAACTTTTGGTTTCCAAGCTTTCTTCTTAGTAGTGACATCATCTTTTACTTCTGCAATCTTTCTTGGAACTAGTTGCACTAGAGTTTTATGTCCCTTTCCTAGTCTAGTAGCACTTTCATTAACTCTTTTTCTAGGTGTGGAGGAAGTGGATCTAGTAGACATCTTTGCTTCTATGTCCTTCTCAGTTACTTCCACTTTCACCTTTACTTGTGGTTCTTCCTGTTGCACTACAACTGATGATAAAGGAGGGATAGACAAAACTTCTTTTTGTCCACTCTCTTTGATTGCTGCTTCTATCTGCTTTGCTACCAAAAAATCTCTCTTTATCATTCTTGTATCTTTTAGGATTTTCTTATTAGTGTTCTCAACTCTCTTCTTAGACTATTTTTCTTCAATTAGAATCTTTGCAGAGTTGAAGTTCTCCTCAAAGGTTCGAAACCTATTACACTGAGTGTCCAACTTACACTTAAGTAATTTTCTAACATACTCTTTAGTCTCTACCTCAGATACCTCATAGCCAAGAGGGTCTATGAACTCTATTCTAGGCTCTACTACTTCAATATAGGTAAAGTCAGTATCCACCATAAAACATATATCATCTTTATATTTTTCAACAAGAGACTTAGGGATCCTTGATTTGCTAGACACAATATTTTGAAATTTCTTAATAACAAGTACTGCACTCTCATTTACACTGTCAATAACATGTCTTTTGTATACTAGGTTAATCCTTTCCATTGTATTTTGTCCATCATTCTAGTCATTTCCTATGGTGTAAGGAAATCTCCTCAAAAGATGAAAGCACATATATGTGATTAGGGATGAGAACCTAAACTATGTATACTAAGTTTTCTTGATCTTCTCCAAGTTCTCAAACAATTGAATTCTTAGAATTTCACACATATCAACTTGTGACCTATCAACACACATTAAATAGGCTACATGTACCATTCCAGCTACCATGTCATCCTCTCTTGAATTTGCAAAAAACTTAGTAGTTAGGATCTTGCATAAGTATCTCACATCATCTTGTTTGATCTTACTAATCACAATTCCTCTACCATTATAGGATGAGTTTGTGTTGTCAATGACTATTTTCCTCATGTTTTTCTCATTTAGAGGAATAGCTCCAGTTTTAGATAATCCAATGACTTCTTGAATCAAATCTACTGTAATATCTATCACTCTATCTTCTAGCCAAAACTTTCCATTATGAATTCTTCTCAAGATAATATTAGTGCATTCTTCATTATCAAATTCATATTGTAATCCATACTTAACGATTTAATTATGTTCCAAATATTCAAAACCTTGTTTGAGTGTCATATCCTGATTGCAAATCTTTTGATATTCATCTATGAAATCACCATCATTCACTATCTCTAGTTTTCATCCAAGATAACTTCTAACATTTTCTAAGTGTAAAACTTCATCTGGTACAGATGATAATGCAAACCTAGGGTCTTCTTCCAAGGGTTCTACTGGTTCCCTTTTCAATTTAGGTCTATTCTTATCTCTGACATTGTGTATTAAGGAAACATCCATGATTGCTTCAAATTCCTTTGCTGATTCAAAGATTTGTCAAGTAAAATACCTTAATTTCATGATTTCAGGGCTTGCGTAGATTCGAAACAAAATTCTTCTTCAAATCCTTGCAAAATGCTTTCAATCACTGCTCTTTGATCTCCTTGACACTTGAATTCACTTTGATGATCAAATAATACCGATCATAACCTTTTATTAATTCAATCTCACTTAGATCTAACATCACATTCAATTCTTTTGTCGCTTCTTTCCAAAAAGTTGTCTCTGCTAACCTACAAAACTTAAAACTTCTTGTGATCTCACAAAACATAATATTTTTCTTTGTGCTCTTAACCATAGCATTATAACATCATAAACTAACTTGCATTAACTACACAAGACTCAGTTCATCATATATCTACTTCTACACTACATCTAAGTTCCTATTCTATTACAATTTACATATATTAAGTACTTTGAGATAGGTTAGGTAAAGATTCATTCTTACCTTTCAATACTTCACCTTCCTAATTACCTTCAATGTTGAATATGTCTCCTTGATCTATTCTTTTGATAAACTTCACTTCATCTAAATTACTACAACATCCTTTCTGACTGTTACTTCCATCTTCATTTCTTCTTGCATGATTTCTAGGGTTAGGATTAGGATGAAAAACTCTATTGTTCATTATGAAAAACCTTGCTGTATGTTTAATTGTGTTGCATATTTGACAAAAAATTCCATTTTTTCCATATCTTGATCCAGGTTGATTGATTTATGATATGCAGTTTCTAGCAATGTGTCCAACCTTGTTGCATCTATAACATACTACTCCATTTCTTCTGTTCATATCTTCAGTAGGTTTCTTATCTGCATTGTTAGTATTCCTAAACATTCTACTACTATCATTATTCTCAATAAATTTAGGTTTCCTACATTCAATAGCTCTATGTCCAAAACCATGACAATTGTAACAATAACCATTAAGATGTTTAAATTGTTTACCTGTGCAATCTCTCTTCATATGTCCAATAGTATTACAAGCAAAATATCTACCTTTGAATTCTCTTTACATGCCTTTGGGTGATTCCTCTTGCTTGGGTGATTCTTCTTCTTTAGGTGTATTTTCAGATTTGTTGATCTCATTAGGCTTCTTCTCATCTATGCTTTCAGATATCTTTAGATCTGGTTCCTTGCCTTCATCATTTTCTTTAAAAGTGTTGAATCCAAAACCAATCTTATCATAGAATGGTTTTTGATAAGATATTTGTTCATCAATCTTCTCACTAGTTGAATATAGCCTTTCAAGTTATTGTTTGGATTGAGTCAGTTCACCTTTCACAAGCTTATTGTATTTCTCAAGCTCATCATACTGCAATTTGACTTTCTCAAGTTTAGATGTTACTTTACAAAGTTTAGATTTTAATCCTTCATTTTCAATCTTTAGACTTTCATTCATAGATTTTAGATTTTCTTCATTCTTGCCATTTCCATCTTTCAAACTAAGCTTCAAATTTTCTATCTTCAGTTCATGCTTAAGGATCTCATTTTCTTTTTCTAAATTGTCATCACAATATTCAATAAAAACTTCAGATTCCTTTTTAGATCTCAGATCTTCCAATTTGTTTTTCATTTTCTCAATGAGGTTCTTTTGCATCATCATACTTTCTTTTCAAAGTATCTTTTTCAATAGTAAGCAAGTCAATCTGTTCAAGAGCTTCTTCAAGATTCTTCTGTAGTTGATCCATATCCATAGAGATCTTACTCAAGCTGCTGGGCTTTCCTTGAATGATTATTTTTTGAGTAACTAAGATCTGATACCAATTGTTAGAAATAGGGAATACTGAGATGGGGGGGGGGTGAATTAGTATTCTACAATCTTTATCTTTTTCCCAATTATGGATATGATAGATTATCTTTATACATGCATAACATAAGAAGCTAAACAACATGCATAACAATAAAGAACTCATAACACATTATTTGTTCTCGAGGAAACCCTGGCCAAGGGAAAACCCCAGTGGGGATGGTTCCCACAAAGATCCACTAATCAAAAGTATCATGTTAAGGATGTTGACCCTGTTAGGAGTCTATTACAAGCATATAGTGTATCTGTCCTGATTAAGGGACTATAGGCCTTGTTAGAAGCCTCAACCCTATTAGGAGTTGTAGTACAAAATGTGATTACCAAATTAGCCCACTGCCCAAACAAGTAATGTACAATATACAATGATTAAAAAAATAGGTTAAGGTACATAACCTTATACTTCTTTCCTCAATATCTCTTTGCTGCTCTTTCACTATCACTATTACATATGCTTCATATACTTTGCATCATATCATTGCTTCATTACATTTCATTACTACTACTTGATACTTCTTGATACTTCATCTAAATTTAAAATTACAATTAAATTTATACCAATAGCTTTATCCAAGATTTAAAATCTAGGATGTCATCCCTTTATATTGTTAAGTCATTATTTTGATAAAAAAAATAATCCCTTAACTCTTTACTAGTTCTGTCTTCACATTCTATCCTGTCAGCTTCACATTGTCTTCGATAAAACTGTGATAACTTCTTCCCTACATGCCATAATAACTTGCACTCTAAGATGGGTGATTAATAGACATCATAGAGTCTATGTTCAAGTGCACAAGCATTGAACTTACTCCAGTCAATGTCACAAACAAAAACTATGTCCAGGTTCATTGGTAAAAACACTGTCTCACACTTAGACAAATTTGCAATGCGCTCTGTCATACTTGCTCTCTAACCTATGATATCTTCATGTGGATCATATGTTTCCATAATGACAACATCTTTATAATTAATTGAGCCAAATTTCCAACATTACATCCTTGAGAGTCACAAAATCGATACTATGGTATTTTGGTTGATATACCTCGGCTGTGACTTCAATTCCTTCAAATTAGTTCTCTTCATTGTGAAATGGTACAGACTACAACTCAATAAAAATGATCTTAATAGAAGTATTATTGTACATGAAAATGGATT
Source organism: Chamaecyparis obtusa (assembly GCA_027943335.1). Classification (NCBI taxonomy): domain Eukaryota; kingdom Viridiplantae; phylum Streptophyta; class Pinopsida; order Cupressales; family Cupressaceae; genus Chamaecyparis; species Chamaecyparis obtusa. The sequence continues at coordinate 3,541 of BSBK01001476.1, read as the reverse complement.
TCCAATGATTAATACAAGGTTATTTGAGCCAGTTGGAGAAGAGCCCTATGTTCTTCCAAGCCAATGTGAGCAGGTATTTTACTCAGGGGTTCCACATAAACTAGGTTGGTCATTTATTGTTAGACATGATCCAAGAGGAAGACTGATAAAGTATAATGTGATGGAAGAAGATACCAATGAAGATGAAGAAGTGGAAGATGATGTAGAACTAGATCATGATCGAGAGCTAGTTGAAGAAGAAAATGAAGAAGAAGACGACGCCGATGCTGCTACTGATGATGATGATGCTGCTACTGATGCTACTATTGATGAGGATGATGCTGCTACTGATGATGATGATGATGATGATGATGATGATGATGATGATGATGATGATGATGATGATGATGATGCTGATGGTGATGATGATGATGATGAGAATAGTGGTGGTGATGATGTTGTTGATGATGATGATCTTGATGATGAGATGGATGAAGAAGAATATCAATGACATGAATGAAATGTATAATTATGCTAGATGTTTGGCATGTTCTAATTTTTATATGTACTACTCTTATTCACCTTATTTTATATTTTCTACTTATATATCTTTGATCTTTTTTTAAGAGAAATTTCATTCTAAAAGAGTGTATTTAATCTCTATATGCTTAAACAACCTCACTAGTTAAGACTATTCTAATTTGTAGTGGGCATGAGAAGAATCAAATCACTTGAAAGACACCAGTATTTAGACATGCAAAAATTAGTGACATGATTAAGAAAATTACCTTTCTTTACAATTGCATAGTTTTCTTTGGTTTGTCATTTTGTTTTGAATGTCTAGTGATTTAAACCAAAGACTTCGACTTAGCCAAAAAATGTGCAAGTCTACATTAGTATGTTTCTTTTAATTGTAATTATAATTAGTATGAATGAACAAAATAATGACAATGCAATATTTGTGATAATGCAATATTTGTTGAAATAGAATCGATGACTTTGGTCTATGTGCGTATGTGTCAATGTGGTGTTGGCCCATGCATGTTGAAGATGTCACACACAACATGTAATCTTGAGTGTCAATTTTGGGTTTGCCCAAATAGGAAAAAGGTCTAGATACATAATTATATTTTATGTTTTAAAATAATGTGACAACTAATCATTTTATGAAGAACTGATGTACATTTGGTATTGTCAGGGAAATACTGGATGTCAATACTTTTGGTGGGTCAATCAAACCAAATTTATATCTACCCCCATCTACATCTATACCTGATGTAGGAAATGGATGCAACTTGTGCAAGGCTTTAGAGGCAGCTACTGCCACCAAGATTGCTTCAATGGTGAAAGTAGAAATCATATTTCTGTGAAGCCTTCTTTGTGTAGTTTGTGCACTACTTTGTTGGGACCATATGTGTAAATGTGGTTAACAGAGGGCTATTGTAGATACTGATTTTTTTTATAGAATTTCTAGTAGATACACATAAAGAGAATGCACATAAACATGAAAATGAGAAACATAAATGTAGATATCACAAAAACTAACAAACATAAATGTAGGCATCATAATCACAATTTTTTGGAGATACAACATAATTGAATGGTATACCTAGACGATGCAACACAACTATATATCACGCCTCTAGTTCCAAGTTTACACTGCTGTAAAAAAAATCCATAGATAAAAAATAAATTTAGAGAACAGAGGAGAGCGAGAATGACCAAAGTAATATAGGACCCTATATTATTTTGGTCATTATTGCTCTCCTCCTGTGCTCTCTAAATTTATTCTTCATCTTTGGGTTTTGTTTACGCAGTGTAGACATGGAACTAGAGGAGTAGTTGTGTTGCATCATCTGGGTATACCACTCAATTATGTTGTGTTTCCAAAAAATTGTGACCATGATGCCTACATTTATGTTTCTCATTTTTTGTGTCCCAGTACCCCTTATGACCCTTTACAACCATTTATGATCCCTAAGAATACATCTTAGAGATCTTAAAATGTCGTAAAGGGTCATAAGAGGCTCCTAGGAGGGGTCAGATGCACTTCCACCTTCACATGGTTGGTCCTATTAAGTAGAGAATGTTAAACTATTCTTAAAACAAAGAGAAGCTCAATAATTTAAGATCTCAATCCATGTATGAAAAATATATATCGACTGCACCGTGAACCCGCACATCAAATTCATACCAAAGAAGTCAAGAAGTCACTCGAATCAGAATGCAATTAGGTCCGCATATATCCCATGAACAAATTAGGAAGAATGCATCTCTGATCACCGCACTAGCTTCTTGTGCTAGATCAGTCACTGTCACAAGTCTTGATTCAGTAGGATCCATTCCAAGTCCAAGTCTCTAGACTCGACTCAATAATTCATGAGCCACTACCAAATCTACTACAAATTTATCTCAAAATTATGTTGGAGTAGTTGTTATCACAAGTCTTGATTTGGTAGGATCCATTCCAAATCCAAGTCTCTAGACTCGACACAATAATCCACGAGCTGCTATCAAATCTACTGCAAAGTTATCTCTGAATGATCCATAACCAAATCATGAGCAAGAACCAGATCTACAAGAACATTGTTTTGAATCGATACCAACTCGATTGAAATATATATATATATATATATATATATATATATATATATATATATATATATATATATATATATATATATATATATATATATATATATGTATATATATATATATATATGTATATATATATATATATATATGTATATATATATATATATATATGTATATATATATATATATGTATATATATATATATATATGTATATATATATATATATATATGTATATATATATATATATATGTATATATATATATATATATATATATATATTTTTAAAAAAAATCATTGTCATTGTAAGTACAATGGCTTTAAAACATCGATGGTTTCCCATCACAAACAGCCCACATCCATCTATCGACAAATATATATCGACTGCACCATGAAACCGCACATCAAATTCATACCAAAGAAGTCAAGAAGTCACTCGAATCAGATCCAAATGCAATTAGGTCCGCATATATCCCATGAACAAATTAGGAAGAATGCATCTCTGATCACCGCACTAGCTTCTTGTGCTAGATCAGTCACTGTCACAAGTCTTGATTCAGTAGGATCTATTCCAAGTCCAAGTCTCTAGACTCGACTCAATAATTCATGAGCCACTACCAAATCTACTACAAATTTATCTCAAAATTATGTTGGAGTAGTTGTTATCACAAGTCTTGATTTGGTAGGATCCATTCCAAATCCAAGTCTCTAGACTTGACACAATAATCCACGAGCTGCTATCAAATCTACTACAAAGTTATCTCTGAATGATCCATAACCAAATCATGAGCAAGAACCAGATCTGCAAGAACATTGTTCTGAATCGATACCAACTCGATTGATATGTATATATATATATATATATATATATATATATATATATATATATATATATACATATATATATATATATAGATATATAGATATATATATATATATATATACATATATATATCTATATATATATG